>JAHDVF020001214.1:1290000-1935000 GCA_022606425.2 Lepidostoma basale | reverse complement strand
ATCGTTCTTCAGCTCGTCATGAAGGGTAAGATCGAGGGCCGCAGAGGGGTCGGCAGAAGATAGCTCTCCTGGCTTTGAAACATCCGAGAATGGACAGGCGTCAGAACTGTGGGGGAGCTGTTTTGAACCACCCAGGACAGGGAAGCTTTCTCCCAAATAGTCGTCAACGTCGGGGTGACCCGGCAAGACACGTGAATAAGAGATGGAATTACATATTTCACCTTTTAAGACATTATAAATGTAATTCATACCATATACAGGTGATAATTCCTTAGATAAGTGAAACATGTCATTCCATCAAAAATAAAATAAAACTCCTAGAAGACAGACGCTTTCTTTCATATTTATTAAAATAACGATTGTTTTTTTTAAATAAATCAAACTTTTTATTTGTGAATGAGAAACGCTTATTTTTGTTTTTCGGCTATTCAAGAATTATCATTAGTAAAACTAAATAAATATCTTAATAATGTATTAACACAACCCAATGTTATTGTATTTAAAATTATTTATTCTTTACGTAAATCCGTATATAATTTTTCATTTCATTATTATTACAGATTCAATCAAATTTATACCATGATTTTATAATTGTATAATTGGAGCATGTTTTAGTTCGGCAAATATTATTATTTTATTCGATAAATTTCAGTACTATTTATTCAAACTATATGACAATAATTCAAATATTAAAAATTGATCACGTAAGGAGTCGGCGAAATCGATGTGCATGACACGATGTATGAATGTTGAGAAAGTGAAAGAAGTATGTCGGGAGAAATCTTTTAAGAGGTTCGGAAATGTTAAGTAAGTTGGTTAAGTCTTCATTTTCACCTAATTAATAATCATATCATAATTTCTATATGGATATTTACTTTTGAAGTTCATCTAGAATTTCATGATATGTATCGATAAGGCATTATCTTGATTTGAAACACGTTATTCCGCGTTATTAGTTAGATATTAATGCGATATTTACACAAGGAAGTTACAAACACCGTCTGCTAATCGCGTTTGCCCTCTGTGAGCCGCTCCACCGCGGGTATAATACCGCGATGTACGGAACCAGTAAACACCCCCGGGCCAGTCGCTATAAATTCGATACACTGATACAATATCACATTTCCTGACGCTTAGGCCCAACCAGCATCAGAAAATTACCGCTCTGGTTAACTGCGGGGGCTCTTTTCGGCGATATTTGTATAAATGCTCGTATTACTTGCACACCGCATTGTCTAAATTAGCTATCCGGACTGAAACTTATTTTAATAATAATTTACAAGCTAGCAAACAAGAAACCACCGAGTAATACAGCATATCAATTGCGTATACTGTATTTCTGACAGCGGCGTACGTTCACTTTATTTAAGGTTAAGGCGTAAATTTTGAGAAAATTCTTTGTTAATTTAGAAGGAGAATTTCAAACAGAGTATTATCCACTTTATTATAAATAATAATTAAATAAGACGACTTTTTCGAATCGTATCGACCTTCAAGAGGTGTTAACATAACTTAAGGCGATCGGTAATGTGAACTTGCCGAAACTTTATTGCTTGTTGTCATGTCAAACTGTCAAACCGATATGTAAATCGAATTTATTATTTTTAACATAGTCGTTTTTAACGATTTACTAACAAAATTCATTTAAAATAAACTATTTATGACTAAAACTTATTGTATCACAGATAGTCAGATCTATTAATAAAAAAAAGAAGAATAAGATGACGATAGCTATGCTTTAATGATTTTTTATATGTATTATAGTAAACATATCAAATAACAAATAAAATCATTATAATTTTGATGCTTTGTATATTGCAAAAGTTTACCTAACTATTATTTTCGGTATTTGTAATTTAAAATAATATGTAAGGTTTTTGATAAACTATTATTTTTTTACAAGTCAACGTGTAATGGTTAAGAAAAATAAAACGTTTAAAAATGATAAATAGAAGAAGATATTAGGTCCCGCCACATATCCGTGGCTGTTATAGGGTGTAGCGGCGCCTTTTCGTCAGCCTCGCTCTGGGCGTGTCCCCGGTCTATCCGGGATTTACATTTACAGAAAAACGGCAACCGCAAGGGGGTACAAGAACGCATTTAATTTCTCCGAATAGAGTAGTTTAAATTTAGAGTAGACGAATGATTCATATTTTGATATATCATGATTACAATAATAATAAAAAATCGAATTTTAAACTATGAGAAAGAATAATTTCCTTAAATTTATATCAGCCACTGCAAAAAAGCAACGCAAATCTTTATTGAATCAAGTGGAGTTCTCGAGAAGTTCCGCTCGTTATTTACACGGGCAGACGCCCCAGCCCCGCGAATATTCTCTGAATGCTTCTGGTTTCATGGTGATCCAAACTTAACTCGGAATATAACAACACCAGCTCTCGTATAAGGTTGTTGTTTTGCGGCTTTGGGGAAATCATAATCCGAGATCTGAACCAACACGTAAGAAGACAACAGAGCATCGCACTGGCGCTAGTGCGCGCGGGGTTTGGCTGATCCCAGAATACTAAACATTCTATTTGTCTATCGCACCCAATTCAAATTCAAGAAACTCACTTAATTGTTTGAAATGAAAACAATAAAGGAATATTGTTGAAGATTTCAGTACCTACATATTTAGGCAATGATTTAAATGTACACGTTTTCATCTGACTGGATTAATGATATTTTACACAGGCATACTAAAATAATTATTGTTTTTTAACACTAATGACTTTTATGAAAACTTACTTTCACTAAAGATATCATCAAATATATATTTGATAAATAATACGAATGAAAAAACTTATGTTTTTCTAGAAGTTTTATTATATTTTTTGGGGGATGACATGTTTCGCCCTTCTAAGGCATTATCAAATGTAACATTTAAAAATACCTAAGAAGGGCGAAACATGTCATCCCCAAAAAATATAGTAAAACTTCTAGAAAAACATAAGTTTTTTCATTCGTATTAATTATTTTATATGGAGTTTTACATCATTGTTCAAAAAACAATAAATATATTTGATGAAAACTTGAGTAAAAATTATTATAAAAAACGTTTTTATTTATAATTGTCATTTTTATGTCTATTGTAAAAACTAATATTGTTGCAAATATACTGATATTATTTTTGTGAAATTACTAAGACATGTAGAAAGATAGTTTTTGATTCCGTATAGTTAAATACCGTATTCTCTAGTACTATTACCTCGAGTATATAAACAGCAATGCTGATTCGAATATGCATTAGCAAGGTGAAACATGTCATAAAACTTCTAAAAAATAGACGTTTTCGTTATTATAAATACATACTGATTGTCTATATTGAAAATTTTGGATTGTGAAAGAAAACTTTTAAATACTAATTTATAATTAAAATTAAGATTTGGTGATTTTTTGTTTATGGGTAAACTCACAACTTATGAGCATTTTCTCTATATTAACATATTTCGTCTAAATGTACAAATTGTTAATATATATTAATTCAAGCATAACGTAGTTAAAAAGAACAAATGTAGTGATAGATAGTAACTGTTTAAAATAATTTACAAAAAAATGTATTTTTTTAAAAAAACTGATATTAATCAATGATATAAGAATTTATTTTACAATCTTCAATGTGAGCAATAAATAGCTCATTATTATAAAGAAGGTATCTGGTCGTGTCCAGGCTTGAACCCATGTCCCCTAGATCAGGAGCCAAGCGTTCTATCCCCTAGACCACCACCCGATTCACAGTTATTTGAATTTGATCCATATAACTTTAACAATGATGTGAAATTCCATACTAAATCTTTAATACGAATGAAAACGTCTGTTTTCTAGAAGTTTTATTATATTGTGATAATACAGAGTCTTAGACGAGCGAAACATGTCAGTCTTATAAAATATATTAAAACTTCTAATTTTTATTTTTATTAATTAATAAAATGAATAATTGATTTTTAATGATTTTTTTTTCATCATACACAAAATTAATAACATATAAAAAAATACTCATGCGTTTTAATCCCTTTTAATCTGGCGTAATACGGATGAAATTCAAATATATCTGAATAAAATACCGTTATTTGTAAAATATTATAAACACCCCAGTCGTCCAGCTGATCGACGACTGGGATCGTCCAGCTGATGACAAGTGCACCATCTTAAATAACAATATGTGTCAAATTATTTTTCTTTGTTATTTTATTTTATATCATTGTATTTCATATAATTTGTTTTAGATTTATTATGTGGACGTTGAACGATCGAATTGTGCGCGGGAGATGCCTATTGGTGGCGATGAGGCTCGCAACCCATCACACCGCGTCTCGCGCGATGGCGAAAAGAGAAGGATGGAGTGCCGCATCGATTAAAGTGTGGCGTTCCATTCTTTCTGCCTACCCTTTCGGGGAGACGGCGTGATGGTTAGTTAGTTAGTTAGTTATAAACAGTTGCTACTTGCGTAAGTTTCTATATTTTCAATTTTACATTATTCTTGTGCAAGAATTATTCCGTTTTCAACAATATTTTGTATAAATCGTAAAAAATAATAAACAGTCCTTAACATCACAACAGCTTTGACTGACACCAAAATAATATTTTATTTCCCAGTAATACCTCGCAGTCTCCTCTAGTTACCCACTCTTTATCATTTTAACTATCTCATTCCTCCTACGGGAGACAGTCGCCGCCCGGCAGTGATGCTGTAAAACTCACATAAATCAGACACAAACATGCCGGGCTTTGGGCGCTTTTATTTGATGTAACAATATTGGGGAACGCTTACCCCGTCAACAAGAAAGCACACAACACGGCCCACAATGGCTGAGTTTGCAAAAGATATTACGCGTAACACCGGCGCAGGCCGATCTATGGGGCTTTTGCGAGAACCCAAACTTAAACACCGTAGCACCAACCTGTTACAACAAATATCAACAGCCAGAAATACAGCTTAAATAAATATTTGCCTAATTTATCGTCTACTGTTCTTTTCTTAAGCGTTTTAATTTTCTAAATCATAATAAAATATTTTTCAAAAAATTTATTGACAGAATTTCATTAACATATTGTAAATAAAATACATTTTGTATTGTATTATATATTTAAGTTTAATAAATAATTCGTATTTTCTTATTTGTTATAAATATGTGTATGAGTATGTGTACATTATAATTATACCTAATGATAATTATAGTTTTGACAGTTCACTCTCATCGTCTGATCAAATCAAACAATGACATTAAGCTATTGAATTCAGTCATAAGTTCAGGTTATATAGTGATTAAAAATAATATTTTTATTTGTATACTAATAATTCTATAATACATCCAACTATCTTTCCAGAACACTCTTTACGTGTTTGCTATACCGCTGCATCTAAAGAAAAATACATAATTAAATGGATTGTTTCAGAAAAAAATAGTAATTCCTCATTATTAAGATTATTTTTTAATGTTTAAAAAAATTTTTATAATATATTTTTTTAAATGTTACTAATTAACTACTTTTTTTTTATTGTGGCGTTGACTCTGTGGAAAATTATATTTTAAAAAAATATATATATATATATGTTATTAAATGTGTTTTTTTATATACTCGTATGTTTTTGTATTTGTAACATATTTTAATGAACGTCATAAATTAGCCAAAATAAAAAAGATACAATTAGCTAAAATTATCAAAGCCAAAAAGGTTTTCTATTTAATTTATTTTTGGAAATTTTAGGAATATTATGAAACTTTTTTTTAGAATCAGCATTCGTGAGTGATTTCTTGCGCTCCGGGTAAGTCTTTGGCAATTGATTTTAGGATTTTTTGAAAAGTGAAGAAAAGGAAACAAAAAAAACAAAAGATATAACATGTCAGAAACGAATTTAAGAAAATAGGTCAAAGCAAAAACGCGTGTATTTTAACAAGGGCAAAACAGTTTTTTGCAAAACGGCGAAGAGTCGTTATGTTATGTGAATTTTACCAGATTACGAGTATAACCATAAATAATTAGATCAATGTGTAAAACAGTTAGTGGGTACACATTAATATAAACACGAAAGAAGAATATGTTTGATTTCGGTAAGCAAATAATTGTATTTTAATAATGGCTATAAGAAGAATTTATTTATTTATTATATATTCACTTATTTTGGAATTTTTTTATATTTCTATTTTATATTATATATCTGTCATATAACGTATTTGAAAACGACCTAAAATTTGTATCGAAATAATGATCTCGTTGGATGTGATTGACTATTTCAGAAGAAAACAAAAATTTGAGATAATTTTTTGCGTTTGTTAGCTATCAAGCGTAACATATAATCAAATTTTAAATTATTTTAATGGTTTGTTAGTATGTTTAATCGTAAAGTAATAATAGATCAATTAAAAAATGGTTTTAGTAATTTAACGTAAATTATCACTCGTTTGAGATTTAGTTGATGGTGTCATAGAAGATTAAACTAATCCAATAAAATAGTTAAATTAAGAACAAAGTGTGCATTGTTAATTTTCATTTTTTTATTATTTTATTGTCCATTGATTTACCGAAACACTATGATACTTTCATATTATTAACTGTTTAAATTTACAATATTACTGTTATAATATAACTTTTTTTTTAATATTCACGCTTTGGGTGACGCGACAGCTGTTTCGCCAACCGATGTTGGCATCATCAGGTGTTACAAACGACAGTTTTCGTAAATATCACAGTATTAGTAAAATATTCATTAAATGTATATTGTGTACCCCTTCGGGGAGACGGCGTGATAGGAAGTTAGTTAATTAGTTAAGTTCGAAATTTACTTCATAAAAGAATTACTAGCACGAAATCGTCAATTTGACAGACACACGTCTACATTATTACACTTTTCAAATTATCGTTTTATCCTGATTTTAACGTTAGTTTTTATATTTAAAAAAAGGCGGCACGTACGAATGTACATAGAAAAGTCGCATATATTCGAGTCACAAACATAGAGGGTAACAATAAATTCACTATTCGCGGTCAGCGAAATGAAAATATTGCATTTAGTATGTTCAAAAGTCGGTAGGGTTCGCACGTAACCTGTGCGTTGTGATTTCTGACAGTTTATATGTGTGCTGCATCGTTGCATTGAACGTTCGCGAAATTGAAAGAAACAAAGTTACTTTAAAGTACAAAAATTGGTGATATCTATGGATTGTGCCTTTATACTTTCTGGGAAAATAATAATAATTACCATATCTTTCACTATTCCGGATGATTGAATCAATGTTCCAGGGCAAGGAAGGTGCCTCCATAGGTGGTGTTACAATAACACACGGTGCTCCTCGAAATAACACAAAAGTCGACCACAATGACAAGGGAAAATAAATATGGTCCTTTTTAGTGTCACAAATAAAAAAACTAGCTTACCATTATCACGCTAAAGAAGAAGATGAATAATGTTTCGATTACACCACATTTAATCATTATTAAAATGTTGGACATTCAAAAAAATAGACGGTATTGTATATACTATTTTGTTGCACAATATTTTTGTGGATCTGGGTACTTCAAATTAGTAAGTATTTTTCGCTGAACACATACAATTTATTTTTGTATAATATTAAGAAAGTTTAATATTATAGTGTGATTTCTTTTTTCAAAGCGCAATTGATAAATAGTTTGCTATAAAATCAGTGTCGCCCTCAAATCGTCATACTATTGTTATATGATATTATTCATTACTCATGAACCAAAACTAAAACCGTTTAGTGAAATTAACGATTTTGAGACCCGGGTACTATGAAAGTTCTCTGATGTCGCTGACTACAGGGAACTAACTCATATTTTCTGGAGTTTAGTCTCCAATCTCATGTCTTGATTTATAAACTTACTTAAAATTACATAAAGAACCAGCAACACTTAAAGCGAATTACAAACGGAAGCTACATATATAATAATACAGAAATACACACAAGCTACGAGTATACACCGAATACACTTGGAAGAGAGTGCCTCCGTTCGGCTAGAGGTAAACCTTGAATTCTGTGATAACCCCAGTATTAATAATGGGTATTGTGCGTACGATAAACGTTAGTACAAGTAAATATACCATAGATTTTTTTGTAGGTACTCGTATAGTTCATTATTAATACCAGCTATGGTCGTGTGTACTTTGATAATTCCAATCGTATGATTTTTATGTCTTTATTGTGTAGTAAAAATAAATCGTTCTAGTTATAATAATTATGCCGTTCATTAAAAAGTTTTTTTTATAATAGTATAATACTTATCTGCGTCTACTGCTTTTGGGCATAAATACGATATTGTTTAATATTTTATGAATATATACGAGTATGACACAATATTTATTTTTGAATTCAACATTACAATAAACACATTATAAATAACAATATTTATAATTAAAATTTTATTTAAAATAAATAAGTGAACAAAAAACGTTTTAATTGGTATTTTTATAAAAAATATATTTATTAAGCTTTCACATATGTTTTTTCAATATATAAAAATAAAATATATAAAAGCAATACTTTCTAAAACTTTTATTTTGTTTTTCAAATTATATTGAACAGATATAAACAAATTAAACAAGTAAGATCAAATAATAGTCCCCAACAAATTACAAGTTTTATGTATAATGTTAAAATTTTATATTTTTATCTGCAATATACCTTAACCCATGTTTTTATTTATACTAGTGCAATATCAAATACATTTCTGTCATATAATGTTAAAGTATTGACTATCTAAGCATGTTTTAAAATTTCCAAAAATCTGTACTTTAAATTAGAAAACGTGTTTCAAGGAGAGTAAGAAAAAATATGTATATTGTCTGGTGTGTGTTTTCAGTTTTGACGGAAGACCCGCGGTTTGCAGAGCCCATTCCTAATGTGACGGTGGCGCTGGGCAGAGATGCCAACCTGCCCTGTGTCGTGGAGAACCTTGGGACTTACAAGGTAAGAGGATTATTATATCATCTGTGGAAAGGATTGATAGAAAACCATCATTATGTAATATTAACACAAATACACGTCATTAAAAATAATAATTTTTATTTTTAGTTTCTTGAACAAAAATTTACATTCCGTTTACATTAACAGACATCGAAAAACACTGTGATTTCTTAAAGTTATTATTCTTCCTCATCATGATTTAGGTTTTATGACCTGTTTGTGTCAGTGAATTGTCCAGGGATAATAGCATCCTCCATTTTTCGGAATCCTTCCTGGTAGCCTCTTGCTGCTTGGGTTTTAATTTTTACAATTTTAAAAATTATAACAGTTAAACTGTTAAAATAAAAAACTTTGTTTTCTGTATCACAAATGTATTTTTATTTTTATTTTACGCAATAGCTGATTTGTCTACCTATGTTAACATCAGCAGGTATTACAGTAATACATCAAATAAATAATATTAATATAAATATTAAAATAATTAGGTACCTAACTCAACTCCAGCAAAAACTTTAAAATTATATAAAAGAAATTATTCAAATTGACAAAGGAACAAATACTCATAAAGGTTCGAAAAATCACGAAAATTTGTCATTTAATATATTATTGTAACATCTGATGATGTCAACATAGGTTGACGAAAAAATAAAAATACAATTGTGATACATGAAATATTTTTTTATTATTTAACAGTTTATAATGTTGAAGTATCATAGTGTTTCGGCCAAAACAATGGACTATTTAAAACAGTTAATATTTTCTGATGTTTTGATGAAAATACAGATACATTTGTACCGCCTTCATTTTTAACGTGTAAATATCCTTCTGTTGATACATTCGAAACAATTTGAGATAAATTAACTTAAAAATAAATTTAAAAAAATAATATGAACAGATCGAATTAATCTGCTATTAACTGTCTTATTCAGGAAAAAGCATTCAACGGCATTAAAAGAGGAACAAATAAGACCAAACCTACCCATTGATGATAATCGTGATCATTACAAAGCAGTCACTAAACTATTTAAATTAAATTAAATTTATTAAAATTATAATACAAAATTATTTAAATTGATTTTTTGAATTGATAAATTGCGTCTTTACTCATTCGAACGAATATTTTAAGTATAAAATATTATATATGAGTAAAATTGACTAAATAATGTATGTTTTTCCCGTTTTTTTCTATGTGTTACTTTTGAACTCTGAAATACTCTCACATTTACGAAGTAAGTCGTGTGAGAAAAGTCCCACTGGTATATCAATTTCTCAGGGTCGATCTAGTTCACGTAGACATTATTAAATTATCAGTAAGAAACTTGCTTAGCAAAGTCGCACGTTCTCTCTAAACGTACCAATCATTTATGGAGATAAACCAATAATGAATCTATTAAACTTTGATGCTCCTAACGACATTAATACCCACAGTATAATTGCGAACTCGAGACAGCAACACTATGTATATTAATATACCAATGTGACATGCATGGCTATAATATTTATAGTGTGATGTATTCATCAGGAAGTAAATGTTTTTAGAACGAGAAACTATGTTTTTTTACTAACTTACTAACGTAAATATCTTTTTGATAACATTAGTTTTTTTTTATGTATCAAATATATGTTTTTTGATAATCCTTTGTTTTGGTCGATACTCTATAATACTTCAAAAATGTTAAATGTTTAAATTTGAAACCTGTTATTAAACGTATCCAATTTATTTTTATGAGATTATCTTTACAGCTGTTTCGCCAACCTATGTTGGCATCAATCACGTTCAGTTGTTTTGTAACACCTGATGATGAAACGATTGGCGAAACAAGTGTCGGGACAATCTCAAAAAAATAAATTGTGTTAAAAAAATTACGTATGTATATAATTAAGCATCAGAGTACGAAGTGGGATGGAAGTAATGTAAATCTCCATCTGCGACCCTGGTGTTGAAAGACGCAAAAAGAATGGACCGTTTCGGTACATAAGCTTAGAATCCAACGCAAAGTCGATTTTCCGTACTAGAAATGGACGATTTAGAATACAAGAAACGGTCGGTCCGGAGAGCAAACGGAACAACACAATACACGCAAATAACACAACACAACACACGCAAGCGGACCAACACAACACGCGCACGCAAAACAAGCGGGAATTGGACTGCCGACCCCCCGCGTTATTCAATATTCAGTCGCCCTCGGCAAGAATTCACCCGTTGTAAATCTTTCGCTTACGAAAGCAGCCGGTCAGATGTGGACCGAATTGGGAGGATGGACACTCTAACACTTTGATTTATTTCACAAATTTGAATAATAAACGAAACATGCGCTATCGCCAGAATGTGCCTGTTTATTTACCGGTCATTTTTGCTGATAAAACTGATGTTTTCTATGGAATTTTAAATTCAAAATATTATTGTTGGGAGAGACATAAATATCCCGTTACGCGGTGTTAAACAAAATATTATTATCTTGTATGTCATGCATTGTACTCGTAAATTGTTTTATTACCCACACGCGGAATAAATCCCTTCGTCAACAGTTCCGTGGAAGTTTAAAAAGACCGGTGGAATAGTCATACAAAACATATTCAGAGTGGCGTTTTTACTCATTCTGTTTTTTTTTTTCATATTTAAAAATTTATGAATGAATAATTATCACCACAGTAAACGGATTTCAAATTATTGTTTCAAGCCATAGGCGTTTTGTTTACTTTATTTAAACCGATAAAAAATCTTGATAATGTGACATTATATACGTACATGACACATTTAAAATTTGGAAAATACACACCATGTGTTAGATATATTACTTGCAGGTATTTTCAGAATAAAGTTTATTGAAACAGTTATAAAATAATATGAATGAAAACGTCTGTTTACAAGAAGTTTTATTATAATTTATTAGAATGACATGTTTCGCCTGTCTAATGGAATATCAATTGTGACATTTGTTAATGCCTTCTACAGGCAAAACATGTCATTCTCATAAATTTTAATAAAACTTCTATAAAACAAACGTTTTTATTCGTATTAATTCTTTAATTTAAAGTTTTACATCATTGTTAAAGAAACAATAAATAAAGAAACTCTTATTGTATTTTAAGAGTTTGTTACATGTTAATTGTAATGCTCGACGTTGAATACTCATTAACATTAATTTCTAGATATTTTATGAGAATGACACGTTTAACTTTGCAGAGGAAATACCATTTAAAATAATACTTAATAATACCTTAGAAAAGCAAAACATTTAACTATAGTAAAACGTAATAAAACTTTAAGAAAACATACGTTTTCATTATTATTTACTATTCGTACTGGAATTTTAAATTACTGCTCAAAAAAAAAAAATATGTGAAGCTCAGTGGCCCTGCTAACGGTTAGATAACAGCTTGTATGTAATCCAATTTAATAGCAAGAAATAAACAGTATATTCGAAGTATTAAAACACAATTCCACACTGTATCGGCTTAAATATTGATTTTGATTCATTCACTATTGTACGATATATAAAGATTTATTTCGCAATTTTAAAATTTCTGATTATTGAAAAGGTTTTCTTGGCGTAACTGTGTTTTCAGAGTTAATTTTACAACGAACAAAAATTGATTGTTTTACGAGTATATCAATAATTAAATTATTTATCGTTTCCTGAACAGCAGTATAAAACTTCATATGAAATAATGAATACAACAGATGAAAAATTAATCCTTGAAATAATGAATACTTTGATAACCGCTGTTTTCTAGAAGTGTTATTGTAATTAATGTAAATGATATGTTTCACCTATCTAAGTCATTATCAACTGTCTGACATTTGATAATGCCTTAGATAGGCGAAACATGTTATTAAGATAAATTATAATAAAACTTCTAGAAAAAAGACATTTTCATTAGAATTAATCAATTAAGTCAATTTACTAGACAAATCATATCTAACTAACAATCCAATTCAAATTGACATCAGAAACAATCATTTTGATTCACTTTAGTGAAGGAGGTGTGTTTAGGTCCCGCAATAAATCAGAGAACAAATATAGTTAGAATACGCAACAAACCCTCCCCCACATGTCATATACATATGTTCCGCACCCGACATGGGTAAGAGTGTGTTCGTATCTGCACGAATCTTTATTGAACACCTTTCCTTCGAAGTTTGCTTAGAATATATTGTGCATGAAACACCTTACGTGGTCATTTTTCCCTCCCGCGAGGGAAACTCAACAAAGAGAGGAGAATACCCCAGTAAATCTCACTTACTCGCATAACAAATGGTACAAAAATGTATTTCAACACCCCATAATATACGTGTATTATACTGAACTTTGGCTGCGCGTCAATATTTTTAAGGCAAACATATTTATAACTATGAGAAATACTTAGATGAAAAATACGTGGATTTTAAAATAATAGTTTAGTAAACCTATCCAAAAAAGCTAGAATGGCAGTGCACAATGGTGTTCTTGTACCGACCCTTTTATATGGAAGCGAAGCATGGAACTGGCAAAAGAAGGATGAAAGTAGAATAAATGCAATAGAAATGAGATCTCTTAGACGAATGTGTGGATACTCTGTGTATGATAGAGTGTCGAAAAAATATAAGAAGTGAATGCGGTGCGAATGGTGTTATGAACAAAATAATGAAAAGATCATTAAGATGGTTTGGACATATGAAAAGAATGAATAAAGAAAGAATGGTAAAACAAATTATATGTTTACGATGTAAATGGAACCAGAAATAGAGGAAGACCGAAGAAAACGTGGCACGATCAAATAAATCAAATATTGCATGTCGGCCATGTGAGGAGTCAGAGAAATTGACGCGCGCGCATGACACGATGTATGAATGTTGAGGAAGCAAGAGAAATGTGTGAGGAAAGAAAAGTGTGGCAGTCCATTCTGTTTGCCTACCCCTTCGGAGAGACGGCGTGATGGTTAGTTAGTTAGTTAGTTTATTTTTAGTATTTATAATTTAAAATAAAATGTAAGGTTTTTGACAAACCATTCATTTTTTACAAGCCAACGTTTAATGGTTAAATAGCTTCTTCTTCTTCTTTTTTAATAGATCTGACGATCTATGGTACAGAAATCATGTCTCCTGGGATGTTGAGATCCAGATGTCCCTCCATCTTAGGTGGTCTTCCAAGTGCATGGTGTCCGGAGAAGATTTCGTTGCAGTTGTATATGCGAGTGTGTCACTATCCATTTCGGCTACATGGTCCTTCCAGTATCTTCTTCTGTATCTACAGACACGATCTCGGAGATTTTTTTCAGTAGGGAATCTTAGGACCTCATCTCAAATGTTCTTAGCAGATCCTTGGTTCATACAGTGTCGGCCCACGTCTCTAGAGCAAACGTCATGATATGTCGCACGCATGTCTTACTTTATAACTTCTGACCTTGCTGTTAATACGCAACTGCTTCTTCTTCCAGACCAGAATCTTCAGACACCCTAACACGGCAGAGACTTAATGACTTGTCCTCGTACTTCGGTAGAAATTTCATTATATTAAATGAAAGTATATTTATTTATCTGTTGTTTTAATATTTATTGAAGTTATATTTATTTTGGCGCGTTTTCTAGGCGGTAATATTAGGAGCTGGGCGCGCACCGTGTTATGAAAGTGCTACATGAAGTTAGCCTTCAATTATCAAATCAAATCAAATCAGTTTATATCATCAATAGACATTACAAAATTAAGGTTTAAGGCATCTATTAATAATATGTATAATAATATATTATATATAGTACACTACCAGTAACGTATGAGAGGTGGTTCGCAATTAGGAAGAAAAAATACTCTCCAAAATCAAGAGTATTTGCCTTCTGAACGTACTTTCACTAATATGAAAGACGTCGATCTCCAAGGGGACCGCGTTCAACAAATTAATTGCTCTTTCCACCAGTGTCACCTCAGGCAGATTAGTTCTGGCGGCTGGTAGGTAAAATAATCTATGCTGTCGCTGTCGGAGATATCTATCAGAGAAAAAAGCCGACCACCCTCCAGCATGGCCGAATTCTCGAAATATCCCCTGAGTAATCTAAAGAAATGGGTTATGAGATGCCCATTTCTTCGAAACTGCAGAGATTTGGTCCCAATCATGCTCAAAAGAAATGCCGTTGGATAGAGCCACGGATAACTACCATACTCCCTAGTGTAGAGATACCTGATTTTTGTTCTGAACCCTCTCCAGCATAACGGAATATCTCGCCTCGTGAGGGCTCCATATCATAGAACGACTTTCGAGTCTGCTCGAAACCAATGCGTTGTATAGGACTGTGAGCACATAGGGATTTCTGAAAACTCTTCCGGTCCGGACGATCAAGCCCAACAACCTTAGTGCAATGTTACAAATCCTCTCGATATGTGCACGAAAAGTCAGCCTTCTCTCATTGATGATTCCGAGATCTCTCATCGTAGATACATGTGCTAGTTGCTGGTTTTTCTTCTTCTTCTTCATCTTAGTTTAGGTCGTATGACCTGTTTGTGATGGTGGACTGTACTGAGATGATGTTGTCCAGCCATCTCTTCATCTCTTCGGCGGCCTTCCTGGTAATCTCTTGCTGCTTCAAAATTGTTAAGGATGAAAAACCAAGTAGCAGCAGCAAGAACAGGAAGAGTTGCTGGTTGGTTATTAATAATAAATAATGAAGAGACATTTCACGCATCATGACTCACAAATAGCGATAACATGTCACGAAACGAGACATGAATGAAGTGAGTCGTAAAAAGTTTAAAATAGTACCAACGAACAGTCACATTTTAGTTGGGTAATTTCGAATATTTTGCCCAATCCCTCCATATGTTAGTACAATCGTCCTTTTTATAAACGTGGAGTATTGGCATGCGGGATAACATTTTTGGTTCATTAATGTAACGAAGTATATAATTAGTGAGTTATTTTAACGAAGTTCATTATTAGTTAGTTATTTTTAAATCAATCGTTTGGAAATACTGAATTGTATCGTTTTTTTTAGAATATTATAAAATATCAACAAATTTAAAAACAGCTTGCATCTTAAAAACAATTATACCTCATTGAGAATAAATTCAACGGCTTTTACTTAAGTTATAGTAAGCAATATGTTAATTCTATCGATAATATGGAATAATATATAATTAAAACTTTAACATTCCGGCATCTTGACTCATTATTGAGAAATAATTGACAAATTCTATGTACATTTATATTACAATAGTTTGCAAACATCACCAGGTTAATTGTTTTATTATATATGTTGTATTTAACTGCTGTATTTAGGAACCATGTTCACAGCGGATGTCCGAACGGACAGTGACATCGAAAAAAGGGTCGGTGGGGGTAACAAAGTAAATGGTTTAAAAAGCTGCTATTGGAAACTAAAATGTATTATTGAAAGCAAGAATGGCCGCTCACAGTGGAGTTTTTGTACCAACCCTGATGTATGGAAGTGAAGCTTGGAACTAGCAGAAGAAGAGCAGAATAAATGCGGCAGAAATGAGATCCCTTAGACGTATGCGTGATAAAAAGATTAACTTTCAAATGGTGATATAAGGAAAGAATGTAGAGCGGAAGTAAGTATTATGAACTAACTTATGAAAAGATCACTGCGTTGGTTTGGACATATAGAACGCATTGATTTAGAAAGAATGATTAATTAAGCATTCGTCAACGATGTGAATGGAGGACGGAATCGTGGGAGATCGAAAAAATTGGCATGAATAAGTTAATGAAAATTTAAATATAATAATAACATACTTGTAATATTTGTATCTAATATGTAACACTTAATTTGTGGTGTAACATTATCAAATATGATAATGATACCCTCGTAATATTTGCGTCTTTATCACTTTATTTGTTATTAACACCAACCGGTTTCGCTCCCGCTTCGTCAGAGCTGTTACCGTAATATACTGTTACCCTGATAAAGCTCCGGCGGGAGCGAAACCGGTTGGTGTTAATAACAAATAAAGTGGTTTAAATATAAATGTTACAAGTGTATTATTATTAAATAATATTTAATAATATCACACCACAAATTAAGTGCTTCATACGAAAGTTTTCAAATTTTAAAGGTCGCCCATGTTAGAAATCGGAAGAATCGACGTGCGTGTATGACTCACTGTATGAATGTGGAGGAATCTAGAGAGGTGTGTCATGCCTACCCCTCCGGAAAAAAACGGCAAGATGTTTTTTTTATTTATAAATATTTTACCTTTGGCTATACCTTAGAACTATCTGAAATCCTCATACAAATGTAAGTCGTATATAATATTAACAGTACCATTGTTCAACTGACCTTACCCCGTAACCTTATGGATTCACATATTTAAATGTCGCTTTCATGTCGTTTCGTCGATTGTAGAATACAACCGAATCACGTATTGATTAAACAATATTGTATTTGTAATAATTCTAACGATAAACCCCAATGAGTGCGGTGAACGGAATTATTCTAAACGAAAATACGATTTTTAGAACATAATTTTGTTAGAAACTAAAAAGTTTTTCAACGAAAGTATAGAGTTCTCAATTTTGTTTTCTATTACAACCATGGAATACTTTCGCTAATCGACAACCGTTTTTAGTACACGCCCTGACAAATGTACGTTAACCGTCGCGTTGCCATGTGGTCAATTGAGTTTCCACTGCCAATTTAAAGTTGATTATCTTAAAACCTATGGACCCTAATATTATAAAAAAAATTGTAATCCTCCATTGAAGTTTTTCCAATATTTCGTAATAAAAAAAAAAGCAAAAATTACTTCCTTCATCCCAAAAAAAAATATTTTCTAAGACTGCCCTCACCTTCATTCGTGTTAAGGTAGAATTTGTTTTGCTAATATTTACAACTTTATCAAAAGTGACAAATACTTACTCGCTGTTTTGAACGTATTATAAATTATATGTTTGGCCTTTTCATAGGTACGTAATAATACCGACTGTGGACGGAAACGCAGCACGCAACTTAATAATATCAGAACTGTGAAAATATTAACACTTTACCAAAAGGGACAAATATTAATACGTACTCGTTGTCTTGAACGTACTATACATTTTGCCTAGGTGCCTTTATCATACGTAAAATCTCGTAAAGTCTCGCCCCGCCGGCCGCGGCGCGGCGCGGCGGAGCGAGACAAGTTTATACTTGGTGCCAGTCGCTCGTATGCTGTGACGCATTCCATATCAGAAATCGCATGGTTCCAGAAAAAAATTAATAATGATATGTTTTTCAAATAATCCATGTATGTTATAGATATCGATCTATTTCTAATAAAATTCCCTACAAGATGACATAAATTATATTTTGATTCATCGAGTCATATGCTTGATATTTAGATAAAGTTAGCGGTAAACTGAATTGACCACATGAGAGCGAGCGTTTTGTTTTGAACACGGTACGTTAAGGGTTAAGAATTAAAGCCGTTTTTGATTAGTAATCGGAATTGAAAGAAAATAATTACAAGATCCATTAAAGCGATTAACGCCAAACGAGCTACGAAGAAAAAAACGACAAAAATGTATACTATATCGAAAATGTATTTGCATCTTTATTTATACGAATGAAAACGTATATTTTCCAAAAGTTTTATAATATTTTATGGGAATTAAATGTTTCGCCTTGGTAAGGCATGACAATAACATTTGATAGTGCCTTTTTCTTCTTCTTCTTCTTCAGCCTGTTGTGGCCGTCCAGTCTTGGAAGTAGGCCTCCTCTCGTATTTTACACTTAATTATATTCTGAACGATCCGCATCAAGGCACTTACCGCACTCTTGCCACGCGTCTAAAATATAAAACAGACAATTTCATTCGTATTAAGGTTAATACATGTTTTTTAATATATTCATTTAAATTATAAGGAAAATGGTGTTTAAAGTTTAATTTTACTAACACCATTTAACCTAATCACGTATGCCTTCATAAATTAGACAAATTGCTTCTTGTGTTTTAGTACATCGTTTATTTTGTGTAGGCCATAACAATCCAACGGAATGGTTTGTTGTGGCTAGAACCTTTTAATGAAGACATCTACATAGGCAAGGAATTGAATTAGAATTGTTTAATGATAACGCCCGATTGCCAGAAATTTGCATACAGTTCCCGGGACGCTAATAGCGAGGGCAGTCTTAGAATGCCGGAATCTGGGGGTAGTTAACCCAAGCGGGAGGGCGGGCAGTGGGGAATGTCCAGAATATTTGACCCCAAGAGGTCCGCCTGGGCTGCCGGCTGAGCTATGTGTCGGAAATAGTTACACCGTGATAAATTAAACAAGTCATATCGTAATGCAGAGTATAATAAATGACGTTTTACAACACAGTGTTTGAGGCTTGACTGACATTTTGATTTATCATTTCGTAAACTTGTTTGTAACAGGATACAGTTTCTTTATAAGCATTCTCTCTATATTTTAGTGTTTCTGTCCCATCATAGAATATTTTTTTAAATTGAAATATATAATTAATAATTCTGAATATATGTATTGTATATAATAAAAAAATAGCTTCATATTAATCCATAATATAAAACAGTTCATGTGTGTTTTCGTCGTATATGTTACTGTAAAATATATTTTTTCTAAGATAAGTTCCACAATGGCAAAACTCACCAAGATTTGGCAAGACAGAAATATTTCTAATAAGTCCAAGATGAGACTGGTTCAAACCCTCGTCTTCTCCATATTCTGATTCTATTCACGATTGCGGCTTTGTACTAAATGAGCAACCAAGGGGTCTAATTGAAGTTTTGGATATGTGGTGTTGATGAAAGCCGAGAGATTATTGAGCCCAGATGTAGAGATAAAATGCATAATTGAGGCAGCAAGAGCTACGTTTAATAAAATGAAATCACTCTTCTGCAATGATAACGTTAACTTGAAACTCTGCCAGAGAATGATGAAATGCTATGTGTGGTCTGATTTATTGTACGGGTGTGAAACTTGGACCTTGAAAGTAAACTCAATAAACAGACTGGAAGCATTTGAAATGTGGCTCCATCGCCGAATGCTCAGAGTTCCCTGGATAGACATGGTTACCAATACCGAAGTCCTGAGGCGAGCTAGTGTTGACAGGGAGCTGTTATCAACTAACAAGGTTCAGAAGATTTCACATCTGGGTCACATACTGCGTGGGGAAAAGTACCACCTTCTCCAACTGATATTGGAGGGGAAAATTGAGGGACGCCGAGGGTCCGGTAGGAGACAAATGTCCTGGCTGCAAAACGTGAGGGAATGGACCGGCATCCGAAGTATGGAGGAGCTGTTCCGAGGGACAGGTTCGCCAAGGTGATCGCCAACATTGGAGGGACCCGACAGGGCACTTGAAGAAGAAGAAGAAGAAGGTGTTGATGACGAACCCTGCGCATACATTGGACTTTGAAAATAACGAACCAGTTGATACTTAACCAGTGGGCATCAGGGTGTGCTTACAGAGAGTGTTAAAATATTTTGGTCAAGTAGCCACGAGAGATCGGGATAACCTCGAAAAAGTCATAAAAATGAGCAAAGTAGAGGAATATCGACCACAAGGACGGCAACCAAGCCGCTGCAGCTGGTCCGATTAAAAATACGCGCTGACTATCATTTTAATAGCTGCATCCTGGAGACTAACCGGTGACAGAGCTCATGGCTAGTCATAGTGCATGATTTACGGGGTAGCTGCGACCCTCAGTCACGAGGAGCGGGACTGAAGACAAAATACAAGGATTAACTTTTAGATTTGTTAAATCACATTAAATTGAAATTCTAATTGAATATCGAAGTGCACGAGTTTAACAAGAACTCCAAAATATGTAAAGAAAAAACTCATACTCGCAGATAATGCATTTGACGAATATATTTAATGCAATAAGCAAATATTTCAAATTTAATTTAAATAGATCAGTGATTTTAAAATGCCGTAACTCTTTATTGAAATATCTTATCAAATGCTCATTGGAATAAATGAAAACAAAATAATGACAATGATTATCCATATACGATCGACATTAGAAGAACAATTTTAATAAAAGTAAATATTTGTTTTGGAAAGAAGCTATTACGTGGTGGTTTGACATATTTAGAATTAAACACTTTTAAAAAGTTATATAAAACCACTTTATTTTAAGTCAGGAGTGCCAACCGGTTTCACTCTGTAAGGAGCTTCGTCAGGGCTATACACAAAATTGTGTATAGCCCTGGCGAAACTCGTTACAGAGTGAAACCGGTTGGCGCTCCTGCTCAAAATAAAGTGATTTTATGTAACGTTTTAAAAGTGTTTAATTCTTATTTTAAATAATTGTTGTTTATATTTTAATCTTATTATTCAGCTAATTTAAATTCTTCGAATAATTAATTACTAATGCTATCAAAAAAATCGTATAAATTGTGTAAAGCTCTTACAAGGTAAAAACTGTAATGGTAAATAATAATTCTTGTGAAATTTGAAATGAATTAAACTAAAATGAGAAGAAATTATATATTTTGATATGTAGTTCCATGTCTTTTCTTAGAAAAAGGTTAATGGTTTTATGAAGTTAAAGCATCAATTTACATTTTGAAAAATATCTTATTAATAAGGATAGGAAAATCATAAAATGAACAAATTTTAGTCAAAATTCAACCGAAATATTAAACTACCATTATTTTTATTACGTTTAATACCAGATTACTATTCCACGCAGCATCAAACAAAATGGACAATGTTCGTGGGTCAGGGAACAATGGCAGATGAAATAGACCCTTACGGTCTGATACGATTGTTCCTAGATTAATCCAATCACGCAATACTTACAAGTGCTGCGTGCCTGGGTACACTGCGGACGGGCCTTCTCTTGCGTTAGATTACGACTGGCAAATTAACAAAGGGGCATTTTTTCTAAATATTTATTCATATTAAATAAGAAAAATGATTAATTATACAATCAAATCAAGCAGTGTGACTATATGGTATACTAAAACTGAAATTATGATTTAATAATGAATATAACAAATCTTTTCTATAAAAAAAACTAACAAACCATCACGCCGTCTTTTGAAGGGTTAGGCAGAAAGAATGGACCACCACACTGTTCTTTCTTGACATACGTCACTTGCTCTCAACATTAATACATCGTGCCATGCACTCACGTCGATTTCTCCGATTCCGTTATAATTTTCTGTTAATTTATTTTACTAAAAAAAAAAAGAATTTTTAAGTAGAGAATTAACAATTTAATTATTTAATACATAAGAAATCTCCTTAAAAGAACAAATTGTTGCTCAGTATTATAACATAATACAATTGTTACCACGTCGTTATATCTTCATTGTATATGTTTGGAACATACTTAATAAAGGTAAAACTGTTGTTTTTATTAGACTTATTAAGCACAAAATATTAAATATTATAAATATATTTTATTATCCTGACTTTTGGACCAAAAGCTTTCTTCAGACATCTGAGGTGAAAGTATTGCGAAACATAGGAGAGAGAACTAGCCCACGATACGTTAATGGAAAATTTTGTATGATTTAATTAATTTGGACTTGAAAATGTTAAATATAGTAGTCAGAAGCAGTGAAACGTACCATAACACAGCAAAAATAAAAGTGAATTCCAAAAAATACGCTTAAAAAATATTTTTACTTTGTTCATGAAAAGTTTTTTTTTTTATATTTTTTAAAGTGTTGACTCTTGATTGGCCGTACAAAAACCCTTTTATAAAACCAGGAATAATCTATGTTGAATTATTCGCAATAAAACAGCATTATATAGGTCATCGGGCCGTTATATCGCGCCGCGTTATAGGGTGAGCTTCTTAGTTGAAATTTAAAAAAATAAGACTTTTTTTAACTAACTAACTAACCATCACGCCGTCTCCCCGAAGGGGTAGGCAGAAAGAATGGATTGCCACACTTTAATCGATGCGGCACTCCATCCTTCTCTTTTCGCCATCGCGAGAGACGCGGTGTGATGGGTTGCGAACCTCATCGCCACCAACAGGCATCTCCCGCGCACAGTTCGATCGTTCAACGTCTACATAATAAATCTAAATCAAATTATCTGAAATACAATGATATAAAATAAAATAACAAAGAAATATAATTTAACACATAATGTTCTTTTAGATGGTGCACTTGTCGTCAGCTGGACGATCCGGACATTTGTGTTTATTTAATTTTTATTCCACGTTATCCACTGTTTTTATTTTATTTACTTTAATTAAGCACTTAAAACAATCCAACACCAGCAAGAACTTAAAAATATCATTGAAGAATTTTTTCAAATTGTCATTTGAACAAATGAAAAATTTATTTTTACACCTGTCAAAATTATTTTTATAAACGAAAAAACTTATATAATTTTAACACCAAAACAGTAAAAACGTATTTTTTGGCACAAATAACTATCACAAAGAGCGGCAAGACTTTTTTTATATGGCTTAATATTATAAAACTGAAAGTTTTTTTTGACGTTAAAAAACTAATTACCTAAACATCATTCTATAAAGGATTTTGTTTGGTTTAGGAATCAATACATTATATTTTATTGATTTGATCGTTGTACGTTTTTCTCGATCATCTTTGCATCATTGAGATCGTTAACGCATACACTATTTGCTATTATTTCTTCATTCATAATGTCAACGTGTCCAAACGGCCAAAATGAACCTTTCATTGTTTCAAATAATAATTTAATCAAACTATGTTTTTTTTAACTGCTTCCACGGTTGTCTTTATTTCGACAGCGATCAGTTTCGACAGGCTCGCTGGCATCAACAGGCTTCTCTGTCGATGCCAGCGAGCCTGGCGAAACCGATCTCCACCGATAAAAGTGAAAGTAATTAAAAAACATCGTTTTATTTCATAACTAACAAACTAACTTTATTATTGAAATGAATTTCTTTTATTTTGTTATTATTTAAATAAACTTCTATCAAGAGATTTCAGTAAAATCATTATATTCTTTTATTTCGTGATGTGAAAAAATGTTAATATAGAATATATTAAACAATCTATTAAAAATATTGGTGCATTATGTTCTCACCTAATATTATATAAAAACGTAATTACAATGAAAAAATTAAATCCACATTACGGTTAAACGAGTTTCTTTCCATATTTCATGTCTCGTAATAAAGAGGCACCCTATAACATTAGGGAAAAAACAGAAACAAGAATCAGGTGAGCAAACAACCGTTTTTCCCAGAGGGTCGGAGATCTGGTCACCCTGTGGTTTTACTGTCTTTTTGAATGGCTACGGGGGAGGAATATATGATGGCTCATTACCATCAATTGTGGCCATCACGGGGGGTAATTACACATCGCTTATGGTGATTACTTTTACGTGATTTCCCATTTAACCGATTGTGTAATGGCGATGTTGACTATTGCCCATTTATTTATCAATAAACGCTATTTTCGTTGATTTGTTCCCGTGCGTGCTACATTTGATTTCTTGGGAATTTAAACATTATATATGACAACTTTTGTCACGTATTTTCAGTGACTAGTTTGTTCAAGAGTTAATAAAATAAAATATTAACCATGTTGCTACTTATGATTTTCAAATGCGATTATCCACACGTGTATTCATACATATATTTTTTTATTAATATGAATGAAAACTTCTATTTTTTAGAAGTTTTAAATTTTTTTTTTTATCAAAATAACATGTTTCGCCTTGCTAAGGCAATGTCAAATAAGCAACATTTGATAATGCCTTAGACAGATAATACATGCACATTCACTTAAAACAAAAGAAAACTTTTAGAAAACAGACACGTTTTAATTCATATTAATTATTAAATATGGAGTTTTACATCATTGTTTACTTTTAAATTATTACTACCAAGAATATTCAATAACTTCTTCTCCGACGCTACAACCCTTGGTGGGTCTTGGTGGGTCCTCCAAGAAACGTCCCCATCTCGTCCTGCATCTGGCCGCCACCTCCCAGGCTTGTTGCTGCAGGCCCGACAGACTGCCACGGCACCATCCAACCATCGCAGTCTCGGCCTACCGACGCTTTTTCGTCATACTGGATTGTCATACAACACTATTTTGGAGAGCTCCAGATCCCCTAGTGCCCTAGCCAGCGCAGTCTGTTAATCTTTATAAACTTGACCACGCTGACGTCCTGGTATAGATCGTAGAGATCTGTGTTGTATCTCCTTCTACACGTCTGAGCATCCTTAATGTGTCCGAAGATTCTGCGGAGGATCTTATTTTCAAAGCCGTTTATCGTCGTTTTATCACGTTTAGTCAGTGTCCAAATCTCCGAGGCATTTGTAAGAACTGGGCTAATCAGCTTTATTACAATGTGGTATTTATCTTTCTAGACTGGGCATCTTTTTGCTTCGAATATCTTTTTCCGATCTCTCCACTGACATAATTTATTTTGTAAACTAAGGAGCCTAGCCATGTGTCCACGGTCTCAAATTTGAAGTTATATAAATGTTGATATCAGTGGATAGACTATTACTAGGTAGCATTGTGACAGGCATATTATAGTTTATATAGGCATTTCATTTATTACTCATTGATGCGCAGTTCCACTCCTATGGCCGACAGCTCAAGAGCAACGAATGCTTCTCTCAGGGCAGATTCCGATCTTGCGATAATATCAATATCGTCAGCATATGTCATTATTTGAACTGAATCCACTTGTTTCGATGCCTTTATCACTTATGGGTTTTTTTAGAGGTATGTTAAACATAAGATAAGCTAAGGCGTCTCCCTGTCTTAAGCCATTATATTTTCTGAAGTTATCCGATAAGTTTGAAATTGTGAGTTTCACCAAGTTGGTCAGTTTTGCTAGTATGTCAAGATCATCCATCGCTCTGTATAGTTTATCTCTGTTTATACTATCCTAGGCTGCCTTAAAATCAACGGACAGGTGGTAGGTGTAGATATTAAATTCGTGTGTTTTTTGTTGCAGTATTTGTCTTAGTGTGAATATTCGGTCTTCACAAGACTTTCCACAACGGAATCCAGCTTGGTTGCATCCTAACTTTCTCTCTACATACGAGTATGGTTCTAATCTTTGGTATAGGACATTTGAGAGAATTTTGTATGCAGTGTCCTTTACCAATAATTTATATAGGTATATGTGCAGACTCTCGCCTCCGTCTTTAATAATTTCACTCTTTGTCTTTGCCAGGGGATTGATTTTTCTTTGATTTCCTGTTTTTAATAATTACTTCTTGGAGTGTGCGATGATTCTGTGCAGGATTCTGTGTTGGATCATCATTTGTGCTATTGGGATGCGGTGATGTCCTTAGTAGGCTGTGGTGGCTATTCAGGAGTGTGTCAAATTCAATAACCAACATTCTTATTTTCCATAATTAATTGTCTTTTAATTTTGAATTTTCTTTAAGCGATATTGTTAAAGCATTTAAAAAAAATCGACATTTATATATCGAATACACATGTTAATTACCACACATATCATTAAATATAGTAAACTAACTAACCATCACGCCGTCTCCCCGAAGGGGTAGGCAGAAAGAAAGGACTGCCACACTTTTCTTTCCTGACATATTTCTCTCGCTTCCTCAACATTCATACATTGTTTCATGCACGCGCGTCGATTTCTCGGACTTCTCACATGGCCGACATTCAATATTTGATTTATTTGATCGTGCCACGTTTTCCTCGGTCTTCCTCTATTTCTGGTTCCATTTACATCGTTAACATATTTTTTTACCATTCTTTATTCATTCATTCTTTCCATGTGTCCAAACCATCTTAATGATCCTTTCATTATTTTGTTCATAACACCATCATTCGCCCCGCATTCACTTCTTATATTTTAATTCGACACTCTATCATACAAAGAGTATCTACACATTCGTCTTAGAGATCTAATTTCTACTGCATTTATTCTACTTTCATCCTTCTTTTGCCAGTTCCATACATAAGGGTCGGTAGAAGAACACCATTGTGCACTATATATTAAATATAGTAAAATTGTAAAATAATTGTAAGTGCTCAACAAAACACCGTTTACTGCAGTTTTACCGCATATTGTGGATCGCTAATGCACCAAAGGACAAAGATCCAACGATCCACGGATATTCGAGAATTATCCAGACATAGATAAGCTTTCACCTATTCGAGACTCTCATTAATTCAATGGCACATTCTGAGTCTTTCCTCGCCATATTCCTGCCGAGATCACGGCTTACTCAGAGGGGCAAACAGATTCCCCCCGCTCCTGAGCTCCCCTGCGGTCCTGCCCCTGCGATCGTGCAGCGGTATTAACACGAAATCCGTCACCTCGCGTCTATTTATACTAGAGCGGATAAGATTCGAAATTTAAATAAATAATCCTTTTGTTGACGTATACATATTTTCTAAATAAACGTTTTCGATATTGGCTATCGATTCGGGATCCCGGTTTATTAAAAATCAAATATTTATTACACCATTTACCATTACTAAAGATAATGCTTACAAATGGCAAAGCGTGTTTCCCGAAATCATGTCGTTCTATTATTGACCTTCTTCTTCTTCTTCTTCTTCTTCCTCTTTAAATAGATCTGTGGATCTGTTTTTATGGCGTCGAAGTCTCCCGGGACACATAACTCTAACTGTCTCGCCATCTCTTCGCAGGTCTTCCGGGTTGGCGAGTTCCCATTGGCACGTTGTTTGTGGCTGCTTGGAGGAGTCTATCGTCGCTCATTCGTTCTACGTGGTCACGCCAGAAGCGGATTCTTTTCCTGCCCTATCTGACAACATCTTCGGTATCGCAGGTCTCAAGTATTACCGCGTTTCTGATTCTGTCCCTCAGTGTTTTGCCCAGAATAGCGCGTAGTGTCTTCATTTCGGCGGTTCGTAAAAACGCTATGGTTCTATTTGTGTCAGCCCTCGATTCTATACCATAAGTCATTATGGATCTGACACATGTCTTATATATTCGCACTTTGCTTTCTACTCGCATATGCTTGTTTTTCTACACAATCTTTCAAGCATCCAGATATTGCAGCCGCTTTGGTGGTTTGCTCGCGAACTTCATTATAGAGAACCGTTTGGAATGAAAGATCTATGCCCAAGTATTTGAATTTATGAGTTCATTATCAAGTATCAATTCGCAAATGGTTGACTGTTTTGAAACTGTCATATACTTAGTTTTACTAATCAATATGCTGTACAGCTTATCACTTTGGTTGAATTTATCTAGTAGTTGTTGTAGATCAGTTTCAGAATCTGCTATAGTGGCATCGTCTGCGTAACATATGATATTAATGAGCTTATCCCCCATTTTATTCCCTAAATTTATTGATGCAACCCCTTCGATAATTTTGTCCATGACAAGGTTGAACAGTAAAGGACTGAGGCTATCACCCTGTCGTATGCCGCTCACTGCCGGGATGTATTTAGATAGGTCATTGTCTACTTTGATCATAGTTTTACAGTTGGTGTTTAGATTTTGGATGGCCTTTATAAAAGCGGGGGGTGTTTCTTTTGCTTGCAGGATTGAAATCACATCGTCCACTACTACCTTGTCAAAGGCCTTCGTTACATCGACAAAGCACATATAGGCTGGTTTATTGTATTCTAGTGCGTTTTCTTTTATTTGCCTTATGGTGAATATGGCATCGGTTGTCGATCTGTTCCTTCTGAATCCTTGCTGCTCTTCTCTATTGACTATCTTATGTTCCAGTTTAGTCCTTATTTAGCTTGTGAATAGTTTCAGGATTGCAGAAAGTAATGATATGCCTCTGTAATTTTCAGGGTTACTTTTTGTCCTTTCTTGAATATGGGTATTGTTATACTGGTGCGCCATTCATTTGGTACAGTACATATAACTAACTAACTAACCATCACGCCGTATCCCCGATAGAGTAGGCAGAAATAATGGACTGTCACACTTTTACTGATGCGGCACTCCATCTTTCTCTTTCCGCCCCGCGGGAGACGCGGTGTGATGGGTTGCGAACCTCATCGCCACCAATAGGCATCTCCCGCGCACATTTCGATCGTCCAACACCCACAAATTAAATCGTTTTTTTTAATTTAGCACATAATGTAATAACACATAATGTTTTTTTCGATGTTGCACATGTTGACATGGACGATCCGGACTTTTGTGTTTATTTAATTTTGTGTTTTATCGTTTTTATAAAGAATTTTGACAGTTTTACAATACATATTATTGACCAAATATCTTAATACCGATGAAGGTCTATAATTTAACCTTTGAAACAAACCGAGATAAATAAATTCATATAAATGGAGTAAAACAGCATAAATATATGTATACAAAAAATAGACTCTCTTACATTATCTTGTTTTCTTCTGGTGCCGTGTCAGGTCCTCCAACATTGGTGATCACTGCAACGAAAACATCTCTCCCCTGCGCTACTTGGAACAGTTTCTTAACTCTCCTCAATCCCTTATATTCCGCAACCAGGACAACTCTTACATTCTGCCAGCTCCCTGCCGTCCCTCTATCTTATTTCATGATTATGAGCCGAAAGAGGTGGCATTTTTTCCCCTTTAGCACATGATCTAAAGGCGTTAACTGAATTAACTTACTTCATAACCAGTTTTCCCGTAATATCGTGGTGTCATTTAATCATCCTCATTCCCTCCCAAAGTTTTTATAAAAAATTATGTTTTTATAAAAAATCTAAATAAATAAAAAAATACAAATGAAAACATAAATTCCGTTTACTTTATTATAAAGCTTGTCATAATAACGTGCTTTCTGAGAGAATTTAAAAGCAGTCACATTCGTAGTAAAATCAGCTTGAATGCTATGTCAAAAGTACATACTTTAGCCAATCTCAGAATGCAAACCAATTCATTTATATTCTCATAATATTTAATGCAAATGCAAAAGAAACTCCAATGTGATGAATGGTAAAAGCTTCGTATACATCTTTCACAGAATACCATAATTTTTAGTTCAAGTTAACTCACTATTTTAGGGTTGATAATAATTTTCTTTGCCAACAATTTCGAATCATATTAATAATTCTTATGTGTTTTTTGTCAAAGGATGTTCATATAATTAATACACATGTCGGCAAACTACACTGTATGCTGGTTATCTCATATTCTCCTCTCATAAAATAAAAATCAGATTGTCAGAAGTTATGAAATGAACTACTTATAGCAAAGCCCTTCCGTGTAAGTACCACATAAATGGCTTATTTAATCCAGTATAATCACGAATATCGTCTTTGACTTTTTATGCTATTACTAGACCCAAAAATAGAGAAATATTTTCATAAATATATATGAATGTATTATCCCTGAATACATATACCACAAATAAACATAATCCAACGATTTTTTCATGAAATCAGTTTTGGGTTGGATATTTCTACCATTTTGAGAAAGATACAAACACATCCCTTAGTGTTATTGGTTTCACTATATCTTGTGTAATAACGCAGCAAAACACATAGAAACTGTACGTGGCTGATATTTGAAAACGTGGTCGAGAATTTGTGTTACCATATTATTTTGCAGAAGGTTTACCCTCTCCCTTATATTAATTCCATGGATTTGATGTTCCCCCTCGCTAAAGGAAACGTGTTTCGTATATTTAGATATCGTTATATTTGTTAATAAAAAACGACATCTTATTATTTCGACTATTTTATCTACGCTAACCTCCGTAGGTATATTTGAAATACGCCAAGATCATTAGGAAGAGGAACTTGAAGTATTGTGCAATAATTCCACGTAGGTCGTCCCGCGAAGTTATGGAGATATGTCCTCGCTCTGATTTATGCTCGTACGTGCATTCAATACAGTGAGCTGCTCGGGACTCCGTTTTCAAATACGAATTCAATGAAGTAAATATGATGAAAGACTTTCCGTTAGAGATAATTCATCAGACTCCCCGAGATCTCGTAATATTCCCTGAATAATATGACTCGCGCATAACACTTGTTGCTATACAATCATTAAAAGCCAGACATCTCCTTTGTTATTGCTATTTTCATTCAGTGAAAATCAAGCTCCGGTTCTTTAATCCATCTTTACAAATCCTGCGATATTAGTATTAAGGATCTGTTGTAAATAGACAGGAAGGAGGGTACTCAAATAGCTGTATTCAGGTATGCTATAGTACTTCCAGATTAAGACTTAAGTGTTTAAATCAAAACCGTTCACACAATGAGGCTAAACTTTCCAACAGTTTTCCCATTTCAAAATTCATTTGTAATTCACCCAACACTTGACTCGATAAACTATTTTAACTTCTTCTTATTCAATTCCGTTTCATTCATATTAAGTACTTGTCTAAGTTCTCATTTCCAAATCGGATCGCGTACGTCTCGTTCGGGAAACTTTATCGTCTGATCCCGGTTATAAAAAGTTACAAATCTGGACTCCCTGCCCTCCTGCACGACTGAACTAACTTTAAGAGACCTTATACGGCGAGTTCCAGCGTGTCCGCGTCCGTCCGATCGGTGGAGATTCTCGCCAAACACCCAACTCTCTCGCCGCGTCAGCCTTTCAAACTATAACTTTTCCAATACGTCACATATCACATTACGCGTATGAATTTCCGATAAATCGGCTTAATAATTGTTACAATGGTTAATCACACGGAATGAGTTCAAAACAGTTATTCTCATAAAGCTCTTCGGTAAATATTAACCCGAATAACACAGTCTTTTTGATTTTTTTTCTTTCTAGATTGTTAATAGGTTTTTATTATTTTTAAGGAGTGGGGTGTATTGACTAACTATGTCATTACCTAACATTTTTACACATTTGTGAATTTTTCGATTAGTTAAAAAAAATTATATCTTAAAGTCCAATCCATTTGACTTTTTTAGGCGAATTATTTATATTTATAAGGATTAATTGTGTCTCAATAGAGACGAAGATGTTAATAGTTTTCTGGAAACAGAATATGGTGGCCGATTTGCTTACAGGACTTATGACCTGTCATTGGTTGAAATAATTTATCCGCAATGGGTAAAATCCAGTATTTGTCTACAAGAATTTGTATACATTCAAAATGTTGTATTTATATTTTATCTAATTGACAACTTCACGAGTGGGATTATGGATAATTATTATACTTATTGAAATCCCTTTTTGAGAAATGATTGTAAGTTTTTAATAAAAATAACCAAAAGAACCGATGAAGGCACATAGATTTCCCTGAAAACACTTTTATTTAAAGTAGATTCTTTATTGAATGCTGATTTCCAGTTAAAAATGAGCAAATTAATTCATGAAAACCCACAATGGCGGGGCAGGCACTTTCAAGCCTCCTGCGGAGTCGTATAGCCGCCGATTTACGCGTTTAAATTCAATTTTCGGCAATCTCACGCTTTGCATTAGGAGCAGCCGCGCCCGGAGACCACCTCCGCCGACCCTAATAAGTCTGGGCGGAGGACTGGATGATAACTCGCCGGCGGGATGATCTTGAGCACGTGTAATTTATACAGAGCTCTCCGGGCATAGTCGAAAAGCAATAACCGTCCGTGGAAAAATATCGGGGAAGGAAGGTGGGAAAGTTTATAGATTTAACCGCGACGGACGTGGCTGGCCTACCAAGGCGGATCACTCGCGCGATTGACAGCGCTCCCGGCCTGTGATATTATTTGCCTAATGCCGTCCCTCTCGCCTCCCTCCCGAATAGTTAGGGCTCACTCGGAGACCTTTTTTTGTTCCCGCGCGAACTTTGCTTAACTGTCTAACAATGTTTTTTGTTTGTTTTACTTCTGGGAAATAACATTTTAAGGGTATTCTTAAAGCGGATTTAGGTACTATTTGGGCGTGTTTTTTATGTAAAATATTCAATATATTTCGGCAAACACATAAATTTACGAAAACTGTTTTTTAATTAGCGACAAGCGTAAAATATACATTTTTATAGTACAAAAATATTTATATTGGTTTTTAAAGCTTTAAATTATTATTTATCCGTATCTAATAATAAACTTTTTTTTTTAACTATTGATTTTTATATTTCATTGTTTTATTTATAACTTTTATTTAAATCGAATATTGTCATTTGCTATCAGAAATATATTTCTGAAACAAATACTTTCAGGGAGCACGTGACCATTGTCACAAACGGGCATTTCATAGTTTTACTATCAACTGCAATAAATGCGCAGTTAAAACGTTGTTTATCCAAAACTTCAAGTTTGATGACTTTATGAACGATAATGCAAGAAGCATGTTCATGGGCACATTTAAAATTTTAGGTTAAACTCAAACAATAAATATTTCATATAATATTTATTCACACATTCTTGTGTTAAGTTTATAAAGCTACGTTTCTCGTCTTAACATCTCTTTCCGATCCCAGCTATGTAAACTCGAGTAACCCGTCTTAGTTGGCTTGAGTAATCACGAGTTCCAAGGGATTCCTCGGTAATGTTTTTACTGTTTACGGAGTAACCAAACTCGGATCATGTACTCATGTTTGTGGGACTTAGACCACCAGAACACCATCTGACTTCCCGCTGTCAACCCGTATCAAGCCGGCCGGGATAAACATTGAATCAGTGCGTAACATGCAAATCCTTTACTTAATCATTCTTACTAAAATATTTACCGCCGCCGCCGGCATAATCGCCCAAAAATTACCTTAAATATTAAAACAACACGTTTTGTAAGATATATGCAACAGATGCCGGATAATGTTGACTAATCCATCATTTAAAACATCGGTTTATTTTTGTGTGTGCGCCATTTAATTACGATTCTTGTATAAATCCAAAACAATTCACAACTCTAACTAACGTATCCGTTCTATTACAAACATTTCACCTAGAGGGGTTGTTTGAACTTAGACGTGTTCTACGAGATACAATCTTAGGAAGAAATCTGTACCAAACAGAACTTTACCCACTTGCGTATGTGTCTATTTTTTTTTCCTAAAATGTATAACAAGAAGTTTATTTAAGAAGGCTAATGAGCTTGCAGAAGATTTATTTATTCATACTGTTGTTTTATTCTATACGTACTTATATAATGACAGCAAATAAATTGTAAATGGAACTATAAATAGAGGAAGACCGAGGAAAACGTGGCACAATAAAATAAATCAAATATTGAATGTCTGCCACGTGAGGAGTCAGAGAAATCGACGCGCGTGCATGACACGATGTATAAATGTTGAGGAAGCGAGAGAAATATGTCAGGAAATTAAAGTGTGGCAGTCCATTATTTCTGCCTACCCTTTCGGGGAGACGGCGTGATGGTATGTTTGTTAGTTTTTCTTCTTTCCGTGTCCTGTCAGGTCTCCCCAACGTTGACTATCACCCTTGAGTAGGTCTCCACGTCCTGTGCAGCTCGGAACAGTTCCCCCACGGTCCTCAGCCCCGTCCACTCTCGGATGTTCTTCAGCCAGGAAACCCGCCTTCTCCCAACACCTCGTCGACCCTCAGTCTTACCCTCAAGATCAGATGTAATAGTGCGTACTTTTCGCCTCTCAGAACATGGCCCAAGTAGGACACCTTACGGACTTTGATGTTGCTCAGCAACTCTCTGTCAACTCTGGCTCTATGGAGAACGTTTGTGTTGCTGACTATGTCAGTCCAGATGCGTAACATCCTTCGGTGTATCCACATCTCAAAGGCCTCCAATTGGTTCATAGCATTGACTTTAAGGGAAGTTTGTTAGTTAGTTAAATAAATTAGATCAATGAAATAATAAAAACTATATGTTTTAATTTGCAGCTTATGGTCGTTTTTTTTTTTCTTTTTTTTATCTTGACTTTCCTATTTCAAAAAAATACATATTTTTAAATTGTCTCTACAAATCGAAGAAGTACGAACAAGAACGAATAATGCTTGGATTATCGGTTTGCAAAAAATGATATTTAGGTTTAAGAAAAGCATTCAAATACTTAAAATTCTTCTCGCGAGGTTTTACAAATTGCTTAAAGCGTGCGAATGTATGAAACATGTTTCAGAAAGATTTTTCAATGGATACTCTATTTCTTTTCGTATTAAGATTGAAAGTTTTCGCGTAATTCATTCTCTCAAAATGTCATTATGAGCATTTGGAAATCAATAAACCGTTTTTAATATATGTAGAATGGCTGGTATATTCTGGGGCAAAGTTTGTAGGGAGGTCGACCCTGGAACTACGGCAGCCGCCGTGCTGTACAAACAGCCTTTAAAGACAGATCAGTATCCATAATATATTATTTTTCGTTTTCGTTATATGGAGTAAGAGGGAATGGCGGGCCGAATGCGGCTTGAATACTTAAAGAGGGCGCCCTCCCTACTGCTTTTGGGATTATTGCCTCTCGCGGGGAGGTCCAGGCCCGGCGCAGGGGATCGGCTGCAAACGTCTTCCCTTGCACTGCTCAATGCGTACCGCTAACGCATACGCCGAATCCAGAATAAATATTGAATGTGTCGGAGATCGCCTGCGGGCGTTGCTCTTTGACAGCGCGTAATATCAGGTGGGGGAGTCGATAGAGGATAATACAATTATAAAACAATTCGATATATGCCATTTACAAAAACTGTATTTGTAGAGAATGAAACACTAAATTCTACAAAGCCGTATTCTCGATTATTCTTTGTACAACAAATGTACTCATGTTTTCTTTCTGTGTACAAATCTTTTATTTTACCTTTGTCTAGAAGATTGAAATCGTTCCTTTTTAAAACCTTTAAAACATCAATAAAGGGCTACTAATTAAACGGAAAATAACTTTATTACTTTAATATTTTACTACTATTTTTGATCTTCTTAGTTATAGCGACCAGAAGATGCTTATGGTGCAGTAAAACGAGATGTTTAATCTATAGAATGTGGTATTAACTTTTTTTATTTTCATTATTTAAAATGAATTACTACTAAGAAATATCAATATTTGTTTATTCAGGCATATGGTTTAAAATAAGGTTATAGATTTAATGCGAATGTTTGTTTTAGTCTTATTATAAGAATACTTTTATTTGCATTTAGATAATAATTAAAAACATTATGTAAATACGAAAATATGGACAAATAATCAAATTTCAAAACAAAAACACAAAAACATCCATAATAATAATAATAATAATAATATGCTAACTTTTAAAGCGCCGTTTTTGTGATGTAATCACCTCAAGGGCGCATCCATATTTCCATATTCACTTAAACACGTAGTTTTTTAAATAATCAGAATAATACCAAATATGTAAAATAAATCTTTTAAAAATTTACATGTATGGTAGTTAAAATCCTCTAATGTTTAAAACTATAGTGGATTTTAAAAAAATATATGGTACATTTAAATAATAATAAAGATTTACAATTAACTACCATGAAATTTAAAAAAACAACGTTAATTTTGTACGTAGTTTTGTTTTGTAAATAAATAAAAGCATGAGTTGAATTGAATATTTTTATATTTTTTTTCATTTAGCTTTTATATTACTTTTCACTAATATAATCGTTTACTGAATAATTAATCATAAATCAAAGTAATATAAAAAGCTTGAGGTATATGCGTAATGAAAATGTTTGATGTCAGATTGATTTATTGAGTAGATAATATATCAATTTGACGTATATCCGTAATAATGTCCGTAATGAGGAAATAGTTTTCCTATTGATTCTTTCACGTGAAACGATTTGAAAGAGCGCAAGTAGACGTTTGTAATAATGTTTGAAGAAGTCAGTGCGGTTTCAAAGGAAAGCGCCCCAAGGCATTGAAATGCTTCGTATAAATGCCAAAAGAAACCATAAATCCCTCTTTGAAAAGAGACAATGAGATATATATCACCTCCAGAGCTATAAAAGGGCCGACAGCGACGAAAGTGCCTAGGATTTGATGGCTGATACACGCACCAGACAAGCGTACGTACTTCGTATTGTGTAATCGTATACTTCTGTGCCCCGTGACAAATGCCCTTTTTAATTCCACTTGATCGCTGACAGTTTTATAGAAAAACTTTTGATTTATACACCCTACGAGATAGTCATATTCTAAAAACAAAAAAAAGAGTTTTATGTTTGCAATTTCGCGTAGGTACTAAGGTAAAATAGACACGTAGTTCGCTGCGCGATTTTACAGAAAGAAAATATTGCTTATGGCAGCAATCTTCGTTCTCTGCTTTTAATGACGATTTTTATTTTGTTTTGATTGCTTGTTTTAATTGGTATATTAGTTTTAATATTATTTTAGTGCAAATATATTTTTACGTATTACATTGCGCAAGTTCATCTCTCTCACTGGTCAATAGTTCCAGTTCAACGATTATCAATAAGAAGATTGCAGATATGTTTATGCGTTCACAAAAAATGTATTTAAAAAATGATTTAATGCGTATATCAGAAAAGTAATTTTCTTATTTTTCAATTTTAAAAGCTTCAGAATACATTTTACAGTTCAATTTGTGCAGAATAATCAAATTTATTTTTATTTATTGTTTCTTGAACAATGATGTAAAACTCCATATTAAATAATTAAAATTAATGAAAACGCCTATTACCCAGCCTAGTGCTAGTTTGCAATTCAAATATTTTTAGTTTGCAATTAACATTGAACTGAAACATTAAGCTTTCTCGAATAAAGTGATGCTTTAAATGTAATTGATTGAAATATTAAATGTTAATATATGTAGATATATCAAACGCTCTTAAAATAAACGTTTTAAGCTACTGATGTCCATTTTTGTTTTATTATCTTCTTTGCTAAGCTTATTATTTTAAGTGAGGAGATAACTGAGTGTGAGTGTGTAATTGAATGTAAGATAATTTAGTCAATAATATCACTTTTAGGGAAACCTATTATAAAATGCGATTATTTCCCTCGAAACGGCAGTTTCTCGCATGACGCAATCGAGGCTTTATTCTCATAATTTCCTGAGCTTTGACATATTACAGGCCTATCAGTTAGGAGGGTCTCCCGGGTATAAGGCGATCATTTCACACGAGAACGAATCGTGAAACCTCCATGTTCCGCCCAAGAAAAGATTGTAAAGGCGGCGAAGTATTCCCCCGCTGCCTCCGCTACTACCTATGGCTTTATTTATGAGGTAGCTTAACAGAAGCATTAGTTCAGCCTTCCCACAGGTCGAAAGTTCAATTTCACTCAACACGTGTATTTTTGTGACTCTTGAAAATTTTGCTGGACTTATCAAAGTCTCTTTGTTTTATTCAAATTTACGTTTACGAATATCAACGAGAATATTTGAATGATTAAACTATACTTTGATTTGGATCATTGTTCGTGTTTTAAAACTATTAAATAAAATTCGATTGTATTGTTTTGACGAATGATATTATTATTTACCATTATTTCTTCATTCGTTCTTTCTATGTGTCCAAACCAAAGGAATGGTCTTTTCTTTATTTTGTGAACACTCTTAATCGCATCGCATATATTTCTTATATTTTTCATTACTTTTCCAATATTTCTGGTAATAGATGAATCCATCGACGAAAAAACGCCTCGTCTTTTGAGGTAGCCGGTCCGGTCCGATCTTTTCCGTTAACGCTAAAAACACCAGCTTCGAAGCGTCTATATCATTCTCTGCATGATTTATCCGATGGAACTTAATTGTCATAAACTTTAAAAAGCAATTTTGTGCACCTCAGCTGCACTCTTCTTCCAATTAAAACAAAACAGCGGAACTTTCCGCAAATGCTTTTTATTTACCATGGATTTCGACATTTTAGGGAGCGGTAAAACAAATGTTATTGCAAAAATGACAAGCATTTGCGAATTGAACTTAATTGACAGATGCTCAGGCTTACTAAAAAAAATGGCCGCCAGATTTGACAACTTGAATCTGCCAGGGCCCTCTGTTGTAAAACGGACCGAACTTACTGAAACACTTAATATATTTTATGTTAAAATTTTTGTTAATGTGAAATTCAAAATATTTTTAATTACTTATAATTTTGTTTTGTTAAACAAGCGATAGAAAAATGTTCAGATTCAACTAGTCATTAGCCCGACATCTCGGATTATATTAAGGTTCATAGGTAATATTTGTCCGAAATGATCGCTTGTGAACCGTTTGACATTAATGTAATTGGGAATGAAATATTTGTTCTAGGTGGCGTGGATTCATATAGACCGGCAGATGATCCTGACGATTCACCGCCACGTGATCTCGCGGCTGCCTCGGTTCAGCGTATCACATGACAACGCCATGACGTGGCTCCTGCACGTGAGCCAGGTGCAGCAGGAGGACCGCGGCTACTACATGTGCCAAGTCAACACCAACCCCATGATTAGCCAGGTCGGCTATCTACAGGTCGTGGGTGAGTACTACTTCTCATAATGACATAATTAATAGACCTGCGACGGCGGTTCGTATACACAATTACCTACTCTTCTTTATGGTTACAATCCTGGCGATTTGTCTGCAACAAGATTCACTCGTTCCCTCCCCTTATTCTTATCTCCAGCCAGTTTTTTCATATCTGTGTAGCTGCCACATCGCATGTCTTGATATAGGGCTCTACTATTTTTCTCCAATCGTCTGCCATTTTAATTTAAATATGCGATCAGTGAGTTTAATAAACATTAATTTATTTATTTCTGGTTAAACATCTAAAACAAATAATGATTAGTTTTATAAAAATAATTCAAGAAAAAAATATTCATAAAAACGAATTCAAAAACATGTTTTAAGAAAACTCTATATTAAATCATCCACTGCCAAAAACTCTAAATAAATTCGTAATCTCAAAACCAGGATTAACATGAATTTGCTTTTAAAAACTGATAGTTTCCTTTAAAACGCATTCTCCTTTGAATTTATTAATATAAAACTATGTACCTACCATAACATTGGATTAATCGTTTTAATCGATTATAAATTTGCACTTCAAATACTAAAATAATAAACCCATAAGCTTTAGTTTGCGAACATACAACTAAATTTAATGTAGATATTTATCAGGTAATCTGCAAAACGCACAAAAATATTATAATAAATAAAAATGTTTAAATATGTAACAGATAAAATATGTAGAATTCTATGTCGTTTGTTATCTTTAACAATATTCTGTAAATATATTATATTATATTAATATAATATTATAATATCGGTACACGTTAAGTCACTCACCAATACGAGTATTTCATTAAACATACGAGTAACAATGATTTCTATATACATACTAATTCTCTTACAGAATCTGAAAAGCTACGGTGAAATTGTATTGCGTTCATCATTTACATTAAGGAGATACATTATTTAAACATTCATTTCAATCTCAAAATATTTTCTAAGATTATCATAAAAATACGAGATGTATTTATAAAAGATCCCGTATAATATATTTAAATTTAATTTATATTAATGATTTATAAATCAAAGAACATAGGATTCAAATTAATTTACCATGTTTCTAAAAAAATATTTTCCTTCGTTCTGAGTAATTAAAATTATGATACATTTAGTATTCAGGGAGCGAGATATTTTTACATTTTGACCTTGTCTTCTTAATTAATAAAATGCCACAGAAATACACCTGTAGATACACAACGTGACTTTCTGACTTTGGAAATAACGGTCTAGTTCCTATCCTAAAATTTTACCTGTATTATTAAATGGCTTATTTAAGAAAACTGTTTAAATTTTTTAATGTTTAAGAAAAAAGGGGTGTTTCAATTATATTATAAATAATAATTTAATATACTGAATGTTAGTATTTTATTTGACGCGACAGCTGTTTCATCAACCTATGTTGACATCATCTGGTGTTTCAAAACACACAAAACACCTGACACCTGATGTCAACATAGGTTGATTAAACAGATGTCCCGGAAAATAAAATACAATTGTGATACAAAAACAAAGTTATTAAATTTAACAGTTTTAAAATGTTATGGTGTCATAGTGTTTTGGCCAAAACAACTGACTATTTAGTTATTATTATTAACATAAGAAAAAAATACATTTGATGGTCACAAAAAAAACATAATAATGAAACAAAAATCTTGATTTCATTTTTTCACCATCACGCCATCTTCCAGAAGGGTTTAATAAAAGTTTAAACAGTGTTTAGATTTGAAAACATTCATGTTATTTGTTGGAATACATTTTAAATTAAAAAAATGAAAATGTTGAGGAAATTCTTTTGATGATGTTATTCCATTGTTTTTTTTTATTGTTTAAACTGTCATTCTTAAGTTGTTTAAACTAGTATTCTTTGGATGTTTAAGTAGGTATTCTTTAGGTGTTTAAAATATTGCCGTAAAACTTCACGATACATGTATTACGTCTTGGTTTTTAAAATGACTATAATATAAAATGAAATCTATTGCAGTGCCTCCTAACATCCTGGACACTGAAAGCACACAGTCGACAGTAGCCGTCAGAGAGAATCAAAATATTAGTCTGACCTGCAAAGCAGACGGATTCCCCCCGCCAAAGATCATGTGGCGGAGGGAGGATGGCCAAACCATCTCGGTGGACAAGCGGAAAAAAGGTAAGGATCCCATATTATGCAATATTGAATTATTTATAATTAACGTAGGCAATCAATTTACTATTGAATTATTACACTTAAAGTATATTTTTTATATTTTGAATAAATTTACATTTGAAAAAACGATAAAGTTGAAAATTATATAATTAATATTTTTATGGAAATAAACAATGTTTTTTAAGGTAATACTTACCCCTACATTGTTTGAAGACGTTTAATCTTCGGAATCAGGATGGTGCATGTATTAAATCTAATAATATATAATTATAATTAGGTAAAACTAACATGAGCGTCAACATCTTATCGATCATTCCTCAATTTCAACAGCTGGCTGATATCGTTCCCAAAAATACCACAAAGCTTCTTGGTGTTTATCTTGACGCAAATCTGTCTCTAAAATCCCAAATTAATAACACGGTCAGCGCTAGTTTCTTCCACCTAAGACGATTAAAATCCGTCAAAAGGAGTATTCTCCATGACACTTTCAAAACTCTTGTAAATTCCTTCGTTGTGTCACGACTTGATTATTGTAATGGAATTTATGCAAACATTCCAAGACAACAAATAAACAAACTTCAATCTGCGTTCAATGCAGCGGCAAGACTCATTAAAGGCATTCCAAAAAAGTCCCATATAACACAATATCTCAAAGAACTTCACTGGCTTAAAAGTCCAGAAAGAATCCAGTATGAATTCTGCTGGACAGTCTTCAAAGCACTACATGGAATGGCACCAAGTTATATATCTGAACTCTGTATAACCGACAGCCTAAATTCAAGGAAATCCACACTTCGCTCGGCGAACTCCTCAGCAATAGGAAGATTAGTTGAGCCGAAGCGTTGCCCCAGTACAAATTTCAGGGATCGAGCGTTCGCGGTAGCCGGTCCATCAGCTTGGAACAATCTCCCTTCACACCTCAGATGCATAAATGATACGATAGATTTCAGATCTAAATTGAAAACCCATCTTTTTCATATTTCATACCCAATTTAAACATTTTTACTTTGTTCTACTACACTTTTTAAGCGGTCACATTTAGATTTTTTAGATTTAAAACAAGTTGAGGTGATTACATCACAAAAACGACGCTTTTGAAGTTAGCATATTATTATTATTGTTATTATTATTATTATGAGAGTGCAGATAAAAGTTTTCTAATGTACTAATAGCATTGTATAAAAAAATTATCCGTGCAAAGCTTTACCTACATTTTTTTCCCATATTTTATGTATATATATCCAACATATTTATTGTTTCTTGAACACATAAGACTCAATATTAAATAATCATTAAGAATTAAAACGTATGTTTTCTAGAAGTTACTAACTAACTAACTAACCATCACGCCGTCTCCCCGGAGGGGTAGGCAGAAATAATGGAACGCCACACTGTTCTGTCTTGACATACTTCTCTCGCTTCCTCTACATTCATACATCTTGTCATGCACGCACGTCGATTTCTCCGACTCCTCACGTGTCCGACATTCAATATTTGATTGATTTGATCGTGCCACGTTTTCCTCGGCCTTCCTCTATTTCTAGCTCCGTTCACGCCGTTTACATATACCTTCTTTACCATTCTGTCTTCACTCATTCTTTCCATGTGTCCAAACCATCTTAATGACCCTTTCCTTATTTTGTTCATAACACTTTCATTCGCACCACATTCACTTCTTATACTTGCATTTGTCACTCTATCAAATACAGATTTGCCACACATTCGTCTGAGAGATCTCATTTCTACTGCATTTATTCTACTTTCATCCTTCTTTTGCCAGTTCCATGCTTCACTTCCATACATAAGGGTCGGCACAAGAACACCATTGTGCACTGCCATCTTGGCTTTTTTGGATAGGCTTTTGTTTGCGATGACAACTTTAAGTGCACCATTTATTCTGTTGCCTGCCCCAACCCTTCTTTCAATATCCTTCTCCACCCTCCCATCCTTTGTAAACATACTTCCTAAATAAACAAATTCATCCACTTGTTCCAGATTTTCACCGTTTACACTAATGTTGCAGACTGTCATGCTTCCTTCTTTTTCGAAAATCATTACCTTAGACTTATTCACATTCATCATCAAATCGTATCGCTTGCATACCTCATACATACTAGACACCAGGGCTTGCAGTTCGTGCTCGTTGTCTGCAAGTAGCACAGCGTCGTCCGCATACAACAAACAGCTTACTGCCACACCTTCCATTTTTGCACCTGCTTCCAACCCTTTCAGCTCTTTCATACACTTGTCCATATATAGATTAAACAACCATGGAGACATTACACACCCCTGTTTGACACCTTTATTGATATCAATATGATAAAACCTGATGATAAAACCTTAGACAGGCGAAACATGCCATTCCCATAAAATATCATAACAATTCTAAAAAATGACGTTTTCATTTGTGTAAATTATATCAAAAAAAGTAATATATTTTTAACAAATGCCAAAAAAATTAATAAAAAATTCGTCAAATGCAAAAGAATTTATGACATTTTCACAAACTTTGAAATTAATCCTTGGTTCTTGGATTTAGGACATAACATAGATTAATGGAGAACCTACCTTAATTTTCTTTAATCCAACCATTTCCACTACAAAATCTTCAAAACGTTGGTCAAAGAGTACACCATGATACACGGAAGATTCTTAAAAATACTCAAATAACCGTAATAATCTTTGAATAACTTTTACATACATTGAGTTAATTTTCTGTTAAGATGAACAATTTCATATTCAAAGTCAAAGTAATAGAAATACAATAATATTAATTTTCAAATTGCTATTTTTTTTTTAAATCACAATTTGACTTCTCATTGCGCCATGTAATAACGCATTTATAAATCGTATTAAATCTTAAGATTTGATAGGTAGTTTGAAGGTTACACCAAAATTGGCTTAATGTCTTAAAAAACATAATTTAGATGTCAGTGAATTTCTATATTCTACAGATATAAATTTTGAAAGATGATTTTATCTCTACAAATCTTGTCCCCGTATTGTAACCGTTTGGGCACTTGATGCAATACTTAAATAAGCATCTTGATAAAAAATCCATTAAAACTTTTAACCGACACCAAGTTAAATTACCTCCTCAAGTTCCTGCTTATAAAGTACTATTTTCGTCTTCTAATCGCGGAAAATTACTCATCTTAATGATTTAAAAAATACTTAGTTTGTTTTTTCCCTTGAATAATATGCAAATAAATCATAATTGCAGCTGATCGGTAATTAAAACACTTATTTACAATACTCGTATGTTTCAACGACTCACTAAAAATAGAATAGTTATAAACATATAGTTTATCGATTTTGTTAATTGCATTCATATACGGCACACAAAATATATGTCTTTTTATATTTTTTGAAAAATGACGTAAAACACTATATTAATTTATGTATATGAATTGAAACGTCTGTTTTCTTGAAAGTTTAAATATTCAATAATATATTTTATGAGAATGACATTTTTCGCCATGCTAAGATAACAAATTTTGCGAGAATCAAAGGTATGGCTGTTTATATATACAAGCTAAATATGTTAGAGCAGAATAAGAAATAAATTGATATCGATTAACACATTGTTAACTATAATTAAGGGAGAAAGAAAAATATGTGAAAGTATTACTTGGAACAATTTTAAGTATTTTGGGACTGTTAATATATTATTGCAAAATATTAAATATTAACACTGTTATCAGCGTTGCTGTAGCCTTAAAAAAAATTCTCCCTACACGGTCGCATTGATTTCTCGAAATGGGGTTATCTAAAAAAAAATCAAAGTTCATTATAATCTGTATGAATGTAGTTATCGTTGTACATAGCTGATTTTTTTTATTTTGATTTTTCACAAAATGGTGACCGATTTTGAAAATTTTCTCATTAAAGTCTTAAAAAATTATAAAAATCAAAATTTTTTAAACCTTCTTAATCAAGAATTTTGACAGGTGTAAAAATAAATGTTTCATTTGTTCCAATGACAATTTGAATAATTTCTTCAATATTATTTTAAAGTTCTTACTGGTGTTGGTTTGTTTTAAGTGCCTTATTACTGCTAATATAAAAAAAACGTGAATATGTGGAACATAAATTAAATAGACAATATGTGCACCATCTAAAAAGAACATTTTTTGTTAAATTATTTATATTTTGTTATTTTATTTTTTATCATTGCATTTTATATTATTTGTTTTAGATTTTTTTGTGGATATTGGACGATCGAAGTATGCGCGGGAGATGCCTATTGGTGGCGATGAGGTTCGCAACCCATCACACCGCGTCTCCCGCGGGGCGAAAAGAGAAGGATGGAGTGCCGCATCCGTTAAAGTGTGACAGTCCATTCTTTCTGCCTACCCTTTCGGGGAGACGGCGTGATGGTTAGTTAGTTAGTTAGTTTTTTTTTAATATATTATACTCGTATTATACAATATTTACAAAATCTTTCGAGTGAGAAAGACCTGCAAATTTATCATAAAATTGAACATTTATGAATAACTTTATTTTTTAATTATTAGCATTGAAATTTTCTAACTCAAAATATGTAATAGATTGATAGATTAATTTATGTTCAAAAAATTTATTTAAAAAAAGAATGGATGTTCATTTTTTTCTAATACCTGACTTTTTATCTTTCGACACATTTATTACTAGGACACGGATTAATATTCGCCAAAAAAAATATAAAAATAGTCATTTCAAATATGCCAAATTTAATTTATATTCTCTAACCTTATGTTGACTGTTTACTAGAAAAAATGAGGTCTTATGTGTGACAAAATATTTATTGTACTGTACAATTGCAATTTTTCCTATATTTTTGGGGATAAAACTCGATCGATCTTTTGCAAGATTTTTTTAGAAGGGAGAACGACCTCTTGCCGATAGCCGAGACAATGGGTAAGAACTTGTAGATTGCGCAACCATTGATGGTGGTGTCCACATGTTCTTGCAGGGTGGATGAAATTTTTGTAATGTCCTCCCAATCGGGATTTCTGTTTTACTGTTGCAAAATTCGTCTATTTTTTTGTCACTTAAGTTCGAAAAGGAGACAATACGGGAAAATAAAGAAATATGTCACTTAATTTTTCTCACCCTGAAAACCCTGAAATATACTTATATATTCTCTCAAATAACTATAGATAAAGGGGGTCTATGGACAAAACACAAAAAATAAACCTCTTTATAAAAAATTAAAAATTTACTATTTATTACAGTTTCGAGCTCTATTTACAACTAAAACGATTTTGCCTTAAGTAATTGTTATTTCATATAATATTGATAAAATCAATGTTCATTTCTTCTTCTTCTTCTTAGTATAGGCCTTGTTGCCTATTTCTTAAGAGGAATTGTCTTCCTGCGAGGTCGACTCCCAGCTGTCGATCAATCTCTTTGGTGGTCTACCCGGAGGTCGTCTATCTTGGAGTTGACCATGTAACACAATGAGAGGGAGTCTGGATGGATCCATTCTCTACACATGTGCATACCAGTATCTACTCCTTTGCCTCCCACACCTAATGACATTCTCGAACTCGCACATTTCTCTTATTGAGTTCCTAATTTTATCACGTAGTATCTTGCCAGATATGTTTCTGGGCGTCTTTATTTCTGACACTTTGAGCGCATTTTTTGTGATTGTGGTGTCCGCCCTGCATTTGATCCCATGTGTCATGATTGGTCGCCCGCAAGTTTTATAATTTTTCACTTTGCTGCTGATCTTCATGCCAGGGTTTTTCCGTATTGAATTCTTCAAAACTCGTGAGATGACCGCAACCTTATTTACTTGACCCATCGCTTCATTTCAATTTACATAATACTCGTATGTGCAATTTATATCACATTGTTAACATTCAATGTATGACGATTTGTAATATAAGTGCGATAGGCGAGAAATTGGAGCAAGTAACCAAATTTACGTTTCTGGGAAGCATGTTTACAAGAGACGGAAAAATAGAGAAATACATCGAAAGATGGCTTGGTGCTGGGAATAAAATAAATGGCGTACTCAAAGTCATTACTGCAAATAGAAATATATCCACAAAAGCAAAGATGGGAGTACACAATAGAGTTCTAGTGCCAACCCTCATGTATGGAAGTGAAACTTGGAGCTAGCAAAAGAGGGATGAAAGCAGGATAAAAGCCGTACAAATGAGATCACTAAGAAGAATGTGCAGGAAAACGTTGTATGATAGAATACCGAACGATGAAATAAGAAAGAAATGTTAGGCAGATGACTGCATCATGGATAAAATTAAAAAAGGATCCCTGAGATGGTTTGGACATATGGAACGAATGGATGAGATTAGAATGGTTAAAAATTGTACACAAGCAGCGTGAGTGGAAAAAGAAGCCGAGGACGACCGAGGAAAACATGGCATGACCAAATTTATCAATTACTAAAAAACGGCCACATTCGAAGTAGGAATAATCGACGTGCGTGCATGGTACGATGTATGAATGTAGAGGAAGCCCAAGAAGTCTGCCAGTACAGAACATTGTGGCGATCCATCTGTTAGTTAGTTTTAGTAAGTTAACATTTAAACAATTAACCTGATATATTTTGTATACCTTTTTTTTTTAACTATTCGTTACTCGATGTGCGATTGATATATCATGTTGCAAGTAAATTTGAAGCTAAAAAATTGCATTTTTTGGTTTATTAAAGATACATTTGAAAATCGTATTTTACTAAAATATATCTCACGAGATTATGTTTATGTGAAACTTTAAAACTCCACTTGCATACACAATGGTTAAAATGGCTGTAATTCAAATGAATAAAAATAAGGTATTTCAATTGAAACAGGAACGTAATAACGTTTAATCGATGGTACGATAAATAACCATAAAAATAAACATAACTAACTAACTAACCACCACGCCGTCTCCCCGAAGGGGTAGGCAGAAAGAATGGACTGCCACACTTTTCTTTCCTGACATATTTCTCTAGATTCCTCAACATTCATACATCGTGTCATGCACGCGCGTCGATTTCTCTGACTCCTCTTATGGCCGACATTCAATATTTGATTTATTTAATCATGCCACGTTTTCCTCGGTCTTCCTCTTTTTCTGGTTCCATTCACATCATTAACATATAATTTTTTTATCATTCTTTCTTCATTCATTCTTTCCATATGTCCAAACCATCTTAATGATCCTTTCATTATTTTGTTCATGACACCATCATTCGCACCGCATAAAAATAAACATCTTATCAAAAATAATACATACTCTCACCTACACCCACAGAATCAATTTTTGATAAGATGTTTCTGGATGTCTTTCGCCTGACTGCTTTGGAATTTAACCCATGCATATGCAATGGAAAAGCTCTTGTCTGGGGTTGGAAGTACTCTGGTCATAGAATTATTTTTAAATTCAGTTTGAAATCTGTCGTTTTTGGTCTCCTCTAGAATGTCGAGTAGTTCATAAAACACGACTTTATAAATCCGCTATGCATGTTTATTGTTTCGTCCTAGATTTGTCTCTGCTCCGTTCTTTGTGTCCTCTAGCTTAATGGTCTTGTACTCTCTTGGAATAAACAATCTTAAATGTTTTCTTATTTCAATCTTGTTTACTATTTTTGAACAGTTGTTTGTCTAGGAGATATCGTACTCGTATTACGGAACTGACAATCGTTGGGGGGAAAAAAACATACAACGGATTTAAATTCTCGGTTTTGTTCCAACAAAAAATGTTTCAATTCTTTATCAAATGTATACATTAACGTATTTTAATGGATTAAAATGATACATTTGAATAAGTTTATTTTTATCATTTTTGAATTTAAAAACATAGCACAAACAAAATATTAAATATTTAAATTTTTACTAAAATAATTGTGTAAAACTACATAAACATTGATGATAATATTCGTTTACGGTATTATGGTATTACGGTAATATGTCGTAAAAGATATGTACAAGTAGTGTGAATGGAAAAAGAAATCGAGGAAGGCCACGGAAACATGGCATGATTAAATTAATCAATTACTGAAAGGCAGCCATGTTCGAAGTAGGAAAAATCGACGAGCGTGCGTGTCACGATGTGTGAATGTAGAAGAGGCGCAAGAGTTATGTCAGGATAGAACAATGTGGCAATCCATCCTCTCTGCCTCTCTGGTGGTTAGTTAGTTAGTTTGTTAGTTATTTGGCATTTGAAGAAAACAAAAATAGCCATGCTATATGTATATAAAACTTTCAGACTGAATAAGAAACACTGAAATTAGTTCCGGGTCGATAGTAAGGAATATTGCCGAAAGAATGCCAAAGCTCAATTAATTGTTTATTGGGACATGTTGTCAGACTGGGAGACCAAAGATGAACCAGAAGGATAGTGCAATGGAGACCTTGTGAAGATGGAAGAAGCACGGGCATTCTTCCTGGTAGTCAGACTTCTTCTTTTACTTCTCATAGTGTAGGTGTTGTGGCTTGTTTCTTAAGAGGAATTGGCCTCCTACAAGATGTAAAATTTTAAAATGATAATAAATATTCTCATAAATATTTAAATATCTATATGGTATTTAATTTTCAGAAAACATGCGTTTTCACAATTTAAGTGTGTTACTTGTACCTCTGTGTTGTTAAGTCATTTATTAATGATTAAATGATCGAAATAAATCTTAAAACGTGACGTTTTTGGCCCCTGACTCATCGTGAAATAATGTATAGCGCGATATTCAATATTCTTTGAATGTACTTTGTAAACTTTGGCGATATTGTAATTTTCATTAAATTTCTCCTCTTCGCGATGTTCATTCCATGTCGTGTCAAATGCCATTAAAACTTTGGGCCCCTCCGCCGATCGTGAGCAATTTATTCGTGCACATTAACAGAATCCGAGTGTGCCAGACTGGCGCGTCTCTGCTTTTTTCACTCAGACAGAATTGACAGAGGTAAGTGTAACTCGCGCAAAGGGTACTAAATATTTAAGCAGGTTCTCCGCTTGTTCTCCTTTGTTTCACAATTTCCTACTTCTGTGCGGATACACGACAACACTACCATTCGCGCGCTACATTGCGATTATATTCTTTATACGGGACTCTGTATACAAGAGACTTTGTTCTCTGTGAAGTTTTGTTCTATAACCAAAAAATTTACAGTAAATATATGAATCAACATTATTTTATATAACAGAATCTCAGTGTCGCTGATTTCTACGCCGATTACTCTGTGCTTATTTAAATAATTCAACCGCGTTGAATTGTTAAAAACTAACATCACGCCGTCTCCCCGAAGGGGTGGGCAGAAATAATGGACTGCCACACTTTTCTTTTCTGACATATTTCTCTCGCTTCCTCAACATTCATACATCGTGTCATGCACGCGCGTCGATTTCTCTGACTCCTCACATGGCCGACATTCAATATTTGATTTGTTTGATCGTGCCACGTTTTCCTCGGTCTTCCTCTATTTCTGGTTCCATTTACATCATTAACGTATAATTTTTTTACCATTCTTTCTTCATTCACTCTTTCCATATGTCCAAACCATATTAATGATCCTTTCATTATTTTGTTCATTACACCATCATTCGCACCGCATTGAATTGTTATGATTTTCGAAATTAGAAATGAAATTTCTGATACGTTTTTTATCCATTAAAACTCCAATAAAATGAATTATGTTAATAATTTATTTATGAAAACTTTAAACATGTTTCATCTAGTTTATTCTTCGTATTTTAATAGATATGACTATCTGTGACATTGAGATCATATCACGTGGGATGGTGAGGTACAGCTGTCGTCCCTCCATCTCTTAGGCGATCTTCCAGGGGGCGTTGTCCGGATGGGATTTCATAATCGGCTGTATATGCGAGTTTGTCACCATCCATTCGGGCTACATGGTCCCTCCAGTATATTCATCTGAATCTACTCCACCGAACGATATCCTCTATTTCGCAAGTATTTCTTATGTCTGCGTTGCGGGCACGATCTCGGAGAGTTTTTCCAGTAATTCATTGATCTTAAGACCTTCATCTCCGATGTTCTTAGTAGTTCATTGGTTCGCACAGTGTCGGCCCGTGTCTCTACAGCGTACGTCATGATAGGTCGCACGCATGTCTTATAAATTCTGATCTTGCTGTCGATACGCATGTGCTTGTTCTTCCAGACCAGATTCTTTAAACACCCTCTACGGCAGACGCTTAACTGACTTGTTATCGTAGTTCGGTATAAAGGTCATAATTTTTTTTCCCAAATTTCTTTTCCCAAATATCTGAAACTCATTAATTGCTCCACAGGTATATTATCAAGAGTCAACTGACATCTAGTTTATTATCACAAATTAAATACGATGTTGTAAATATAAATTAAGCTAAACCTAACATTAATGAAAATACATTATCAGAAAGAATCGAGATAATGACGTCATCGGTAGTATGGTATTCTTACTTTAAATACAATATGATATATAAATGATGACATGTATCAAGTAGCTATCTTATATTAAAAATATCTAAATATCATAGTGTAGGTTATGGCAATGTTAGTGGTCACACTTCCCAGGGTTAGCGGAGTCTAATGAACCACTCGTGAACACCTGAGATTTGAACTTGACAGTAGTGTTATTGGTGTCATCGCAATATGACGTATTACGACATTTTATAAAGCTATACTTCCCAGAAGAGCATACCCTATTATAGCCTTACTACCCTTCAGAACACCTGTTTACATTACCATCAGTAACGTAGCAAATAGAAGTGAGAACAAAGCGATATCAAAAATGTATTTCCTGGAAGTACGTATAAATGCAGTAGAAATGAGATCTCTTATTAGAATATGTGATAAATCTGTGTATGATAGTGTCAAATGTAAATATAAGAAGTGAATGAAATGAATGAAAGTGTTATGAAAAAAATAATGAAAGGATCATTAAAATGGTTTGGACACATGGAAAAAAAGAATTTAGAAAGAAATCTGATGATAATACATATTATATGAATAACGTGAATGGAATAAGAAGTATTACGCTTTCCTTGATCACTAGGAAAGCAGGGCACGATCAAATCAATCAAATATAACCAAAATATCGGCCACGTGAGAGGTTGGAGAAATCAACGTGCGTGCATGTGGGAGCAAGAGAAGTATGCCAAAATACAAAAGTGTGGTGGTACATTCTTTGCTTTTAAAATATTATTAATTTAATTAACACGAATGGAAAGCGGAGAAATTATAATAGTTAATTAATCAATTTAGCGAACTTCCTTGGAATTCATTTCCCGCCTATTAAAAGCATGCTGCTCTTTTGGTTAATCAGATTTTAATTTAGAAGTGGCACTTATTTGTTTTGAATATTTACGTACTAATCATTGTGTAAGAAATGCGTTTTTTTTACTTATTATTAATATACAATAATACTGAATAACCTAACCTAGTTTTAATCTTAACCTAACTTCGTTAAAGCAATCTACACTTATTAATATAAAATATGATTTTCTTGTACCGACCATTAACCCTCAACCGAAAGCGAAGCATGGAACTGGCAAAAAAGAATGAAAGTAGAAAAAAAGACGTTATTATAAAAAAGAACTGTACTTTTTTTTTTTTTTTTTCTGTACACAACAGGTCGTTTGGACCCAATTACTGTATACAATTTTTTTTTTTTTAGCTATTATATTGATTCTCGTGACATGTGATAGGTAGCCAATCTATCGCCATTTTATTGTCACTTGAATTCTACACCAGACCAAAGACAGTGTCACACTGCCATCACCGGGAATCGAACCCAGGACCTTCGGCATGGAAGTCAGAGCTTGTAACCACTCTGCCACGAAGGTCGTCACATACTTCATTAGTTCAAAAAACCATTAATATTCACATTGGATTTTTAATATTGAAGGAAACAGAAATTTCATTGAATTTTCATTACATTTTAATTAAGTGACAGGTTTCGCATTTCCATCTCATAACCGTTAGGTAATGTTTTAGCAAGGCAAAATATGTTATTTCCTAAAATATAATAAAATCACGAGGAAACGTGCGTTATCCTCAACGTTACTCTCTACTCATACACTTTTCATAATTGTATTTAACTTCTAGAGTTAAATAAATTGTTTAATCCATTTTATCGATTTTCTTTCGTAGATAAATTTATGATTTAACGTTTAAACGAGAGATTATCCCAAAAGGACATATTTAAATAGAGCCAGGCTATCGTACTTACTATCACGTTTGATAATGCCTTAGAAAGGCGAAACATATCTCTACCATTAACGATGGTATAATTATACTTTTCATATGAACCACTCATTTCGGGATTACATTTAATTTTTTTTTATAAAATAATAATACGCACTTTGTATTTAGTCAAGTTATATGTTTGATGTCAACTAGTTTCACTTGTAACTAAGCTTCATTAGGGCGTATGAACTGTTGTTATATCGCCCTGATGAAGTCAGGGTACAAGCAAAACTAGTTGGTATTAAATATATTGTCATAACCACACCAAGGTGAAATACAAAGTATTTTATAATTTTATATCTTTAGATTAATAATAAAACTTCTAGAAAACATGGGATTTCATTCTTATAAATTGAATAGTATTTTACTTAATCAATTTCTTAGCGCCCAATTAAGCGTAATTTCGATTTCGAAAGGAGCGATAAATCTTAGAGAGCAGCACAACAACGGCGACAGTATAAAGCTAGTCGACGGTGAGGTTTGTTCATCAGATTTCTCAGAATTCGATATACGCGCATCTGGCATCCGGTCGCATTTAGCGATATTTCATATTTATATTGAACGCGTCTCGCAGAAGTGTGTACACACTATACGGCACATGGCCTGCCCCTCGCCATGGAAATAGGTATGACTTACCCCTTTGCGAAAACACGACTCGACTCGAATATAAATTATTCATACAGGGCGTGAGCCGTGAGCCTACGGGACGAGTTATGAGGGAAGATGAAGATGCTTGGATGCTGGAAGAAGCGGCCTGAAGTAGAAAGGGACCGCTTGAGAGCGTGTCGTCGTTCCCATTGCAAAATGAAATATGTGCAAAATGTGTTTTGGCAAAATGAAAGAATTTCTTATTAATTTATTTTTACTACTGTTTTATCGTTCAAAAGAAATGTAGATAAATATTCAGTTATTTTATGAAATAAGATTTGTGTAAAAAATGTTCTGTTTTATTTTTTACAAGACCTGTAAATTTTGATATATTAAGCAAACGAGATTATTTCTTCTTCTGTCAAATTCCTCCTGAATGAAGGTCGTGTTCATCCTGTAAGCTATTAACCATGGCACGCCATGCGCTCCTGTCACCCGCCAGTCTCCAGGGTGCATCTAATAAGAGACCAGTCAGATCCCTGATTTGATCGGACCAGCGGCTCAGTGGTCGTCTTTGTGGACGCCTTCTTTCCATATTGCTCATGGTGATGAGTTTTTCAGGTTGTCCTGATTTCTCCGGGTTTGTGTCCGAAATATTTTAACACCCTCTGAAAGCACATCCGTGAGAGTCTTGCTCTGATGCTGTTCAATGACTGACTGGTTTCCTAGCACCAATTCTCGAAAGAATCAATTAAGGACCTCTCCGATGTTCGCATAGTCCAAGTTTCGCAACCAGAAAGGAATATGGAAAAAGGAAATCACATTAGAAAACAAGGGTTTGAACAAAGAATTAAAAATTTTCAAAATATACCCATTACTCTAGATTTTCCACGCATATCTGTAATTAAAATATACACATGGAATTTTATTGGTTGTACTAAAAAAACAAATATTATGATAATTGCAGAGGAAATCAATTTATTAGAAAAAAAATTGTAAGATTCACTTATTTGTGTACGTATTTTTGATTTATTTATAATAAGAGTAATGATCTAAACTCACTTTATTATAATATCTCAATATCTTGCCGTCTTTTACTTTTGAAAAATAAATGCATTTGCAACGAAATGTACGAAAGCCTACTCGCCTTACCTCGCCTTACCTCGCCGTCCGCCTCGCTTGAAAACGCCATAATTAGTTATATGCCTTAGACGTTTCGTACAATAGATTAGATAAATAAAAATCATCTTGAAAAAAAAAAAATAATAATTTATAGTTATTACAAATGAAAATGATTGTTTAAAGTTTTATTTTATTCTATAGAAATGACATGTTTTGCCTTGCTAAGGCGTTATTAAATACAGCAAGATAAACATTTATCACTTAATTTAGGAGGGTCACGCCGTTGAGGCTGGTCATATCAAATCTCGGAAGCAAGATAAAGATCGGTTACGCCAGGCTCGCTGGCATAAATAAAAAGAGTGAAATATATTATGGTACATTTCAATCCTTAGGATTTGTTTTCAGTATCTTAACATCTTAGCCGGTTTCTTAGGATGCCACTTGGGTCTTTCTGAATATGTTTGTTTTCCGTTTCATTCCACATGTTTGTATATAACAGATTATATAAAAATAATATATACCTTAAAATTCTGAGCACTTGAAAGAACAAATGTGTTATTTGAATATAACAACAACCTTGACCAGTGAAAGCACTAAGTGTACATGAAGAAACTGCTTCTTCATCTTTATGTGTCCTGTCAGGTCTCTCCAACGTTGACTATCACCCTTGAGTCATAGTGATGACCTGGGGAAAAATATCCATAGTGGTATCCCCTTGCCTTTTCTGGAGGATTTTCTGTCAGGGTTACCTTCCCTTAGGGTGTATCCAGTTTTATGGCGCTGGAAGCTCGCCATTCGTCCTCCCTCTATCTACTATAGCATTAAGTAATATGTGCCACATTGCCCGGGGTTCGCGGGGTCTTAAAAATACCTCTCTTGGACACTAGAGAGTTGGACTTGGTAGTAGTGTTGCTGTTGTGAATGCAACATGGCGCCTTACGACATTTTTTTTTCACATACCCCATCGTAGCTCTACTACCCTTTTTAAACCCCTAGAAGAAACTGCTAATTCGTGTAATTATAAATATTTTAAATTTACGATTTAGAATATGTTTTATTTATCTCATTGTGAAGCTGAATCGTCGGTGTAAGGAGTCGTGCAGGGCATTACGCGCAGAAAGTGAATTTTGAACAGAGAAATGTCTCCATAAATTTTAATTTCGTTGCATGCGCCGTGCGCGAATGGAGTGGGATAAATTTCATTGGCGTGATACACTCGCGGAATATTGATGTCACCCCTTCTTACCGAGGCTGAACTATTGTATCGGCCCTTGTACGGCGAGCATCGCTTTCAAATTTCAAATATCCAAATATTTCATTATTCACGTAAAAAAGCACACGAGTAAACATATTTTGACAGATACGTGCAAAATTTTGCATTTACAAATGTTTTATACTTTCGTATACATCCAAATAAAGTTTATTTTTCTTTTAAGAACTTTCTAAGTTTTAACGGATACCAGTATTTAAAGAATATTAAGTATTAACTCATGTTTTGATTGGGTAAAAATGCGAAATGTTTTATTTAGCAACATAGTACTACTACTTCCTGTGGCCATACAACTCTTGAAGAGTTTTAGCCTCCTTGAAGATTTTTCGCCAAGCTCCTCGATCCTGCGTTTTTTGCTTCCAGCAGTACGATTTACCCAACCTAGCCAGGTCAGCCAGAATATTGTACATTAGGCGCTGTTTAGGCCTTCCTAGAGGTCTTACTCCAATCGGTCTAGACGCGTACAAGGTCGTGATTGCTCTGGTCTCTTCGGCTCGGCATACGTGCCCAAACCATGCTAGGCGACCGGCTCTCACAGTGCTCGTTATAAGGGGCTGCTGGATCATCGTACGGATCTCTTGGTTGGTTCTATGCCACCAAATTCCCGCTGCAACACCAGGTCTGGGTTCCAAAATAATTCTATTCTCAAACCAGTAGATTCTTTGCGGTTTTTTTAGAGTCATTGTCAATGACTCAGAACCATATGTCACCACTGGCTTGATGATGATGATGTTATAAATACGTGGCTTGGTGTTTCTAGATAAAATGCTTGGACTTTTTAGCGAAATACAAAAAAAATATTATATTGTACATGTGTAATTGTAAAAATAACAAAATATGTATATTTACTAAAAACAATGTCTTACATTTGTTTTAAAAGACTAATACTAAGGATTTTGATCAATAATATTAGAATCTATTTTACAATCTTCAATATGAGCAGAAAATAGTTCGTTATTATGAAGAAATAATCTGGTCATGTCCAGGCTTGAACCCAAGTCCCCTGGTTCAGGAGACAATCGTTCTATCCCTTAGATCACCACTAGATAAATATTACTCTTAATTATCATCAGCAAGTGTATAATTATATACATTCAAAACTAAGAATTTACTTCGAATTACATTGCTTAAAAAATATTGTTAGTTTTAATACTAATTGCAGTTATATTTATTCAAATATGACACTAGGTGAATGCAAATATTGAAGAAATGAAAAAAAAAATTTAGTGATTTGTTAAAACACCACCGTTGGCTAAAACATTTATTTTACAGTTTATATCATTTTTCCTGTGAATATTTAAAGAATAGACTAAGAGAAATGTAAAATCATAAGTGGAAAAACGGGGCAATGGAATGGTAGAAATCAATTTTAACTGTTAAATATAAGTAACAATGCATAATATGTATTAGATGTATGTAGATTTATTAATTTGGGGTATATTCAATAATTTTTCGAAGAATCAGTATGTATCCGAGAAGAGCGTAAACGTAAAAAATAAAATGTCTTCGAATTTTCGATATTTATTCTTTACTTCGAAACTTCCAATCAGTTCTTAAAATCAATATCGTTGCTTTTCTATTATATTTCATTTCCTATAAGATCAAACGAAGCAGGCCTAACCTTGAACAAAACTTTTGTTCAGAATAAGGTTTGCATGTCATTCTCCCGTGTTTCCTTTTGCCTTTAATGTAACAAAAGGTAATGTACCATATACCCCCCTAAGTACGTATTCATTTACTTCTTTTTACTGTAAATAAAAGACAAAATGCTTTTGGTTTAATTAAAAGTCTGGGAAATTAACAATGATGTAAGAAAAAATATAAATTTAGACCGGAAAAATACAATGTAATTTTCTTAATTAAATTTAGTACCAAGCTCCTTTGTACCAAGCGCATATTTCATTATTTATTTCTACGTAAGCTTTACTTGAATAAGTGTCTGAGTACATAATATCTATTTATTGTTTCTTGAGCAATGATATGAAACTCCATATTAAATAATTTATACGAATTAAAACGTCTTCTAGAAATTTTATAATATTTTATGTGAAAGACATGTTTCGCCTGTCCAAGGTATTATCATATATCCAAAAAAGGAATTATTCCGAAAGAAAACGTTTTTTTCTTTTATAAGTTTTAATATATATTTTATGTGAATGACATATTAAGTGTGTATAAGGCATTATCAAATATTAAAAGTTATTCGATAATGCCTTCGACAGACGAAACAAGCCATTCACAAAAAATATAATAAAATATCTAGAAAATTGACGTTTACATTCAAATAATAATTACATCATATACGAGTATAACATTCTACCTTACACTGTAGTTTGTTTATTTATCGTAATAATTTCGTTCAAAATACTCACTACATTGAATGAACAAATTCCCATTAAATATTAAGTCCTTTCCTCGTTCATTTCAGTATAAAATTCGTTCTTCTAAGAAAACAGACAAAGACTTCTAAATTGAATTTTTAGAAAAGCTATCATTGATAATAGACTGAAAAATTAGAACAACTTTAATCGTTCGCGGTGTATTAGTTTTCTGTTAATGTGCACATAAGTCACACCTTAATAAATATTCCCGCTGTTATAAATGTAATAAACAATAAAATTTAATGGCATGCCCTCTCCAAAATCCCAACAAAACAGGCTATTGTCAAAATAACATTGTACCATTCAACATTTTATATTATTGTTTGTTTACGTATCATTTTATTCAAATCTCTTTTGTAATAAACGGGTCGCTGCATAATAAACCCTTAAAATATTACGACTTCTGGAGTCCCAAGACCGTCGTATAGACTTGGTAAATTCCATATTTAGCGGCGAGCTTCTTGCGCCGGCGTCCTCCCCGAGATTCTTACTCCGGCAAAAGTAAGTAAAACGGGCGGTCATTCGATCCTTTACGTACATCAACACGTGAGCATGAATAAGTAATGCGAAACAAAGCAATTTCCCCGGCACACAACAGGTCTTGTTATATTGCAGCGCGTAAAGTTCAGTACTTTATCCGGCGATGCTTGGGCGAACCCAATTCATCGCGTAAGTGCTCCCATTGCGCTGATTAAAACGGGCAATGTTCCGAAATTATTATGAACAACTACCCAGATAAGATGCGGAATTATGGTGCTCGCCGTTTGTAAGCTATTTATTTCCGGATGGAGCTGGAAACCAGCCGGATGCAAGTGTGCAGCGAAGGTACTCGACCGGAGGGAAACATTAAGCTATTCCATCCGGCTGGATTGGGTACCCACCCAACTTTGTTTTACGTCCGTGTGTGCTGTTCCCTCGGGGAGCAGTCTATTGTAACTAACGTGATTTTACATTTGATGCATTTTTGTGGTGATAAATAATGCTTAGCCGCATCCACAATGTTGCCGCCACTGCAGAGGTAGTCATAATATCTCGGGGCCGTACTCTTCGTAAGATTCAAGTTTCGCAAACTATACGGTTTTATCTGCATAGCTCCGAGACAGGTATTCTTATAGGCTTTTTATAGCTGTGTTTTTGTGACCGATTATCTTGAATAATCAAACGAGTTGGTAATTATAATAATTAGTAGGTATAAAGCACGAGTAAAAAAAAACGTTGACACTTGTGATTATTATTACTAACTAACTAACTAACCTAACCCTCATGCCGTTTCCAGGAGGTTGGCAGAGAAGATGGATTGCCACATTGTTCTTTCCTGACATAAATCTCGCGCATCTTCTACATTCACACATCGTGATATACACGCTCTTCAATTGTACCTACTTCAAACATGGCAGTCTTTCATTAATTGATTAATTTGGTCCCGCCAAGTCCTCCTTGGCCTTCCTCGACTTTTTTCTCCATTCACAATACGTATACATATTTTTTTAACCATTTTTCTTACATCCATTCGTTCCACATGTCCAAACCATCTAAGTGACCCTTTCTTAATTTTATTTATCACGCATTTATCCGCCTAATATTCCTTCTTACTTAATCATTAGATATTCTATCAAACATTGGGATTCCTATTGTATTAGCATATTCTTCTTCCTTCTCCTTCGTCCTTAGTCTATACCCGTCCATTCCTGGACAAAGGCCTGCTCCATTTGCTTCCATGTCACTTCGTCTTGTGCAGACTGCAGACCATCCTTCCACCGTGGTTGCGGTCGCCTTGCACTTCTCTTTACCGTCCACGGTCTCCAAGTCAGTAGTCTTCTTGTCCATTTTTCGTCTGAGCTTCTGGCTACGTGACCTGCCCATTGCCATTTTAGAGTCGCCACCCGGTGGATGATGTCAATGGCCTTTGTTTTTTTCTCTCACCGTATAGTTTCTGGCTCTTAGGCTTATTCCTAACATGGCTCTTTCAATAGCTCTTTGGGTCGCTCGTAGTTTCTCGGGACTTTGTTTGGACAATGTTACAGTTTCAAGACCATAAGTACCAACTGGCAGAACACAGGCTTCATAGACTTTTCGTTTCAGCTTCATCGGTTTTTTCCGGTCTTTAAGGAAAACCGGAAAATTAGCATTACTTAAAACGACATGTGCTCTTTTGAAAAACTTACAAGAAACATAAATGATCTTCTAGATTATTGATGATATAATGCTTTTACATATAACGATCAAATTGATTTTACATATAACGATCAATTTATTGAATTTCAAATGTCCTTATGGGAGGGAAAAGGGAGAAAGGTTATAAAAGTGATTTATAACATTATTAACAAAGGATAAATGATAAATAAACGTTAAAATATTATATTTCATAGTTGTTATTCGTTTTAGCTTTATAAGCCATTTTACATAAGCATACTAATATAAAGCAAATGTCGGCTATTTTTACATTTTCTAAAAACCGATCAATTATATAATATAACACTATTACGTATTTAAAGTTGATTGATTCTAGAACAGAATATTTAACAGCTAATTTATTATTTATGTTCTTACAGACATATAAATAAGCCGGCTTTCGACGTGTTAAAAGAACTTTGTGAATCCATTTTTGGTATTAATTTAGTTTGACATATGTTTTTATGAATGCTCTTTGATATTTAATTTGAAGAAGTGACATATATGAACATGCTGTCAATCCGAGATTTAAGCCTCTTTAATAATTTCTTATTGAATTAATAAAATAAATGTTTCTGCTAAGCGTTAGGTCTGTTTATATATTCCTGGCGTACAAGAAAATATGAACTGAAATCTTTATGAATTTGATAATAACATAATCTTTCAAAGGTTATATATGTTTATTAATTTACGATAGAAGTAAAAAAAATTGAAGCCTTATTATATTTTAATAATTTAATAATGTAAATTAGCAATCATCGGAATTAAATAGAGAATTTCATTTCATCAAAATTATTTTAATAATTAGTGTACTAGATGTTTAATTTATGTATTTTTTATGGCACTTAAAAAGTACGTTTTATATCCACTTATAGTCGAAACATGGCACAAATTAAACAATTTAAATATTGAAAGGATCATTAAGATGGTTTGGACATATGGAAAGAATGGTAAAAAAATTATATGTTAATGATGTAAATGTAACCAGATATAGAGGAAGACCGAGGAAAATTTAGCACGATCAAATAAATCAAATATTGATTGTCGGCCACGTGAGGAGTCAGAGAAATCGACGCGCGTGCATGACACGATATATTAATGTTGAGGAAGCGAGAAAAATATGTAAGGAAAGAAAAGTGTGGCAGTCCATTCTTTCTGCCTACCACTTCGGGGAGACGGCGTGATGGTTAGTTAGTTAGTTAGTTAGTTAAATTACTATATTGCGTTTAGCAATCATCGGAATTAAATAGAGAATTTCATTTCAGCAAAATTATTTTAATAATTAGTGTACGAAATGCTTAATTATTGTATTTTTATGGCCTTAAAAAGTACATTTAATAACCACTTATAGTCGAAACATGGCACAAATTAAACAACTGATACTCAATTTATTTTGATGAAAGTATCCGTTTATAGGAAGTGTTATTATATTTTGTAGGAGTGACGTATTTTCCCTTACTAGCAACTAAGTATTACATATTGCTTTACGTATCCACCGCTTAATAGAGGCTGTTATAGGGCACAGCGGCACCCTTTCATCAACCCCGCTCGTTTACTTCCTAGGCTCATCCTCCGTCCATCCCGGACTGATGTTAATATTGTAGTTATTTCAGTTATGCAAATCAAGCTTCTCTATTTTTCCCTCGTTTAGCCCGTACATATATAAATACATGGTATATATCAACAATAGAATCATCTTAACTGCTATTGAATATGTTATTAAAAACCTCAATGTTAATAGTATAATGAAGGCAGTACACAGTTGGAAGTGGGAGAGAGTAAATGTTTGGTCTTAGGAAAAGAAACATTTGAGGTAGTAGACAGAGAATGAAGCACAAGAAGTAATTGAGTTAGCGTGATAAGTTAGAATATGCATATACTCGTACATCTCTGGAAATTCAAGTTTAAATTACTCTGAAGAACAAAAAACTAACTGACCAACTAACCACCATGTCGTATCCCCGAATAGCCAGATTGAATGGACTGCCACACTTTAACCGATGCGCAACTTCCTCTTTTTCTTCTCTTTTCGCCCTCGCGGGAGACGCGGTGTTATGGGTTGTGTCATCTGTCTGTTAAGTTCGATTTTTAAGCTATTTTAGAGTTAAATAGGCGTGCTGATTTCAAAATTGTAGTTAGTTTTCTTCAACCAGCTCAAGTTTATTCTCAACATCTTATATGAATGTGACCACTCACCGTGTAGATCATTGAAATTACTTCTCTCAAGAGCCTAGAAATCACTCAAATGATTGTTACTTTTGTATATTGAAAACATCAGGATGTAAAAAATAAATCATCATTAAAATAGAGTATCCTATAAGCCCGGTGCCGTATTAATCTGAATTCAGTGTCAGTTTTCAAAGATTATCCACTTTGTAAACACAATAATACAATTCAGGTGAAGGTTGAAATGACCACAACGATGAAGACTTCAAAATTGAAGAATTTCGTTTTCTAAGGATTTGAAAAACATGAGTTAAATGATTTAGCACGAGATTTGAGACTATCCGAAAAAGCTTCACAGCTATAAGCATCAAGTCTGCACGAGTAACACTTGCTTAAAGCAGGAACTATGATATCCTACTTTCGATCAAAAGAATGTGTATTTCTGCAATACTAACAAAAAAATTATAGGTCTTGTATGTTTGATGGTCCATAGAATTGACACCCTCTTAAAGGTGAACATTTCTTCGGAACCATGACAGGACTTCAAAATGGTTGGCATTCAAAAACATTCGTTGTCAAAGACTTCCACGAAAAGACAAGAGTACATGATTTTATCCAAATTGACCAGCAACTTTTGGAAAGCTTCTAAATGCTCGGTTCCAACATGAACATCAAATTGCATTTTTTTACAAAGCCACCTTGATAACTTCTTAAAAAATATTGGTTAGTCAGTGATGAGCAGGTTTAGCGATTCCATTCCAAGATTTGAAGGTCATGGAGGCATGATACCAAGGTAGATGGGATGTCCATATGATGGCTGACTATTTTAATAGCATCAAGCAAGAAAGTTCACAGATTAAACACTCTAGAAAAAGCCATAAGCGAAAATATATATAATATATAAGAATAATTTTCTGTAACTATATATGGCTTTTGTATGAATAAAACTATTATTTACGAATAGTACACATATTTTGTAAGTTTTTCATTCATTTAGTCGGAAAAATCGACGAGCGTGCATGTTACGATCTATGAATGTGGAGGAACCTCGAGAGGTATGTGAGAAAATAGCAGTATACCAGTCCGTCCTCTCTGCATACCCTTCCGGAAATTAGGCGTGATGGTTAGTTAGTTAGTCTGTACAATGAATTAAACATACAAAATCAGGAAAGTTTAAATTTTAAATGAATTTTAAACAACATACCAAAAAGTAAATGATACGTGAAATATTAATCAAAATTTCATTTCCAGGAAGCTTTGTAAAGAAAGTTTAGTGTTGATGCGGCGCCATTGTACCTACCTAGTGCAGGAGCATTCGCTTCCGCATTCAGAAGTGCAATTTAAGTTTGAGAAATCATTCCAATTAATCAATTACTCAAAAGAAGTGCGCCGCTACGAGGAAAGTCCATCGCCCTTTTCATTTGTGGAAAAAGCGATCTTCTTATAGGAAAAGCACAATTTGAAATTAAGTTCTGTTTTGATTCTATTTTCAAAGTTGTGTTGTACAAAGACTCTTTCATCAAATTAAGTAATTACTTTATTTTTTTAAATGGAAGAATTATTATTAGGTTTCACTTTAACTTATTACATGATGAAATGAAAATTATTTTAACATAATGCCTTCGTCCGCAGAAAAATCAGTAACGATATTTATATTATAAATAACACGACGACACATGAAATACATAAATTTTAGCATAATTTTCTTTATAAAAATTAGTAATGCTTTTTTTAAATTTATTTATTTATATTTTAAATACAATTTACTTAAATCGTGATGCACGAGAACTTTATAGGTCTGTCAACCACCAGGACGACCACGTAAGAGTTAGATGAAAGGCTGGACGTCTTCATCACAGAAAAAAATTATGTAATGTACAAAAACATCTCAAGATCTACAATAATAGTAAAAGAAGATGAATTTACTATAAAAACGTCATTGATATTATCCACTTTTTGGTATTTTTTCTGACTCTTAAAATGAATGACTTTTAATATTTGATTTGATGAAGTCTTTTCTCAGCGGTCTTCCACGATTTTGTGCTCATTTCATCATACCATTGAAATAAACTATTTTCAGCGTTACGTTTTCATTTCACTGCATTCTCATCTCATGTCGGGGTTGAAAAATCTATGATACATACATTTATATACATTCATTTTATATTCGTCATCAGTTTGTCTGTGAAAATTCAATAATGTCACATTTATATAAATTTTGACACATTTAACTGGTTTGTTGTTAGAGGACTATTCAAAAAAATATGGTCCTTAGGAGATTTTTTGAATTCCATATTGTAAGTTGTTTTATTTAACTAGGCAAATAAGTTAATTAGCATTATTAACGTTTCTCGTAGTTTGAGAATCAAGTGTAATCAACCCTTTTCTCGTCGGATGCATTTCACAATGGCATTTTATCCCTCTTGTTCTTCGCCTGCACTCGCAGTGAAGGGGTTATGCCATTATTAAGTCTCTAATTGAGTTTCAAACCTAACGCGTTTTATAACTCGTTTAGTAGAATTTAAAACCGTTCTTAAATGAAATGAAAGTAATTAGTGCATTCAGTACATATCTGAAAATTTTAAGACGATAAATGATAGTGGAACTTTCTGTGCATAACGTTAACGTTTTATTATTTAAGCAAATCATGATTTCTACTTCCTTATAAAGCACTTAATATGTAACGAATCTTTATCAAAAATAATTTAAAACAGATGTCTTCTCTATTTTCACACCAATTTATTTTGTTTTATCAAACTAACTAACTAACTAACTAACTAACCATCACGCCGTCTCCCGGAAGGGGTAGGCAGAAAGAATGGACTTCCACACTTTTTTTTCCTGACATATTTCTCTCGCTTCCTCAACATTCATACATCGTGTCATGCACGCGCGTCGATTTCTCTGACTCCTCACATGGCCGACATTCAATATCTGATTTATTTGATCGTGCCACGTTTTCCTCGGTCTTCCTCTATTTCTGGTTCCATTTACATCATTAACATATATTTTTTTTACCATTCTTTCTTCATTCATTCTTTCCATATGTCCAAACCATCTAAATGATCCTTTCATTATTTTGTTCATGACACCATCATTCGCACCGCATTCTCTTCTTATATTTTCATTCGACACTCTATCATACACAGAGTATCCACACATTCGTCTAAGAGATCTCATTTCTACTTGCATCTTCTTTCAATATCCCTCTCTATTCGCCCATCTTTTGTAAACATACTACCTAAATACACGAACTCAACTACTTGCTCCAAATTTTCACCAGTCACGCTAATGTTTGCAGACTGTCGTGGTTTCTTCCTTTTCAAAAATCATTACCTTGGACTTATTAACATTCATCATCAGATCATTTCGCATGCATACCTCATACATACAACTAACCATTTGGTAATTTTGTTTTTTAAAGCAACTGGTCCAGTTTTTTTTTACCTTGACAAAGCTCCGGCGAGAGCAAAGCCGGTTAGTTCAATGAAGCAAAATAGTGGTGAAAAACAGTACACAAATGTTTTTAATTATTTATAATAAATATCTTAAATTGTTTAAATACAAACTCAATAAATAAAGGGTTGCTATTGCAAAACTTCGTCGTGTATGGGGTTTCAGTATTGATTCGAGGAAGCTTAAGATCAAAATATTTAGTAGTGGCGTTAAAAGCGTACTGCTGAATGGATGCGAGAATTAGAAATCTCAAACGGAGATCATTGGAAAACCCCAGGTGTTTATAAACAGGTGTTTTGTTCAATATTCGAGATCTTTTGACGCCAAACGGTGTCAAATATCATTTTATGGGCCACAACAGGCGAAAGGCCAATCAGAGAATATACCGCTGGTCTATGAATAGCTATGAATCGGTCACCCCTTTAAGATGGAATTTAAACCTGCATCGCTCGGAGTTCATTTTTATATTGACTATTTTACGTAACGATTATTTTTATATGCACTTAAAATAAAACCATATTTAAAATATTTTGCTTCCAGTCAATGAACAGACTGGAAGCATTTGAAATGTGGCTCCATTGCCGAATGCTCAGAATTCCCTGAACACACATGGTTACCAATACTGAAGTCCTGACGCGAGCTAGAGTTACAGGGAACTGTTATCAACTATCAAGGTTCGGAGGATTTCACATCTGGGTCACATACTGCGTGGGGAAAAGTAACACCTTCTCCAACTGATATTGGAGGGGAAAATTGAGAAACGCCGAGGGCCCGGTAGGAGACAAATGTCCTGGCTGCGAAACGTGAGGGAGTGGACCGGCATCCGAAGAATGGAGGAGCTGTTCGGAGCGGCGCAGGACAGGGACAGGTTCGCCGAGGTGATCGCCAACGTTGGGGGACCTGACAGGGCACTTGAAGAAGAAGATAATATTTTGATCAATTGAAAGAATATATAACATTTTGTTTTTACTTCATTTGTCCTATTGATATATATCTACGAAAATCGTTAATATTTTTGCATTAAAATGGTTTGCTTGCATTATAAAGAATCATTTCTATTTTGATATCACTTATTTGAACCACGCACGTAAAATGAAATTCACAAACCTACGATTATTAGTCTGTTTTCCCCGTTCTACACGAACTCCGAGATAACAATATACTCGTACGATATTTTTGTATATTCGTTTGTGTACAGGGCCTCGGCCTGACAATAATGATCATTTCCTCGATCGGTACACATTACTCCGCTAAATAATTGAAGTCGTCTCGACTGACGGAGCGAGCACTCGACGGCCTCTCGTGAAACTCAAATAAATAAGTGAAAGCGCTGTTTGTCAACAAGCCATTGATGGGAATTGTGTCTTCACTCCCGGCACGGAATCCGCCTGAAATATTTCTTCTGACAATATCACGTTATACGCATTTTTTGTCGTTTAAAAAGACCTCCGGCAGAGAAAGGATATCACGGAGAAGCGTATGTTTTTTATAAGCCGCTCATCGCTCACGAGCTCTTCCTAACCATAACAGCTTCATATATCTTTTTTTTATTTCGTCGACTAGGCTTTCCTTCACGCCGCAATAATTTCTTGTCATTTGCGGTTACGCCAGTTAAACACATTGTTGTAGAACAGCGCGAGAAACTTTCAAAAATAAATCTATAACGTTCTTTTCCTGCGAAAGTTCTTCTTTCTGTCGTAAAGACACTTAAGGAAGGGTCGTTTTTGTGCGGAGGGGTTGAAAAAATATTTGGAAAAGTTCGCGCACACCTACTCGGGACGAATCTAACGGCAAAGTGATCGGAAAGCCAATAACAACCTGTCTTCTAACGGTTGAGTAAAATGAGTCGAGATTTATCTTAATGACCAGAGATACGCTTCCTCTGAACACGTGATGGGTTTATTGCGGCCCAATGAAGGGATTCGCTAATCCAACGCTAAGTCTCCGCAAACATTGATTTTTCTCCCGTTTACCTCGGCTTACCTTTATCTTCGTCATTTTGGACTATTTGCGAAATGAATAAAATTACTTCACTCGATAAAAAAGGCTCACCTCTTATAACGCCGTCTGCACAAAATAAAGCCTTTTTCGAGTGTTTTAAAAGTAGCATGACCTAAAAATTTAGCTCTTTTTAATTCTGTATATTTTTACAGTAACCGTACACGAAGGAGAGCAACTGAACCTCGCCAGAATCAGCAGAACAGAGATGGGGGCGTACTTGTGCATAGCGACCAATGGAGTGCCCCCTTCGGTGTCTAAGCGAATCATAGTCGATGTTGAATGTAAGTAAATCCTTTCTTTCCTTTGTTTTCCTTTATAATTTTTTTTTTATGAAGCGCAAATTACTTCAGTCTACACGTCGAAAGGAATGAACCGAGTGGCTGTATTGTACTATAGCTTAGTTACGCAAAGCTTGTGATTGGGTTAGTCCTCACACGTGTTTCTACGTAATATCGAAAATATTTATTTGTTTCACACTGTTATTTTATGTATCCATAAACAAATATTTTTCTAATAAGTCAACTTCTCTTTTACAATAAATAAATAATCTGAATTTATAAAAAATACTAGCGGAACCGACATTCATTGTCCTGCCCGAACGTTGGCTTGCCTGCTATTAGCTAGTTCAACAAAAGTTTTATCGATAAACTATATAATAAATTAAATTTAACGTCGAGTTTGACAATTCAAACACGTTTGTTTTGTTTTTATCTTAATGCGAGTTGATGAATAATGTTGCATTGTTCTTTAACAAACACACGATACATACATTTAAATGAAAATAACTTAAATTAAAAATGTGTATGTAAGATTGATTGTTATTTTACGAACATGTATATAATTGAAATCGCGCTGTCACGCGGTTTTCTTGGAAGACAGGAAATAGACCGCCTCACTATTTTAACCCTGAAAACTTATCTAGCCTCACGTGGTCAAATTTTCTAATTTATCAAACATAATAATTATCATTTAAATGCTTTAAAAAGTGCCAATTTAATTAATAAATCGCCTCAGGGGCCCTGAAAAGGTCATAAGTCTTTAGAGCTTTGTAGTTGCCAAACGTGTTTGGAAATAGCATCTAAATTAAATTAATTTTAGAACTCCATTCTAGTACTCCTTCTTCTTCTTCTTCCCTTTTTGTAGACTCAGGAGTCTGTTATTTCAGGCGGGTCCTCTTGAGATGCTGAACTCCAGCTTTCTCTCCACCGTTTCGGGGGTCTTCCTGGTCGGCGTTGTCCGTTTGGCGTTCCATGGAGAGCTATGTGTGGTATTCTATTTGAGCTCATCCTTTCTACGTGTTGATGCCAGTATCGCCGTCTTTGACGCCCCCATCTGACCACATCTTCGACCTCGCAGATTTCTCGGATTGCTGTATTCCTAACTCGATCATGTAGGGTCTTGCCAGCTATAGCGCGGAGCGTTTTCATCTCGGTTGTCCTGAGCATGCTCTTTGTCTTGACAGTGTCTGCCCTCGATTCAATGCCATATGTGAGGATTGGTCGCACACAGGTCTTGTAGATGCGTACCTTGCTGTCAGTCCTCATGTCCCTGTTTCTCCATATGACATCTTTCAGGCAGCCTGCAACCGCTGCAGCCCTATCCACCTGTGACCTTACTTCTCTGGGGAGGTCATTAGAGCTGGTTACTTCGCTTCCGAGATATCTGAATAGGTCCACCTGTTCAATCTCCTCCTGGCGTACGGAGACTTCGCATCTCAGTTGATTTCTTGCGAATGTCATACACTTCGTTTTTGGGGTGGATATGATCATGTTATACTTTGAACAGGATTCATCAAACTTTGAGAGCATTGCTTGCAAGTCGCTTTCATTTTCGGCCACGATTGTGGCGTCGTCTGCATAGCAAAGCATTCCAATTACTTTTTTACCCTCCAATTACTTTTTTACCCTCCAATTACTTTTTTACCCTCCAATTACTTTTTTACCCTCCAATTACTTTTTTACCCTCCAATTACTTTTTTACCCTCCAATTACTTTTTTACCCTAGTTTTCTAGTACTCCATCTAAGTAAATTTATCTTATTTTATTATCTTTTAAATATAATATAATATATACGGTATATAAACATTAATTTCATGTTTATTTTACTCGGAATTTCTAATCTATAATACTAAAAAAATAAACAATGAAAAACTCCAAAAGATATCTTATTATTGTAATTATATGTATATTTTTCTCCTCTTCTTCTTAGTGAAGGCCTTGCGGCCTGTTCCTTAAGACTATTTTATTTACTTAAGGATAATTTATCAAGTGAAATGTTTTCGTAACTCGCATTACGGGAAGTCCTTTCATTTTCCAGTTTGCATTTAAAATACAATTAACCTACCAATATTATCACAATAAGCTAGTTACATTCTTATTATTTCGTATGAAACACTTAATTTAACTTGTGCCATTATTAAAAATAATTTATAATACTTGTGTTTTTTTTAAACAAATGGTATAAACACAAAGTACACAACTATTATAGATTATTTTTAAAAACTAACTAACCATTACGTCGTCTCCCCGGTAGGGATAATTTGAAAATAAAAATACCCTTAGCATTTTAAACACTAGTTTTTATTATATCATTTCAAATACGCATTTTATTAAAATAAAAAAAATACTTTACAAAATATGAATTTGAAACTCTAGCAGTCATTAAAAAAATCAAGAATTTTCTCTTGGAATAGTTATATTTTTTTATGATAATCAAATGATTTTACTGAAATCTCTTGATAGAAGTTCATTTTAAATTATTATTAAATAAAACGATATGTTTTAACTACTTCCACTTTTGTCTCTATTTTGACGAAGGCTCGTTTTATTTAATTATTAGCTATATGTTGTTTTACAGTACGTATTTTATCAAAAAAGAGTAATAAAAACTACGAAATATTACGCTACGGAAAAAAAGTGAAGGTCTCAACCGTTTTATATATTTTTTGTGCTAACGAATAATATAACTTTTTGTCAGTATAATTTATCTTGTATATTTTATTTTCCAGACGTTGAAACTGAGAAAGAAATTTAACGTTAACTTTCAACATATATTTAGTATTATCCGAGTATGAACATTTCACCATTTGACTTAGCATAGATGCTCTCGTAATAAATAAAATAAAATAACCCCCAGAAACATTATTTCTGCGAAGGATAAGTTTTCCACACTAGTCACTGCATCATAAACAAAATTTATATGCTCTTAAATTCTTGAAATTGTTTTTATCACCGTTATATACTATGTTTATGTGTGTACCTATGTTCTATTCAGTACGGTCGGATATCATTAAAATATTTAAATGAGAGAGGTAGAATAGTTTCATTTTGTATCTCACAGAATTTTGTCAAAAATCAACATGGAAAAAAGTGACGAAAACCTAAATTTGGAATATGCAAAAATTATATTCTTCTATATATTGAAATAATTTGAGCTTATCAACCGCGTATGTATTAAATATATAGTTTAATTACCTTTAATTATTTTATAATTTAAACAGTAAAAATGACATATGAACTCATTGCAAACTTGAAGGCTATTTTAAAATTAACTTATGTCTAAGCCTATGAACCTAAATGATTGAAAGGCCATTGACAAAATACGAATAGTAAATAATTAGGATGTCATCAATATTTCATTAAAATCCAATATACTCATAATCATAACGCCATAGTCATTTCTTATTTACGATTGCAGAAGCACAATTTTGATACGAATCCATATTCAAGTTATAAATATCATTCATTGATTCAATTTCAGAAGCTATATCGTAAAACTTTCAGATATCTGAAAAGCGTGTCTGATATGATTGGTTCATTTTTAAAAATAACGTTTTTTTGTATATTCAAAATAAATTAAATTAAACATATATTTTGGATTCACCAAATTGATAGAAATGAACCTATATGATCCTTAAAAGACGCGCGTGGGTCATTTGAAAAATATACATATCGACTGACAAGTGTCAAGCCCATTCAAAAGCTCTACTCGTATACCACGGTATGTAGCGCAATAACATTTGTATTGTTATGCGGTATGCGCAGCAGCTCATGTCTTCTAGCGCAAGAATACCTTTCTGGTGCATTGAAGTCATGACCTCCAAGAGGTATGGGCTATCAATGAGGTTACGGAGTATTTTAAATCCAATGATTATCAATATAACTTTTCTTCTCGATTCGAGACTGCGATTCTATGTGTTAATCAACAAATCATCGTGGTGGATAAACCTCAGATACACCTTATCCATGCGCATGTAGAGGTATCTCAGAAATGTTTTCTGTGTTTGTTATAATACATACATCCACATGCATCTGCTGGTATGGAGACCATACACCACTCGCGTATTTTTATTTAAGTCATCTTTTCGGGATTTCGAAACTGTTTACAAGTTCTAAAGACAAAAGCTAGAAGCTTATAGCCAGTCGATGTCAACATTAACACGTGATCAGAGTCAGCCCGGGATCAAAAACGACACTGAGGTCCATTATTGTGGACACTCGTTCTTGATCCTGGGCGTTAATATTATATACGAAGTAAATTGGTCTACGAGAACGCATAGATGTCATTGTGACGCACTTTTTCAAGTTCGATTCTAGCTTATTCTCCATCGACCAGAAAATTTCATCCAGATTTCTTTCAATAATTTATAAGAATGATAATTTTTTACTTTTGAAGAAAAGCTTGGTCGTATCTTCTACTTCACAGTAGACACATTAAGTATTTAATTTATTTTTTATGTATTTTATACAGCTAACTCAGAAAACATCCGTGCTCTGACAGGACTTGTGTTAGATTTATAATGTAACATATGTAGTAAGCTATTATAATATAATACTGCCTGCCTTCGAGATTATGTCATATTTTTTGCAAGAGACGAACAAATTGGCTATTCAGTTTCTCTAATATTTATGTAAATCTCTGTAATATATTAAAAATATGTATTCTGTTAATTAATAAATATTCTTAAAACTAACTAACTAACTAACCATCACGCCATTTCCCCGGAGGGGTAGACAGAGAGGATGAATCGCCACAATACTCTGTCCTGGCATACCTCTCCGGCTTCCTCTACATTCATACATTGTATCATGCACACACGTCGATTATTTCGACTTCGAATGTGGCCGCCTTTTAGTAATTGATTAATTTGGTCATGCCATGTTTTCCTCGGTCGCCCTCGGCTTCTTTTTCCACTCACGCTACTTGTGTACAACTTTTAAACCATTCTTCTCTCATTCATTCGTTCCATATGTCCAAACTATTTCAAGGAATAAATATTCTTCTGTCGAAAAATAACGTGTCGCGTAATTAAAAACTCTGGGGCCTTTCTTTTTTGATCGTTATGTAAGGTCAAATACCGTTTTAGATTTTCAATTGCCAAAATAAGACTCGTAAGATTCTGATAGAATCCAGTTCATTGAAATACGAAGCTAAATGAGAACACCAAGTATTCTGTAATAGTTTCTCATTATTTATACCTCATATTTATATTTTATTTATTTTATTTTATTTTATTTTATTATATTATATTATATTATATTATATTATATTATATTATATTATATTATATTATATTATATTATATTTTATTTTATTTTATTTTATTTTATTTTATTTTATTTTATTTTATTTTATTTTATTTTATTTTATTTATTTTATTTTATTTTTTTTTTTTTTTTTTTTTTTTTTTTTTTTATTTTTTTTTTTTATTTTTTTTTTTTTTTATTATTTTTTTTTTAGTTTTAATTTGTGTATGTTGGACGATCGAAGTGTGCGCGGGAGATGCCTATTGGTGGCGATGAGGTTCGCAACCCATCACACCGCGTCTCCATCACCGAGAAGGATGGAGTGCGGCATCGGTTAAAGTGTGACAGTCCATTCTTTCTGCCTACCCTTTCGAGGAAATGGCGTGAAGGTTAGTTAGTTAGTTTATTTATATTTAATTTCATTTATTTATTTAAACGGTTCAGAAGCTTCACAGAACTACATTCCAATATACTATACGTAATGATACATAATATTATTAATAAAAAGTTTGAGGCACACAATAATAAATAATACATAATAAAATAATAAGATGAACTCACAATTACAACAAAGATGGCGCCTCCCTCAGGTGAACTACACTATCATAAAATACGTCGACCTCTGAGGTGACACGATTCAGCAAAGATAGATTATTACATTGATGGTCAAATATTATCATATAATAAAAACTTATTATTAACTGTTAAATTTACAACATTGTTTTAATATCACAATAAATTAGTCGTCTGTTTTCAGGCCTCTGTAACACCTGATGATGCCAAAATCGATTGGCAAAACAGCTGTCGCGACATTCTAAAAAAAATAATGATAAAAATGTGATATTGTAACAGTTAAAAATGTTGAAGTATCATAGCGCTTCTGACAAAATATTGGACTATTCAATTAAAACTTATGAATATACTTAGGAAATTGAAACACCTTGTTAAATCCACTATTTAATAAAAAAAATACTCGTATTCGGAAGATACCTCCAACTTCAGGTGTAAAAATATAATAAAAACTAAACAAATTTGTAATATAAGTTTGTAATATAAGTGTAAATGAAGAGAACTTGGAACAGGTGAGTGAATTTGTGTATTTAGGTAGCATGTTCACAGCGGATGGCCGAACGGACAGTGATATTGAAAGAAAGGTTGGTGCGGGTAACAAAGTGAATGGAGCTTTAAAAGTAGTTATTGGAAACAAGAATTTATCAATGAAAGCGAAAATGGCCGTTCACAATGGAGTTCTGGTTCCAACCCTTATGTATGGAAGCGAAGCATGGAACTGGCAGAAGAAAGATGAGAGCAGAATAAATGCGGTAGAGATGAGGTCCCTTAAGACGTATGTGTGGTAGAACGATGTACGACAGAATCTCAAATGCTGATATTAGGAAGGAGTGTAGAGCGAAAGAAGGTATTATGAACAAAATTATGAAAGGTTCGCTTCGTTGGTTCGGACATATGGAGCGCATGGGTGAAGAAAGAATGGTTAAAAAAGTATACGTTAACAATGTAAATGGAGTAAGGAGTCGAGGTAGACCGAGGAAAACATGGCATGACCAAATTAATCAAATATTAAAAGTTGGTCATGTCAGAAGCCGGAAAAATCGACGTGCGTGTATGACTCGATGTATGAATGTGGAGGAAGCTAGAGAGGTGTGCCAGGATAGAGTAGTGTGGCGGTCCATTCTCTCTGCCTACCCCTGCGGGGAAACGGCGTGATGGTTTGTTGTTGTTGTTGTAACCTGTGTTATTTGTTATAAGTAGGTAGGTACTAATAGTTATTTTTTAACTAAACTTAGTTCTTACTGTTAAAAAATAATTATAAGTAAATTGTGCACTGCCTTAGCGTTCAAAAAGTTAAAACTTATTAAATTGATATAAAATGATACTTTCAATTGTGAACATACGTGTAAATATTTTGCTAAATCAACAGTTAAATGAGCGCGTATTTTTTTATGGGGACTTTTCGTAATTTTAGATAATAATGGCAATGTTTAACCAATGACGCAGTATCTATATTTTCAAGTTATCGTGACGTATTAGTCCTAACAGGCTACTGGCTTTCAATCCATGTTATATCACTATTCGTGAACTCAGACATCATAAGGCAATCGCGATACTGTCCACAGTTCTGTGCTGTTTCGCTTGTTCCTCGGTGACGGATGTCGTCTAGTCAGCGAATCAAGCCAATCAATATTGTTTCCTCGTTTTTTCATGTGACTCAATTTCTTAACAGCTCGACTGCTCGGTCTTCGATATACTATACATATATATCGCACCCATATATTCTCTTCTCTCTAAGTTAATTAATTAAAAAACGTAATGGATACAGCGCATTGTAAAAACTTTAAAGCAACTTTTCACTCCCTAAGTCAAGAGTAAAGGAAAACGTGTACGTATTTTTCTTTATACTTTCAACATGCAAAGGAAAAATACCAAATTTGTTAATGTTATGATTGCTTGCTCTTTTTAAACTATCTTTCAAATGATTAAATCAAATAACTAACTAACTAACCATCACGCCGTCTCCCCGAAGGGGTACGCAGAAAGAATGGACTGCCACACTTTTCTTTCCTGACATATTTCTCTCGATTCTTCAACATTCATACTCGTACATCGTGTCATGCACGCGCGTCGATTTCTCTGACTCCTCACGTGGCCGACTATCAATGTTTGATTTATTTGATCGTGCTAAATTTTCCTCGGTCTTCCTCTATATCTGGTTACATTTACATCGTTAACATATAATCTTTGCCTATGTCCAAACCATCTTAATGATCCTTTCATTATTTGGTTTATAACACCATCATTAATTTCTTATATTTTCATTCGACACTCCATCATACACAGAGTATTCACACATTCGTCTAAGTGATCGTATTTCTACTGCATTTATTCTACTTTCATCATCCTTCCACTAGCTTTCATACATAAGGGTCGATAGAAGAACAACATTGTGCACTGCCATTCTAGCTTTTTTGGGTAGGTTTTTGTTTGCGATGACAACTAGTGCACCATTCACTTTGTTGCCTGTCCCAACACTTCTTTCAATATCCCTCTCCACTCGTCCATCTTTTGTAAACATACTAGCTAAATACAAGAAACTCATCCACTTGCTCCAAATTTTCCATGCTCCAATAAACTGAAGGAGAAAGATGAACTTAAAATGATGAATCACTTTCAGAACAACATAAAAATGTTACGTAAGGAAGTCAAAAAGCCCGGAATCCTTCCAAAAGTGGTTGTGCGAAAGCAATTTTGAGTAGTGAGGGAAGAAGATTACTGATTTTAGAAGTATATAAGGAAGATGGATATGTATGGCAGTGAAATGACTGAGGATTCAATGACAATGAGCGTTAAAAATGTGAGTTTCACGAATAGTGAAGGTGATATGTCAGAAATAAATTTGAACGAGATAGTAAGATCTGTTAACTGTATGAAAAGCGGAAAAGCTGTTGGTTATGACTGTGTCGCCTCGGAGTTAATTTAAAACGGTGGGCCGGTGGTTTTAGCGTGGTTAAATAGACTTTTAAACCAGTGCTTAGAGAAAGGATATACGCCGCTCGACTGGAGGAGGTCTGTTATTATGCCTCTCTATAAGGGACAGGGGTCTCGTATGGAATGTGGAAATCCCTAGGCAATAACTCTGTCAAGCGCCGTTAGTAAACTCTACGGTCGAATTTTAGTAGAAAGAGTAAAACAAACGGCGAATAAAATAGTGTGGGATGTACAAGGCGCATTTATGACCGGAAGAGGATGTATGAATCAGATTTGTGCACTTCGAACGCTTGCGGAAATGTTTATGGCCAAAAAACGTAAGCTTTTCTTTGCGTTTGTCGATTTGCAAAAAGCCTATGATCAATTGAACGGAGATAAAATGTGGCCAATCTTGTCCAAATAAGGAATGAGCACAAAACTAATACGGGTGGTTCTCTCTACGAAGAAATTACTGCCATTGTTAGGGTAAATAGAGACATCACGCCATGGTTTCATATCCCTAAAGGTGTTAAACAGGCCTGCGTGGTGTCATGGTTCAATTTGTATATGGACAAGTGAATGAAAGAACTGAAAGAAATAAATGCTGGTGCTAAGATGAATGATTTGTCTGTACATTTTGTGCTGTAAGCGGACGATGCCGTTCTTGTTGCGGATAGTGCGGACAAATTACAAGTCTTGGTATCGAGAATGTATGAGGTATGTAAGTCAAACAATTTAATGATGAATGTCGGAAAGTCAAAGATGTTGGTTTTTGAAAGAGAAGAGCAAATGACAATTTATAACATAAGTGCGAATGTATAAATATTTGTGTATATTATTAAAAATGAAAAATAGGTAAAAAAAAAAAAAATACATATTTGTTCATTCACTTGGAGTTTGACTAATGTGTGACCTTTCGTTTGGAATACCGAAAAAAAAACACGTTTGGAAACACAAAATATAATTACAGGAATATATTTTTTCGCCGATTGTATTGGGAATGAACCCCGCGTTCCCATCGATGTAGCAGTTAATTGAAAATGGAGCGCTCCGTCGAGTATTCAGGGACATGCAAATGTTTGTTAGGGCAGCTTTAAATGGAACATTGAACCTCGATTCTGTTCCACATGTTTATAAATTGACTGCCTTGTTTATTATTCAATTAATCTAATTAAGTACCGAATATAAACTCAAGCCAAACGGAAGAATATAAGTAATGTACGGCATCCAATTTTATCGTTTCATTCATTAATTTCAAGTCTACATGGGAACGATAAAAGTAAAGCTGTTATTATCAAAACTTTATTTCAACTAAATTTTCTAAGACACAATCCTTATTCCTTTTATACATATACATAATTTGATATGTTTAGATAGTATGTTTACAAAGGATGGGCGAGTGGAGAGGGATATTGAGAGTAGCGTTGGGGCAGGCAACAAAGTGAATGGTGAATTTAAAATAGTTATCGCAAACAAAATCCTATCCAAAAAAGCTAAAATGGCAGTGCACAAAAATTTTCTTGTACCGACCCTTACGTATGGAAGCGAAGCATGGAACTGACAAATTAAGGATGAAATTAGGATAAATTCAGTAGAAATGAGATCTCTTAGACGAATATGGGGAAAATCTGAGTATGGCAGAGTGTCGAATGTAATTATAAGAAGTGAATTCGGTGCAAATGAAAGATTTATGAACAAAATATTGAAGGGATCATTAGAATGGTTTGGACACATAGAAATAATGAAGGAAGAAATAATGACATAAAAAGTATGTGGTAAATGGAACTAGAAACAGAGCAAGACCGAGGAAAACCTGGTTCTATCAAATAAATCAAATGAGTGGCAGAAATCGACGTGCGTGCATGACACGATGTATGAATGTTGAGAAATCGAGAGCAATATGTCAGGAAAGAAACGTGTGGCAGTCCATTCTTTCTGCCTACCCCTTTGGTGAGACGGTATGCTGGTTAGTTAGTTAGTTAGTTTTAATTTGTTATTGTTTTTTTTTTATTGTATACAGTAGGTTTTTTAAATCCAATACCTGTATACAATTTGTTTTAAGCTATTATAACATATTGATTCTCGTGACATGTGATAGGTAAGTAATTTATCGCTATTTTATTGGCACGTTAATTCTGCACCCGACCAAAGACAGTGTGATAATCACACTGGCAGTCAGAGCTCTTACCACTCCACCACAACGGTCCTCAAGTCATAAGTCATTTGTATAAGTTAACTAACATTACGCAGTTTCATTTTTCTCTTGTTCATTCGTTCCATTTGACCAAAGAAAGCGTTTTTTTTATTCACTTAGGATGCTTATCACATGCTTTAGTTTTCTTATTTATTTCGTCATTTTGTATTCCATTCACGTATTAACGCACATTCTTCTCAATGAACTTATTTACTTTGTATATTTTATTTTTAGTGATTTTTTATTAATTAACCAGCTGACCCGGCAACGCTTCGCTATTGCTAAATTCGAGTACATAAATAAACCCAATATATATTCAACAAATACAATTAAAGTTCAATAACAATTCGTTTATTTATTGGATTAAATGCCATGTGTATGGATGCAAAAATGTGTGTCTATATCTGTTAAACAAAGTTTAAATCCAAGCAAACTCGCTGTGAATTACAAACTTGAATACATATTACTAATGTAATTGAAAAACGATTTTTTGAATATTTTATATGAAATTTAATAATCAAATAAACAATATTATATCACATTTGCACAAAACATTCATTATATTAGAGAAACAAAAATCTTGATTTTGTTGTCCATGAAATTCACATCAGAGCCAATAAAGTAAGTTTCTATGATCGTGATTTCGGTACTGCGAGTCCGCTGGCGTGGAAAAGTAATATAGATTATAATACTACATAAGCCTCCCTTCCCGACTTCTACAACTCTATCCCTCGCCGCTCTGCGCCATTGACCTCCTGCCACTCGTTTAATGTCATCAGACCATCTTGCTTGTGATCTGCCAGAATTCGTGTAGCTGTTTCTTTTTCGCCACTCCAGGCCAGAAGATCTTATCATCCGTTGTCCTTGCTTTATGACCGATCCCATTCCATTTAAACATTAGTTATTTTACACGCTACATCGGCAACTTTGGTCCGATCTTTGATTCATCAATTTTGGGCCCTGGAATTAAAAAAAAAAAAAAATTGAATTGCCATAAGGCGGAAACCGAAGAGGCGCATTAGGCAAAATTTAAATTTCCATACAATGAATGAATAACAACTGTTGTTCATTTGTTTGCTGAAGATATTCTTCATATAAAAGGCAGTTCATGCTATATGCATAATAATAATAATAATAATAATAATAATTAGGCTAATTTGTCAAATTAATTAAATTAATCAGATTTTAAAGGTTGGTCATGTTAGAAGTCGGAGGAATCGACATGCGTGTATGACTCGTTGTATGAATGTGGAGGAAGTTAGAGAGGTTTGCCAGGATAGAGTAGTGTTATTGTCCATTCTCTCTGCCTACCCCTGCGGGGAAACAGCGTGATGGTTTGTTTGTTTGTTTAATTTGTATAATCGCCGTTTTCGTGAATAGCTCACCTCAAGGGCGCTTTGACAATGTTTTTAGTCATGAAAGGTGCATGTGACAACAGCGAAATCACGATCGTAGAAACTTACTTTATTGGCTCTGATGTGAATTTCATGGACAACAAAATCAAGAGTTTTGTTTCTCTAAACATATGAATGTTTTGTGCAAATGTGATATAATATTGTTTATTGATATACAGACAACCGTTGTTAACATTTTATGCGATATTTTGAAAAGGTGGGTTTTTAGGTGAGATTTAAAGTCTGTCGGATTGTCAATGCATCTGAGGCGTGCAGGAAGCATATTTCAGGCGGACGGACCTGCTACTGTGAAAGCCCGAGCAACACAAAATTCAGATATATTGGTGGCACGTTTGGGAGTGTGCTTAATTATTGTTTATAAACTGTAAATTTAAAAACCTTACCTGAAATTAATAATGTAATTTTCATATATGAATGAAAACTACTAAAAATAGCTTATGTGTAATGTGAAAATGAGCCGGTTCTCATTTGCCACTCCAGGGTACATCTAATTCACTGATCATCCGTTGTTTGACTGATCTAATTCCATTTTAACGAAGTTATTTTGCACGCTGCATTGGTAATTTTCGTCCCATCTCTGATCTGTTACTTTATTTTCCTAGAAATAAACGGAAAGTCATAAAAATTGTGTCATTCATTCATATTGTAATTCATATTGTATATCATTAGAACTTTCTTGCTGTGGTAATGTAACAATTTCCCTGACGAAAGTATGCGTATAAAGAAAACGGCAAAATAAAATAAACTGAAAATATATTTATGAATTAGAAATATAAATATTATATTATACTTACGGAAGCAAGTTTCTTCACATTCTTTTAGAGAGCCTCGACGTCCAATATTTTATATTTTCGATATCATCCTTTGAAATAACCTGAAAGCAATTTAATTATCATTGAATATTTTAAATCCCATAAACTTCATAACCTAAAAGTATATGTATGATATGACACGAACGATATATAATTTCTTCTGTATTCGATATAATTTAGAACTATAATTTTGAAATATGTAATGCGGAAATATAATATGTATTCATTTCAACGGCAAAATAGAATAACTTGAAGATATATATGAATTAGAAAAATGACTCACAAATTACGACGCACAAATTACGTTTTGACAGTCAGAGACCACGTGACCAATCGAACGGCTAGAATTCTAGAAAACAAATGAAAATATGTTCACAAACGTTCAAGCAAGTAATATTTAATATCATTTCAAAATGGAAATTATAATAATATACTCGTATAACTCACCGCTCAATTGATTTATCATTTAATCTTCCAATATTAATTGTTGGATCGAACGTAAGAAAAAATTAAATTTCGTTCATAACCTCAAAATGACACTCGCGTAAAAATTATACCATAATTTAGAAGCATAATTACCTGTCTGCATTAATGTACATTAAAATAATGCCAATAAAATAGATTGTACCAATTAAACAACCAATTATTTTAGTACGTAATAAGTAAAACGTATTAAGTATTATACATCCCAAAGTAAAACGCAATATATTGGACTGTCAGAAAGAAAAACATATTGTTGCCACTACACAAAATTACATGGAGACTGAATTCTCTCCAGACCATGTCAAACGAATATAGACTCAAAAGATTGATACTCAGGTGATACGAACATTCGCTTGCACTACGAAAATTTTCAATTAATTGATTAATTTGTAAAGTTAATTAGAGCTCGATTAATAACAAAAGTATGCCTATAACGACCGCCATATTCCTCTTAATCCATTCTCCAAGTTTCAGAAGGATCTGTTGAGGAATCACCGAGAAAGAAGGAGACACACAGAAGGGACATTGAGTTTTATTTATATGTAGATACGAATGTAAACGTCTGTTTACTAGAAGTTTTATTATATTTTACGTGAATGACAAATGCCTGTCATTCACTTTAAATATAATAAAACATTTGATAATGCCTTAGATAGGCAAAACATGTCATTGACATAAAATTCATGCAAAACTTGTAGAAAATATACGTTTTCATTCGTTTTAATGATTTAATATGAAGTTTCACACTATTGTTCTGAAACAATAAATATATTGCTTAAATATTATTTTTATTTCTATAATATTAAGGATTATTGTAAGATAAATTAAATTATGTCGCTTGTACAAAAGTTAGAAGCACTTCCTTTCCAAAAGCTTTCCTAATAAATTCACTCAACAAAGGATATCCGTAATATCTGGAACCTCTCAATTTAAATTCTTTACATTTATGCGGTTTTCAAGTAACCCTTTAAAGTTGACGGTTTTGTTTCGTAATCATTTGAGACAACAGACATTCAATTGAGTTTGTGCCTTGTTCCCGGCGGTGGGCTTTCTTTCCTTATAACCCGCGGTCCATTCAGGCCATCTCAACAGGTAGCCGGAAGGAGCCGTTGTGTTTGTGACAGTTCATCATTCGACATGTCCACTGCCCCACGTTGCCAACTGGATCGCTAGCCAATATAAATGTTTGGGGTAACCATTTTGCGGAATAAAGACCCGTTTCATCCTCGTGGATCATTTCACAGGTGAGGCCGTCACGAGCAGGCGGAGGGAGACAAAGCGACCCACAATATAATCGGAGCGAACGGAGAACAATCGTCCTTACGCTCCAATTATTGTCTCATTGTAGATCACTCGGAGGACGCGAGACTTCCAAATAAATATGCCATTTATATTATATTAACACGGATATACCTTATTTTGTTTGTTCTTAACTATATACATAACTTTCCATACAGGTGAATTTATTTATGCGTTAATCCTTGTCTTTTGTTTCTTTATTATTATATAAAATATATCAAAAAACGCGCAAAGCACATTGTTAGGTAACTTCCTATATAATAACATTCCAACTATGACTACAAGATCGAATCACATTATAAATTAGCAATCAGTCTGCTGAACGCGGTCTCCTCGGAGATCGACGTCTTTCTTGTTAGTGAAAGTACGTTCAGAAGGCAAATACTCTTAATTCTGGAGAGTATCCTGTCTTCCTAATATTGAACCATCTCTTATGCGTTTCTGGTAGTATACTATACATAATATATTATTTTACCTGTTCTCAATAGATGCGTTAAAAATAAATTTTGTAATGTCTGTTGATGAAATAAACTGTTTTGATTCGATTTGATTTGAAATGTTTGGAGATCATATGGAAAGGACACTTAATTTTTTTGTTTTTGTTTTTTTAATAAGAGTAATCTGTGAAGAACATTTATGGTAACAACTTAACCGTTTAAATAATTAAATCCGGGTTCATGCAATATTGAATTAATTAATTGAATATTTGATTACGTTAGAGCGAAATGCAGTGTATCGTTTTCTCGGAAATTTATTATTGCTTATCCTGTGTAAATTGGTAGTTTTATATTAAAAAAAGAAATCAAAGAGTGAATATGTTCAATGAGGCTCATGCGACAGACTTTTGGGGTTTTCGGGACTGACGAACCAGCAGCGAAATGAATAATGAAGTGTTAGGGAAATATAATTATTGTCTTTACTTTTCCACCGACTGGCAGTAAACAAAAGTTCTCCCGCCCGACCGCGACCCCCTCTCCCCGCTTCACGGCCCTTGCTTGCGGTGGGGCGCGGGTTAAAACTAAGAACATTAGACAGCTACTCAGTTTAACAACCTGAGCGCGCCGAGGTGTCTATTGGGATTACCGCACACAATCTGCCAGTCTCTATACTTCCGACATGACGTAACAAAACCCTCCCTTCTCCTTGCATCCTGGCGCCGCGACGGAAGATCAAACAAGCTAAGACCACCGAGAAGAAAAGGATTTAGTGGTATCCTCGCGCCGCGGCGGACGCCGGCAACAAAGGTCTCCGTTCTACCGCGGGCCGGATCGCTTTAGTTAATTGTTGATGACGTGCGAACAAAGCGTTATCCCCAGTTCCTAAACGAGGCCGTAACACCTTGGCAAGTATTAATAACTTCTGACTTTTAATGCGTTGTCACCACGTGTGTACGGTAAACTTTTCATTTAAATAATGGACAGAATTACTAATACTCACTGCGATAGTTTTTCGATTGTTCGAGTTTCGACAATTATTATTCATGGTGATGGAATTTAGATTGGAGCTTTACTTTGAGCTTTGGTATTTACTGAATTCTAAAACTGATCATGCGTGTACCTTGTTATCTACATAGAAAACAAGCGCACACTTCCGTAGACGTCAGGTCAAAATTTAACGTCATACTCTGGATATTTTTAATTTAATAGATATACGGATAACCGTTATTTGGAACATTTTGAAGAATCTTTATATGTCATACTTGAAATCCCTGAAAATATGGTATTCCATAAATAAGACAATAATACATTTTAATATAATAATTTAAAGCTTATATAATCACGTAAAGAAAGTATACGTTAATTATGTAAATGGAGTGCGGAGTCAAGGCAGGCCGAGGAAAACATGGCATGACAAATTTTTTTAAAGGTTGGTTATGTTAGAAGTCGAAAGAATTGACGTGCGTGTATGACTCGTTGTATGAATTTGAAGGAATCCAGAGAAGTGTTCCAGGATAGAATAGCGTGGTGGTCCATTCTCTCTGCCTACCCCTGCGGGGAAACGGTATGATGGTTTGTTGTTGTTGTTGTTGATAATTAGTATTTATTTTGATATTGACGGAATTAATTCCATTAAATTTTTTTGTTGATACAGATAATGAACAAATCTAAGACATTTTAATACAGTTACAATAAAAATATTAAGACGATATTAAATTTAAGAATATTTATTTAATTAAAGAAGGAAAGTCATGTACTAGAGATGAGCAATATGAACACGACTTATTATTAGCGAGCGGCGTATTTTATTATATTGTTGTAGGGTTACAAGGTACAAGTAATGATTGCATTATAATTTTATCTTAAACAAATCCTCAAAATGGCATAAAAAATTTATGGAATTATCTTTTCTGAGATCTTGGAAATATCTTGGTATCGTGTTCGACGGACTTTTCAGAAATCTTTGCAGACTCCTTCTTTAAGATAATTCATGATTTATATCAATATTTATTCTAGTCATAAATATTTATTTGTTTGTGTCTATATTTTTTTTAATTTTTTTTTTTATGTATACAACAGGTTGTTTGAACCCAATTACTATATACAATTTATTTTGCTAGTATATTGTTGATTTTCGTGACATGTGATAGGTAGCCAGTCTATCGCCATTTTATTGTCACGTGAATTCTACACCAGACCATCTATTCTATTAATATATATTTTTCAATATCCCAAAACGTGACAGGCAACAAATGTGCGTGGCACGTTTTCTGGTTGTAGAAAAGTACAGTATATTATCGGGAATAACAAGATAAAAGACACTAATATAGCAATCTACTATTTCGCATACCCAGCCGGCTTTACGAAGTGTGAGATTATAAGTTAAATTTATTTTGTTTATTTATTGCTGATAAGTTGATTTTTTTAAATATCAAATATATCACTAAATTAACATTTGTTTATTCCACTTTTAAGTTTATTTCTCTCGACATATTTCAAAGGCTTTACACCATAATCAATGGAAGATCGATATGAACTAATAAAAATATGTTCAAACTAAACACATAATCCTAGTAACATGTGTAACATGTGTTATTTAACTAATACAGAGTACTAGCAAAATAACATTATTACGAGATCATTTTTTTTGTAAAGGATTGATTAACATACGAGTATATATAATATTAACACCGTCATTTTTTAAACTAAGAAACAAACAACCACGCCGTCTCCCCGAAGGAGAAAGCAGTAAGAATGTACTTGACACTTTTATTTCTTGAGATAATTCTCTCGAAACCCCGTCATTCATACATCGTGTCATGCACGCACGTTGATTTCTCCGACTCCTCACGTAGCCGACATTCAATTTTTTTCCTCGGTCTTTTTTTTTTTTTTAGTTCCATTGACATCGTTAACATAACTTTTTTTTTACCATTCTTTCTTGCCAAGTGTCCAAACCATCTAAATGTTCCTATCATTATTTTGTTCATTCACTTTTTATATTTTCATTCGACACTCTATCATACACAGATTATCCACACATTCTCTAAGAGACCACATTTTTAGTGCATTTATTCTACTTTCATCTTTTTTTGCCAGTTCTATGCTTCGCTCCCATAAAAAAGGGTAGACACAAGAACACCATTACGTATTATAAATATATGCTGTTCCAAAAGAATTTGTCTATCATCATTAAAACTTGTATTTTATTTTACTTGTAACGAATGAAAAATGTTAAAATTTAGCACTCCAGAACGGCTATTAGAACACAAAGGAAAAACGATAATTAATCGATGGTGTTGTTGTTTTGAAATTTAGAATATTAAATGTAGTTTTAATCAGATTTCCGAAAATAAATCTTGGTACTAGACGTGCCCAAACAGCAGATTATGACTACTGAAACAAAAGTCCACAGTTTGAGTAGCTTGCTTACCCCATTCTAAAGTTTTAATTGCCAATATATCTTCGTTTACCCGCGGGCTCAGCTAATTGGTCTATCTTTATTGTACGTCAAATACTGATTTTCTAGTTATAAGTTATTATTTTATTACGCCAATGTACAACCGGATAATAGACTAAATTTTGTTTTAATTTGAGATTTGAATGTGTCTTTTTCTCATGTGCCCAGGAAATTGAATCATAATGAACCTAAACAAGTTTTACTTATTGAATTTTAAGGCATTAACACTGTGGAATTCCATAGTAATATACTTTGGGAAATAAATAAAAAAAGTATAAATCCCATTTTTTTTTAATATTAAAATACACGACATGTTTCGAAGGATACCTCCATCTTCAGGTGTAAAAAAATGAAAAAACTAAACAAAGAAAGACTAATAAAAAACGCATTTATAATTCGATACAATAATTCAAATTTTAAAATTAACCTGGGCTATTTTTTATAAGTAGGTACTAACAATTATTTTTTAACAGTAAGAAATAATAAATAATATTAAATAATAATAATACATGATGATAATAATATAATTTAAATTATTATATCGAATTTTAAAGGCGTTTTTATTAGTCTTTATTTGTTTAGTTTTTGTTATATTTTTACACCTGAAGATGGAGGTATCCTCCGAAAGATGTCGTGTATTTTAATATTTTTTATTAAAAAGTGGTTTAAATAAAGTTTTTTTAATTCCCAAAGTATATTACTAAACAAGTTTTACTTTTTACATTATTTTAAATCGTGTTTCTTTCCTTCGAATTAAACAAATTAAAATTCAGTTTTTATTTCATTATACACTGTATAACACATAAAAAATACAAATGTATTGTAAAAATATCAGTAAAAGGCTTTCTTCTTGTTATTCCGCTTCTATCGGACAACATCATGGCCATTTTTATGTTTGATACAGCAGCTCTAAACAGGGATGTTGTGCTGCAACTGATCCATTTTCAAAGGTTTTCGAGTAAGGATTTATTTCCTTCTCCCGACACTCGTTTTCCGTTAATTTTACCTTGTACATCTGTCAAATCTTAATAACGAGAAAGACCACCAACATTACTAGTATCGCTAAACCAAAAGTTGGTTGACAATGTCGTACAAGGTTTCATTAGAAATACATTGCAATGGCTAAATCTCATTTAACTCTTTGGCCGCTACGACTGACTTGATTAGTCAGGTTAATTGATGAATTAGCCAGGTTAATTAGTCGTGCGCTTCTTGATCTCGAGTTTGCATTTATTGACTATTTTATATTCGTGCAAGTTACTGATATTATCAATTATTTCCATAATAATTTGGTTTGTTTGATAATGTCGTTTAAAAGGGACATTTTTTAATGCGTTACTAAGAATGTGCCGCGTAGCAATAAAATATAGAGTAACGTTTGTTTAGCGGTCTAAGGGTTGAAGAATTTTATGATAAAGTAAAGAAAACAACTAACCAACAATCACGCCGTCTCCCCGAAGGGCATAAAGAATGAACCGTATTCTTTCCTGATACTCTTCTATCGCTTCCTCTTATTCATACATCGTTTCATGCACGCTCGTGTATTTCTTCGTTTTCCTCGTTCTTCCTATATTTCTTGTACTTACTTTACAAATATTCATTCATTCATTCTTTCCATGTGTCCAAAATATCTCAATGATCCTTTCATTTTCTTGTTCATAACACTTTCATTCACACTGCATTCACTTCTTATTTTTACATTTGATACTTCATTATATATAAAATTATAACACATTCGTCTAAGAGTTATTATTTAACTAATTAACTAAACATCACGCCATCTCTCCAAAGGGGTAGGCAGAAATAATTAACTACCATTTTTTTCTTTCTTGACATACTTATCTCGATTCCTCAACATTCATACATCGTGTCATGCAAGCACGTCGATTTCTCCGACTCCTTATGTGGCTAACATTTAATATTTGATTTCTCTATTTTTTCTCGGTCTTTCTATTTTCTATATTTCTACACACAGCTGTTTTACCATTCTTTCTTCATTCATTAAGTGGATTTGTCCATACCATCTTAATTATTTTTTTCATTATTTTGTTCCTAACACTTTCATTCGCACTACATTCACTTATTATATATGTATTTAACACTTTACCATATACATATATTTACCACACATTCGGCCAAGAGTTCTCATTTATGAACTTTTAATCAATAAATCTAAATTATTAAATCGTGAAAGGTTTAATAATGTTTTGTTTACAAGAATGGAGAAGAATTTCGTATATCATTATTTAAATGGTGATTTGATTATTGCTCGGCGTTGTCTGAACATGTGTACACGTGCGACGCGATTCGCGTGTTGTGTCGTCGACAACATTAACACCAATTAGTTTCTGTGTTATCGCAGTTCAATTATATTATTATTGTACATGTTCCGATTGCCGTACCCGCGATTAAATGTGACACGCGACCCCCGCGATATTTAGCTCGGCTCTAACAAATGTGTGAACATTTCTAATGCGTGCACCGACAATCACAGCTCACGCGACTTAATGGGGATAGTCACTATGATTGGATAATTTTTTTATTTTAATTTAAATTTTATACTTTCGCATATGTGTTTACAAAATTCTAAAAATTGACTGAGTTACAGTCATTTTAGTGAGAGTTGGTAGACCGATTGTCCTTGCGCCGACCGCGACGCTAACCGGGTGAAAGCTGCTGAGAATGGCATGGAAAGGGTCAATAAAAAAAAATTAAATGTCAAGGACACTACTGGAGAAAAAGGGAAGAACTATAATATCGTCGGTTCAAAGGTAAAACTCATTAAGTGACATTTGAATTATTTATTTATTTTTTTGCAATTTCTGATCAGACTTGTGAATTCTACGTCAGAAAGTAATCACCAAGTGTTTTTACTAAAGAATAACTGTTAATCTTTAATAAATACACTTAGTGATTGTTTTCTGACGTAGAATTCACAAGTCTGATGCGGAAGTTGCAAAAAAATGAGAAAATTTTGAAATGTCACTTAATGAGTTTTACCTTTGAACCGACGATATGGTAGTCGATAGTTGGATGAAAGTATAAATATTCGTATTTTAGAATATACATGATTTTATAGTAAGAAAAATGGACTTAAAACTCCAAACGCGTTTTTTTCAATTTTTTTTTTAAACTGGTCGCATAGTAAATTAAAGCAATTATCAACCGACTTTCAAGTTTTTTTATTTGTTTTATTCGTCTTTGCAATAGCTTTCGTTAAAAGTAGCCCGATTTTGAAAATTTTGATATTTCTAATATTTTTTAAGACTGCTTGAATACAAAAAAAGACCAAAAAATTCAATCGGTCGCCATTTTGTGAAAAATCAAAAAAAAAATCGGCTACTTATAAGGATACAACATTCATACAAATAACGATGAACTTTGATTTTATTTTTGTTCAAAAAATTCCTTTTCGAGTAATCGATGCGACCGTGGAGAGAGAATTTTTTTAAAGTTTTATGTTTTTAAATAGTCTCGCCACTTTGCCACAAATTTTATATTTTATCCTTCAGGTGAGGATTTTTGGGATGGAATAAGTTCCAACACGATTAAATTTTCAAGTATAGAACTTTATTTAAGACGATTTTACAAGCAAGAAATTACATAGGTATGAAGAAGTGTTACAAGTAAGGAGTTGTAATTGTATCTGATTTAATCCATGATGCGGTTCAGCTTAAATAGTGTGCATTTCTATGTTCGATGACACATGTACCTGTAGGAATAGATCAATAAAAACATCCTCGCGTTTGAGCCCTTATTTTTACAAAAATATTAATAATATAAACAAACCTTCAATGAGTCAGACGGAGACGTGGGAACAGATCAATTAATGCATCTCTGAATCCCCAAATGTTTACTTAATATAATATAAACAAATCTTGATTCAAAATATAGACGTAGGAAAGTAATTCGTGTGAACGGATGGTTAGGTACATAACAAAAGAATCTACAGCAATGCTGATAACTTTGGTACTATTTAATCTTTTCTCAAGAAATTTAAAAAAAAAGTTTCCTGAATAAATAAGAAAACCGCGAACCCCATATTCCTTAATTGTCCCGGTCATAAAAATTCCCTTAAATCAATTATTTTTTCTGCCGTCACAGTAGCTATCCACCTTAACAGAAAGGTTCGCTAAATAAATATATGGAATTCTTTAATCAGAGTTCGAAATACCATTCACAAATCGTTATTAGTTTCGATAGTGTTAATATTTGGTTCAACCGGATATCAGATGCGGTTCGGACCACAATATAATATTGAAGCCTTCGATGTAATCAATTTCATAATGGGCCCTACTTTATTAATGGTCTTATTTCAAGATACAAATCATAACATAAAAAAATGATTTAAATAACGCAATTTTTCATGTTAAACCGAATAGAAACCTAAAATTGCTAAAGTCTTACTTGAATTGTAATTTTTTTTTGTTTTTTATTATTATTTTTTTTTTTTAAGTAAATATTAGAAAGCTTTAAAATACTCCTGTGTTAGAATTATTATAGAACAGTCAATAATCCAATACTTCACTTGATATACTAACACAAACGAACGCCACTAATACAAAATATACAATATATTATACGAGTACATGATTTATAGTGAGAAAAATGGACAAAGATTTCTTTTTGATTTTAGAGTGACTTTTTATTTATAATATATAATATAAAAATACACAGTTATACAGAAGGACAATAACAATAGTCAGACATTAATAAAGTTAAAATTCTCAAAATATTTTAATATATTAGAGTATATAAATATTGTTCTTAAAAGTAATTATATTATTTTGATTTTGCCCTAACTGGTTTAGGTATAAAAAAATAAAACCGATACTGTTTAAAAAAATTAATCAATATGGAGTTTCACATCATAGATCTAGTGGTATTCATTAGCTTTTTAGAAATAATTCACACCTTTTCAAATAAAATAAATCTCGAGCTGCCCCTGCAATGTATTAAATATTGGAGATTTCCGTGAAACTCGATTAGGACACACACCGCGCCGATAACGGAAACAGAGCTGGCATTAGATTAATTGAAATTTATTTGCAAAGAGAATACAATTTCCGTGTACCTACCCCCGGGAATATTTGAATGTAATCCGAGCACGTTCCAATTGAAAAATAATCCGTGGTCAAACAACATCGGTCATCCGAGTGGCGGGGACATCCTGGCCCTAAGATTATGGCTGCGGATGTAAAGGGTTATCGAGGGCCAATATTCAACCCTGAAGCTGCGAACGGAGACCTACATGATTTTATTACTTACCGATACTTTTAAGTCTTGTTTTTTAGAATTATTGTTACAATTCTCTTTCAATACCTCTAATCAATTGGATGTTTCGGAATGTTCGGTCCATTATTTGTATAAAAATTGCATTTATTTGAAGGGTGTAATAATAAAAAATACATCAATCAAAAAAACTTCCCTCATGAGCCACTACTTTACCCATCTTCCAGGCAATAGATGAATCCATCGTCGAAAAAACGCCTCGTCTTTTGGGGTATCGACCCAATTTTTGACATATGCATATGAATGGAAGTGCTGCTCTTCTAAGGCATGCGTCATGGATCTGAACCAGTGGTAGTCTAATGGTGCCACGTCTGGTAAATAAGACGGGTGCGGTATAATCTCCCAAACCACGTTTTGTATGTAGTTTTTGACCGCGGTTGCGATGTCAGGTCGAGCGTTGTCGTTTTAAAAAATCTGCTTTAACCGCATTAGTTGTTGTCGGTAGACTTCCCCCGAGACCGGTTCATTCGGTTTGAGGAGTTCATTTTTCGGTCAAACTTTTTCGGTCTTCCAGGGCTGCGGTGGGAGGATGAAATAAAAAAAGACGCAGCGCAACTTCTTCAGGTGCCGAACTGGAGGACGACTGCCGAGGACAGGGACTAGTGGGGGCGAAAGTTGAAGGAGTCAACGCTCGATATGGGCTGAAGCGCCATTGGAAGAAGAAGAAGAATTACTTCTTATTTTCTCGCGACGCCTCGAATTTACCAAGGTTGTTGACGATCTGGAAAAATATGTTAAGATGCCGGCGTCTGATTTTACCACCCCTTTGAGAGTTCTGACGTCATCCTACTGATTCTTTATATTTTCTTTCAATTTTTATATTCATGATTAGATGTCAAATATCGGATCAGTGGCCACGCGTGTGCTATAAATTATTCTACGTCTCCGTTTTTACAGTCAAAAGTAAATGTGATTTTATGCTTGTTTATTTTAAATGTTCGATATTTGCATTGAATTAATTCTTAATTGATAACACTCGAGCAACGGAATATTTTCTTAAGTATTATGAATGAAAACGTTTGTTTTCTAGAAGTTTTAGTATATTTTATAATTATGACATGTTTTACCCAGGGGATGTGATAGACCCAAGCTGACATGGATGGGAGTCATTCAAAGGACTCTCAAAAGAGATCCGGATGATGCCACAGATGCCACCCAGGACAGACAGTCCTGGAGACGCCATACAAGAAGAGCAGACACCAAGTAAATGGGACAAGCATAGGAAAAAGAAGGAGACATATTTTGCTTTTGAAGTCATTGTCAAATTAATTTATAATAGTAAACACGATTGTTAAGTGGTTTTACTTGAAACAAATTTTTCAAATTTATATAAATTAAATCCAAGTAAAACCACTTAACAATCGTGTTTACTATTATAAATTAAGAATGTAGTTTAACAAAACTAATACCTCATTTTCAAATTGATAATACTCAGCAAGGCCAAACATGTCATTCCCATAAAATATGATAAAACTTCTAGAAAACAAACGTTTTCATTCGTATTTATTATTTAATATGGAATTTTACTACATCGTTCAAGAAACAATAAATGATTTTTTTCGTTTTACACTTCTGGCAACATGTTAAATATTAGAAATTGAACAATTAAAAATATATAAGCCATTCTGAAGGGATATTTCGGAGTCGGGTCACGCTGGCCGAGGGCCGCCGTTGTGAGGTTAACGCAAAACAGCATTTTACGCATTTGAAATATTAATCGATTTAATTTATAGAAACCGTGAGCTGAAAACTGATTCATATCCAATTATATACATATATATGTAGCAAGCTCGGTGTATTCATCAATTTAATGGCGTGGCGCGTGTCCGGCCGGCTAATGTTCGCCGAACATTGTTTTCGCTATTATGGCCGCGAACGAACATTTCGCATTTGGCTATTGTATTCTTTCGCCCACGGATACTGTCATTCGGCCGCTCAGGAATAATGCGTTTTGATTTTGCGATACCACTTGATTCATACGCTTTACTTTATTTTAGTCACCTCTTTTATAGCGCCGGCGAAAGGATAATAATTAAACTTCGGGAAGCTGAAAAACAGATTTTCTATGTGCTAAAGTTGATTTACGCGATGGGCTACTTGGTATATAAATAATACTTATTCGTATTAAAATTTCACGAAAAAAGTTATTTGTAACTAACTATCTAACTAACTAACCATCACGCTGTCTCCTCGAAGGGGTACGTAGAAAGAATGGTCTGCCACACTTTAACCGATGCGGCACTCCATCCTTCGTTTTTCGCCCCCGCGGGAGACGCGGTGTGATGGGTTGCGAACCTTATCGCCACCAATCTCCAGACATCTCTCACGCCCACTTTGATCGTCCAACGTTCACAAAATAAATCTTCAACAAATAATATCAAATACAATGATATAAAATAAAATATAAAATAATATAACACACAATGTTGTTTTAGATGGTGCCCATGTAGTCAGCTGGACGATCCGGACTTTTGTGTTTATCTGTAACAAATCAAAATATAATCATTAATTTATTTTTCATAATATACAAATAAAAATTCTTAAAGAAAATTTTCTATGTAACTGAACATTAAAAAAACAGTTGCAACCCGTGAAATATTCACGGAAGAAAATATATTCTACCCTTTAAAATCGCGGTTCACCGTACAATCGAAATAAGTTTAAACTTTTAAGGTAATTTTTTTTCTCGTAAATTTTTCACAATTAACAACACCAAATTGTTTTCTACGCTACTGTCATATAACAATAATCAGAACAAATTTTAAAACAATCCAGAAACGCCCTAGGGCATGTGCATCGTGGGTATTTTTAATTATTTTCTGAGAAAATCGAAATATTCCTTAGTTGCTCTCTTGTATTCAAAAATTCTCGTACTCTTTCTTGACGACATTCGGATTTGCCTTTATTATTATATACGTAAATGTGAACGTGGATCCATATGAATTGAAACACTGTTTTATTTTAAGTTTATTTAACTGAGATTTTTGAGAGTAGAGCAATTTCACCATTGGTGAAACAACAAACCATTGAAATTTAACCATTTTCACCATTTCATTATATCGATTCATATCGTTTTTTGATGATGATATATGTACTATCTGGGAAAAACATCAATATTTGAACTGAAAACTGAAGAAGAAAAACAGTGTATTTAGAATGTAATTGCGTATTTAATTTTTTATTTTTAAGACTCAATAAAGATGTAATTAAAATTTTTTTTAGACAATGATAATCGTACTAAATGTTTATTTTGAAACACTTATATTATACGTATTACATTTTATTTATACAAAATAGTCGTGACAGCTATTTCGTCAACCTAATTTGGCATCTTTAGGTGTTATTAACAAATCTCAGTTAAACATTTAATAATGTTGAAATATCATTGTTTCGTAGTGTGATTATAAAATCATTATTAACTATTATTAAAATACCATACGTTTTAGGCATTCGAATTGAATCCTTGAGAAACACAAAGAAAACAGTTTAATTGATCACAAAATATGTAAAAATATTATATTGTATCCAAAGTAAATATAATCGACGTGGATGCATTATATTCTGTATAAATTTAGACGATTTTAGATATGTATTCAAGGATAGAAACGGAAAATGGCTGCAGCATATCGTATTATTCATTGTGAACCATTACATTCACACTTAGTTATCGTTTTGTACCACTAATTGAACTTACAAATCCATTAATATATGTCACGCTAATAAATTTATATGGGTCATACTATAATATATTATCTCATACGTCGAATCTTGTGAATAGGATTTGGGAATATATTCTAGTAATGATCTTAGTCCATTATCTTTGCAAATAATATACACATACGAATATATTTTTAAATAATTCAGAAATCATAATTATTTATGAAAATGTAAAAAAGATTAATATTCTGGTGAAGATAATAACGAGCTACCGAAACCGGTGGAAACTCGAATAACAAGTGGATTAAAATTAATTATATTAAAAAATATAAAAATCGACGCGCGTGTATTACTCGCTATGAACGTGAAGGAATTTTGAGAGGTGTATTAGGATAGGGGAGCGTGGCGGTCCATTCTCTCGGCCTACCACTTTGGGAAACGGCGTGATGGTTTGTTGTTGTATTAAAAAAATGTTCCGTTTTGTTATTTACAATAAACTTCTATAATACCATGATATATCAATTAACAATATGATCCTCTTGGATCAATTTTATTTTTAAATTATACAAATTAAAATGTTAGGTTCCCTGTGTTCCTGTCCCTAGTTTCCATATGGCTGTTTTCTCTATTTACTTTTAAAAAAAAAACTTTTCTTTCATCATTCCAAGTTTTCTTTTCCATCCCACACTCTGTCACAATTTTATAATAGGCCATAAAATAAAAGAATGCATCGTTTTAATCCACTTTTATTAGTTAATTCGTAATATTATTTACCTTTATTCTTCTTATAAAGGTAAATAACGCCCCCTTAAAAAGAATATATACCGTACTTTATATTCATGTCATCAAAAATGGATATTGTAAATTTTGATTCTTGTGTGAGAATTGTTTGTTTAATAGGTTTATTGTTTGTATCATAAACAAAATTATTCAAAATTCACGGTGATGTTTAATGTCAAATCATCGAAACCAGACACCAGGTTCTTTTTTTAAATAAAAATGACACCACAACGCGTCCGCGTCCAGTGTTACGTCCACAATACGAGTGGCTACATCGCGGGCTAATTTCGCTTCCCGCGTAAACATTATTCGGCCGTGTTTGTATTATTGGATACATTATTCGCATAATCTGCTCTAATAAAGAGCGGGCAATTCCGCGATGCCGCCCCTATTATTAAGTAATCGCCAATCACACCGAAAGCTTTATTATGAGTATTCATTTCTGATTGATCCATTTATTATGATCCAGTCAAGTGTATGTATGGTATATTGTTATCTGTACCGTGTTAATTGATTTTATATTGTGAAATCTAATAAAGCGAAGCATGGAACTGGCAAAAGATGGACTAAAGTATAATAAAAGCAGTAGAAATGAGATCTTTGAGACGAACGTGTAAAAAATCTGTGTACGATAGAGTGTCGAAAGCAAATGAGAGTTACGAACAAAATAATGAAATCAATTCTTCATTTAAAGCACTCACATTGTGGATAGACATTTTAAATAATTATACAAATAAAAAAACTTTGTATTTAACCACGGTAGGGTTATTATATTGATGCCAACTAGTTTCGCTTGGACCCAAGCTTCATCAGGGCAGTATAATAACTATAAGTTGTTTTATTTATATAATTATTTAAATAATGAAATTATCATTAAGATGGTTTGGATACATGTAATGAATAAATGATAAAAAAGGTATATGTTAACGATGTAAATAGAACTAGAAATAGAAGAAGACCGAGGAAAATAAATTAAATAATAGATATCGGCCACGTGAGGAGTTAGAGAAATCGATGCGCGTGCATGGCACAATATATGAATATGAAGTCGGAGAAATCGACATTATTGTTCTAAAATCTATTAACATGATATTACGAAATGTTTCAAAATAAATATACCTTCATCGTCTGGATAATGATATAAGTTATATCGATGATGAAAACCTGAGTAAATTTTATGATAAATTGACTCAAATCAGTGGACAAAAGACTGATCATAAAATTAAGAAATACGAAATATAGTAATGTGAATGTTTTCAAATTTTTAAATTTACCTCTTTTATATATTCAAACTCCTTCCACGGTGGAATAAAATGTATTATTTATATATCAGGAGAAGTTTTATTTGTTGTTCGTTAGACAAGAAGGTGACATGATGTAAAACTTATATAAAATTTTCAAAATAAATTACAGATATGAAACCTAACAAACATGAATCCTATAAACGGAATTCAAATGTATCTAGAGTTTTTTATACTTAAATCTTTTGAACAAACGTACTTGTACAAATACTCCTTTGTTATTTCTTCTTCTTATAATACCATGTCAGGTTCCCTCGACGTTGGCAATCACTGTGGCGAATGCTTTCTCCCCACAATGTTTTCCTGGGAAGTGTTACTAGAGTGGTTTCCCGTTGTCGTATTAATGACGTTAGCATAAATTTAAAAACGACAGGTATTTCATGTTGGCAAATTATCAATAACAAATCCTTTAATCACTTCTACAGATAACATTACCAACACATTTGAAAATAAAAAGTTTACATTGTAGAGAGTGCTTTCGTATTCATAAATATTTCCCCCCAAACGAAACTCTCCCCATTACAGTCCGGGCCTGAATACCTTCATTAATGTTAACGTGGCTCCTACTATAATTTTGATTTCCCTATCGCATCGTGAAATTATACGAACGGACATTGCTAGCTATGGAAGTGTGTGGTTTCTAGTAATTGTTTTCCGTTTTTTTTTAAGTAGCGACTACAAGAGCTTTCTGTGTTTTTTATGAGACGGTATCGGACGAGGCTGAAAACCAATATTTGATTCATAAAATCCTGTTTTGAAAACGGTTCATTTAGTTATTCAAAAGTTGTTATGTTTTGTATTCTTTGCTACCCGAAAATTTTTATTTTGATATGATTATCGGTAATTTTTTTTAAATATATGTATATTTTTTATTGCGTTTGACTTAATGAATTATAACCTCTTTTGAATTGAACTCGGATGGCTCTGTATAAAACTCTTTTTATGTTGAACAAATATACCACGTTTTATACGAATAATAATGTAGGCAAATTAATAAAAAATAATAAAGACAAGGAAGATAAATTTATTCAATCGGGAATTTATTTACTGAAATTTAATGATTGCTCATCTTTTTATGGTGGAAATACAAGGCATTATTTTAAATTAAGAATAAAAGACCACGTGTCTTTGTAATAATAACTTTTCTGAATTCGCAAACCGTCTTATTGAAAAAGATCATTCATTTAATAAAGATAATGGCGTTGATATTTTTCATGTAAATAATAGATATACTATAACTTTGAACAATCTCGAAATTTTAGATATTTTAAAAGCTATTAAAAATAAAGAAAATATTATAAAAAATTAAATCAATTTAACGTAACTAATCCATTTCTCGTCTCCCGTAATGATACAAGAGAGAAACGACTTTCGGTTCTGCCTTGCAAGCAGTAATTCGCACGTCAACAATCGCCTTTCAACATCTCTTGGCTTCAGGTCATGTGGCAACCAATTGCCTTGCTTTTGGATCATTCCCATGGGCGTTAAACATTCTCTCACTATTGACAGACCAACATGTAATGCTTATGCCAGTTTTTTAAGTGTTTAAGTTGGATCTTCATCAAGTAAACTCTCCAATTCCTCATCTTCAAAGTTTTTTAGTGTTCCAGGGCGATATTTTTCGTCAACGCTAAATCACCAGCATTGAAGCGTCTATACCATTCTCTGCATGATTTATGTGCAGCTGAGGAGCTCCACCCTATTTCCAATTAAAACAGAACAGCAGAACTTCTCACAAATGCTCCTTATTAATTTTTTGAAACACCTAATATATTTAAAAATATGCATTAATGTTATTTTTATTAGTTCTGTACTGGAAATATAAAAAACAATGGTAATTCATATGAATATTTTAGCAAAACAGCATCAACATTTTTTTTATTTTTTTTATTATTTTTTTTCATATATATTTTTAAATTAACAAAGCCAATAAAAATATATTATTCCTATAACACTTCCATTTGCCTTCCAGAATACAAATAGATAAAAATCTTTCATTCATGAATTTTCAATTACGTATTCAATGCTAAAATACGTGAATATTGGTTAAAAAAAATACGTGAATATTGGTCACGTGTATTCGTGATACTTGTTAGACAATAGATTAGAGTCGAAGCAATTACTCTCCGTTAGATTATCAAATTTCAGTTCATGGATTAAGGATGGGGGTCAAATGCGCATGTGGGGTGAAAGGTGCATTAGGAGAATAGGGGGTGTATTGGATAGGACAGAGGGTGGAGGTTATTGGACAGTAGGACGGGGTGGTGAGGGTGACCAGTCGGGAGAACACGTGACTGCATAAGATGGCGCACTGCCGGTATTTGTTTTATGGTGGGAAATCGTTATTATGATCCCCAAACACGTAAAATCATGAATTTATTGCGTGCGACGATACAAAAATGTGCATCGAAATAAAATAAACTTTGCATTTTATTCTTTAGCTTTTTGAAATAAATTTGATTTTGCATTCATAACTTTTGCTTCGAATGCTAGAACTGTTCTTGCATTTTACAACGTTTTATACAAAGGTTTATTTTATTGTCACACCATATGTTTAACCTATCATATCGTTTTTTTTCAAATCGATATTCGTTTCAACCAAGTAATGAAATAAATGTAATTTTTAAATTATATATTTGAATTATTATGTTCAACGTTTTTACACAACTTAATGATTGTATTTTTTTTTAATTTTATTACCACATACATAAAAATATATTATTTGTTACAATTATTATAACTACCGTATAATGTCAGTAATCATAAAGTTATTTTTTCATTGCATCGATTTATCTAGCCCTTGTCTAATATATTATACAACAGTTGTTTATATTCACACGTTATTATACATTATTAATGATCACTTAACTAACTTATTAACTTACCATCCCACCGTCTCTCCGAAAGAGTAGACAAAGAGAATGAACTGCGCATCGTTCATTCCTGACATACTTCTCTTGTCATCAACCTTCATACTTCGTGTCTTACACGCATGTAGCCGACATTTAATATTTGATTCAGTTAGTCCAAGTTCAATTGATTGGTTTAGTTAGTTCTAGTATCATTTCGAGAAAGCTCAAGCTCCAAATATTCAGCAGTACAGTTAAAAGCGTACTTCTGTATGGATGTGAGACTTTGAAATCTACCGCGGACGTTATTGGAAAACTCCAGGTGTTTATAAATAAGTGCCTTCGCTGAATATTCAAGATCTATTGGCCCCAAACAGTGTCAAATGCCGTTTTTTGGACCATGGCAGTCAAAAAGCCAATTAAAGAACAAGTCGCTAGATGCAAATGGCAGTGGATCGGTCACATTCTGAGACTGAACCCAGTCTGCATCGCCAAGGGCGCAATAAACTGGTCCCTGTGGGGGGAAAGAGGAAGCGAGGCAGACCTAGAGCCACCTGGAGAAGAGCCCTGCAGGACGAGGTTAAAGCAACAGGCCTCACATGGGATTATGTTAGGCATCAAGCATGCGATAGAGTCGAGTGGAGAAGGCTCCTTGAGGCCCTATGCACCACGGAGGTGTGACGGACAAAATGAAGAAGAATAAGAATAACTCCACGTTTTCCTCAGTCTATTTCGTGTTCCGTTCACATCGTTAACGTATACTTTTTTTACCATTCTTTATTCATTAGTTCATTACATGTGTCAAAACCATATTTCGTAAATGATGAACCAAACAATGCCTTTCATTATTCTATTCGTACTGCATTTACTTCTTACAATTTATGTCTATTTGACAGCACTACTTTGTGAAAGTTACTACACATTCGAGATCTTATTTCTACTGTATTTATTCTATTTTCATCCTTGTTTTGCCAATTTCACTGTCATATATTTTTTTGTTGTAACTTCAAAATACGAATGTTAATTAATAAAATTGTCTTAATAGAATTTCGTTATAAAAATGGAAAATACATAATTCATAAATTTATTTGCCATAAATTTAGCTATGACGTTTTCAACAGTATATTCCAGATCGAAAGAAGAAGATCGAATAAAACATAATATTTAATTTTAGATAAACTTAGGGCGTTAACACTGGAATTCCATAATGACGATTTTTTATGAATTAAAACACCTTTTTTTTCCACGAGTTTATTTTTCTAGACATGTTTCGAAGCCTTACACTTTCATTATTGGGAGAAAGATATTAATTTATTGTATTATATCATTTTCCCGATGATGAAGGTGTAAGCTTTCGAAACATCTCGAGAAAAATAAACTCTAAAGGGGAAAAAACTGTGTTTTAATTCATCTAAAATTCGACATAATATTTAATTTAAAGCTTTGTTTGTTTCTTTCATTATTTAATTACTGACAATTATTGTAAAGTACAAAAAGTGTTAGGCATCTAATAGATTAATAAAGCTTTCAAGGATTTAAAACAAAGCTTTTATTATATAACAAACTATTAACAAATGTTTGGTTTTGAAAGCATTTGCGTTCTTATTGAAACGAAAATATACGGTTTTTACTGTCGCAAATTAAAAAAAAAGGATTTTATTTTTTTCCTTTTCTTTCAGCATCTACGAGTATATTGAATAATCTGTTTTCTCTTTCACAGTTTCTCCCATGATCTGGGTGCCCAACCAGCTGGTGGGGGCCCCTGCCGGGACCGACGTGACCGTGGACTGCCACACGGAGGCGCACCCACGCGCTATCAGCTACTGGGTGTACGATAACGTTATGGTCCTGCCCACCAAGAAGTATGGAATCATCACCAACGAAAACTCTTACAGGCAAGTTTCATATTAAACACTCCATTGTACATTATAAACTGTTACGCTGTATATGGTATCGCAATTAATTTCAACTAACTAACTAACCATCACGCCGTCTCCCCGAAGTGGTAGGCAGAAAGAATGGACTGCCACACCTTTCTTTCCTGACATATTTCTCTGGCTTCCTCAACATTCATGCATTGTTTCATGCACGCGCGTCGATTTCTCTGACTCCTCACATGGCCGACATTCAATATTTGATTTATTTGATCGTGCCAGGTTTTCCTCGGTCTTCCTCTATTTCTGGTTTCATTTACATCATTAACATATAATTTTTTTTACCATTTTTTCTTCATTAATTATTTTCATATGTCCAAACCATCTTTATGATCCTTTCATTATTTTGTTTATGACACCATCATTCGCACCACATTCACTTCTTATATTTTTATTCGACACTCTATCATACACAGAGTATCCACACATTCGTCTAAGAGATCTCATTTCTACTGCATTTATTCTACTTTCATCCTTCTTTTGCCAGTTTCATGCTCCACTTCCATACATAAGGGTCGGTAGAAGAACACCATTGTGCACTGCCATTCTAGCTTTTTTGGAATAATATGCTCCCTCTAACAAGGGCATTCAAATATGTAATATTTAATAATGCGTTAGCTAGACAAAAGTGCTTTTCCCATAGAACAGAAGAAAACTTCTAGAAAACATATGTTTTCATTCGTATCAGTTATTTAATGTGTAGATTTACATCATTGATAAAGAAAAAATAAATATTACTAATAGAGTTTTTAATAATCAAACTTTTTACGTAATGAAAGCCGTTTTTTTAATATTCAATGTAAAAATGTATTATTCTATTAATACGAAAGAAAATTAAATGTTTTCTTCAAGCCTTAATCGCCTGTAAGGAATTACTTAGGTTGTAGAAAATGAACCCCCATACAATATAATAAAACTTTTAGAAAACATACTTTTTCTTGCGTAGGTTCTAATTATTTAATATTAAGTTTTACATCATTGGTCAAGAAACAAAATATTATTTTATTATTTTTACCACAATATTTCATTGTAACTTGTTTATCAGCGTCACTGATATATAATAGTATACTTAAATACTGGGCACACTGGATTTACAAATCACCTGTGTATAGATGTGAATAATTCAATAACAAACCTTTTTTAAGTTATGTACAAGCAGTGTGAATGAAAAAAGAATTTGATGAAGGCCAAAAGTTGGCATTATCAATTTAATCAATAACTAAAAGGCGTGCTTAAACTAGCTTGTCACAATATGTGAATGGAATATAGGATATTCGAGTGTTAAATCAGGATATTAAAGTGTGGCGGTCCGTCCTTTCTGCCCACCCATTCAGAGAAATTGCGTCATAACAATTCTTCTTCGGGCCTTTGAATTATTCTTAAATTAAATTAAAGTGTAAACTTAAATGTTTTTATATAGTCCATTGCTTTAGCTGAAACACTATGATACTTAAACAACATTATTAACTGTAAAAATATAAAAGCTATTTATGGTATCAAAATAACTTTTATTTTTCGAGATAGCTGTTTCGCCAATCGATGTTGGCATCATCAGGTTTTACAATATTTGTTTTCGTTTATATGGAGATTTATGACAACTGTTAAAAATAATTTTCGTGATTTTAATAGTTGTCAAAACTCTCCACATAAACGAAAAAATTATTGCAACACCTGATGATGCTTACATCGGTTGGGGAAATAGCTGTCGCGAAAAATAAAAAAAAGAATTGATACCAAAACAGCGTTTAAATTTTAACAGTTATATGTGATTATGTTAAATACAATGTGTCAATACAAATTTGCGCCAACACATAATTGTTGTATAAAAGTGCAAATTTTGTCATTAAAGCACGCTGTTGTCGTGTTGCCAACATTACGGATAAAGTTTTCAGATTCTCTCTGATGACCGCAACGGAGTTTCTCTGCTTGTGCTATAAAATTGTTAACGCTGTGTCCGAAAGATTTATTGTACGTTTCATTTAATCGGTAAATAGTTTGTTTTTAATTACGTACATTCTGCTGTTTGAAATAAAAGTTATTTAATTCATAATTATATATTACACATTTCACAAACAAACTAATCATCAAGCCATCTCTCCAAAGGGGTAGGCAGAAATAATGGATCGCCATACTGTTCTTTCCTGATACACTTCTTCAACATTCAACACCGTGTCATGCACGCACGTCGATTTCACCAACTCCGTACGTTGCCGATATTTAATATTTTATTTAATTGATTGTGCAACATTTTCTTCAGTCTTCCTCCATTTATATTACTTAGATAGTTCCATTTAAATCATACCTATAGGGGCGAGCACTGAAATCCTTCCACCTATTAGAGAGGGTTAGTGTAGGTATAAATTAGTTCTCAGAACTAATTACCCCTCACCCTTTATTTTTTCCAACCTGAATAGGGCCTCACTCAAATAATGAGAACAGTTTTATTGTGAGTTTCAACGTGTTGACATCAAGTATTTATATTTTTGAGAATTATGTCAAAATTTAACCAATTAAGCGTTTTACAAAAAAATACAATTTTAACTTTGGCGACGCAAAAAAAGAGTTCCAGTTCAGTTCAGATTGTATGCAGTCATACTTCAGTGTTATATTCTATGAAAAAAATTAAAGGTTTTGCATGTCTAGAGCGAAAAAAAGGTGCTGGGCATAAAAAAACCACTATATTTTCTTTTCCATTCTTTCTTCATTCATTATTTCCAACACTTTCTTTTGCACTGCGTTCACTTCTTATATTTTCATTTGACACTCTGGCAGTTAACTGGCTAACTTCGTATCTGTCGAACCGCTCACAGGCGGTTCAAGTCGCAGGTGAACTATCCCCTTTTCACATCATCAAATCTGGAGTTCCCCAAGGATCTGTGTTGGGACCTCTTCTATTCATAATGTTCACTAATGATGTAGCCAAAATTATAGAATCCTTCGGTTTGCAGTCACACTGCTATGCTGACGACCAGCAAATATACTCTTATTGTGATCCCGCTGATACAAGTAATCTCAAATCTTCAACTATAAACTGTATCGATGCAGTATCAAATTGGATGTTTTCAAATAAACTAAAATTAAATCCATCAAAAACAGAATTTCTTTGGACTGCTTCCATGAAGCGCCAACACATAATTGATCACTCCCCAATATCCACACCCGACACAGACATTTCCCCTAAAAACTCAATAAAACTTCTTGGCGTCCATTTAGAGACTGATCTTTCATTGAAATCCCAAATCAATAAAACAGTCAGCAACAGCTTTTTTCATCTAAGGCAATTAAGATCTGTAAAAAGAAATATTCCCGTTGACAGTTTTAAAACGCTGATCAACTCCTTTGTCGTGTCACGACTAGATTACTGCAATGGAATCTACGCCAACATTCCAAAACAGCAAATCAATAAACTCCAGTCTGCATTTAACGCGGCAGCTAGATTGATTAAGGGTGTTCCGAAGTATTGTCACATAATGCAACACCTTAAGGAGCTCCATTGGCTGAAATGTCCGGAAAGAATACAATATAAGCTCTGCTGGACTGTATTTAAGGCGCTGCATGGAATGGCACCCGCCTACATATCTGAACTCTGCATCACCGAGAAACCGAATGCGAGGCAGTCTACATTGCGATCAGCAAGGTCTTCTGCGATGGGTAAATTGTACGTACCGAAGCGTTATCCTCGCACAAATTTCGGCGACCGGGCCTTTGCTGTAGCTGGCCCCTCGGCCTGGAACGCTCTCCCTGCAGACCTAAAGTGCATTGATAACACGTCAGAGTTTAGATCGAGGCTCAAAACGCACCTGTTCAAACTATCCTATCCTGATGCAAATGGTGATCAACTGCGTCAGGTGCATCCCCCATACTAAAATGTTTTATTTTTAGCAAAAATGTTTATTTTCAACTGTATGTTTATTTTTTACAAAAATGTTTATTCTTAACAAAACGTTCACTTAAATTTTTTTTTAATATTTTTAACAAAATGTTTATTTTTAACTAAATGTTTATTTTGAACAAAATGTTTATTTTTAACAACATGTTTATTTTTAAGAAAATCTTTATTTTTAACAAAATGTTTATTTTTAACAAAATCTATATTCTGAACCAAAATTTTTCACATTAACTAAAATATGTATCTTCAACTAGTTCACAAAATGGAGCTACAGCGCCCTTGAGATGATTAATTCATAAAATTGGCGCTCTATAAATCATCCAATTTATTATTATTATTAATCTATCATACGCAGATTTTTCTCACATTCGTCTAACAGATCTCATTTCTACTTTCATCCTTCTTTTGCCGGTTCCATACTTCCATATTATTATTGTTTTGTTGAATCGCTCTTTACAACATTACAGCGCGAGCCAAATCGATGTAAAGGTTATTGCTATCATTTTGATTTTCGTGACATGTGATGGGTTGCTAATCCATCGCCATTTAACTGTCACGTGAGTTCTGCACCAGACCAAAGACAGTGTGACAATCACACTGCCATCGCCGGAAATCGAACCCGAGACCTTCGGGTTGCCAGTCAAAGCACTTTCCACTCGACCACGAAGGTCGTTAATATATAAGTGTATGATAACAACTTACTGTCTTACATATGAAACTATATTTATATGCGATACAACCATATGAATAATATACTTTAGTTAAATATTACTATGATAATTTGTAAGAATATAATGGATTTTGATTTCAAGCATTGCTTTATTACAGAAGAAGAAAAGGTTTTAGTCATCATTAAGACACCAAGATACTAATTAATATGAATGAAAACGTTATTAGCCGTTTCAAATCATTTCGTAGAAACCACTAATACCAGTAAAAATATTTGTTCTGGGATAGCTTTAACATATTATCGGAAACAAATCAAAATACATTCATATTATTTTGTTTATAAATCCACTGCAGAAAGAGATAAAAATACTCTTTAGTTTTTGAAAACAAAGGATTTCTTCAATTCTAATCTACTTAGTGGAGGACGGTGTTGTGGAGAGAGAGAGAGATAGTAATAGGAATGGGGTGTACCAAATGCACAAAACACGAGAATTATAATATACTTTCTGTTCTCTTGTTTCTCCCATCATGTTTGTAAATATGTATCTTAATTTGAAATACAGGGCATCACAACGTGGTCCCAACTCCACATTTTACCTTTCAAGGAGAAAACTAGAAATTTTATTTATTTACCAGAAATATTTTTTTATTTATCTCCTGTATACACTCTGGTTAAAAGCCTTTTTGCTTTAATTAGATTAAAATATAACAAGATATATTAAGTAATCTATTTCTTGACGTTAAATTTTTAAATGAATTATAATATGAAAAATATTTTTCTCGTTCAAAGTTCGAGGACGAAAGGAAAAATTTTGTCTGGAAATTGAATTGTTGTGTCTCTAGAGACTGCGAACCCCAAATTTGTAATATTTTTTCCAGGATACTGAACTAGGTGCTTTGTACTGGTACAATACTACAGTGCTTAAAATGTATTTTTAACATTGAATTGCTAATTCTAAAATTAAAAAAAAATCTCTATGACACGACATTGTTGCGTACAATATATCAGGTATTACCGGAATTAATGTCGTTTTTATAGTAGAACTCAAAATCGATTTTTCCGATTATTTTTTTTTAGAAAGTAATTTTCAGTGTTATCTATGACTCTTCGCCATATATTTACTAGATCTAAATTCCTCTCTCATAAAAAGCCGTTGGTTAAGATCGAAGACCTCCGAGAGACCCGATTTTAGTGCATCGATATTGTCGATTTTCTTTTTTTCTAAACAGCGAAATAACTAATAGTCGCTCGATGCCAAGTCCGGAGAATAAGGTGGATGCAATAAAATATCTCAGCAAAGAGCCTGGATTTTTTTCCTGGTAATATCGGCAACGTGTGGCCGGGCGTCATCATGTTGAAGAATGACATTCTTTCTATTCACATGAGCTGGTCTAATTTCTTGAAACATCGCATTTAACTTGTTCATCTGTTCAAAATAGAGGGATATGGTAACAGTTTGACCTTAATTCAAAACTTCATAATAAATTACACCTTTAAAATCTCACCCCTTATTTTTATCTCCACATTTCAAAGTATTTGAAAGCAAACCATTAAAAGTATTATAGTATTTTACTAGCTTCATAAGATGTGGATAAAAACTAGAATAATGGTTTAAAATAAAATAAATGCAGAAGAAATAAAATCTATTAAAAGAATGTGTATAAATTTTTGATAAATTAAGGCGTTAACACTGTGGAATTTCATTATGACGAATTTTTATGAAATAAATGTGTTTTTCTACTATTTAGTTTATTTTTCTCGACATGTTTTTCACGACAGTTTATATCGTTCTCCTGATGATGAAGGTGTAAGCTTTCGAAACATCTCAAGAAAAATAAAGTCAAAAGTGGAAAAAACAGTATTTTAATCTATAAAAATTTCATCAAAACCTCTATATGATAGATATACAAATATTATAAATGAATTAAGTGCCAATGAAAATATTATAAACAAAATATTGAAAGGAACCAAAGATAATTTGGACACATCAAACGAACGAATGAAGAAATTATGATACAGAAATTATATGTAAACGACACAAAAGAACTAGAAATAAAAGAAGACTGAGGAGAACGTATCACAATCAAATCGTGCCGTGAGTAAATGACAAGATGAATGAATGTTGGGGAATCGAGAGCAATATGTCAGGCAAAATCATTGTGTGGCGGTCCATCCTTATTCCCTACCCCTTTTCTTTTTGCTCCGTTTGTGTTATCATTTAAATATTTTAATATGATATACAAAATTATATCTTTTTGATACTGCTATGAAATAAATGACAATAAAATATTAAGAGTGTATTAGAAAAAAATGCGAAAATAGTTTAAGCTTTATAATTTCATGGGTAACGATTCAAAAATTTCACTAAAAATTATCTAAAACAAATCGTTTTTTTATCATATTTTTCTCTCTATTTTATATTTAACTCTATTTTTCACTTTGTTTCTGCATTATAAAGCAATAAACTTGCCTGAAAATAATTTCTAAAGAACAAAACAGTATTTCACTTCCTTCCTGATAAATAAAATACGGATTTCAACAATCTTGATTAAACAAAATGCAGAGAAAATATTCGTATCTTGGTACAGCGCTAAAATTAAAAATATAACTTTGTCTGTACTTAAATTATAAGATGCAATAAATAAATATTACATCTCGGCAGCGTAAACATCATATTTATAGGAAGAAGCCCTTTACACACAATTTTATCTTCATGGCTGTCCATTACAAGGTGGGCAAAAAACACCCCTCCCGCTCAGAAACATACCCTATTGCTCCCCGAACCGTTTCGGTATCTTGTGTTATTTATTTTGATCCATCCAATAATCCCCAGGGCGATAACTCAGGCGGGTAGTCGGGGTGATCTCCGGAAAGATGGATATTAAAACCCTCTTATGATTAATAGAGTAAGGTTCCCAACACATCGTTTCTTGCGCAGTATCACCTTCGATCTGCGAGCCTTGCGCCCCCCGCTAACTTATGGACCCAGGCGCGTCATTCGCGTAATTGAATTTCATGAATATGAATATGCTCTTTAAAACTTTTCCTATTCGAGATTTTCTGAGAAGAAAAGTTTCTTTTTCTCGGTGTAAAACAAGATTTCATATTACAATACAGAAAGTCAGCATCTCCGGCATTACGGGAATCACGCATATCAAATTCTGTGCTCAATTTAACGTTAAAACCCTTTACACGTATTTGTAATATTATTTAGATTTTTTGTTCAATCATAAAAAACACCCATGTAAAAGTAGATGGTTTTTCAGTTATACTCGTATATGTTTTTAAATTTTGTAACGTGTCATTACGTTCATTTACCGTCAACTGGTTTTGGAATTTTTCCTTTTGAGTTCATATAACATTCAAATAACTTTAGAACTCCGATATTATATGAGTATACGAGGTAGATTCCAGGGCTCATCACCCTTGCACGGTAACACAATCGTCTTGGAACTCATACTCCCTACAGGACAACCTAGCCAAAAACATAAGAACCAACGATTTAAGGAAGCTAAAAATACCTGGAGAATAAAGAGGTAAAGCCAGAAACGGGAGCCAGTAGAAAACTGTTGCCAAATCGCACACCGGAATGTAGTTCTGAGAAGAAGAAGAAGAAGAGCGTAGATATGTTTTAAGCATAATGAACTCAATAATAAATTAATAACTATGATAATTTGATTGGTTAAAAACTAACTAACTAACCATCACACCGTCTCCCCGAAAGGGTAGGCAGAAAGAATGGAATGTCACACTTTAACCGATGCGGCACTCCATCCTTCTCTTTTCGCCCCGCGGGAGACGCGGTGTGATGGGTTGCGAACCTCATCGCCACCAATAGGCATCTCCCGCGCACACTTCGATCTTCCAACATCCACAAAATAAATCTAAAACAAATAATTATGATATTTTGCAATATTGTGACCGTATTCATTGAACATTTCCAAAATATAAACCAATTGAAATAATTGTATTCCAAATGATCTGATTATTATAAGATTTATAGTTCAATATGTATACAGTTTACTATTGTATATTTAATGCTTCGCCTTGCCCTTAAACTGAGACAACGTGTAATATGTAAGATAAACGTAACAGTTGTGATTTTCCTTTGTTCCAGAGCTCACATGAAGCTGACCGTGCGACACCTACAGCCGGGAGACTTTGGAAACTATAGATGTATTTCAAAAAATTCGCTCGGGGAGACTGAAGGATCAATCAGACTATATGGTGAGAAATTACAAATTCGATTCGCCTTGCGAGGGCATTCTCAAACTCGAACAAATTTGTCACTATTTTCACATTTTTTATAAATTAAATCCAAGTGAAACTACTAAACAATCGTGTTTACTATTATAATTTATTTTTTTTGTTTTAAAAAAAAAGACTTACATCAAAGATTTAAATCAATGATATTAGAATTTATTTTACAATCTTCAATATGAGCAGAAAATAGCTCATTATTATGAAGAAGGAATCTGGTTGTGTCCAGGCTCGAACCCAAGTCCCCTAGATCAAGAGCCAAGCGTTCTCTAGCTACCTCATTCATCAATATATGGTGAGATCAACGATTCTTTCTCCACAAATCAATGACTGTTAAATATATTATTTAGGTACATGGTTTTGCATAACGAAACGACAAATATCAATGAGATTAAAATCGTTCCAATTGTTGAAATAAATATATGGCTTTGATAGCAGAAAATTTAATTAAATCCACTTATCAAATTATTTAAAAATTATTACTTACGAATTGAGATAAACAAATTTTTTATGAAAAGTGATTTTGGTAACTCTAAGAGGAAACACCACGTTACCAACGAGATCTTCATATTTGCTATTTAAATATGCCTAACGTTTTTTTTATAAATGTATTAATGTTGGTAAAAAAGACTTTATGTTAAAACTGAAATTAAAATATTTGCGTTTTATTGGTTAGTTGTAAAACGAACAAAACTCTGCTTACGCTGTTTGATTTCAAGAATTTTAGTGGAGAACCATTACAAAAACATTTGCTAATACGAAGTAAATCGGATTTTCAACATACAAAGTCATAAATGTCATTACACATTGGTTCAGAGCATTTGCCTGCGATACGAAAGGTCGCGAGTTCGAGCATCGCTGGTAGCTTGATGACATTAAAAAGATTTCCGAAAATAATATTCTTAGGTTTTTCATAACTTTAAGCAGTAAAGTACACTATTGATTGATAATAGTTAACTATCTTACTGCGAATGATACAGGACATATTGTATACTTGTATACAACATTTTAACCATTCTTCTCTCGTGCATTCGTTCCATATGTCTAAACCATCTCAAATATACTTTTTTTAACTCTACTTATAATACAATCATCTGCCGTACATATCTTCTTTATTTTGTCGTTTGGTATCATATATCGTATTTCCGTACATTATTTTCAGTGATATCATTTCTACGGCATTTATCCTAATGTCATCCTTTTTGGCCAGCTCCAAGCTTCACTTCCATCCTTCCATACATAAAGGTTGGCACTAGAACTCCATTATGTACTGCCTGCCATCTTTGGTTTCGTTGAAAATTATCTATTTACATTGATGACTTGTTTATATGGTTTGTACTCAAACATATAGGGTATTGTGACCGATTTGGTATTAGGCAATTTTGGATTGCCTAGTTATAAAAGTGTGACTTATTTGTCACTGTTAAGAAAATTATTATTATTTGTACGAATTGCAAGACTAGTAAAATAATTTGTTTTCAGAAATCCCGATGCCTTCTTCATCCCCCAAAGCCACGGAAATGAAGAGTAATGCAAATAAAGAAGGTTTGTTTATTTTGTCTTTCATTTATTTCGATATTTTATTGCCTACATTAAACAATTAGATAAATTAAATCATCTTAAGCTTTATTTTATTTATTTTGTTATATAATACTAAGTAGCAAGTATTTTTATTGAAGAAAATATCAAAAATGTACTATTTTTTATTCCATCGTGGTTGTAATCATATAAAAATTTATCTTTAAAAAGTTGCAGATTTGAAAAATAAAAAAACAGATCGTGTTTTCAGACCAGTCCGTAAATACTAGCGACCAGGCGAAACTATTCGCTATCAAAATAAAGTCAAAAGTAGTTCTGAAAAAAATGTGTTTTATTTAATACGAATGAAAAAGTCAGTTTTCTAGAAGTTTTGTTATATTTTATGGGAATTACATGTTTCCCCCTTCTAAGGCATTATTAAATGTTTTGTGATGCCTTGATTTGATAATGCCTTAGAAGAGCGAAACATGTCATTCCCATAAAATATAATAAAATGTCTAGAAAACTGACGTTTTATCTTTTTCTCTTCTTCGATGGCCCTACAGCCCATATCGAGCCTTATCCTCCAGTATTCTTTGCCTCCAACTCCTCCTGTCCCCCGCTTCGACCCTCCTCGACCCTCGAAACTGACGTTTTCATTCGTATTAATTATTTAATAAGGAGTTTTACATCTTTGTTCAAGAAACAATAAATGGTTTTATTTAATTATTATTTAAAATGAACTTCAATCAAGCGATTTCAGTAAAAATATTAGAATATCTTTTTAATTTTTAAAAACATAGTATGAAATAAATTTTGTAAAACTGTGTGAGATGTAAGTTCGATTAGGACTCGTTATTCGTAGTGAGAAAGGTACGCTCGTTTCGTCGCAAGATGCCTCTATAATATTCGCAGGCGGTGCAAAGCCACGTAGATTCAATTTCCAAGCGGGCCTCCTAGCGGCGGTACCACAGCCTCGCATTGTCCCGGGATGACGAAGGTTAGACAGGCAAGTGTGACAACCATAGTTTACCGATCAAGTGACAAGTCTTTCCTTACTTTACAGATATGTTAAATGTAAATTTAAACGTTACGTCTGCTATGACGTTCGCAATTCACTGAGATGATTCTGTTCTGTAACAATCGCCCAGAAAGATGATACAAATATTATGGAAATATATACGTTTATAAATTTTCGTATATTATGCGAATAAACAACAAAATTTAAGTTTCCTCAAATTTGTTCTCTCTCAGTTATTTAGCTGGGGTATTTACATAGATAACCAAATAACTATCACGCAAATTTCTAGGAAAGGTATTCTAAAGAGTAGGACCGCGATATAATTTTTACCAGACATACTTCTCTTAATTCCTTTACATTCTTTAAATTGATAAACACGTTGATTTCTAAAAGTTTAAATAAATGTTATAATAGTGACATAAAAAATTAACATATCATTTTCATAATTCATAATAATTTTAGAAATAGAACATTCTCATTAGTTCAAATATGTTTCGGCCAAAACAATGGACTATTTGAAAAATCAACGTGTAGTTTTAAATAATGTTTCATAAAGAATAATGAATATGCATTTCAAATTATTAATATGTATGAAAAAAAACGATAGTTTTATTATAATGTTTATGTATGACATGTTTCGCCCTTCTAAGGTATTATCAAATGTCAATTTTCAGAGTAGTATGTTTGGTAATTTTTATGAGAAGTATGTCTGGTAAAACATTTGATAATGCCTTAGAAGGGCGAAACATGTCATACTCCTTGAAAATTATTGTTTTTTCATACATAGTAATAATTTAATATGGAGTCTTACATTATTGTTCAAGAAATACACATTTCATTAATTTAATAAAATACATTTGATAATGCCTTAGAAGGGAGAAACATGTCATTCCCATAAAATAATGGTTCGACACTAAATCATACATAGATTTGCCACACACCAACAAATTATGCAAATAAAAACTTATATAATGTATTCAAATCAACGACCGTTTAGTAATTATTTAATTTTATGAAGAAGTTCCTAACCAATAAAAGCGCTCTTCTGGATCAAATTCCCAGCGATTCTTGCCATATCCGGAAGTTTTATATTCTAATAACATACACCAATATTTTTTTTTTTTAAATATTGTGTTTCATATAAATATTCATTTCTTTAATAATGATTCTCAAGATTTTTTCTTTTGATTAACCTTGTGTTTGCTAGAAATTTTATAATATTTAATGAACATTTGATAACCTTATAATTATCTGTAAGAAAACGTACGTTTCCAATAACGTAACGCAATAAACGTACATTTTAACTAACTAACAATTACACCATATTCCCGGAGAGGTAGGCAGAAAGAATGGACACCCACACTTTTCTTTCCTCACATACATTTATCGCTCCCCCAACATTTCCCCAATATATCGTGTCATGAAAACACGTCGATTTTTCCCACTTTCCTCATACATTTTTGGTAGTTTTACCCGTTTTTTTTATTTTTAATATCACTAATTAAATGATAAAATACAAGTAGATACAATTTTCTAATGATGAAAATTATCATTTTCTTATACCTTACAAGTATTACACATCACCATCTAAACGTTATTCTTCTTTGGGCACTGTTTTAATTTACGCCATGCCCACATTACGAATTCTGCACCAAATTCTAATTTAACTTTCGCCAAAACTTTATGACGTTTCAACCCTCTCATATATTATGAACAAACATGTGTTATGACAACTCCTGGAAATAGAGGACTTAAATTAATATTCGTTGTATTCATTTCACTCCGCAACTGTAAACATAGGTAAATGTAAAAATCTTGTTTATTTATTTATTCCACATGTGTATATATATACACATTTATGATATAATACTAAAATAAAGTAGCATTTTTGAATGTCTGACATCTTATCATCATATCAAAATTCTTAACAATTAAATATTCAAAACAATATACTAATATTATATGTCCACAATACAATGAAGGTGATCCAGAAAAGAATATAGTTTTGTTCCCTATCACATATGACAAATATTTTTTTGTATGAAAGAGTAATGGAATAAAATTTATTCAACTTCAGTCTCTCTGAAACTTTAAATGTTTCATCGATTATTTCTTCAGGTATAAATGAGGTCAAAGAATATAAATCATGGTCTTAACACAATTTATGCGAATCAAAAAAATTGCTTATAAAAATCTATTCATAGAGTATATATCTATACTTGATATTTTATTTATGGTAAAAAAAATAGCAATGTTATATAACGTTAACGGATACAATACGACGTTAACGGAAACCATAAATAGAAGCAGACTGAGGAAAACATCAAATGATCAAATCAATCAAATATCTGGAAAAGCATGGAACTGGCAAAAAAGCTCTTATACTCTAACGAATGTGTGGTAAATCTGTATATGATAGGGTGGCAAATAAAAATATAAGATGTTAATGCAGCGCGTATGAAAAGGTTATGAACAAAATAATAAAATCTTCATTAAGATCGTTTGAACACATGGAAAGAATGGTAAAAAAACATGTAAATGGAACAATAAATTGAGGTGGACCGAAGAAAACGTGGTACGATCAAATCAATCAAATATTAAATATCGGCCACTTGAGGAGTAGGAGAAATAAAGGCGCGTGCATGACACGATGTATTAATGTTGAGGAAGTGAAAGAAGTACGTCAGGAAAGAATAGTGTGGCGGTCCATTATGTCTACATACCCTTTCGGTAAAACGGCGTGATAGTTATTTACCTGTATTTAGTTAGTAAATGCATATTTAAATAAGTAATTCAGGTCGATTAAATTAATGATTCCACATACATATATTTCACACATAAATGTTTAAATATTAGATTATAATAAGATTAACAAAAACAATAATAATTCTAATAACAAAAACTCGAAAGATAAATACAAATTTAATTTAAATCGAAACATTTGTGATATATGAAAAATATTTGGAATTTTAAGGGTTTTAAGAAAATCTTTTGACTTTACTGTAATATCTCGATAGAAGTTCAGTTTGAACGTAATAATTCATACTTAAACGAATTAAATAAAACAATTATTTTTTAATAACAACTTTCACTGTCTTTATTTCGACAGCGACCGGTTTCTCTAGGCTAGCTGGCATCGACAAACTGGTGACCAGTCTGTCGATTTCAACTAGCCTCGCAAAACTGGTCCCTGTCGACGAAGTAAATATTAAAAAAAGCTTTGTTTTCTTTCATGGTTATCTTATTTCAGCTAGCAGGAAGAAAAAATCATAAACAGAAAACTTAAACTCAAAAAACAATTGATACGCATGTCCTATATCTGCACATAATTGAACTAATGTATTTTAAGATAAAAATAAACTAACTAACTAACCATCACGCCGTCTCTCTGAAAGGGTAGTCAGAAAAAATGGACTGCCACACATTAACCGAAGCGACACTCCATCCTTCTCCTTTCGCCCCCACGGGAGACGCGGTGTGATGGGTTGCGAACCTCATCGCCACCAATAGGCGTCTCCCGCGCACACTTAGTAACTAAAACCTCTACAAAATAAATCTAGAATAAAAATTGATTTTAAGGAAATTACCGAATTAACACCTGAATAACTGTGTCAAAAAGCATATTGAATATTTTTAAACGGCTTAAAATATCATCCGATTTTATTGATCGTGATCCTGCAAACTGGATTTCCTCTTAATGATCATTAATATGGCATTACAGTAGTCAGAAACCTTAAAAATATAATAATCATAAAACAAATGTAAATCATAGATGATATGATAGATGTTGATGACTTAAAGTTGTCATCGCAAACAAAAACCTATCCAAAAAAGCTAAAATGGCAGTGCACAATGGTGTTCTTCTGCCGACCCTTATGTATGGAAGCGAAGCATGGAACTGACAAAAGAAGGATGAAAGTAGAATAAATGCAGTAGAAATGAGATCTCTTAGACGAATGTGTGCATACTCTGTGTATGATAGAGTGTCGAATGAAAATATAAGAAGTGAATGCGGTGCGAATGATGGTGTCATGAACAAAATAATGAAAGGATCATTAAGATGGTTTGGACATATGGAAAGAATGAATGAAGAAAGAATGGTAAAAAAATTATATGTTAATGATGTAAATGGAACCAGATATAGAGGAAGACCGAGGAATATGTGGCACGATCAAATAAATCAAATATTGAATGACGGCCATGTAAGGAGTTAGAGAAATCGACGCGCGTGCATGACACGATGTATGAATGTTGAGGAAGCAAGAGAAATATGTCAGGAAATAAAAGTGTAGTAGTCCATTATGTCTGCCTACCCCTTCGGGGAGACGGCGTGATGGTTAGTTAGTTAGTTAGTTTATTATAGATGAAAACCCAAGCAGCAAGTGATTACCAGGAAGGCCGCCAAAGAGATGGAGAGATGGTTGGACATCATGATCCCAGGACAGTCCATCGTCACAAATAGATCATATGGCCTAAACCTAGATAAAAAAGAAGAAAAAAGACAAAATTTTGTCGTCATATTACATACAAGTCGTCATACATCATGGAAAACTGCCTAACTATTTGATTCAAACATTTTTACTATGGACTTTTTCAAGTAACACTAACAACAATAAATACTTACAAATGGGTGTAAGCCGATTTAACATATAAATCACGGGCGTCCAAATATCAGTCGGTAACCGCATCTAGAATAAACAGCGACTATTTGTCTTGACGTCCTCTGTAGCTAGAGATAAGTCAGCGGAGTCACTTGCAATGGGAGCGAATACCGTACGCTGGGGAGGTCGAAAAGGAATTGCATGTAATTTAAGCAGGCTTTATTTCCTCCGATAAATCCTTATGCTGGCCGTCTTGTAAGTTTCATTTATTAGAGCTTCCAACCTGCAGATATATGGGCCGGTAGGTACTGCCAGATTAAATATTATTCATCCAGCGTATTCTATTACTTTGGATAAGAATCAAACCCACGGCTCTTGCCCATAAAATATTTGGAAGAGCCGGAACGCCCGGAAATCTTTATAGTTTTACTCAAGTAATAGTACTTTTTCAGAAGTAATAATAATCAAATAATGAGATTATTTCCGGATTTTGGAAAGAATGAATGAAGAATTAATGGTAAAAAAAGTATATGTTAACGATGTAAATAGAACTAGAAATAGAGGAAGTCCGAGGAAAACGTGGCACGATCAAATAAATCAAATATTGAATGTCGGCCACGTGAGGAGTCAGAGAAATCGACGCGCGTGCATGACACGATGTATGAAAGTTGAGGAATCGAGGGAAATATGTCAGGAAATAAAAGTGTAGTAGTCCATTATTTCTGTCTACCCCTTCGGAGAGACGGCGTGATGGTAAGTTAGTTAATTAAATAAATTACAAAATATTTTTATTCTCATTTTTTACAATGACCTTATTCCATAAAATTCCAAATGCCAATATTTTTCTTGTAACAATAGGTTATACATATTTCATTCCAATTGCATGTATTTTATACATAGTTGAATGAAGTGAAACAAAAGTAAACGAATTTAAGCTATGAAAGGGCGTTTGGATCTTTCATGTTGACAATCAGCATGCCTTTATAAAAAGCAAAAAATTTATTATTTGTTTTACTGAACAATTATGTACAGGTAAATCCACATAAATTTTATTTTAATGATAAAATATAAGTTTTTTATATTTTTAAAGATTGATTTGTGTCCCTTCATTGTGTCATTATAAAATGTCTGTTGAAAGATCACTTACAAGGTATAATTATTTTAATTAAACAATACCATGGCAACTTGTCATTTACATTAAATAAAGCGAAAAATCTTGAAAGCGTTGTTTTTAAGAAAATTAAAATAAATAATTAAATATCGGTATAAAGGAATTTTAAAGATTATTAGAAAGGTCTCATATTTGGGTCATGTGAGAAAAATACCAGCTCCTTCGACTGATTTTAATGGGTAAAGTGAAGGGACGTCGGAAAATTGTGAGAAGGCAGCTGTCTTGGCTGTGGAACATAAAAGAGTGGACAGGAATTACAAGAGTTCAGAACCTATTCCAAGAGGCGCAGGACCGAGATGCCTTGCTGCAGTGATCGACAACTTTGGGGGGACCTGACACGGCACCGAAAAAAAAAATTCAGTTTTATCAATTTGATCACTAATATTTATTTTCATAGACCATAGAAATTATGTATACTCGTATATGCATGATTAATTATTTTAAATGGATTTTCAAATAACAGACGTTAAATTATTTAAGGACTTTCGTATGAAGAAGTTCTTAATGAGCATGTTTTTTAAATAAGTAGAATCTAAATTAATTGCTTGTTTTATTTTGATTTATTAATTAAGACTTCAGCTTTCGCTATGCTTCGCCCTGTATGGCGTTCGAGTATCATTATCAGCAGTAGCGTTAAATGCGTACTGCTGTATGGATGTGAGACTTAGAAATCTACCGCGGACGTTATTGGAAAACTCCAGGTGTTTATAAATAGCTGCCTTCACTCAATATTCAAGATCTATTGGCCCCAAACAGTGTCAAATGCCGTTCTCTGGACCTTGGCAGGCGAAAAGCCAATTAGAGAACAAGTCGCTAGACGCAAATGGCAGTGGATCGGTCACACTTTGAGACGGAACCCAGCTTGCATCGCTCAGGGCGCACTAGACTGGTCCCCTATGGGGGAAAGAGGAAGTGAAGCAGACCTAGAGCCACCTGGGGAAGAGCCCTGCAAGACAAGGCTAAGGCAGCAGGTCTCATTTGGGATGATGTTAGGCATCAGGCATGGGATAGAGTCGGGTGGAGAAGGTTCCTTGAGGCCCTATGCACCACGGAGGTGTGACAGGACAAAAAGAAGAAAAAAGACGAAGAATCAAGACTTCAAAGAACCAATGATGTTTACATTTAACAAGGGGGGAAATGATTTCATTACCATGCAACGTACTTAAAGGATTATTTTTTTTAATTTTTGAATAACAGAAATGGAATCTTTGTTCTGGCGTATAACGAATTAAACACAAGTTCTGTGTTTAATTCGTCAACGATTGACCATATTTTTTTTTAAAATTGTTTCTCCTTTTTTTCCCTCCCTTACAAGAAAAATTCCAAATTCGTACTACGGCTTGTTGTATTTACTCTCTTAAATGTTTTTTTTTTTTTCAAATATACGTTTTTACTCCACTTAACCCCAAATAATACAGGGCTTACCAAGATTTCGTGTAATTTCTCAATAACGTCGCACCATTGTAGTCTTCTAATTTTGAGACACGTACTGCACAATTATGTAATTGTTAATGCCAATAATTAATATTCAAAATATAATATATAAATTGCAAAAAAAAACGTAGTGTGACAATCGTAAATAAGTTGTGTAGCTTTCGCAGCGCGGGGGCGGGTCCTGTCCAGGTGATAATTATTTGATGCTTGCAGGTAGGCGGAACGCGACCCGCTTGTTAGCGCCCCCGAGTCGGGAGCAGGGCACCGCCCCCGCCCCCGCGCCCGCGCCCCCCGCCGTGGTGGCGCCCCCGAGGGCGGCGCCCCCCAATGCGGATCACATGCTGCGACAAAATGATACTTCAGGTACTTAAGTCTAAACTTAACAAGCACAATCAAAATCGGGCACTGTCACACTTTTAAAACATTTTCCTCGCATAGTTTTTTACTTACTACGTACTTTTCCACAACCCATTTGTTTTTTGTTCTTTTTTCACTTTTTATTCTTATTTTTAGACTTCATTTCAACTTATTATAATTTCTCCTCTCCCCGCGAATCGCTTTTTTTTAAACACATAAATAAAATATAAATTATGTTTGAATAAAAATCGTTCTGTATATTTGCATCGGCAGGACAAAAATCGATTGTCGTGAGTTCTGTCCTGAGCAAAACTGGTCACATTGCAGCAAATAAATGTTCAGTAATAATTGAATTATGTTTACGATTCTTCTGTCAAACCAAAAAATTACGATTTAATTTTTTCATAAATATAAATTTAAAAAAAATATTTTGATTACCTATAGAAATACATTATTATAATGAAATAATGTCCCTGTTTAATAATGGAATGAAATCATTTTCTCTTCTTTACTTTTCTACGATCCTTTTTTTTCAAATTTCTTACTTATGTAAATATTGTATCTTTACTTATGTATTGTAATTTGTGTAAACTATAAAATACAATTTTTTTGTATTAATTAGCATATTTCGTGTTCCGTAATATAGATCTGGAAAATAAAATTCTACTTTCTTTGAAAATTGTAAACTACCATTTCTAATAACAGTTAAATTTCCAGGTGGAACCCACGTGGCCGTCAGATGGAGAACGTCTTCCTACGTTTTATTCATCGTAGTTCTACATATCAGAATTGCAGTATAAACTCGGAAATACTATAAGCATTACAAATTCGTTTTACGAACCATTTTCTATACAAATAATTTTAAGGCCTTTAAATATATACGAAGAAAAACTATTGTTATGTATAATATCATATTATGAAATGAACTTTTGACAACTTATGTGTAAGAATAAATGTATTGGCTGTCAGTCGAATATTTTTAAAGATTTGAGAGTGATAGGAAATTTCGGATGTATAATATCATTTTTACATGACGCTAAATTGATATCTCACTTTTGAGGACATGTTAAAATTTATCACTTTACGAGCACCTCAATAAAAATATATCAATACAATGTTCACACTCTATTAATATAAATTGAAATAACATGATATTTTAACGTCTAAGGTTAGTTCAAATATTTATATTGTAAAAATGTATATACACATAGTTAACGAAGATTGTTGTATGCAACGAATAAGCAGGCAAATAGAACAATTATTGTATTTAAATTTTCTAAATGGACATATCAATTGAAAACGAGTAAAAAAAACAATAATTATTAATCAAACGTCCATTGGTCTACCTACTCGTATATCGAAACTTTTATCATATCAATGGTCAAATCACGCCAGTTCCATGTTACAATTACTTAGGCAGATAACATTTTCAGTATCAATAGAATCCATCATTTCAGTCAATAGTTTAACTCTAAAATATGAGTTGCTAAAAAAAATATTTTACGCATTATAATATTGTCTAACAATGTTGTGGAATATTGTTTTAACACCAGAAATGTGTATCGTTGTGCTTTTATAGCGTTTAGAAACTAGAAGGAATTGTAGTCATATTTCACAGCACGAACTTCGTACACTGAGTTCATATTAAACTATTATTATATCTATAAATATGATTAATTTATTAGAAAAATTGTACATAGAAAATAAATTAAAATATATATGTTGGTTAAGAATATATTCAATCGTTATTTTTTTTAGCCTAATACAGTTAACGTATATATATATATATATATATATATATATATATATATATATATATATATATATATATATATATATATATATATATATATATATATATATATATATATATATATATATATATATATATATATATATATATATATATATATATATATATATATATATATATATATATATATATATATATATATATATATATATATATATATATATATATATATATATATATATATATATATATATATATATATATATATATATATATATATATATATATATACGGTTTATTTTGCCGTTTTGATATTTTGTTAAAATACTTATGAACAATTGTATAAAACACATGTTTTATTAAATTTATTTCAGGTAATTATTTGGTGATTTTTATTCATACAACACTATTTGATTCAGGTGTTTTTAACGTATATTAAATTTATTTTATTGAAAGTTTAAATTGGCAGCTATTTTACAGAGAGTGTTAATTTGCATATTTTTCGAAAAACTCACATAGTACTAGAGAAACGCTTGGTTATTATGGGGAATTGCAAAACAATTCAATCTTAAAAAGCATCCAAATTCTGTTTTAGTGTAAAGTGCCAAAAATGTATATATAATACTCAAGTAAGTTAAAGTTAATGAAACATATTGATGTTACTTAAGAAATTTCTGTATCATATCCAAAATATAAAACCACATCAGCTCTTGCATATCTTAAATAATATTTTGGATTTTAATTAATCACGAGATAATTAAGTTAAAATTTTAAAATGCACTTCATATGTGAAAAACCTTAATCAAAATAGACACACATTTTATTATTATTCTTATATCAGAATATCTACAGTAAATAAGATTATCATTTTAAAATTAATTTAAAAATGTGAATACCCGTGAGATTTTATTTAAACATATAATTTTTAAAACCTTGAGAAAAGATATTATCTAATTGCATAACACTGAATTATAAAGTATTTCCTATAACTTGGGATTATTTATCTTGCCTAATTTCAAAAGATGGTATATTTCCAGAAATCGTCGTCATGCTTTATATTATTGTGCCTATGATGAAATTTACCAAAACAGTCTCGAAATGTATGTATTTTTTTCTTCGTAAATGATAATTTACGATCTATGAATAATGTTAGGTTAATTAAACTCCCGTTAGTTTAACTTTATTTCTTATAAATTATCTACGTTTTTGAATTAATATAACTACAAATAGTATTTTCACAACACTTTATTCTACTTTTTACAGAGATGTTTCGGTTATGGAGCAACCTTTTTCAAGGTACAAAATTTTAACAATAAAATTAAGATCACTTATATCAAATAATAAAATAAAAGGGTGGAGTTATGTGTAAAGGTGGAGGAGTATTTATTTATTATACATTGAGGAGATGAGAAGTAACGGGAATATGTATTGTGTTGTAAAAATACTAAGTGCAGTTTTATTTATTCAAATATGATTCCACAACACAAAGTGAATTGTGAACTTGTATATGAGCTATTTGCATTTACAGTTTTTTTTTCTAAAACCCGTAGAATTTTTTTTTTGTTTTATTAAGAAATAAAAAGGAAAATATCGTTATCTTTCATTAAAGATAAACCTTTTTCAATATGAACAGTTTCATAATATCCAGTTACTATTTAAGGGGTGATTTAAAAAGTTTATTTATTAGCAAAAAACACTTATTTACATTTTTTTTAAACTCAGTTGTGTATATATTTAAAATCTACTATGCCTATAGAAAATTCTCGAGAAAATATCTGATATATTCGTGTAATTCAAAATAATTTTCAGAATCATGATTGAGTTTTTACTATAAACGAAATATTTTACGACGAACGCGTAATAAACCAGTTGAAAAACATTATTTAATTGTTTATTGATGATTATTTAATATCCATTAATACATGTTTTATAGACTTAAGTAGCCAAATATTGAATATTAAGTATTTTTCTTGCATATTTAAATAAATTAGAAATTAAGTAATCACGGGATTATATTCAAGTAAATTTTTCAATATGGTGTATTGATTTAATAATGATTTGTTAATAATATAATTTGCCGTGTATATATAACTTTGTATTCAATTAGTATTATAATTTACTGTATCAATTTTACAGCCTAATGATTTGAATAAACACGAAATTATTTAAAAAATGTTTTATTTTTCTTATGTTTGTAAAAATGTACTCTCCTTCTAAAAAACTAAAGAGCTTTGAGTAATTCACCAAGAAATAAAGGGGGCGAAAAGTAAGATGGTTTCTTATTTATAAAACTCCATAGGTATTTATAAAATTTCTCCACGCATAAACCTTCTAAACAAAGATTGTAGAGAAACATATCCATGTCACTGTGAAAGTGGCTACGAATATATTATAACAAAGTAGGACGTCTTCTCAAATATTCCAGTGACGGCACATATATTTACAATTTTATTATATTTTTAAAAAGTAAGAAAAATTTATTCATTTTAAAATTCCCTTAAGGTTATATAATACAACGTTACCAAATTTACTGCAGTTTTATGTTTATAATTTAATTACATTTAAGCATTGTGCTTTATACATATAAACAAAATGTATTATTTGCTTATTGCATTAAATTCAGTCCTGTTTAATATTTGAGTTAGAGTTAAAATAAAAATCATTAATAAAATGGTTTGAACAATCTCTTAAGTTCATTTCTTAAGTTCATTTCACGTTTTGTTTAAATTTATCATTGTTTAAGTGTTAAAATTAATCTTTGTTTTTATTATCTAGAAGTTTTATTAAATTATAAGGGCAATTATTTGATTTGTTAAGCCATTATAAAAAGTTATTTTCATAAAAATATGATAAAACTTCTGTAAAACAGGCGTTTTCATTAGTATTTATTATTTAATATGGAGTTTTACATCAATTTTCAAGAAACAGTGAAAAATTAATAGTGCGTTTTTTACATAAAGCCATTAATAAATATTTAAAAAACGAAACACTTATTCAATATTTACGAAAACGTCAATATTCTAGAAAATGTATTATATCTTATTAGTGACATATATTAGCTTGAAAGCTATGTAAAACATATTATAACTTCCATAAATAATGTGTAGAATACAAAAAATTTACGTTTTCATCAATATTTAATATAGAGTTCTATAATATTTTTTGGAAAAAAAAAACAGCAAAACATACCAAAAAAACGTATTTAGTTTTATGCACAAAATTTTAATGAACATAATAACCCCTAAGAAGTTTGACAATTTTTTTTTATTAAGAAGAAAAAATCCGCAGCATAATATTTCTATGATTTTAAAATATAGAAAAAGAAAATACTAGATACAATTTACTGAAACATCATCGTTAATATAATAAATTCATGCTATTTATGTTCATGGACATCGTCTAGCTATTAAAAGTCTCGTCTGGAGCAGCGAAGTAGAGAAGGTAATGTTCCAAGATTCGCTAGTTTGAGGAGTGAAATTATAATGAATATTATAATGAGCAGCCTCGCGCCGCCCTTCCTCCAGGGGGCGGCGCCCACCGCAGATGGCTGCCGCCCACCGCTGCAAACCCCCGCCCAAAATTTATAGCCCTGTTGGGAAATTAATATCAACTGTTTTGTTATGACCTTAAAGCTCTCACGCCGAGTCTTGGAGCTGCTGAATGGACCTGCGATGGTATCCTAACACACGAGGACTATAATTCATTTAGAAAGAATATACAAACAATATTGTGAACGCCGCTTTTGTTTATTAAATATGAAATCTTCATATTTACGCCGCGCGTAAAGCGCAATTTCTAGAGCCATCTCCCCATTATTGGAGATTTATTCATGAAAGATTTTATATTCATGAGAAAAATATATTATCCAATGAAATTAATATCCCTTGAAATGAATTTGTTCCTGTGAAATACCTTTTTTTCAAAGAGTTTTTAATACGAATGTTGTTGGTTTAGGTATTTTTAATTTCTTTTGATTTCGTCACTTGTTCATTTTGATGTTCTCAATGATGCATACATACGTACATTTATCATACGTTTATCATTTATCATTTGTATTTTGGATCTACGTTTTTATTTTTAGACTATTTGAAGACTACAGGGGAAAAACAAGGAATGTCAGTTAAAATTCAAAATAAATGTAATAATGCCATCTAGCGGCATTTGTACGTATCTATCCACAGTAAAATTTTCATATTAAAAAATCATCTGTGTCATCGACTATGGCCAGATAATCGATTGCTAATTGCTAAGAAATATATAGACTTTGATTAGCTTTATTCTCAATTTATTCAAATTAACCTTCTACTGACATTCCTTGTTTTTCCCCTGTAGTCTTCATTTGATATCCGTTAGAACATCTTTATGTGATTGAGATTGATATTTTTGTTTTGACAAAATAAATTATATCGCTATTTAGATATCACCTTGCCAATAAAAATAACTTGCTTTTAATAGTAACACTTCGAGGCTAATTCGGTATTCGTTCAATCTTCTAGAGAAATCGTAAGTACTACTATATATACGAGTATTTCGTACATATTTATATCAATAGAATATTATTTGAGTAACAATTAATATAACTGAAAGACCATGACCTTTGAATAAAAGATATCCTGCAAATCCACCATAATAGTGAAATTTCACTCAAATAAACATAAATAATTTCGCCTATATGAACAATTTTGACAAATGTAAAAATACATTTTTCATTTGTTACAATAACAATTTGAATAATTTCTTCAATAATATTTTTAATGTTTCAAGTGCCTAATTACTTATTACAGTTAATTAAAAAAACGGTGGATACGTGGAATATAAATTAAATAAACACAAAAGTCCGGATCATCCAGCTGACAACAAGTGTACCATCTAAAAGAACATAATGTGTTTAATAATTTTTATTTTGTTATTTTATTTTATTTTATATTATTTGTTTGAGATTTATTTTGTGGAGGTTGGAGGATCAAAGTGTGCACGGGATATGCCTATTGGTGGCGATGAGGTACGCAAACAAACACACCGTGTCTCTCGCGGGGCCGAAAAGAGTAGGATGGAGTACCGCATCGGTTAAAGTGTGGCAATCCATTATTTTTGCCTACCCTTTCGGGGAGAAGGCGTGATGGTTACTTTGTTAGTTATAAACAAAAATATAAAATTAATTGCTTTTGTTGAAGGAGAAAATATATTTTGGATTCGATATATTGGAGGCGAAAGCTTTGATATTTTGCACCTTAGTGAAAAATTTAATAGCAGTGATCTAGAAAGCTTAAAAGACTTAAATCAAACGACTGCTGATATATTCAAATTTGTTCATTTCAGAAAATCAATTGGATTGCTATCATCCAAACTGTGTGCGATAAATAAAAGGGTGGCAGATTTTTAAACACACAGAAAACAAAGCCGTGATTAATTATTTGTGATCTATTTTGATCATATTTCTTTTTAACATAAGCAAATTCGTCATTTTTCAAACCCCTTTAATAATCAAAGGGTTTTACTCGAGAGCCTTTATACACTGAAGAAAGCGGGTTTTTTTATATTCCATATTCCGGATAGATATCTTAGTCAGCGTCAGCAAAGGTTGTTTTATATCTCCGTCTGTAAGACAAACCTGTCTTAGCTTAAAGCAGAGCAGTATAAAGGGTTCTTCGGACATTGAACCAAATCGTTTTGAATATGAAAATATTTTATGAAACAAAGCTAACGAAGCAGAGACTTAAATATCATCATAATTTATTTATGATAAGAAATTTAAAAAAAAAAAACTACTTGTACCAGTATGTACCAAAGATTTTGTTACATTGAACTTTTTCCATTTTAATATTTTTTATGAACGGAAAGTTATATGAATAAAACATATATTAAACTATTTTTGGAATGATAAATTTAGGAATATGCACATTTATACTAGAATTGAGGTTATAATATTTTATTTCGATTCAGAAAAGTTGTATTTCGGGTTAGTTGCATTTACTATTTATGAATATGTTCCATGCTGAATATAATTTTCAAATTATGTAAATATATGTTTGGGCTTTATGTTTCATATTTATAGACTTGTCATTTAAACGTCATTGGATGACGAAAGAGCCGCGTTATATGTCGCTGATTGCGCTGACCGCGACATCACTATAGTAAGTGAACGTCCCACCTCTTAAAGAATTAGAAGTAAAAAGGACACTTATCATATTTACCACTCGAATAGTTCTTGACAAGACAAATCTCATTCTGGGAGAATGACTTTTCTTTAGAACATAACACACTTATAGGACAATTTAATCGAGAACAACTCAACACAGCGAACAAACCCTAAAAACAATATTATTGTTTCTGTTATTTTACCACCAATAAATGTTGACTCAGTTACTTAACTAGCCACAACTTTTATTCAAGTGTCATATAAAAAATTAAAAAAAAATTTGTGTATGCCGATATTTCTTTCATTTGTTTGGTAACGAAAATTTTCAGTTTAAAAAAATTCGTGCCTAATTGAAAATAATATTTCGTTACTATGGATTATAAGTCGCTTCTGTGAATGTTTGCCGATACTTGGGGGACAAACCAAGCAGATATACCGAGTTACTTATAGTGAGATACTTTTGGATCGAAGAGCTTAATAGATTTCTGTTTGCATATTGGAGAAATCAATTAACCGTCGCCCCAATTCGAAATAGCTATGGGATCCGACATTAAATTGTCTATAAACACGGATCTTATAACTTGAAGTGGCCGGGTGTTCGGAGATCTCCTCATCTCTTAGTTACACAGTCAGACGGTAACATTTTCTCCGGAGTTTCGCAAGCTCTGCCGGCGCAAATATTAAACTTTGTGATGGAAATAAATGGTAAGAAAACAAAGTCCCACCCAATGCACTAAACTAAGCAATTAAAACATCGCTGAATCACCGCTCGCCGTGTTGAACAAGACTGCACATTACAAAGTTCAAGTAATACATTCATTACACACATAACGTGTTCAGCATTCCTAATTACTTACTTCGTTCTCTCTACATTATTAACTCATTTATATTGTGAAACGTATAAAGTGTATTAGAACTCGGAATATAATTTATCTTAGTGGAAATTCTTTTTACCTAAGAACGTGACTTTCTATGGAGTCAGCAGATAAACTTATTATACGAGTATCAACCAGTGGTGTGCATCCTCTCTTTTAACTGCGATCGTTCATAAACGAACAAACAATAAAACTTTTTATTTATTTTTAACACCGAAAATGCGCTAGCTACATTTGCAGACCAAAAAATGGTTTCAAACAACGGCAAACTACATTTGCAGCTCATATTTGAATATGTCTTGCTGTGGAGTTTTTGTTCTGACAAAAATTACACCGCTTCAAAATATTAATCAACGAACTTGCATTTCATAAAATCAAATGCCCCAACAGTAGAGCTAGGTACAATCCCTTGAAGACCACGCATGATACTGCCATTATATGATGCTGCACACCTCAGCTATCGTTTCTGCCCTTGAGCCATGGTCGGTTCACCCCCCCCCCCCCCCTCACCTCGATGCTGCCGCTTTGTCACGCCCTTGCGGGCTCGCCCTCTTGGCTGGACTCTCGCTAGGCGGAGCACCATTTTAATTCGTAGTTTAGTTTTAAACGTTTTTCTTGGGCTAAATAGTTGATAATTTGGTAGCCAACATAAGGATAATCATGTCGTTATTTTGTACTATAATACAATATATTATGTGTTATGCGTTTTAAATGAACAAAACCAAGCTTTTATTTACGCATTCCGACTTGTCTACCTTCTCCAATTGACGGCATCGCTGGACCTGCCTTCCTTGATTGTTTGTAATATTATAATGAAGTGGGACTATCTGTCTGAGCTGAAAATATAGTCGACCGTTGTTCGAAACTCTTTTTTAATGCGAATAAAACAGCCGCAGATAAGGGGTTAAAATGTGTGTATATTTAGGTAATTTTATTTCTAATTATATATTGAGGTCCATATTTTACGATTTACAATAACAAGTGGCGATGAGGTTCGCAACCCATCACACCGCGTCTCTCGCGTTGGCGAAAAGAGAAGAATGGAGTGCAGCATCGATTAAAGTGTTGCAGTCCATTCTTTCTGTCTACCCTTTCGGGGAAACGGCGTGATGGTTAGTTAGTTAGTTAGTTACAATAACAATTTTTCTTCTTGCATTAAATAATTTTTTTACGAAATTCCTTTTAAAAATATGATTTTAATTTCTAATTTTTAACAAATGTTTACAAATAACACAATATTTTTAGATACAATTTATACAAGATCATTTGAAATGTTCATATAAGAGAAATATTATTTTATGAGAACCACGTTAATTAAGATATAAATAGATTGATTTAAATCGCTACTTTTAAATTAACATTAAGAATTATTTACAACAACCAAAAATATATTTATATTATATAATTTCACAAATTTATGAATATTCATAAGTACGAGAAGATGATCAAAATGCGAAGAAAATGGCGATGAACAAATTAGCATCACCATTAAATAGGGAAGAAGGTAAAGATTGTGTTAATGTGAATTCACAATACAAATTGTATGTTATTATTAGATAAACATATTGAATCAATAAAAAAGATAAGTAACAATTGTGTGATTTGATTTTACACTATGATATTTGGTTTTTAGTATCAACCGGTTTAACCCTCACTGGAGCTGCGCCAGGATAACAAAACAGTTCATTTTGTTACACTGTAAAACTCCGATGGGAGTGAAACCGGTTGGTTTTAAGAAAACAAATAAAATTATGTTGAAACAAATTACACAAGTGTTTTAACTAACTAACTAACTATAACGACGTTTTCTTGGGGGTAGGCAGAGAGAATGAATTGCCATACTGCTTTGTCCTGACACACCTCTAGAGATTCCTCTACATATGAATGTGCGCGCATGTTACGATGTATTAACATCGTAACATGCACGCTCGTCGATTTTTCCGACTTCGAATGTGGCCGCCTTTTAGTATTTGATTAATTTGGTCATGCACTGCTTCTTTGGTCTTCGACGGCCTCTCTTTTCACACTGCTTGTAAACAACATTTTAACCATTCTACTCTCCTCTATTCGTTTCATATATCCAAACCATCCCAGGGATTCTTTTTTAATTTTGCTTATGATGCATATGCCTTATTTTCCTTCCTAATTTTGTCGTTCGGTATTCTATCACATATCCTTTTCACAAATATTTTTCTCAGACATCTCAATACTACGGCATTTATCCTACTTTTATTCTTCTTCCAGCTCCAAACTACACTTCCATATTTCCATACATTCCACGGTTTGGCACTAAAAATCCATTATGTACTCTCATATTTGCTTCAGTAGATATATTTCCATTATTTATATTATTTCCATTTGCAGAATCATACATCAAATCCGATTTGACTTTAGATAGCATTTAGCTTGTGACCCAGACAGTAACTTTATTTATAAAATGACCCGGTAACGATTTAACCCGAAATGCTATATTTAAGATACATTTACATAAAAACGTCTGGTATATAAAAGTAGAATCGTGACGTAAGTCATAAAATTATGAGCATTATATTTTTGTAATAGCGCATTGATCTAGATACGACAGAAAACCACGATTAAAGCATAGTTATTTATTTTTTTCTTTAAAAAAGAGGTAGTATGTCTAATTGTATATTATTTATTGTTTATATTTTACAATGATGTCATAATCCATATTAAATAAAATAATTAATACAAATGAAAACGTCTCTTTGAATGTTAATTGCCTGGGTAAGGCATTATTAAATGTAGCAACATTTGGTAATGCCTTAGACAGGTGAAACATTTATTTTTAATAAAATATAATATATTAACAAAACTTCTAGAAAACGGACGTTTTAATTAATTGTGCATTGATTAAAACGTTAGTTTTCTAAAAGAATTATAATAGTTTAAAGGAGTGACATTAAACGGTTAAATCACGGTATTCAACCACGGTGTGAAGTAAAAATTGTGGTTCTTGATTTTTTCATGGGTTCAATTGTTGTATTTTCTTATGTAAAAAAGATTCAAATCAAATATTTGTATGAAGCATTCACTTTGTGGTAAAACATTTTTAATTTTTTATATTTAAAATAAAATAGATGCAAAAACACTGTACTTTGTTTTTCACCACTATGCGGTTATTTTAATTGCCGACTAGTTTCGCTTGTACCCAAGCTTCCTTCGTAATAACGTTATTATAGCCCTGAGGAAGCTTGGGTACAAGCGAAACTAGTCAGAAATTGAAATAACCGCATTGTGGTGAATAACAAAGTGCAGTGTTTTTATTTTTATTTTATTTAAAATATAAATTATAATAATAAAAAAGATTAAAATCAATTGACTGGCTTGCAAGACCAATTTTAAATATTACAAAACATTGTATTGTACTTTATTTCCCAATCCCAAATAATTTACTCTAATAATGGTCTTCTTGATGATATTCCTGCCATATCGAAGGTCTCGCATTCAATTCCCGGCGAGAAAGTGTGGAATAAATCACGATTTATTTGGTCTGGTAGAATTCAAGCAACAATAAAAATGGCAATAGACAATCTACCTATCAATTGCTTGAAACATGTGTACAGTAATTGGATTTAAATAACTTGTTGTATTCAAAAATGTGGAGAGCAACGGGAAACTACCACAATAAGATCTCAAATGCCATTCGTTCATTGAAAAATGTTACATTTTACTGCAAACCGATCTCTAATATTGATCTACCGATCTCTTTAAAAAAAATAACGCATTTGCAGGTGTTGTTATTTTTTTAAATAATGCTAGGTACTTTGAATTCGTATAGTAGAGGGTAAAATTGAGAGATGCGCTCACCTTTTGTTACAGAAGTGCGAAATGTTGAAGTTAGCCATCAATGATAAATAACGGCTTGACATTTCACGGGTGCCAACTCACGAAATGCGAAAATGTGTCATGAAACGAGACATGAATGAAGTTAGTCGTTAAAAGTGTAAACTAACGAACTGCCACATTTTTGTGGGGTTATTTCAATTTTGCGCAATATCAAAAGTATAAATTAGTTTTTAAAAATTGTGATTGTTTTTGGAAGTATTTTTGAAGTTATACTTACTTTGGTTCGTTCTTAATTTAATATTTATTATTTAAAGAAGAAGACCAATTGAGATTGAAGAAGAAAATCTATTGGCTGCACAATTTAAAACAATGGTTCAGAAGTAGCACCACATCGTTGTTCAGGGCGGCAGCCCACAAGAAGGAAACAGCTCTGGTGATCGCCAACATTCGCAGAGGAGAGGACACTTCTATATTCGTATTGGCACGTTATTTTTGGGTTTTTTTACCCTTAAGAAGTATAACTTCTTATGTGCATACATACGTACACATACGTTTTTTTTCTTCATTATATTTCTTTAGAGTATCTCTATTACAACTCTCAATGATCCTTATCATACTGGAGGTAGAGAATATCGGTAAGCACCGGCGTCCCCTTGCGCTAGGTGACAAAGTTTTTCCTATTAAGGACCCCTGCCGGCAGATAGGGGCTAGCAGAGTACCCGCCCGCGGTCTCCCGACTCTGTTTACCCCACTTCTCACTAACTATAGCTTAACTTCCACGTCTTTACAAGTCTTGACAACTAACTTTAATCTGACTTTGTTACTCCGCGATCGATTTTAGAGTTTATAATCAACAACGGGTAAGTCTAATAATTCATTTCGATTATATTACATGACATAATCCTTTTGTAATAAAATATCATTATAATCCGTCTACAGAAATTACTGAATACAACAACAACAACAAACCATCACGCCGTTTCACCGTAGGGGTAGGTAGAGAAAATGGTCCACCACACTACTCTATCCTCACACACCTCTCTAGCTTCCTCCACATTACATGCACGCACGTTGATTTTTCCGACTTCTAACATGACCAACCTTTAAAATTTGATTAATTTGGTTATGCCATGTTTTCCTCGGTCTGCCTTGACTCCATACTCCGTTCACATCATTAACGTATACTTTCTTAACCATTCTTTCACCATCCATGCGCTCCATATGTCCGAACCAACGCAGCGATCCTTTCATAGTTTTGTTCATAATACCTTCTTCCGCTCTACATTCCTTTCTTATATCACCATTTGAGAATCTTTAGTATATCGTTCTAGCACACATACGTCTTAGGGACCTCATCTCTACCGCATTTATTCTGCTCTCGTCCTTCTTCTGCCAGTTTCATGCTTCGCTTCCATACATTACGGTTGGGACCAGAACTCCATTGTGAACGGCCCTTTTCGCTTTCATTTATATGATGAAATTACTGATAATATGTATTATGTAATATTAATAATTTCATATATAAATGAAATTCCTGAATTATTTGTATATTATAGTTTCGAAATCTTTGCATTTAACTAGTTTGTATTTGATTTTTTGCAAGTAGAATCGAATGCTGTTATAAAATGGTTTTGTTCTACGAAACGCAAAATAACTTTCTGACCCCATAGTGATTCGTCGGCTCTGAAGCGCCGGTTCACAATAATTTGGAGTATTGCTCCATCATTTGGGATCGCAAAGAAAAAAAATCATCTTGGAACTAGAAAGGAACCAGAAACCATTTTTGGTATTCTATATTTTAGGAAGTATAACTACTATATTTTTATACCCAACACAATTTCTCATGGAATGTTTGATTTCAACACTCTTGAAATCCATCAAATGATCTTTCTATGTGAGTATTATTTTGAATTATTATATGAGGGTATTTAAAATCCGGGAATACTGAGAGAATTTAATCTATACGTTTCTTACAGCTAATGCAGACCATGGGGCCATATTTTATTTTATGTCCCAAATTGTTGCATAGAGGCGCCCAGAATTTCTCCTATATTGAAGGCGATTCGTCTTCTAAGCGAGTTGGCAGTTTATATAGACGTCTTTGGATGCAGTTATAGTGGATTCGTGAATACCCTTGTGGCAAGAGCAACAAAGAGACTTTCATATTTCTATTCACATTGTTCTATGCACATTGCCTTTGAGGTAATTTCCCCTCCCACTCTTTTCATCAATTTGACTCAAGTTTCAATGATGTAAAGAGCTATTCAATAAAATAACAATTTTTATTTTTATTATAACTATTATTATCGTCATAATTATTATTATCATTATTAATTTTAGATAAACTTAAGGCATTAAAACTGTGGAATTCCATAATTTCGATTTTTTATGAATTAAAAATTCGGTTTTTTCCACTTTTGAGTTTTTTTTCTCGACATGTTTCAAAGGATTACACCTTCATCATTGGGATAACGATATAAACGATAAAAATAAACTTAAAAGTGGAAAAAAACAGTGTTTTTATTCATAAAAATTCGTCATTATCATTATTATTATTATTTCCGAAAGTTTCTTTTACAATATAAAATATTGCTAAGAAATAAAAATAACGTTATATTTTAACAGAGACAGACTGACAAACAAGATCAGATATAGTACAGCCCATCCCAAAATAGCTTCCAGGTAAATTGAAGATACATCATAACACACGTTATTAATAGAATATCTTAATCACATTCTGTTTTATAAGCATTATCTATCTATAGAGCAGGTTTGTTTTAATATTAATACACTAAAAAAACATATACGAATACCTGATAGAGAGAAGAGTATTATTTTCAACTACTAGTATAGGTATCTGTCATTATAGGTATACAAAGATTATTATATAGACATTGAAATCATTTTTCAGTTGATAAATATATTTAAAGCACATATACAAATAAAAAAACAGAAGGGAAAATAAAAACTCAAGATTTCCCTCAAAATAACTTTCCCATTCTAAATTCGCATTTTTTTATATAATAGATTGTCAACTTCCCAAGAGAGCCCAGCCTGACTACAGGAACAGACCAAAGGTCTAAAAGGAGATGAAGTAGAAAAAGAAGAAGAAGTTTATGTTTGTATATAATAATATTCGTATATCTTAATCACCTACCATTATATATAACAATTTTTAGATGAGACATATTTAATGCTGTTTTTAAAAATATGTATTATTTATCTTATGTGTAGTAATATGAAATTAACACTATTAAAATCTTCCAAGAGCATGCTCAGGACAACCGAGATGAAAACACTCCGCGCTATAGCTGGCAAAACCCTACGTGATCGAGTTAGGAATACAGCAATTCGAGAAATCTGCGAGGACGAAGATGTGGTCAAATGGGGACGTCAAAGACGGCGATACTGGTATCAACATGTAGAAAGAATGAGCTCAAATAGGATACACAGCTCTCCATGGTACGCCAAACAGACAACGCCGACCAGGAAGACCCTTGAAACGGTGGAGAGAAAGCTGGAGTTCAGCGTCTCAAGAGGACCCGCCTGAAAAAACTGACTCCTGAGTATACCAAAAGTGAAGAAGAAGAAGAAGAAAATCTTCAGTATATTTTTGAAAGTTATGGAAAATTTATTGGTAGTTCATTGCAAATAAGAAAAATTACAATATATAGTTTTATTTATTACAATAAATATTTAATTTTATTCCTCTTGTTCAACTAGATCCTATCTTTTATGTGTCTAATATAATAAGTAAAATAAAACTAAGTAAACAATTATTCATTTCATTCGAGGTTAAACAAAAACATTGTGAAATATTGAGTACTTTTCAGAAGAATAATGATACACTAAAGCAAATATGGCAGTACATAATGGAGTTCTAGTGCCACCCCTTATGTGTGGAAATGAAGCTTGGAGCTGGAAAAAGGGGGATAGAAGTAGGATAAATGAAGTTGATTTGAGATCACTGAGAAGAATATGCGGGAAAACGATATATGATAGAATACCGAACAAATTAATATGGGATGAATGTAAAGTAGAAAATATTACGTCCTGCGTATAATTACAAAAAATATCACCTAAATGGTTTGGACATATTGAACAAATATATGAGAGAAGTATGGTTAAAAACTTGTATTCAAGCAGTGTGAATATAAAAAAAAGCCGAAGTTAACATGGCAAGACTAAATTAAACAATTTCTAAAAGATGGGCACATTAATAGCCGGAAAAATCGACAAACATGTGTGTCACGATATATACGATATTTAGAAGAAGCTCGAGAGGTATGTCAGGATAGAAAAGATATATACAGATAGTTCATCCTCTCTGTCTACCCATCAAGTATACTGGCGTGATGGTTTGTTAATTAGTGAGTTATACGAAACTCCATATTAAATTATGAATGTAGATACAACGTGTGTTTTCTAGAAGACATTATGTTTCATGTATCCGAAATGAAATGTTTCGCCTTCAGGCATTATCAAGTAAATAAGTATAAAATGAACTTTAAATCTATTTTTATATTAATTATCATATAAACTGCAATATTTTTCCAAAATCTTTTTTAACCTTTTTTGTTTTTTGATAATAAAAAACTTTTAAGTCTTTATTTTTATTTGTACATTTCTATTAAAATTGGGTAATTGTAGAATTCATTATTATTTGTAATAAACTTTGCGTTGTCCGTTTGTAAACAGCAGAACAACCAATTTGGAAAACAAAACATTCGAGAATAAAGAAGTTTAAGCATTCACCAAAATTAATGAGAGTTTTTTTCTATATCTTGATAAAAGGGATAAAAAAATTAAGCGGTTGAAAACAATTCGCAAACATCATTCTCGAAAGTGTTCTTTTGAGAGTTCGTGAAGTGTGTTTGTTGATTCGATTCTCTTCAAAAGGAAAACTCTGAAACAACAGATTAGTCGAGGATTAAGTGTTAACCTTTCTTTGATACGTTTACTTAGCCATTGTGGAGGGGCCGACGCGGCGGGCGGGGCGGCGCGGCGGCGAGCGAACTCGGGGCGGGGAACCCCATTAAATATCTGCCTAAGTGGTCGTATAATGTAGGCTGGACGCTCTTTTCTCCGCCGTAAATCCAGACGATTGTTAAGTATTCAAAAATAAGAACATTTTAAGTGTTGCCCCACATAAATGCCAGGGAAGAAAGAAAAAATTGGTGTGCGAAACATCCAAACAGATATTTCAAAAGGAAGCTAAGCAAGCGTGAGTGCGTTGGAAACGTTTTGTCTTGTGAGTGTGGTCTTACTGTGTGATAAGATAAGCCGTGTATATATGTTTTTCTACGTCTGTTTTACGAAAGCGCGTAAAGTATCTACCTTATCCGTATGAAAAGACAGTAAAACTTATATGAGTTTTTTCACTAAGCCTATAAGTTCTCTAGTAAATATGAATATATTTATCCTTGATCCTCGAAACAAAAAAAAAAGTTTATATAAAAAAAAATTACAGTGTTTTGTTCAAAACTAGACAGAAAAACTAAAGGAAACTTGTTATTTTATGTATCGACAATATCAGTAGCGCCATCTATCTTTGAATACATGTAATATGTACTTTGTAACAATAAAAGTTTAGTTCGTATCCCTAACTCAAGTGTTTAATTTATCAGAGGTTATGGGCCCAGTATTTTTTAGTTTTTCTCGCAATTTTCGTGGACATTATTAGTGAAATAGACTTTGCAGATTGAGATAAACTATAATTAACGCTGTGACTGTGAAAATGACGACGAACTATCATGTCAGTGTGCCTAAACTGAAAGGGCGGGAGAATTACAGTGAATGGGCTTTTGCGGCTGAGAATTTCTTAATTCTGGAGGGGCTGTCTGATTGCATCAAGTCGGAGACAGTACCAGAAGAAATAGGAGCAGCAGGTGACGCAAAAACCAGAGCCAAACTTATTTTCACAATAGATTCGTCGCTGTACGTACACATAAAAGATGTACAAACGACCCATGAGCTGTGGAAGAAATTGAAGAACCTATTCGATGACTCAGGATTTACGAGAAGGATCAGTTTGCTGAGGAGTTTGATTTCCATTCGACTCGAGAATAGTGTTTCAATGACTTCGTACGTGACACAGATAATTGAAACAAGCCAGAAATTGAGTGGTACGGGTTTCAAAATTAATGATGAGTGGGTCGCATCGCTTTTGTTAGCGGGATTAACAGAAAAATATTCCCCTATGATAATGGCGATCGAGCATTGCGGCATACCATTGACAGCAGACGCCATTAAAACAAAGTTGTTGGACATGGAAGAAAGCGGAAATGGAGGCGACAGCAGCGCTTTCAATTCCAGTGGTGCGTTTGCGAGTTATAAGAAGAACCGGAAAGTTGGTAGCACTTCAACCACAGACAATGCCCATATGTCAAAGTCAAAACCAAAGGTCATAACATGTTATAGATGTAAACAAACAGGCCATTATCGAAATCAATGTACATTTTCGAACAAAAGTTCATCGAATACAAATAATAATGAGCGTACAAGCAGTAATGCGTTTAGCACCGTGTTCTTGAATGGTGAATTTTGCAAAAGCGATTGGTATATTGACTCCGGGGCGAGTGTTCATCTTACCGCGAACAAAGAATGGTTGTCAAATGTGTCGCGGGATCTTATGATTAAGGAAATTGTCGTGGCAAACAAAAATAAAGTACCTGTATTATGTACTGGAGATGTGCAGATTACGACAAAGACGCACGCCTGTGAATACGATATTACAGTGGAAGGTGTATTGTGCGTACCAAAGTTGACTACAAATCTGTTGTCTGTCAGTCAACTTATATCCAAAGGAAACAAAGTTTTATTTAACAACAATGGTTGTCAGATTTTCAATAAGGCAGGAGTACTTGTGGCTACAGCATGTCTGTTGAATGGTGTATATAAACTGAATATGTCTGAATATTGTTCAGCAACTGCAATGACTGTGTCCAGTGAAGTTTGGCATCGACGTTTGGGTCATGTCAACAGCCAGTATTTGAACAAGATGCAAGATGCTGTAGAGGGATTGACAATTGATAGTAAGATTGATATGTCCAAGTCATCATGTGTCGCATGCTGTGAGGGCAAGCAAAGCCGGTTGCCTTTTCCCAAAGAAGGTAGCAGAAGTACTGAGTTGTTACATATTGTGCATACCGATCTCTGTGGACCAATGGAAAATCGGTCAATAGGTGGTTCGAGATACTTTATGCTGTTCATCGATGATTTTAGTCGTATGACATATATTTATTTCCTAAAAACAAAGGATGAGGCGTTGAAATGCTTTCAACAATACAAAGCAGAGGTTGAGAATCAACTTAATCGCAAGATTAAGATTTTGAGAAGTGACAATGGGACAGAATTCTGCAACAGCAAGTTTGATGATTTTTTGATGTCGCATGGGATAGTACATCAGAAAACAAACCCATACACGCCAGAGCAGAATGGACTCTCGGAGCGATATAACCGGACTATTGTTGAGAAAGCCAAGTGTCTGTTGTTCGATGCAGGTCTCGAGAAAAGGTTTTGGGCAGAGGCTGCACACACTGCAGTGTACTTACAGAACAGAACTGTGACTACATCCTTAAATTATAAAACTCCTTTCGAGATATGGACAGACAGAAAGCCTGATGTAAGTCACCTACGTATTTTTGGTAGTATAATTATGGTACATGTGCCAAAACAAAAGAGATTGAAATGGGACAGAAAAGCTGAAAAATGTATCCTTGTCGGCTATTCTAATGAAGTCAAAGGGTACAGGATTTACAACCCGAAGTCTAATGTCATCACTACCAGTAGGGATGTTATAGTATTGGAGAAGATAGAGACAGAGAATAATCTTCTGGAGGTACAGGAACATTGTTCAGATGATGTGAATACAGTTCCAGTAGGGGAAGAAGGTTTGACACTTCAGGAAGATTCACATGAACAATCAGATAGCTTGAACATGGATGACAGTGGTGAAATGTATGTACCTTGTGAAGATGAAACATTGGATAGCTCAGAGTCTGGTGCAACAGACAGTGAAGACTCCATAATACTCAACAATGTCAACACAATAAGTGGTCCTCGGCATAGAAAGCAGCCAGACAGATTTGGATTTGCAAGTGCTTGCATAGAAGATGACCAGATGTTCACGGGTGAGATATTATTGCAAGAAGCCTTGGAAGGACCTGAGAAAGCACAGTGGTTAGCGGCAGTGCAGGAAGAGCTACAGTCGTTCGAGAAAAATAGTGCGTGGGAACTCGTAGATGTTCCAAAAGATGGTACTATAGTGCAGTGCAAGTGGGTGTTGCGGAAAAAGTACGATAGTGAAAACAATGTGCGTTACCGTGCTCGTCTAGTCGCAAAGGGCTTCACCCAAAAACATGGTGTGGACTATACTGAAACATTTTCGCCTGTAGTGAGACATACAACTCTTAGACTATTATTTGCATTGTCTGTAAAGTTAGGTCTAGATGTCACTCATTTAGATGTTAAGACTGCGTTCTTAAATGGTGATTTAGAGGAAACCATTTATATGAAAATGCCAGATTGTTATAATAGTAGTTCAGTTAGTAAAGTATTAAAACTTAAAAAGGCCATTTATGGACTTAAGCAGGCCTCTAGGGCCTGGAATAAAAAGGTAGATGATTGTTTGATCAGTAATGGTTATGAAAGATCAAAAATAGAGCCATGTATGTATATAAAGGATAATAACAAATGTAAGACCATTGTAACAGTCTATGTCGATGATTTCTTTATATTTTCCAACGATAAAACTGAAACTAAGAGCTTGAAACAGATTTTATCTAATAAGTTTAGCATTAAAGACTTAGGTGATGTTAAACTATGTCTTGGAATGAATGTAACCTTTAACAAAGATAAAGGATATGTAACTTTGAGCCAGCAAACTTATATTGATCAATTATTGAACAAATTTAATTTAAGTGATTGTAAGGTTGTTGATACACCTATGGAGGTCAAATTAAATGTAAGTAAGGGTGAAGTAGGTGTAAATAAATGTGTGCCCTATCAACAACTAATTGGCAGTTTGATGTACCTGTCAGTCTTAACTAGGCCAGATATTAGTTATTCTATAAGTTTTTTGAGTCAATTCAATAATTGCCACACTAAACAGCATTGGGAATATGCAAAGAGAGTATTGAGATATCTTAAAAGAACTAAATCTTATGGAATAAAATATTGTAAAGATGGTAACTCAGAAATAAGAGGCTATGTAGATGCTGATTGGGCTTCTAACTCTGAAGATAGGAGATCATATACTGGGATGTGTTTTTTGTTGTCTCATGGTGCAATATCATGGGAATGTAGGAAACAGAAATATCAGTACTGAATCAGAGTATATTGGTCTATCTGAGGCATGTAGAGAAGCATTATATCTTAAGGAATTACAGTATGAAATAACCAATAAAATGTACACAATAAGCATATTCAATGATAACCAAGGCGCACAGAAGTTGTGTGCAAACCCAGTCTTTCATAAACGTACAAAGCATATTGATATCAGATATCATTTTTGTCGTGATTTAGTAAAAGATAAAATTGTTAAAGTACTGTATGTGCCAACAGCTGATATGCCAGCTGACATTTTAACGAAAAGTTTGTGTTCAGCAAAGCATTATAAATTTATGTTACTTCTTGGGATAGTTTGTTTAGATTAAATTTATATTTATGTGTGATAGTGGATATTGCGATAAGTAGGGATGTTATTTTATGTATCGACAATATCAGTAGCGCCATCTATCTTTGAATACATGTAATATGTACTTTGTAACAATAAAAGTTTAGTTCGTATCCCTAACTCAAGTGTTTAATTTATCAGAAAACTGTTAGACTCAAAAGCAACAAAATAAAAAAAAAGGTATATGAAAAGTCCATAACATTAAGTATTTGACCCTAGCCATACAAGTATACAGACAAACAAAACAACTAGACATATCAGTTCTGACTAAATTTGAAATCTTGAAAATTGTATAGAGTGTGATGTCAAGAGCGAGAACCGGCAGTAAAAGAGAAAGTAATCAAAAACTCAGACATACACAGACACACGACGAAAAAGTGTAACAGATATCACTTACCGAATACCCAATCAATGACAGGATAATCAAGGATATTGTACAAATGGATTAAAACTTTACAATGACTTACCAATATAATTAAACTTGAAAAAGTTTTTAATATTTTTGGAAAAACCTATTAAAGCATGTTAGATGTAAGAAAATAGTCTACTTTACAAGTTTATAATCATAGATACACCATCAAAGATACACGATGAACAACCTGCAACTAGCACATGGATCTACAATGAGAGATCTCGGAATCATCTATGGGAGTAAGCTGACTCTTCATGCATATATGGAGATGATTTGTGACATTGTACTGAGGATGTTGGGCTTCATCGTTCGGACCAGAAGATTTTTTAGCGTTCCCAATGTGCTCGAAGTCCTATACAACGCATGTCTTCGAAGCAGACTCGAAATTGGTTCTGTGATATGGAGTCCTCACGAGGCGAGATATTCCGTTATGCTAGAGAGGGTTCAGAAAACTTTCTGAGGTATCTCTACATGGAGGAGTATGGTAGTTATCCGCGGCTCTATCCCCTGGCATTTCTTTTGGTAATGCTCAGGACCAACTCTCTGTAGCTTCGAAGAATAGGCATCTAATGACCCATTTCTTTAAATATTTCGAGAACTCGGCCGTGCTAGAGAGTGTTAGTATTTTTGTCCCACGTATTGTTTTACCAATCTTCCTTTGGTGACACCGGTGGGAAGAGCAAATTTTCTGCTGAATGCGGTCTCCTCAGAGATCTACGTATTTTATATTAGTGAAGGAACGTCCAGAAGACAAATACTCTTGACTTTGGAGAGTATCATGTCTTCCTAATGTCAAACCATATCTCGTGCGTTCCTGGTATCCTCAATATTCCTCAATAGATGCCTTAATCAGTCAATAAACTGATTTGATTTGATAACACAATTTTTTTTTGTTCAATATAAATAACTGAATAATATCATTATTAGCATCAATTCATCGTTCAAAACAAGTCAGAAAACCTGAGTGACTAACACTGCTTAGTCTAGCAGTGGAGTCGCAAGGACATAACAAAAAAGAGTCCATAACATTAAGTACCTGGACTCAATCATACAAGTATACAAACAGTTTATTCTGTTACCCTGACGAAGCTCCGGCGGGAGCAATACCGGTTGGTGTTTATAAATAATTAAGTGTTTTGAATACAAAATTAAAAAGTGTATTATAAGTACAGTTAGTTTTTTTCTGATAACGTGATACTATTTGCACACAATTGATTAATATAATATAATTTAGATCACCGGATTTCCAACTCAATATAAAATCGGTATTCGCGTATTAACAGTAATTTTTTAACGTTGTATCATAATTTGAAGATTTGTTTAATTATAAAAGTTCTTTAATACCCCGAAAATAAACAATTTTGTGCAGTCTAACGTGTTGCTCAGACAATGATTTTAAATACACACTGTGTAGTAAAAAATCCAACGCGGATTTTGATCATACTACAAGTGAGAATATATAAACTTACTATGAATTAATTCAATATATGCAGCAAAATACGTGCACTATATGGGCCGAGCGTCAAAAGTTAAACCCGATCATATCTCTTGCAATGCAGCCTCGCAGCGGGCGATATGGATACACGTCTCTCTGTACATTTGAATTGAAATTTTTAGCACGACCAAGACCTCAATAGAGCATTCGATTGAAACGTTAGAAGGATTTCAAACACGAATGAATATGCTCACACATAGCCTTTACTTCAGAATAATGTGAATTTTGATCAAATTTCATGAAAAGGAACATTAAGCAAAGCGATGAATTGAATTGAGTATCTAATGCTCTGGAAATTGTAAATTTAAATATTTTAACAATAAAATAAATATGTACTCCCTGACATCGGATTTTTTTATGTTTTTTTAAATTAAGTCACAGTTAAGCAAAATTCATAAAAATACCGAGAGGTCTACGAGGTTCAAGCTATAGTCAGATGGGGCAACAACATCGACGGTACTGGTACCAACATATCCAGAGAATGGATCTCACAAGAACTCCAAACATGAATCTTGGCTCTGCATGGAATATCAGATGGACGGTGTCCACCTGGGAGACCCTCAGAACGAAAGAAAGATAGCTGTTGTTAAGCATCATAGAAGAAAAATTCCTTAATATCAGACTAAGTCTACAACAAGTTCAGTTAAAACAAAAAAAGACCGGAAGATGGCAGCGAGCAGCCGAAACCGGTCGAAGCCTTTGTGAAATTAAACTAATTTTGTTATATATTGTAAAGAAAACTTTAATTCTCCTTCTTTTTCTTTTCAGCTAATTTTGCTCCACTGCTGGACATAGGCATCTTCTAAGCTCCTCCTATAACATATGTTCTATCTTTAGCCATCTGTTGCTACCTACTACCCGCAAGTTGGATAATATCATCCGTCCACCTTTTTGTAGTCTTCCTTTGTCTCATTTATGCCTTTTTTAATTGTTGTTTTTTTTATTTTTTTTATTTATACTGAACTTTTAACAAGAAATTTAAATGAAGAAGAATTTTTTATATGTTATAATCATAGTTATTTCAAATTAATTTAAATGTAATACTGTTAAGTATACTCGATAAAAACAATGCCAAATGTGACATACATTCTTATATCTTCACTTCTATAGCCCATATCGAGCCTTAGTCTCCAATATTCCTCGTCTCCAACTCCTCCTGTCTTCGTGTGACATTTATAGATATAAAAACAGAAAGTGTTTACAATGTTATATAAATTAACATTAAATATGATTGCTTTAAATTTTTACAGTTCAGCCCAATTCTTCATTTGTTTCCAGCAAAGTTAGGTAATTAATTATTCATTAGCTGGTATTCCCTTTCATTTGTTGTGATTGTTTGCATAAGTATTAATTTGTACATAACACACCAAATTACATTATTTTGCAATTCCTTGAAATTTTCTTTTTCAAAAGTAAACATTTTTTCGCATATCCCTTTCCCTCTCTCCCACTCTCCCCTATGACTTCACCACAGTTTTTTTTTTTTTATGTACATGTAAATTGTGTGTTTTTGTTTAGTTATTAAATTGTTTGATGAACCTTAGGTCCAAGCGAAACTACTATAGTCGAAATCAATTACAATAACCATATCATGGTTAAATACAAAGAGTTTTTTTTTATTTTATATCCAAAAGATTCTAATTGTTTTAGCAAACCTTATGAAATGGCTTAAATGATTTGACATAAATTTATAATTTATGTACACATGTACAGTCTACTAAAGGACTTCGGAAATTGAAAATAACTTTATTTAATCCACTAATTATTCAAAATATATATTTAAAAATACGACATGTTTCGGAGGATATCTCCATCGTCAGGGGTAAAAATATAATTATGTTTTTACAGCCGAAGATGAAGGTATCCTCCGAAACATGTCGTGTTTTTAAATATATATTTTTAATAATTAGTGGATTAAATAAAGTTATTTTCAATTTCCTAAGTATATTACTATGGAATTCCACAGTGTTAGCCTTAGCGTTCAATACTATAGGACTATTCGAGCGATGGTTTACAACAGAAAATTCGGAACGACAAATAAGTTGGTAGAAAAAAAATATTGAATAGTTTGTATAACAACTTGAATCCTTTTCAGAACGAGCTCCATTTCAAGCATTGTCATACTCCCGGCGTATGGAGTAAGGCCATTATCAAGTTACAGCGGGGGAAAGGGGAAGGGATTATCGAAGCCGTTGAAATGGCACGTGACTTCAGCTTCCAGGACCATCACACAATGCCAATATGCATTCGTTTTCTGCATTACCATGTGATTTCAGATCATTTTTAAACTTTCATCGCTATTCATCCCTTCATCAATTTAATCAAAAACGAATAAATTTAATATTACCTAACAAAATAATATTCTTTTTATTTTCTTCACATATGTGTGAATTTTCATGCAAAGAATGATTTGTCTTCGTGAATTATTACGTATTCTTTATTTTAAAATATTTAATTTGTTTCTTCTACGAGTATATTCGCCTTCACTTTGTGTTGCGAATTCACATTTGAATTACTTTTTGATAACTTTGTATTATCACAACACTTTCTTAAATTGTTCACAGACATGTTTCGGGACACAGAAGGCCCTTCTTCAGCGTGTAATATTAAAATTTTACACGCTAAAGAAGGGACTTCTGTGTCCCGAAACATGTCTGTGAACAATTTAAGAAAGTGTTGTGATAATACAAAGTTATCAAAAAGTAATTCAAATATTTAATTTGTGTTGACACTTATGTTTAATATTATTTAACAAATAACATTTAAGAACTAATGATAATACGAGGCCAAACAAGACGATGGTTGCAATATGAAAGAAAAAAAGATATTAATATAATAGTAAATCATTTTTAGAAAAACCTAAAGAAATAAATTTTCACTACTTATATTAACTACGGAAACACAAATAGCTTTGATCGTTTTTTTTTCTATTGTGAGCAATTCAATTTTAAGAAATTCAAATTTGAAAAATCATAAATCTGTATTAGATAATTTGCATAATTTTTAATTTTGTATTTTAATGCTACTCTATAAATTTAACATCCTTAGCAATTCAAGAATTTATATTATATTGATTACTACAACTAGTTACTAAAAATGCGCGAGAGATGCTTATTGATGACGATGAGGTTCGCAACCCATCATACCGCGTTTTCCGCTAAGGCGAAAAGAGAAGGATGGAGTGCCGGATTGGTTAAAGTGTGGCAGTCCATTCATGGTTAGTTAATTAGTAAGTTATTAATTTATAATATTGATTGACGACCTTCGTGGCAGAATGGTAATAGCTATGAATGCCACATTCGCCACCCCGAACGTCCCGGGTTCGATTTTCGGGATTATCAGTGTGATTCTCACACTTTCATAGATCTGGTGTTGACAATAAAATGGCGACAGATTAGTTACCTATCACATGTCACGAGAATCAATATAATATCTTAAACAAACTGTATACAGTTATTGAGTTCAAACGACTTGTTTTATACAAAAATAAATAAGAATATACATAAAGAATTAAAAATCTAAAATTAAAATCAAAATGCATTTTTATCAAACAAAGCAGGCAAAAATGAAATATCTTTGCCATACCGTATATTTAATTAAACTATTAATCTTCGTAAATCTTTTTTCACTTAACACGTTGTTTGTAGAACAAACTAAAATAATAATTAAAACTTTCTCAAATAATATATCAGGCACAATTAGCTTTAGAACGTTGTAGGTAATCCCCTATAAATTTACAAGAAAGTCAGACATAACGTTCACTGGAAATGCAATTCTATTCACAGGGCGGACTCCAGTTAAATAGCCGGGGTATAAAATATAAAGCCAGAGGTAAATCAATGGGGCTGGTCAGGATGGAGAAAAACAGGCTCCGCACAACACCCAGGCGGCAAGTGGGAGAAAAGTGACGAAGGAAAAATCTCGGGGAATCGCTTCGAAAACAAAAAAAAAAAATTAAAATTAAATCCGCTCAAAAATACAAATATTGTATCCATTGAATAAGTTTGCCTAGTTAGAAGGTACAAAAACCGTGTATTTGGTAAATGGTCAAAGAAAAAATAATTGTTTATTTGTTAAATAATTGTCTTCCTCTATTTCTATTTCCATTTACATCGTAAAAAATACTTTTTTACAATTCGTTCATCATTCATTCATTCCATGTGTCAAAACCAATTTAATGATCCTTTCATTATTTACACTTTCATACGCACCGCATTCACATGGTACGATCAAATAAATCAAATATTGAATGTCGGCCACGAAAGGAGTCGGAGAAATCGACGTGCTTGCATGACACGACGTATGAATGTTGAGGAAGCAAGAGAAGTATGTCAGGAAAGAAAAGTTTGGCAGACCATTTTTTTTGCCTACCGATGGTTAGTTAGTTTCGGTTAGGTTTCTATTTTATTGCATACGGAAGACATACTCGTTCCAGTTTCTTCTTCTTTGGCGCCCCCATCTGACAATGTCTCCAACCTAACAATTTCTTAAGATGTGTGAGTTTGAAGACATTGCAATAGTGTTGATTATTGGAATAAAAGAGACTTCTTATACTTGCATTTGACACTATCATATACAGATTTATCACACATTCTTCTTAGAGATCTCATTTCTATTGCATTTATTCTACTTTTCTCTTTATTTTGCCAATTCCATGCTTCATAGTGATGACTATTGTTTATTGAATTAAAAACAAATGTCGCGTTAATGATTTATAAAGTGTTATTTTTACGTTGATTGCACAGTACACAATTTTAAATCTTCTTCTCTTCTCATAATGTCATGTTCACATTTTTATATGCTTTCTTTAGGACTGTATCCTATCATTTCTCGGAGCCTGTTCCTGGTATTTAGATGTCCAGCTATCTAGCCAACTTTTAGGTGCTCTTCCTGGAGGTCCGCTGCATGTGCCACTTTGGTTTTCAATATTTCAACAGCAAAAAAAAACATTCCATATGTTATTTTCAATTTAATCTCAAATATTGTTGTATTTAATAAGTGTCTACGGCTGACAAATTTCATTAAATAACTTTGTTTTTTATATCACAATTGTATTTTATTTGACGCGACAGCTGTTTCATCAACCTATGTTGACACCATCAGGTGTTACAATAATATATCAAATGTCAAATTTTCGTGATTTTTCGAATCTTTATGTGTATTTGTTCCTATGTCAATTTAAATAATTTCTTTGGTATAATTTTGAAGTTCTTGCCGAAATTGAGTTAGATACCTAAATATTTAAATTAAAAGAACGGTAAGTTACTATTTATAGGAGAAAATATTAAATGTGGAAAATATAATAATAAAATAATAATATTAATAAAAATAAAACAGTAATTAGAAGGAAAAATTACACACAGTAAAGAGTCAAAAACGATTAAACACACTTAAATTAAAAACGGTAAACAATTACAAAAAGTAGATTACATTATTAGGAAAGGTGACAATAGTTGAAGGTAGTATTATTATTTTTTAGCTAGATTATACAGGGGAAAGTTTTTAATGTACTATATAATGAAAAATACAATTGAGATACTAACAACAAAGTTATTTAATTCAACAGTTTAAAAATTTAAATCGTTTGAGTAAACTACTCGATCAATTGATTTCAAGCAGTTCCGCATATTTTGTTTCGTCTTTAGGGAAAAGTAACCATTCTTTAAAAGTAGCAAAATGGCTATTATATTTCACCTTTTCGGCATCTCGTCGAGTGCCCTATCGCTCCGGCACAAGAGGGCAAACTTATTCTTAAGCACCGCCATACAAAATAAAGGGCAGTGTTAAAAGTTTGTCTTTCATTTAAGAAATTGTGTAAATAAGATTAATAAAAGCCCTTGGAAAAGCGGTTATCTGCTTTTGAAAATAAAAATTCGATTTTCAAATTCTTGTTACAATTAAAAAAAAATTAAATATGCATTGTATTCGTATAGTTGTCACTGATGATATTTAATAATTTATTTTCCTGTATGCGTGTACCGAGAAACTTTAATATGTTTTTATTGTTAATGCTCAGTTTCAGGAAGCTGTAAGAAAATTTCCCAAAACTTTCAGAAAAATAGAGACTTTAACTTGATTTATGTTTATAAAAATATATATTTAAAGTAATTTTAATACTCAGATGAATAATATAATAATTATACGAATGAAAACGTCTGATTTCTAGAAGTTTTTTAGTTATGGCATATTTCGCCTTACTAAGACATTATAAAATTTTTAATAATGCCTTGAGTAAGGCGAAACGTGACGTTCTTATAAAATGTAATAAAACTTCTAGAAAACATACGTTTTTATTCGTATTTAATATTTGATATTGACTTTTAAATCATTGTTCAATAAACAGTACATTAATATAATATTGTTTAAAAAATACATCACATTAAAATAATAATTGAAATATATCATACTTATTATGTATGCATATAATACGCACTCTGTAGTTTAATAAGCTTATTTGTTACTTACAAATAATTCGTGTTTATCTTAAGGCATAATTAAAATATGTAATTATATCTGATTAATGTAGATGTTAAATTAATTTGATTGATAAGTAAAGTAGTTCTCGAAATCCTTAAACCCGGCGTTGCCTTAATTTGATGAAGTAAACCCAAATCTTTCAATACACTTGATTAATTAAGTAATTTAATACATTAATTTGTTATATTGATTCAATTACATCATATTATTAAATAAGATGTCGGATGACGCCACAGGCAAGCGTGTGTTCTGTTAATAGCTTTCTTAAATCTAATTAGCAAATAAAAACATCGAATAATTTGAACGATAAAAATAATGATATTTCATTTTACTTTTATTCGTTCTAAAAATAATTCCCGCACAAGAGACAATTTCAACATTCGAATTTTCTACTACTAGATTACAGCAAGAAAAACGCAAGCGGCCCGTCCCGACCGCTGGCAAAATCGCGCACAACATTAACCACTTCGTCAAACGGTTCGTATCGACAGTTTATGTAAATTCGAATTAGAAAAGCGAGGCGAAACGCTTTTTTTGTGGTAGATTTTTTTTTGCTTTTTTACGCTTAGATTATTGAGTTTGATCCGCGCGCTCGGGTCATAAAGGTTGTAACCCGTGAGCATTTTTGTAGGTACCTACATTCCTGGCGGGAACGTTGTTGAGGGCGGATTTATGTGCACATTGTAAAAGTTTTACAAGTGGGTTGGGGCGTTTGTTAGCGATCTGGGCGGCGGCGGAGGCGGGGGCGGTGGGAGGTACGGACGCCCTCTAAGAGCAAACAAATCAAAGTGAAGAAGTGTGAAGTGCTCAGGGCAGAATCGCTTACCACGGGGCGCCCGCACCTCCAGTTAACGGGAGATTGGTTCATAATTATTTTGTGTCCGAAAAGCGCAATTTCGGATGGGATCCCCCGATACAAACACGGAGTACTTCTCCCGTTCTGTAATTATAGCAACGATAATGGAAGCTCGCTCTTATAAGCGTTCTCTAAAAATATTTTTGAAAGCATTATTTAAAACATAACAATGTTATTATTTTAAGAAGTTGATTAAATCTAAAACAAAATTATATTTTATCATGTCTAAGACGAAGTCTCACAAAAGCATTTTTTTTTTCAAATCGGACTACTCTCAAAGATAAACTGCATTGAAAGAAGTATCTTGAGTGTATAAACATACTACAAAAAAGGTGTATTTTGAACTCAAGTTTAAATTAAGTAAATAATGAATCATCCAAACGTTTGAGAATTATTTTCCGTGCTCAATAAATCTGTAATGAAAAATCCATTCACTGTTTGTTATAAATTTCAAAGAACACAAATGTGAATAAGTGTAATATGTACGTTAAAGTAATTATTTCAACTGCCTCGACTGTTAGTTTCGTGTTAATTTAAGCAATTGAACATTAACGGGTTGTAATTGAAAATAAACAAAAAAATAATTGCGATACCCATTTGAACAAAGGCCTACCAGATAGAGAAAATTGTTCTGGAATAACGTAGCGAACTAGCCATAGTTCAGATATTTGGAGAGATAACCAAGCAAAGTTTAGCACGACATTACCTCCAGGAATAAGGAAAAAAGCGTAGATGAATTTAAGAGCGGTGACAAATTAACAAAGTTAGTGAATCTGAGACAGTTAAATTGCATTCCAAGCAATGCCCGAACTTTCCTTCAAGTCTGCAAATTCCTTAGCTAATTTGATGAAAATCCCTAAACATTATACAAATTCCTAGTGGGCTGGGCCGGATTCCCGCAAATCTCCAACTCTTTCTTATTGGACAGCCTTTTATTTGTAATAAAGTGCCCCAGATCCAATTCTTATTAATTTACTCGGTGCTTCCTTTCTTACAAGGAAATTTTAGGAAAATATTTACTTCTCAATATTCTGTTTTCGATTCTTTATATTAATTGAATTTACAATAAAATTTAATTCCATGGCAATTATGATAATTTTATTTCTGTATTTAAAAAAAAAACTTGATAGTACTGAAATCACATGGTGAAGGTACTCGTATAAATTGAATGTTTATATAATGTAGATTAGAACTTATTAGAAATCATATCATATCAAAAATGACAAACTCGTAATTGTTACATCATATTGACAATAGAATATCCAAAAACTAAAAAGCCTGAAGAGGTTCTGTAATAAAAACCGACCACAAATAAACGAAAAATTGCTAGAAGAGGAGAAGTGAGAATGTAAAGAAGTACATGAAGACAATTATCTCAGTCTATCGATATCATTCACTTTCGACATATATCATAAAAATGGAGATTGGGGAAGAGTTGAAATATTAATTTATCATTGCGATAATAGAAAAAATCGTCCATTTTACGTGAAAAAAATATTTATTTATTATTATTATCGTGAAAATGTTTGAATAGTTTCTTTTAATTCTGTAAGTCCATTCTTCCAGTGTGGGTCCAAAGATTTTCATCGAAATCTTTCAATTAAATTTTGCCAGCTTATATTCTTATCTCTGCGTTAGGGACAATGCTTTACAGAAAGTGACTACCGGGGTTAGGATAGTAATAGTTGAAATTAAGTTGATAATCTGTAATAAGGAGATAAACAGGTAACACGATACAAGTCAATTCGTTAAAGTCACGATCTTCAATTGTTTGAATTGCTATTGCGATTGCGATTTTAATTTATATAGGAATATAAATACTAGTGACAAATTTGCTTTGCCTTGCGCAGACATTCTCAAACTAACAAAAGAAAAAAGTTAGTTTTAGAATGCCCTCACAAGGCAAAAAAATTATTAGTTACTAGTATTTATGTTGACGTATTGACGACCTTCGTGGCCGAGTGGTAAGTGCATTGACTGCCACCCCGAAGGTTCCGGGTTCGATTCCCGGCAAGGGCAGTGTGATTGTGTGTGTCTTTGGTCTGGTGTAGAATTCACATAACAATACAATGGCGATAGATTAGCTACCTATTACATGTCATGAGAATCAATATGATAGCTATAATGCCCTTTACATCGATTTGGCTCATGCTGTCATGATGTAAAGAGGGATTTAACAAAATAATAATTATTATTATTATTATTATTTTTATAATATAATAATAATATCTCTATATAAATAAAAATCTGTAAAACCGATCAATCGCGTTAATCGAAACAAACTATTGAATTTGCAAACCAGACCAGCACAATTAAATCGATTTAATTACATTTCGATAGCCTTGTACAGAAAATTAAAAAGTTTTGTTTATAGAAATTTATTTATATGAATTTTTTTTTTTAATTTTATGAAATTTATATGAAAATTTAAAACACTGTTTTTTCCACTTTTGAGTTTATTTTTCTCGACATACTTCGAAGGCTTACACCTTCATCATCGCGATAACAATGAAATATCGTTAGAATTCCACAATGTTAACGCTTTAAGTTTATCTAAATATAAATATTCTTCTATATTCGCCTTGACTTTGTTTTGTAGATTCTTTAAACATTTGTTATTTTGGAATTATGTCAATATATTTTTTGTGTAAGACAAATTTCCAGTAAATAATGAAAAAAAAAATCTAAAAAATATTTTTAACTGTATATTAAGTTTAAATCCACTTATGTGGATATATTGTATGTGTATTTGAACATTTGTGAATAATATAATAGTATTAAGTAAATATACATTTAAAAAGATTATTTACATTGTTTTTTTATTATTATTTACAATGAACTTCTATCATGAATTTTTCTATTTTATTTCTATTTTTCTATTTTAAATAACATTTTTTTAACGAACTTCAAGGTTTCTCGCCGTTTATGAAATTCTCCTAAACGTATTTTTTTTTAAAGAACCTCTTAAATCTATTATATATTTACGAACCAAATCATCTACGAATAAATTAAACAATTCCATTTAAAAATTTCTAATTTTATAAATTGGTAATAAATTGTACTATACATGTATAAAGGACATTGGACTAGGCTAATTCAAAAGTCATAAAATCATATTTTGTAACATAAAGCTATTAAGACTAACAGTGCTTAAGAGCAAACCAGTGCTAAGAGGAGTTTTCTCCAATAGCGGAGTAATTTAACGTAATGTAATATACTAGAAGGTTACTTCTAGAGACAAACGTTTCAAATAATATATCCCACAGGAGAATCCATTCATTCATAACCATAAAGGTTCCGCGTAACTATTGCGGCAAGTATCATAAACAGCAATCATTGCTCGGTCTGCGGGGAGGACTAAATTATTATTTAGTTTCTAAGAAACTCTTTTTGTTCTGCAGTGCCCCGGAACACATTTAACATATTATCATCCGGCGATGTGTTATGTATAATACAACCAGTGGCGGTACTTACATACAAGCCGGGCTTGCCTTAAAAATCTATAATAAAACGATGTTTTTTGCGCGTTTGAGCCGTAAACGAAGAAAATAATAATTCGAACTTCGCGCGAGGGCATTAAAGCGATTTAATTCGTTGAGTTTGAAACGACTCCGCCGACATGCGCAGAATGTTTTGTTTAACTCATACGCGCTGTATTTTATTTCACTTATAGGTACGTACCGTAGGTGAGACGCCTGCCAATTTGCCTACGTCCACATGTTTTGTTTCATGTTTTTAATGGGCTTCATATTGAGCTTGCAAAATGTAAAAGGGTCTTGGTCACACTTACGTATTTTTGGGTTGTAATCATATAGCTAGGTGCATATATACCAGAAGATATCAATAATTTGTTGTATGTATTTGAAGTCGGGCTTTATCACTCTGAAGTATGTTACTATTCGATGGGTCACGAACTTCATTTCTATTGTCAGTATGTTATCTGTCATTTACGTTATGTGCAGTAATTTTATGAAAAGAAAGATTATGTGATTTCTTTACGAATATTTATTTATAATTCCTTGGCTTGCCTTACTGGTTGACCCTAGGCACGCCACTGAATACAACACGATATGGCAGTATAATCGAGTGGGACTCTGATAGTTTTAATCCAAGGGATTGGTTTGCAGTAAAGTGTAACATTCTTTCATCATTCCATGTTTTCTCTCCCATCCCACACTCTGTCACAATTTTATAATAGGCTATAAAATCATGTGCCATATTTTGCTTTGTTTTATTAGATTGGGACATAGAAGTGGATTGAAATTAAACTGGATTAAATGTGGCCTAGATACCCTTCTGTCTTTTGTTTTTTTTCTGGAATGGTGCATTCTCCAGCTAATGTAAGTCCTGCGTGGATAGGGGACGGGCCAAGGGATTGTTTGAGCAAAGCTAACGAAGGGGCGCCGCTGCCTCCTATAACAGTTTCGGGTAAGTGGCGGGTAACCTTCTATGTCTTTATTTAACTGTTAGTTTGTTCATTTGCATTTGTATTAACAATCACTGTATGTTACCCTACAATAAATAAAGTGTAACATTTTTGCTGGTTCTTACGATGCCACTTTAGCCTTTTTTTAATGTGGTAATTTCCCGTTGCTTTCTTAATTTGTATACCTACAACAGGTTATCTGAACCAAATTAATGTACACAACTATTTAGTTATTGATTCTCATGACATGTGATAAGGAGCATATCTATCAACATTTTATTGTCGCGTGAATTCTACACCAGACCAATGGCAGTGTGATAATCACACTGCCATCAGCGGGAATCGAACCCAGGACCTTTGGTATGGCTGTCATAGCTCTTGCGCTCTGTTATGAAGGTCGTTAAAATATATCTAATTAATCGGTTACCCATACATCATAACTCAAATGGAAATAAAATTATTATGAGATATCCGAAAAAGTGCAGCTCTATTTGGTAAAATATAAATAAAGACTTTGTTGACTACAACTCTTTTTACAATTTTTTTTTTTCAAAAAATCACATCCTTTAGTTTTTTAACACAAAATAATACGAGATTTTTTATTTTTAGATGTAATAAATGAAGAGGTTGTGTTCTGGATAGGGGATTCTGGATTCGTTTAATTAGAGTTGTGAATAAATTAGAACGTTTCAATAGTTTTTTTTTTAATAAATTCAATTAAATTTGAAATTTTTCTTTTAAATAAAAGCAACTTTCTGATAAAAAAAATATTATAATATTATTAAGTCCTTACATATGAAATTGGCGTTTTGTATGGGAGGAACATAAAGTTGATTTTTTTCAAATATAATATATTTATTTAATCAAAGTATGTACCCTTTATGCACTTTTGCCATCTCATAGGTAGTTCATCGATCTCTTTACTAAAAAAAACATTCGGACGGGAATCAATAAAATCTTTGAAGTCGGTTTGGACTGCCCCATCGGAGTTAAATTTTTTCCCTTGCAAGAAGTTATCCAAATTTCGAAAAAAATAGTAATCTGTTGGGGCAAGGTCCGGAGAGTACGGTGGATGTCTTAGACATTCCAATTGAAGCTCTTCTAATTTGGTAGCCGTCTGTTGTGCAGTGTGTGGTCTAGCGTTATCATGAAGCAGCAGTGGCCTAGAGCGATTAACCAGCCTCGGTTGTTTAGTAGCTAGCTTTTCCATCATGGTTTGCAGTTGCTGACAATAGACATCTGCCGTAATCGTCTGGCCAGATTTAAGAAAGCTGTAGTGAACGACACCAGCACTAGTCCACTAAACGCTCACAAGTAACTTTTTTGGAGTCAATTTTCGCTTGGGGCATGGTTGGGCTGGTTCGGCAGGGTTCAGCCATTGCAATGAGCGCTTCCGATTATCATACAGGATCCACTTTTCATTACAGGTAATGATTCGATTCAAAATCCCTTCATTATTGTGCCGGTTGAGTAATGCAACGCAGCAGTCAACGCGCGTTTGTTGATTTGCTTCACTCAATTCGTGAGGTACCCACCTTTCAAGCTTTTTCACCTTCCCAATTTGCTTCAAGTGGATTAAAACAGTTTTATCACTAACACCGCAGCCTGCAGCTAACTCGGACGTGGTTTGCGATGGATCCGCTTCTACAATAGCCTTCAATTCTTCATTATCAACTTTGGTCTCCGGCCGTCCACGGGGCTTGTTCTGCAGGTCGAAATTTCCAGAACGAAAACGTTGGAACCAAAAACGCACTGTGTTTTCTTTTGCGGCACCGTCGCCATACACATCATTAATCATTCGAGCCGTTTCTGCAGCACTGGTGCTACGGTGGAACTCGTACTCGTAAATAACGCGATATTTCAAGTTTTCCATTTTGTAAACTGAGTGACGCAAAGAAAAAAAACGATTGAGGAAAAAACAAATGAATTATAATTTTCGAAACACAAATACTTAAGTAAATAGCTGTATCAATTTGAATTTGGAATTCCTAACCAAAGAGAAGATGTTTGAGATCAAAGTTGCCAGTACGGCAAAACGCCAATTTCATATGTAAGGACCTAATATATATTATCTTTTTTAATAGCTGAAGGCAAGTTGATAAATAAACAAATATAACTAGTAAATTACTATTTGAATAAATACTAAAATACTACACTTCGTTTTTTTACTAATTTTATTACACTTTTACAAGCATGTTTCGGCTGTGCCCCTCCCTTGTTCAATGTACAATTTTAATTTGTAAAAAAATTAAAAAGGTGTAAATTGAAAAATGTTGTGTCAAAAATGTAGTACATATTTTTTCAAGTGTAATCTTTCAGGCATATGAACTAACTAACTAACTTACCATCACCCCGTCTCTCCGAAGGGGTAAGCAGAATGAATGGACTGCCACAGTTTAACCGATGCGGCACTCCATCCTTCTCTTTTCGCCCCGCGGGAGACGCGGTGTGATGGATTGTGAACCTCATCGCCACCAATAGGCATCTCCTAGGCCTATGAATCTATCGAAAAATACCGCATTTACCTGTTTATTCCGGGTATTTGATATTTTCCATAACAAATAACATTTTGAAGAAGAAATTTGCGAAAAAAATATTTTTTTTATATATGGAATTTATATTATATGTATTGTGTTTTTTATTTATTATAAATTCTGTCGGGTCTATGAACCTATCAAAAAATACTGATATAATAATTCATATTCTCATTCCATTATTTTCTTTAACAATAAATAATAAATTTATAAAAAAACTTGCTTCAACTTCAAAACTTGTGAAGTGTTAACTGAGCGGTCGTCAGCACTTCTGTCATTTCCACATAATTTATTGTAAGCAAAAAATCATTTCAGAAAACGCAGAAAAAATATGTACTTAATTTAGTTAATGTTAATGCAAAATGCAAAGAAACCAATGTTGAAATATTACTCGTAATTGTCAAATATTTCAATACAGAAACTTGATAATTATTATTTAATTAACAATATGAATTCAATAATATAAATGTAATCGTCTGAAAGGACTCCTCTATACTTGACATCATTTTGTGTTGTGGATTTGCATTTGAGTAACTTTTAAAATGAAAAAAAAAAAAATTAATACAATGTTTTTCAAATGTAAAAAACACATTGTTGTTCCACTAAACTGTATCTTTGGCAATTTTTCACAATTTGGTTTCATATCAGAAAGATTGGTTTCTTTTTAAAAACTTATAAGTCTAGAATGATTTAAAATAGGTAGCAGGTAGTATTTCAATCATTGCCGCTTATTAGAAATTTATTTAAGCTACGGTCTTCGTGGATGCTTGAATGTTCCATTGAATCTCAGTTTTTAAATAGTGAGCAATTAAAAGCACTCAATTTTCACTAGCAGAAAATCAATTTTTATTCAGTGAGAGTAAGTAAGTACGTCGAGTGAGTCGATAAATCTTCAAAGATTTCAGCTGTTCAAACACTTGGCAATCACTTGACGCTCCGATGAAATTCTTCTGGGAGGATCAAATTCATATTTAACGTTCGTAAATATCCGTATTTTTCTCTCTCTAAATAAAATCCTCCCTGTTATATAATCAAGCGTATTCCGGGCTTCCAGGAACGACAAAAATACTTGATCACGTGGCAATTATTAATTAAGATCTTTGCGCTATACAGAAATTGCTTTAGAGCAGACATAATTGAGGCAGAACCAAGAGTCACGAAGCAGAGCCCGTAAAAAATTTACGTCATCATAGCAAGTGCGCATGACGTTGGGGGGAGGAGAATGAGAAAAGAGCAATCTTGGTGACAATTAAAAAATGGTGCCGAATTCCGTTACCCAAATTAATATGGCAAACGTACTTCTTCACGTGATTGTCGGTCGAAATAAGCTGTCATACAAATTCTTAAGAATCTCTACACAATATTTTCCATAGAATAATTGAATTTAAATTAGTTTGATTTTATATACATATATATATATTAGGGTGTCCCTTATTTTTCAAAGTTTTAATTTTACAATGCATAGGCTATTGTTTTATTCATTTGGGCCTAAAATATCCGAAACCATTTTTTTTCCTTATTCGGAACAGTGTAACCCGTGCCGACTTGCGCCCAAAGATGTCCCATACAAATTGCGTCACAGGAGCGGCGCGCGGTCGTTGTTATTGTCATTTATTCTAGGCTTGTCGGGTAGTAGCATGGATTGTTTTATATTTCGAAGATGTCAATGGAACTAAAAAGCAATTAAAACAGTATTTTCTTGGTTGGTGAAGTAAATCACCAAATAACAGGTGTAAACTACCATCTAATCGTCAAGTTCTCGCAGGTCTATTTTTCAACATACGTGAAGTTAATTTGACTGTTAATGAAAGCCCGAATCTTGTCATTCTGGAGTGCAATATGTTCTGAAAAAAGGCTAGAATACCTACCAGAGCTGTTCTTAATTATGTTAAGAAGTTAGTGGATCTTTATCAGGTCTGACGAAAACTGCAAAAAATAGCAAGAAGATTCAGGACTTACATAGGCGCCGCGAAGAGAACTCTCAACTTGAATTAAATAATTTATTCGATATCGCACAAGCCGATGCTCTTGAAGTGCTGTGATACGACAGCATCTTATACAGGACGCTTGAACGGAGCTTGTGTGCAAAAACTAGAAAGAGATTTGTTACTCTTTGCTTGCCGCCATCATATATATGAACTGATGCTCAAAAGTGCGTTTGTACGAGATGATTATAGCAATATCATTGAGCTTGCTATTGTTTTTCTGGGTGGAGGCAATGAAAATAAAATAAAAATAAGACCTGCATTTTTGTTTTTTAAAAACCTTAAAAGATTACGAAGAAGTTGACAATTTCCAAAGCGGTTTTATACAAGTTCAATCAACATTTGTGGTATTTGTCAGAGAAAATCGCCGTCCTTTAATTTTTGATGACAACGTTGATGAGCAGACCAAAGGAAATATTGTCGAAAACTTACAAAAATAAAGTTTTGGTGATTCGGGAAAGATATATGTTCCATCGAAGGAACAGAACAGTCTCTTTATATTGTACGTAAGTAGTGTTTAATCTCGTATTTAAATTAGCACTTATTTGTTTTATTTATAGATACTACAAGTATTTGTTATCTTGTTTTATGGAAATCTGGAGTGATTTTGTTTCTGTCAAGAGTAAAAATTTATTTTCACGACTGAAACTTGATAGTTGTTTCCTTCAAGAAATTGTATCTTCATAGAAAGATAGCGCGGAGTTTGTGGAAGCTAAAAAGAAGGTTACTAGCTTAAAATCAGTTAATGACACAGCTGAAAGAGCTGTTAATATAATAAAATACTTTCATGGTTTGACTACCGCAGATGAAGAACATAAGCAGTTCATATTATGTTGTGTGCCAGAAAATAGAAAAATTTACCCAGACTGTAAAAAAGAGACTTTGAAGAGGAAATATCCAAGTAAATAAATATAAATTTGGATCTTTTTTTATAATTACAAGAAAAACATTATATAAATACATGTTTTCATCAATATTTATCTAACATAATGGTTTTAAGTGATCTTTTACAACTACATTTAAGAGACACTTAAAGCGGCTATTTTCGAAAACTTTGAGGGCAAGTCGGCACGGGTTAGAATTAACGTAGGAAGTTGAAATTCTGTATTTGGGTAACTAGTAGACTATTAAACATAATTAGGGGGTATGCGTTTCAATAATCCAAAAAAAAAAATTTTTGCCCATATAAGGGACACCCTATATATATATTGATATATATAGGTGAGCATATATATATATATATATATATATATATATATATATATATTATATATATATATATATATATATATAATATATATATATATATATATATATATATATATATATATATATATATATATATATATATATATATATATATATATATATATATATATATATATATATATATATATATATATATATATATATATATATATATATATATATATATATATATATATATATATATATATATATATATATATGCATATATATATATACATATATATATATATATATATATATATATATATATATATATATATATATATATATATATATATATATATATATGTATATATATATATATATATATATATATATATATATATATATATATATATATATATATATATATATATATATATATATATATTATATATCTCGCCCTCATTATCTATATATATATATATATATATATATATATATATATATATATATATATATATATATATATATATATATATATATATATATATATATATATATATATATATATATATATATATATATATATATATATATATATATATATATATATATATATATATATATACTATATATATATATATATATATATATATATATATATATATACTATATACATATATATATATATATATATATATATATATATATATATATATATATATATAACATATATATATACTATATCATATATATATATATATATATATATATATATATATATATATATATATATATATATATATATATATATATATATATATATATATATATATATATATATATATATATATATATATATATATTATATATATATATATATATATAACAACATATACATATATATATATTTATATGTGACGCATGCCACCTTAATCTCGCCCTGCAGGGTTCCTCTCCAGGTAGATCTAGGTGTGCCTCGCTTCCTCTTTTCACTCACAGGGGATCAGTCTGGTGCCCATTGAGCAACGTAGGCTGGGTTCCTTCTCGGGGTGTAACAGATCCATGGCCATTTGCCCCTAGCGACATGTTCTCTGATAGGCCTTTCACATGCCATGGCTCAGAAAACAGCAATAGACCCTGTTAGGAGCCGAAAGATCTCGAAGATTAAGCGGAGATTACTTTTTTTTTAAATCTGAAGTTTTCTAATGAAACGTGTTAGATTTCGAAAATTCATATCCGTAAAACAGTCCGTTTTTTTTACACTAGTGTAAAATAATTAATGTTTTTATTGGATTTCTTGATAGAAGTTCATTTTAAATAATGAAAACAAAAACTATTATAACTAACTAACTAACCATCACGCCGTCTCCCCGAAGGGGTAGACAGAAAGAATGGACTGCCTCACTTTTCTTTCCTGACATATTTCTCTCGCTTCCTCAACATTTATACATCGTGTCATGCACGCGCGTCGATTTCTCTGACTCCTCACATGGCCGTCATTCAATATTTGATTTGTTTGATCGTGCCACGTTTTCCTCGGTCTTCCTATATATCTGGTTCCATTTACATCATTAACATTTTTTTTTTACAATTCTTTCTTCATTCATTCTTTCCATATGTCCAAACCATCTTAATGATCCTTTCATTATTTTGTTCATGACACCATCATTCGCACCGCATTCACTTCTTATAATTTCATTCGACACTCTATCATACACAGAGTATCCACACATGCATCTAAGAGATCTCATTTCTACTGCATTTATTATACTTTCATCCTTCTTTTGCCAGTTCCATGCTTCGCTTCCATACATAAGGGTCGGTAGAAGAACACCATTGTGCACTGCCATTCTAGCTTTTTTGGATAGGTTTTTGTTTGCGATAACAACTTTAAGTGCACCATTCACCTTGTTGCCTGCCCTAACGAAAACAAAGAAAAATTTAAAACAAAAAATACCAGAAGATAGCAGCAACATGCCAAAACCGGTCGAACATAAACACAAGTGGAAGCACACTAAATACATAATAATAATAAAAAATGGTTGCAATTTTTTTTTTTGTTTTCAAACTAGTGTTAAATATTTTAATTTGAGCTTTCTCGAAATACTACTGGAACGCCACGGACGAAGCGTTGAGAAAGTCCCACTTGCTTCATTGAGTCTGCTGGCGACATCCTTTTCTGTGTCTCCTGCACCCGCTATTATACTACCGAGTCATGGACACAAAGAGGACACTCGAGCAAGATTGGGGTGGGGTCATTTGTGGACAGTCGTAGGTCTATATAGTCTTGGCCACATTAATTTTGAGATTCAGCGATCATTGTAGTCATCATAAGAGCAAGTATCTCGTTGTTTACCATTATGGTGAAAATACAATGACATCCAAATTTTTAAACCGAGACAAAAACATAGTTTCATCGGAAAAATAATCAGCAATTCATAAATCAGTAAGCGATATATTTTATGAATGAAATACAAAAAAAAAATCTTATCATTTTACATTTGTGTTTTTTTTTCCAAATGCATGTTTTCTATTTTGGTTCGCTTTCAAAATGGCAGGAAGATTAGCGTCGTTGGCGCTGGCGCCTCGACGCACTTTGGGGTGGCAATTGCCTCCGCTTGTTGCTCCCGCGGTAATGAAACACCGGACGTCCGGAGTGCACAACGCCCCGGGGAACGACGTGCTTTTTATCATTCTTGCAGAAACACTGCAGCTAATGAGATTATCTTACAGAGAGCTACTTTACCTTGTGAATCAACAGTTTGTTTGTATGGTAAACGTGCAAATAATACTTGGAGATGGATAGTTTTATTATTGTACAAAAAATACAAAATCCTGTTTACTAAACCTTCGAGAATGGTTCAGTAGCAGCACAATATCCCTATTTATAGCTGCTGTATCAGAAATTAAAAATAGCCATGATGTTATTCAACCGATAGGAGAGGAACAAGAAGAAGATGTTTATATAATTTATATAAGTATTCAAATATGCTTTAAGCATATCTAAGAATTACTTTTGTATTTTGTTGGGTTTTCTCTCTTACAACTTAATTTATATTTACATTATATTAAGCGTCGTGGTATTACTGAATTAATATTAACAATATTTAACAACGCAAGTCAAAAGCATATCTCTATAATATATATAACATAATTCACCAACTTATATAAAGTTCCATATAATGTTCCTATACATCTCCGTCGAGTATTTCATAGTCGAGAAAACTGAAATGTATTCCAGGAAATTAAATAAATAAGGCATTTTTGTAGCCTGAATAACAAATACCCTCACTTCTTTATTCAAAAAAGTAGAAATTAAAAAACAGATATTTATATATTTTACTAGATACATTTATTGTAAGACGTTTGGTATTTTATGACATACAATGAATCAATGTTCTTTTAAAAAAATATATACATAATTGAAAATAAATGTGATTTTAAACAAGTTTATGAAAATCAGCCTTTATCAATTCCGTTGATACTTTAGTGAAAAAGTTCAAACGATTATTTTTTTTGTGGATTTTGTCATGTAACTGGTGCTATCCCTTTAACTTTTCCTTTTAAAAACGGGCGCAAAATTTCTCCCTAAATTCGGGCAAGCTTTTATAATATTTTCTGTTATCGAACGAACCTGCATCTTCTACGCACAAACCGAACTCTCCTTACAACTCTCAGCCTCACCTGTCCGATCTGACGCAATCGTAATTAGGAATCTCCATTGTACTGCGGACTTCTTCACGCAAGCGGATTATTAACAAAGGCCCTCCCGCCCGTGACACCCTAATAAGATTCATTTCCCCTTTCACACGACATCCACCGTACTTTTTATGACAGAAGGAAAACGCAGAACACAGAATTGTTTGCATTTTATTTTGTTATTAAAACTTATAATGTGGCTCCATGTCATCCTATCGTATTTTCAATATTTTCGTCTTGTTCAATGTAGTTGGCTAAAATTATCTTTCATTATATGGAGACACAAACAATCACACAGCTCTTCCACGACTCCGTACTCCATTCACATCGTAAACGTATTCTTTCTTCATCCGTTGTATGGATAATAATAGTAAAGTTAATTTTGTTATTTTAATTTTGGTGGTAAAATTTCATTGTAAATAATGAAAATAAAAATACACGTTTTTTAAATGTATTATTATTTCTGGTCCGAAGATGGCAGCAAACTACCGAAACCGGTCAAAGACACAAACATTAGTAGATTTTAACTAAATATACGCAATTTTTTAATTATTGATTATTTTTATGTTCAATATTTAAAAATATAAGTATTTCAAAAATAAACAATTGAGTGCCGATCATTATGAAGGTGCCAAGTATCAAAAAAGTCACGAGTTTTTTTTATCCCAATTGGTGTTAAACATAAAGACTATGCAATGTGATTGAATAATAGAGTGTAGTTCAAACTTTCGCCTAAAGATGCCACCCGCGCTACATGACACAAGTTACAAAAAACAGCTTGTTTCTATTTTTAAACTACTTAGCACCTTTATTTAAAACGTAAATTTACCTATGTATGGAATGTGTACAATTTTTATTTTATTTTATTTTAAAATTATTTGAATTTGAATACTAGGCATTAAATAATTGTAAATTTTTAAATGACAAATAACTATAAAGCTTCGAAAAAACTTTTCATGATAAATATTTTTTTAAAGATGAAAATTATATTATAATCATAAAATGTCGGCAATGCCGATGTCATAGTGTTTGTTTACTTTTTTTCTAATATTATATTAAAATCAAAATATAATCATGAATACATTTTATATAAAAGTTTCTAACCGTTATGAAACCGATATTTTCTAACTAACATTTAAAAAAATCTTTGTTTGAGATTTATTTTGTGGATGTTGGACGATCGAAATGTGCGCGGGAGATGCCTATTGGTGGCGATGAGGTTCGCAACCCATCACACTGCGTCCCCGCGGGGCGAAAAGAGAAGGATGGAGTGCCGCATCGGTTAATGTGTGACAGTCCATTATTTCTGTCTATCCTTTCGGGGAGACGGCGTGATGGTTAGTTAGTTAGTTAGTTAGCTTTAAATTATTAATAAAACATAACGGAAAACCATTATTCACGTTTATGTAAGAACTCAATTGATGAAGTCAGTTATGCACGTATTGTGTATCCATCAAAAAGCTGAATGAAAATGTCGATTATAAATGAACATGATAAATTAGAGATGAAGGATTATTCGGCAATGCTTTGTTGCACAGGCAGCTTACGGCAGCGAGGGTTGCAGCGGCGCTGGGTGAGCTGAAGACCGACGCTTTGCGCTTTGTTTTCTGCCATAATAATTGCAAATCCGCGGTTATTACGGCCGGCCAGGCAACCTGAAAAGTGCGCAGCCATGATGTTTCATTACGCGCGGAATTTCATTTTATTTTGAGCGCCGGCGTAGCGTCCCGGCTTTGGGGCAATAACATTAACACTTCAACACAAAATAATTGTTATTGCCGGGCGCGCCCTACACATAACATTATCTCTATTGTCGGACGTAACTTTAAGTTATAACGAGATGAGATCCGGGATATTGCTTAGGCCGAGGTGATGTACGGCGGAGGGAGCGCGGCGTGTAGCGCGAGCAGTGTAAGGAGGACGTAATGCGCCGTAAATATGGCGCTAAATCCACCCACGAGTGCCCGTCAGCGGCACCGCCGGCCGGGCCGCCCGCCGCCTCTTGATCTCGCGCCTATCGGTAGCTCGGGGCTAAGCCGCACTGTACACATAAAACTCCCCCATACGTCTTTAATAAACATCCTCCCTCTTCAAGCACACACTGTCTTCATACACAAAGACTTTTTCAGAATCCATTATCACGCTTTTAAACAAGAGCGGATTACACATTTCTTCCGAAATTAACATTTTATTATTTGTCTTTTTCTTTTTATATACTTTGTACATACAACACTGTTAAAATTACATATCAAACATGTTATGGACAACCAGTCCTTCTTCAGTGATACATATCATAAAGATACATATTTAGAATATTATAAAATTGTTTACAAATATGATAAATTTTGACAGATGTTATAAAGATTTATTTTGGAACATTTTATTCATTATTTTTTCCCCATAAAACTGTGTGCCCATAATGACATATGGAATCGAAGCAAGTGCAGACACTGTCAGAACCAAATATCTATTAAGAGTAGCAGAAATGAGAACATTGCGACCTATTGTGGGGAAAACCCTTAGAGATAGGATACCCAATGAAGAAATTTGCAAATCCTGTAAAGACACAGTAAGATGGTGGAGTAGGCAAAGAAGACGATTCTGGAGGGGCCACATCGAGAGAATGAATCCAGCAAAAATTCCTAATATCGTGATGCACGAGACTCCAGAGGGCCGTCGACCACCAGGACGACCACCAAAGAGATGGAGAGAAGGCTGGTCGTCTTCATCATAGGAAGAAAGTTGATATCCTCCATAAACATATCGCAAGATCATCAGAAGAAGAAGAAGAATCTTTATAATAAATAAATAATGTCTGAATAATAAAAACCTTGCTAATAAACAAACAAAAATACAATTTAGTTGTACTTTTTCGAATTCAGAATCAACAGTTCAGTCTGCAATTTTCGATTGATTGAATCTTTAGGCATGTCTTCATATACTAACTAGGGCATGCATGATTGGAAGTGCCACGGTAGGAAATAACCCTGCTAGAAGGTATATACCTCAAAATGTATAGTAGTCCTCGTGATTCCGTAAATTCTGTTAAATGTAATCACCAACCTTACAATCAGGGTCAATTCAGGCAGGTAGAGGGCGTATGGCGTATCTTCGGCGCTCAAAACTGAGCTAAAGGAATGTTATCCCTACAGAAAATCTCTGCAAAATATGATGGAAAACCTCTCCAGTAACATTTTCCAAGAAATGTGCTGAGAAAGGATTCGTCACAGTGAACGCCATCATCGGGGGGACCAGACATGGAACTAAAAGAAGAAGATTAGCTTGAGCGGATCTCAAACTTTTTTGGTGACGAAACCCTTATAAAACACTAAATATTTTACAGAGACCTAAAATCAGCAAAACCCGCTTTAATGATTATTATTTAATTAAAATCATATAAAAATAAGTACATTATACACTTCGCACGCTTAATAGTAAACCGATTGTGGTTTAGGTCATAATTGAATTAACATTAGACCGAGGCTTGTGTTAACGCTATCCATCGTTTCGCGTTTAAATTAAGTAAAAATTCCGCCAATTGACCTCCATTACACTATATCGGAATTTTTCATTCGTGCGTGTTTTTCGATTATTTTTGTTAAAACACCGACTCATGTCAGATTGAGCAAAACTTGCCTTTTTTAGTTAAACCAGTGTTCTATTAAGCTTGCGACTTATTACGTACTTATTATGCTGCTTGTCGCGGCGCAGGGGCCTTGCAGACCCCCAGGAGACCCGCGGAGCACACTTTGAGAACCGGTGATCTAGTGAAGGTACTTAATATGGAGATAATTCTTGGATGAAGTATTTGAACACTTTTTTCATTTATTTACTTTGTAATTGTGTGAATAAAAACAGAAATGAGATGAAATTGAAATGAAAGGAGAACGCCAGAATTCTTTATTACATAATCATTTCCCGACCACGCTAGGAGGTGCTTATTATTTGTTCTGGGCGGGGGATTTTAGGGGCTGTAAAAATTACATAGCACCGCGACATAAACGGAGAAACGTTTAGTCACCATCCGTCGTCCGGGGCCGGGGGCATCCGAGGAGACTCCCTATCGGCGCGGCGGCCGCGGAGTGGAAAACTTTAAATTAAAATTATAATTAACTTCCAAGTACCCCGCAAGAGGCGCACAACGACGTGACGGGGTTATACTTCATAAATGATTTTTTAATAAGAGCCCCGCGAGTGCCGTAATATCCGTGGTTTTGTCGTTCCCGCTCTGGAGCCGTAATTAAACAATGAGCCAAATTAACTGCATCATTAACCGATGACCTCCCTGCCGCTGACGCGCCGCCCTTCCGGCCCCTCTGTTTGGCAATATTATTTCATTGTTCGTTTTAATTTGGGCGAAACGACTTTATAATTTAATCAAATATCGTATTAATAGAATCAATTGAATTACTAAAATTGAAATACTCAAAATAATTACGAATTAACCAGTTTTAGTACCAAAGGCGTGCATTTCGATACAAGCTGTTACCAGCTCTTTTAAATAAATCATTATTTTGTTTAATTTTATTTTGGTACAATATTAACCTGGTTAGGCATCAGGCATGCGTATTAGATGATGTTTGGCATCAGGCATGCGATAGAGTCGGGTGGAGAAGGTTCCTTGAGGCCCTATGCACCACGGAGGTGTGACAGGACAAAAAGAAGAAGAAGAAGAAGAGATATTAACCTGATTTTTTAAATAAAAACAACACGTTTCGAACATATTACTATAAAACGGAGAATCACAAGTTTCCATCAAATAACGCGAAGCTATATAAAGCTGGGCACAGAGCTATAATCTTCAACTCAGGAAATTGAAAGTATATATAAACAAGACAATCATGGAAAGATGAGAGCAGAATAAATGCGGTAGAGATGAGGTCCCTAAGACGTATGTGTTGTAGAACGAAGTACGACAGAATCTCAAGTGCTGATATTAGAAAGGAATGTAGAGCGAAAGACGGTATTACTCGTATGAACAAAATTATGAAAGGATCGCTGCGTAACGATGTAAATGGAGTACGGAGTCGAGGTAGACCGAGAAAAACATGGCATGACCAAATTAATTAAATTTTAATGATTGGTCATGTTAGAAGCCGTAAGAATCGACGTGGGTGTATGACTCGCTGTATGAATGTAGAGGAAGCTGGAGAGGTATATCAGGATAGAGTATATGGCGGTCCATTCTCTCTGTCTACTCCTGCGGAGCAACGGCGCGATGGTTTGTTGTTGTTGTTGACAATCATTAATAAAGCGCATGTCACAAATTAGTAATTATAGTATGTTGACACATTTTTTATGTATTTTGTGATCTTCTGTAGTTCAATTAATAGTAATAAAATCATTTTATTTATTGCTTCTTGAACAATGATGTCAAACACAATATTAAATAATTAATACGAATGAAAACGTCAGTTTTCTAGAAGTTTTATTATATTTTATGGGAATGACATGTTTCGCCCCTCTAAGGGATTATCGTATGTTTCATGTTTCGCCCTTCTAAGGCATTATCAAATGACATTTGATAATGCCTTAGAAGGGCGAAACATGTCATTCCCATAAAATATAATAAAACTACTAGAGAACTGACGTTTTCATTCGTATTAATTAGTAATAAAATCTTTGTGAAAATGTATACTTATATCTGTATACGAATCCTGGATTTTCACCTGTGGGTGGTTAATTTAAATTTTTAATTGTATCTCAATAGAGACGAAGAAACAAATTGGAAACTGAATATGGATGATCAAGGTGTTTACAGGACTTATGACCTGTCATTGGTTGGGTTAAGCGCACGCTTTATGTAATTACAACATTCCCCATTCCACCATTGTTATTATGATCATGCATGATACATTTTTGGAAGTTGTATATATACTCCAAATCCGTACCTATCTTCACGTGTCAGTTCCATTAAAAATTTAAATTAACCACCCACAGGTGAAAATCCAGGATTCGTATACAGATATAAGTATACATTTTCACAAATATTTGTAAATATTCTGGTCAATTCTTTGGCGTATAAAATAGGAGTGATACTCCAGGCGACTTCTAAAACAGTGCGCTAGGAGGCGGTAGCCTCTTCGCATTGTGTTAATAAAGTAGTTTGCTAAATGCTAAAACAATCATTCTTCATAGATGGCGTTAGTGGGTGGATTGTATAGATTAATCTTAAAAAATTAATTAGTACAATCAAATCTACATAGATGGCTAACTGGAACTGACACGTGAAGATAGGTATGGATTTGGAGTATATATACAACTTCCAAAAATGTATCATGCATGATCATAATAACAATGGTGGAATGGGGAATGTTGTAATTACATAAAGCGTGCGCTTAACCCAACCAATGACAGGTCATAAGTCCTGTAAACACCTTGATCATCCATATTCAGTTTCCAGTTTGTTTCTTCGTCTCTATTGAGATACAATTAAAAAGTAATAAAATCGTCTGTTTTCTATAAGTCTTATTATAATTTATGAGAATGACATGTTTTGCCTATCTAAGTCTATCCCACGTCTTTGATTAGTTTTTAATTATTTCGAGTATCAGTGTTCATATTTTCTGATGTTCGTTTGACATCATGTTATTTATATACTCATAAAAGTTAGTATAACGCTTGTCATTGTTCAAAGCACTTTCAAAGCTCCGCGAGAGTTGTTTGGTCATCAGGATTAAGTAATACATTAGCGTGCTCTCACAATGTAGTGTGTGTATCTAAACGGGGATTGAGTATTAATATTAACATCAAAGTAATGTTATAAACAATATATATATACACCTATATAACACAATCTAGATCATGTGTACAACAACTTTGCTAGCGTATAGTCTGGTCAACACAGATTGGCGAATGTGAAATAAAGTAACAGATATTCGCCTCAGTATTCTACATTACATGAACCCTGTTCTCAAATTATAGCATGTGTTTTAATTTAAACATACTTTCACAAATTTTCTGTTGCGTACATATATAATAGATTTTTTTTTTAATTATATTAATTTTACGACATCGTTTACGGTTATTCCAATATTGCTACCAACGCGAAAAGACCTAATAAAATAAGTGAATGACATCAGGGATCCACGCTTCAACGTAGAATGACTATAAAATGTTAAGTACCAACAATGTTTTTAAATTTCTACAAAATAAATATAAAATTTAATTATTATTTTAGATCTTCTATTCACGTGTAGTACTCACCTATTTCTTATTGGATGTATCAAAGTTTTTTTTACGTTATATAAAATATTCAGTGACTCTGAATTTGAGGAAAGCTTTGCTTATGACATTAGTAGTGCCTGACTTTTTGTCCTTTGTGGTATAATTACAGAAGTGGATATGACAGAAGCGAAGTATGAACACCCAGAGCCATGACATGGATATCACGAGAAGGAAAATGAGGCATCGGTCGACCCCAAAAAATATGGGCTGACGATATAATTCTAGTCGGGGGAAGGCAATGAATGTAAGTCACGCTGAATAGAGGAACATGGAAAATGTTTGAAGAGGCCAAAAATCAGCAGTGGAGAGATGGTTTAGAGATGGGTGGATGTTTAGTACAATTACATGTTCGCTAAGTTCGTGTGGTTAATCTGTAATAATCAGAAGGTTCCTTCCTGAGTACGTTATACTGCCAAGTCACTGAGAGAGGTACCCTATCTCTTGCCGCAGCTCTGTAATAACTTTAAGCCACACTTTGTCGATTCAGCTACTCGGCGCCGGTACACGGGCGTCTCGGTTCCGACGCCTTAACAAACAGAAATAAAGTTAATCTTTACGGATATCCCGCATTAGCCCCGCTTAGCTTAGGTGCCCTCAGCCTAATCCGTCAAGTAACAAACTGTTTGTTTTTATCTGAATTTTAATGGTGGATTTTTTATGTGTTTATTAAAATTCTGTGGGCTCAGCTTAAGTGTACTCGAGAAATAAATGCTTTTCTCTACATCCTTCAATTATGTTGTACTTACCACTATAAAATTTCTGAAAAACTAAAATTACTAATTACTTATTATTATTATTTTGTTGAATCGCTTTTTAAATCATTACAGCGCGAGCCTAACTGATGTACATGGTAAAGCTATCATATTGATTCTCATGACAAGTGATAACCTTCGCCATTTTATTGTCACATAAATTGTACACCGGACCAAAGACAGTGTGACAATCGCCCTGCCATAGTAGGAAATCGAACCCGGGACCCTCGGTGTGACAGTCTTATCACTTGTGCCATGAAGGTTGTTAATTAACTTACTAACCATCACGCCCTCTATCGCTGAATGGGGAGGCAGAAGGAATTGATAGTCATAGTATTCTTTCCTAACATACTTTTCTTGTTTTCTCAACATTCATACTTTACATCGTGTCTTCCTCCAAAATTATATCTCTTACTTTATTAAAGAGATAAAAAAATAAAACGATCAGATTTAATTTAATATTGTAGAATTCCGCATAATTTATGAAGAAATTTTTCACAATAATACCTATTTTGCATATAAATATATTTATTTATTTTCTTATTTTCTGGACTATTTTCATCTTATTTTTTTCTCCAAAATCGTCAACTGAATTATTATTTTATGTTTAATGTTTAACCGGTTTAACTATAATAGATTATGAGTTAAAACAACAGTATCATAGTGGGTGCTAATTTAATTTGAGTCCACATGATTTTGTCACAAATTAAACCGGTTGGCAAACATAACATAAATAAATTCACATTTTTTCATTTACTCATTTTCTTATAGTATCCATTACGAACCAATATCTTTTAACAGAATTGTTATAATTATTTAACTTTATTTATCCTGTTTCTTGCTACAGACGAATAATGTGATAAACATTTTTTTACGCAACTTTAGTCTTTAAATAATGAAATCATAAAATTGTTTTTCCTTTTTTGAAATCGAAATCTGTCGACCCAGACGGCAATACTTCCATTTTGCTATTAAAGCCTTCATTTATTTATGAGCGTGTCATCACCAACACTACCCTTTTGTCTGTATGCTTAAAAATGGATCAAATAGTCTGAACTATTTCACTGTGTTTTGAGCCAATAAATTGTCAAAAGTAACGAATTTTTTTATGAAATAAAACAATGTTTCATTCCAAAGGTCGTCGATCACGAAGGTGATGGAAAAATCGAGATGGTGAATTATCACCGGATGAGTTCTAAAAAACGAATAATAATATAAATGTGATTTGTTAATAAATACTTAATAAAATAAAGTTGTTTATTAACATGATTAATATTTTTGATAATTTTAAGTTCAGGATTTCTCATAAATTTAAAACAAATAGTTTTTTTTAATTTCTTGGTAAAAGTTCATTATTTACTAACTAACAAAACTAACCAACCATCAAGACGTCTCCCCAAAGGAGTGTGTAGAAAAAATAGATCGACACACTGTTATTTCCTGACATACTAATCTCGCTTCTTCGTGTGGTCAAGATTAAATATTTGATTTATTTCATCGTGCCACGTTTTCCTCGGTCTTCCTCTCTTAAAATTTTGCCAGGTAAATTTAATTAACGTTTTGTAAAGTAGAAATTTTGTAAATAGAAAATAAATTAAGCAACTCCATGAAACGAACAACAACAGAAACTGCCCGCGCACGTATTAAAGTATGCAGAGCGTATTTTTACTTATTTGTGTATGAGCTGCATATTTTCAGAACGTGCTCACAAAATTGAAGGAGTTACAGTTGCGTTATTCAGTGTCTTTATTACCTTTCAGACTCAAAACTATTTCAAGTCAAAAGAATTTGATGCGACTATTTGACACTAGTTAAACCGTTGCTTTTTTTAAAACATTATTTAACAAAAATATATATATTAGATGTTTACAAAGAATGGGTACTCCCATCCTTTGTAAACGTGTAATATTTTTTTGTTTGTTAAATAAAGTTTAAAAAAAACGCAACGGTCTAACTAGAGAATGAAAGGGTCGTTAAGATGGTTTGGACACAAGGAAAGAATGAGTGAAGAGAGATTGGTGAAGAAGGTAAGTGTAAACAACGTGAACGGAGCTAGAAATAGAGGAAGGCTGAGGAAAAGGTGGCATGATCAAATCAATCGAATATTGAATGACGGTCACGCGAGGAGTCGGAGAAATCGACGTGCGTGCATGACAAGATGTCTGAATGTAGTGGAATCGAGAGAAATATGTCAGGAAATAAGAGTGTGGTGGTCCATTCTTTCTGCCTTCCCCTCCGAGGAGATGGCGGGATGGTTAGTAAGTCAGTTAGTAACAAAGGATGGGGGAGTGGAGAAGGATATTGAAAGAGGTTAGGGCAGGCTACAAAGTGAATGGTGTAATTCAAGTAGTCATCGCAAACAAAAGTCTATCCAAAAAAACTAAGGTGGTAGTGCATAATAGTGTTCTATTGCCAACCGGCATGTATGTAAGTGAATCGTGGAACTGACAAAAAAGGATGAAAGTAGAATAAAAGCAGTAGAAATGAGATCTCTTCCTCTAACGATTGTGTGGTAAATCTCTATATGATAAAGTGTTAAATACAAATGTAAGAACCGAATGCAGTGCGTGTGAAAATGTTACGTACAAAATAATAAAAGGTTCATTAAGACGGTTTGGACACATGAAAAAAATGTATGTAGAAAGAATCTTTAAAAAAAGGTGGAAATGGAACAAGAAATGGAGGTAGACCGAGAAAAACACAGCACGATCAAATATTAAATTTCAGCCACGTGAGGAGTCAGAGAAATCGACGTGCGTGCGACGTGAGAAAGTGAATGAAGTATATCATGAGAGAAAAGTGTGGTGCTTCATCATTTCTGATTACCCTTTCGGAAAAACGGTGTGATGGTTATCAAAAATCGTTTGAAGCAAAGCTTAGAAATGAATAAATTAAGTAACATATTTATTGGGAGGTCAACGTGACCTCAAAAATAAAGCTTGGGACTACAATGGAAAGCAAATTCAGCCGAAGGAAAATGCTCAACATTCACATCTTAAGGAGAGTGCCATGAAATACAGATATTATTATCTACGTCATCGCCTAATACGAATCAGGACAATACCGTTCGATATAAGCCTGCATAATACCAGTATTATAGAGGATTCTTGGAACAAACAGAAGAAGGCTTTAGTATTGACGTCATCGTATTGCACCGTGATACAAATATACGTTAAATACTCAGAGACGAGAGATCAAGTTAAATTTTACTTTTTGGATAACATTCTCATTGTTACAATGTGTGAAAAAGCTGAAAAGGTTGGACGTAGGTGCCAAAATGAGTGGAGTGTCAGTAAGCTGTCTCTTGTATGCGGATGACGCTATCCTACTCGCAGACAACGAGCATGAACTACAAGTCCTGGTGAATAGCATGTACGAGGTATGCATGCGAAATGATCTGATGATGAATGTGAAAGTCCAAGGTAATGATTTTTGAAAAAGAAGAAATCATGAGAGTGTGCAACATTAGCGTGAATGGTGAAAATTTGGAGCAAGTAGTTGATTTCGTGTATTTAGGTAGTATGTTTACAAAAGAGAGGCATATTGAAAGAAGGGTTGGGGCAGGCAACCAAGTGAATGGTGTACTTAAAGTTTTCATCGCAAACAAAAACCTATCCAAAAAGCTAAAATGGCGATATATAAATAAAACGACCCTTATGTTTGGAAGCGAAGCATGGAACTGGCAAAAGAAGGATGAAAGTAGAATAAATGCAGTAGAAATTAGATCTCTTAGAGGAATGTGTGGATACTCTGTGTATGATAGAGTGTCGAATGAAAATATAAAAAGTGAATGCGGTGCGAATGATGGTGTTATGAACAAAATAATGAAAGGATTTTTAATTGTATCTCAATAGAGACGAAGATGCAAACTAGAAACTGAATATGGTTGATCAAGGTGTTTACAGGACTTATGACCTGTCATTGGTTTAAGCGCACGCTTTATGTAATTACAACATTCCCCATTCCACTTTTTCTTTTTGACCATGTAAGACAAATTTAAGATGGTTAAGTTAATCATTAAGATGGTTTGGACATATGGAAAGAATGAATGAAAAAATTATATGTTAACGATGTAAATGAACTAGAAATAGAGGAAGACCGAGGAAACGTGGCACGATAAAAAAAATCAAATATTTAATATCGGCCACGTGAGGAATCGACGCGCGTGCATGACACGATGTATGAATGTTGAGGAAGCGAGAGAAATACGTCAGGAAAGAAAAGTGTGGCAGTCCATTCATTCTGCCTACTCCTTCGGGGAGACGGCGTGATGGTTATTTAGTAAGTTGATTTTGTTACAATAGATAAATAAATACAATACAAATAACCGTCAGGCCATTCTCCAAAGGTTAAAGCAAAACGTAGGATCGACTCTCACAGTTTTTTCTTGATATGAGATTAATTTGTATTTGTCTTTCACAAAAAAAAACTTTTATTTAATATAAATGAAATCGTCTGTTTTCAAAAACTTTTTTTTTAAATTTTATGGAAAGGACATGTTTCGCCTCTCTAAGACATAATGACATGTATAATAACTACATTTATTTAGCTACTTTTTAACTCGTTTGAATTTATTGTATATTGATTAAGATGTTGCTTTTCTAGAAGTTTTACAATAACATGTTTTGCACTGATAAAAATTTGACTGCTGTTGAATAACAATGAAAATAATGTTTTGTCATATGAAGCACTCTCTTTGTGGTTAGGCATATTAGCACATTTGATAGGTGTATATAATTTACCTAGAAGATAAAACTTTGTTTATTAATTACTCATATTAAATAATACATACGAAAGAAATCGTCGGTTTCTTTTTATATTATACGAATAACATGTCTTGCCTTGCAAATAGACTTTTGTTAATGTCTTAGCAAGGCGAAACATCTCATTCGTATAAAATAAGATGTAACTTCTAGAAAACAGACGTTTTGATTGCTGTTAATTATTTAGTATTACAAGTGTATGAAAGAACTTAAAGGTATAAATGCTGGTGCTAAGATGAGTGATCTGTCTGTAAACTGTCTGCTTTACGCGGACGATGCCGTTCTCGTTGCGGATAGTGCGGACGAATTACAAGTCTTGGTGTCGAGAATGTATGAGGTATGCAAGTCAAATGATTTAATGATGAATGTCGGAAAGTCAAAGGTGATGGTTTTCGAAAGGGAAGAGCAAATGACAGTTTGTAATATAAGTGTGAACGAAGAGAACTTGGAACAGGTGAGGGAATTTGTGTATTTAGGTAGTATGTTCACAGCAGATGCCCGAACGGATAGTGACGTCGAAAGAAGGGTTGGTGCGGGTAACAAAGTGAATGGAGCTTTAAAAATAGTTATTGGAAACAAGAATTTATCAATGAAAGCGAAAACGGCCGTTCACAATGGAGTTCTGGTCCCAACCTTAATGTATGGAAGCGAAGCATGGAACTGGCAAAAGAAGGATGAGAGTAGAATAAATGCGGTAGAGATGAGGTCCCTAAGACGTATGTGTGGTAGAACGATATACGACAGAATCTCAAATGCTGATATAAGAAAGGAATGGAGAGCAGAAGAAGGTATAATGAACAAAATTATGAAAGGATCGCTGCGTTGGTTCGGACATATGGAACGCATGGATTGAGAAAGAATGGTTAAGAAAGTATACGTTAATGATGTAAATGGGGTACGAAGTCGAGGCAGACCGAGGAAAACATGGCATGACCAAATTAATCAAATTTTAAAGGTTGGTCATGTTAGAAGTCGGAGGAATCGACGTGCGTGTATGACTCGTTGTATGAATGTGGAGGAAGCTAGAGAGGTTTGCCAGGATAGAGTAGTGTGGCGGTCCATTCTCTCTGCCTACCCCTGCGTGGAAACGGCGTGATGGTTTGTTGTTGTTGTTGTTGTTGTAATTATTCTGAAATCATTAAAAACAGTTACATAAATAACACTATCAAATGATATTTTCATAAATAAATAAAGTAACTTTGCTTTTACTTCAACATATTTCGATTTATTTTTATGATGATAGCTTCCGTTTCCTATTTGATTTATTGACTTTAGAAAGTGAATGGTTTCGCATGTGGTATTGATAAGGGGACATTTGTAAAAAGCCCTAGTAAGACGAAACATATCATTACCATTAAACGTAATACAACTTGTAGATATCCAACGTTATTATCAATATAAAATATTTTGTATTGAGTTTTATTATTATAATTGCATCATAAGTAAAATAACAAAGGATCAAGAAGAGAAAAATAGTAGTAGTAATAGAGGCGGTGTGAGTGGAAAGAAAGCAAGACAAATAAAGCACGGCATAACCAAATGAATTAAATACTGAAAGGCGGCCACATTCGAATTTGGAAATATTGACGAGCGTGCATGTTACGATGTATAAATGTAGAGGAATCTATAGAAACATGTCGGAACATAGAAGTATGGCTGTCTATTCTCTCTCCCTACTTCTCCGGAGAAACGGCGAGATGATTAGTTAGTTACTTAATTAGAGTTTTTTTTTATATTTGCTTTAAAAAAAATAATAACTCACTAACTAACGATCACACCCTCTCTTTCCGAAAGGGTAGGCAGAAAGAATGGACTGCCACGCTTTAACCGATGCGGCACTCCATCCTACTCTTTTCGCCATCGCAGGAGACGCGGTGTGATGGGTTGCGAACCTCATCGCCGTCAATAGGCATCTCGCACGCAGATTTTCGTCAATAAATAGGTATTTTTTTAATTGGTCGCATTTTTAGAAAAATACTTACATAAAGTAACAAAACACTATTTATATTATAATTGCAATTAAAAATGTGTTTAACTATGTAGATATCAAATTGTTATGTGTTTTTCTTTTGTTCACCGTGTAACACTCGATGTGTAACAATATCGATTTTCAGAATCCCAGTAGACAATTTTAAAATTCAAAGCAACGTAGATTTCGCGGGGCTTCCAGAAATGAATGCGTGATAGACGAGATGCCATAACACATTATTATTACAAGTGGCAAACACTTCCTATTTTACAGCCCGTTCCCCGGCGCTCTCACAATATTACGGGCGAGGAGTAATGTGAAAGGAGTTTTTCCGAGTGACGTATTCTTGCTTGTGCCGCCTCATACGGCGGGGGGTGTCACTTTAATCAGGACCAGAGTGTAGGCCGGTACCCGACTCGGCGTGCTCATCATAAAATGAATTTATTATCACGGCAGCAGAATGCATGAATCTCAAATTTATTGTTTTCTAACTACGAGTACAACCTTCATCTCCTTAGTTTAGGTTTTTTGGTCTGTTACTCTCCGTATCATCATCATCATCATCAGCCGCCTGTCATCCACTGCTGAATGTAGGCCTCTCCCAAAGCACGCCACCGCCCCCTATCCATTGCCGCTCCCATCCATCCATGTCCAGCAATCCTCTTCAGATCGTCGGTCCAGCGGGCAGGGGGACATCCAACTCTACGGAATCCTGTACGCGGTCTCCACTGTACATCGGCTGTCGATTATCCGACAGATATGGCCAGCCCACCACCACTTCAGCCCTCCTATCCGCAGGGCCACCTCAGTCACCTTGGTTTGTTTCACCTTTTCTAAATCGGTCCCTCAAGGTTATTCAGAGCATGGCTCTTTCTATGGCGTACTGGGCAACCTTAAATCTATAGACTAGACCTTTTTCAGTGTCCACGTCTCGGCTCCGTACGTCATGATTGGCAAGACGCACTGGTTGATGAAGACTTTAGTCTTGAGGCATTGTGGTATTTTGAAAGTGAGAACATGACGTTATTTTCCAAATATCATGTATCATGCACTATCTTAAATGGTGGACTGCCAGCTTTTCTTCCATATTTTTAGATGGTGTCCTTGGGGTAGAGAGTTCCTTGCTCTTCCTACGGCCTTGACTCTGCCATTATCGTCACATGTTTAATCCAGAATCTACTTCTCTGCTTTGCCCATCTTGCAACACTATCGACTTAACATATTCTTCGAATCTTGGGATGTCGTTTGTTTGTCACGAAGTCTTTGTCCCTTAATGTTTCTGAGTATCTTCTTTTTGCTGGTTTGACGAAGGTTTTTGATTCTGACAGTGTAGGCTCTCTATTCTATGCTGTAGACAGACATACGTCATTTATATCCTGACCTATTGTCAGTAATATTGTAAAACTGAGTAATTTTCAAATGATTAGTAAATTATCGCATATTTAAAAAAGAAGTCAGGCTTATTTATTATTTAAAATTGTTTTTTTTTTTTCAATAATAATATCAATTTAGGCATTATTTTAAATTATGAGAATGGCTCTATATGTCCATATTTTATAATTTTCCATTAATATAATTCTACTCACCCCATCATGTATGTATAATAAAACATTGCAAACATCCCTTTCAATCTAAAATTCGCACTTTTCATAAATAACTAATATAATAACGCGAACTTTTCAGAACAAAATGAACTAATTTAACCTTTTACTGTTATATCAACCCTTTGTCCTTTGCAAACACGGTCCATCCATGCGGGGGTGAGATTCACATCCCTATTACAGTGTTTCGTGAATTGGCTTCTATTGATTTATCCCCCTTTTAAAATTACCTATATTTGGTTCCAAAAATCATTCCGGTCACGCAATAAGCTATTGTTGTTTTTTTATTTCCGGAACAATATGCCAAATTGTGACATATTTCGGCATCAAACCGTATTTTTCATCATTTGTTGCAAACATTTCGAAATTATGCGAAGGTTCAACATTCAATACATATTTTGACGCTTTACAAGCATAATGCATAATTAAATCATTGTTGAATTAGATACATTGTTGGTCATCGCGCTTATGTATTTTTTAGTTTATTAAATATGGATTTAATGTAAACAAAACGAATATAAAATAATAAACAACAAATTTTATAGTTATTGCCATAAATATGATAATCAAAAAGTTTAAAATATCTACCGAAATGTAGAAGAATGTTTAAAACCAAGAAAATAACATTTAAAAAAAATGTATTTGACATTTGACATGATTACATAACCTAACCATTTGGAAAACTTAACATTGATAGGTTTCTATTTTAATTCGCGAAATTCAAAATAGATTACAAATCATTGGATATTCGAAGATGTGAATACATGGTCCTAAAAATATGTTTTCTTAAAATACTGGAGAATTTTGGTAGCATACGTACCAAAAATACAAATAAAATAGTCTTATTTTTTTGTGTCATATTTGGTTTCCCTGACGTTAACCACTATGTCACATTTGAATATTTTTCGTACCCATAATCCAGTAAGTTCCTTGGATTGTTATTCGTTCCTCTCCAAAGTGATTTTGTGAGGAAAGAGTGGTTTCCCGTTGCCTTCTCTGATGTTAACATCTGCCTAAAACGTTTGTCTAACGTTGTCTAAAACGGCGCTTTACAAATTAACCTAATAATTATTATTATTTAAAATTAAATTGAACACTTTTATAACGTAGTACAAAACCACTTTATTTTGAGTCAGGAGCGCCAACCGGTTTCACTCTGTAACGAGCTTCGTCAGGGCTATTCACAAACTGTGTATAGCCCTGACGAACAGTTTGTGTATAGCCCTGGCGAAGTGAAACCGGTTGGCGCTCCTGACTCAAAATAAAGTGGTTTTATACTACGTTATAAAAGTGTTTAATTTAATTTTAAATATGACAAACCACCAAGTAATAGCTTCTTTCCAAAGATTATTATTATTCTTAAATGGGTAACCTTCCCTTAGCTGGGTTGACTTGGTTATTGTAATGGTACATCATTACGATTTCTTCGGCCACTGTATTCGCCCCAATTCTCCCCAGTTAAGTACCTCTTCGAAATTTATTTCCAACTTCTCCTGTTTGCGCCCTGTGAGCCACCGCCGCCTTCCCAATTGGTATCACTGCTTTTTCGGTACTCTATGCTTCGAGGCAGAAGCCCGTCACTTCCCTCCAGTCAGCCGTCGCGGGTAGGCCGCCATCTTGTGTTCTTTCGCCAGTGCCCAGTTACCACCACGATGTAGGAGAAACGTTAATCCGTTGGCATCCGGCTGGACCAGCAATGGTTCAGCCTTTCTCCCATCATATCAGGTAGAATACTAATAATAATATCCATATCGAAGACCGCATATTGGTTACACATGTGCGTCATGTGTCCGCGTGTCTGCGATTGATTCCCTCCGCCACGGTCCGAGCCATCCTCTGCTCCCGAAATTGCCGCCCACGTGTTGTCGCACATCATGTCCCGACAACGTGGTTGACCTCACCAGCCAGCGGAACTGCGAGGACCACTTCTTCATGCCGCTTCAGACAGCACCAACAGGTTAGGGAACCTCGTGTCTGCCAGGTGACGCTCTACATATTGAATTGCTGACCCACCATCTTCTGGTCAGCGTCGCTGATAACGTCTACGGACGACGTCGCCGGTCGATGTCCTGACGAGCACGCCATCGAGGAATCACCTCAAACAGCCTCTTCATTATTTCATCATGTGCCTTTTTATTATGTATTCGTACGACATCCCTAGCCTCTGGATTATTATTATAATGTTAACTAGATAATAAACCTTAATGTATCCCAAAATAACTGTCTTTATATTTACACCCGTCCCTGAATCGAATAATATACCGAAAAGAATCTCACGATTACCACCCTGAAGATAAAAACCATGCTCTCTGTGCTAACCGAGGAGGTACGTTTCATTATCTGGTACCGAACATTTGCCATTCCCCTTTCACTTTATCTAAAGACACTGATGAAACTGTTAGTGGTCAAATTCTAATACAATAAAAATAATTTGTGGATGCTAGTGAATATAACTTGTTGGTTTTGCTGCTATTTAACGCAGTTTGGCTCTTGTGATATTTCATATAAATTTATCTCCCAGTAAGGCATGCACGATTACGCCTTACCAACCACGAGAACCTTATCATCAGTTACCAAATAATTAATCTAATCATCGAATGGAAAACTCCAGGTGATTATAAATAGGTGCCTTCGCTCAATATTCAAGATCTTTTGTCCCCAAACAGTGTTTAATGCTATTCTCTGGGCTATGGCAGGCGAAATACCAATCAGAGAACTAGTCGCAAATGGCTGTGGATCGATCACACCCTGAGACGGAACCCAGCCTACATCACTCAGGCCGCACTAGACTGGTCTCCTGCGGGCGGAAAAAGGGACAGGCTTAGAGCCACCTGAAGAAGAACCCTGCAGGACGAGGTTAAAGCAGCAGGCCTCATTTAGGATGATGTTTGGCATCAGGCATGCGATAAAGTCAGATGGAGAAAGTTCCTTGAGTCCCTATGCACCACGGAGGTGTAACAGAAATCATCCATTTAATATTATAATTTTACTATGATTTATAGTTTATTTTCTTCTTACCATTAATCATCAGCTCATTTTGATTCTTCTTACCATAAACCACTAACTGGTTTTGATTCTCTCCGTTTCTCCGCCAGAGGAATTACTAAAGTTTAATTTCAGTAATCGTCATGATGAGAAATATTTAAATATTATCTTTACATTAATGTTAAATTCAGTTACTACCCGTAGCTCGAAGTTATGACTGAATTTTCTTATTTTATTATGAAATCCTATTGGCTGCTTATTTTTCTCAACTTTGATCTTTCATAATATATTTGTTTGGGAGAAGAAATTTGAATGATGCAGTTTTTTTTTAAATTATGCTATTTTTATCCAAAATATTCTCGAAAGTAAATCTGCAAATGTTCTTAAAGCGGATTTCAACGTCACCAGAAATCGATTCCCAAAAGCTATAAATATAAATATGATATAATAAAATATTGTAAAAGTACGTTGGAAACTTATCATATATTTCAATATATATCCTCCATAGCTCAGCGGATTAGAGCGCTCGCCCGTAAAGTAAAAGGTGCGTGTTCCCTTCTATTTTTAAATTTATGTATTATAATATTATTTAACATGAAAAAAATATGTTAAGGTCGATTTTTTTTTCATGACTTTGAACATTTTTAAAGTATTTATTTGTCAGACAAATAACGACATTTATAAAAAATATTAATTTAAAAAAAAATTTAACACCGAACCTTGTTCGTAGCTAGCCGCAAAAATTATCATATAAATAAATAAAATAGTTCAATAAATCGATGTTTTTCAATAACTACTTCCACATTTGTCTTTTTTCTAGTCCAGGCAAGTTTGTCGATGCCAGCCAACTTGGGGAAACCTGGCGCTGTCGAAATAAAAAAAAGTGGGTGAACTATAATGTTTTAAATTTTTAATTATATCTCAATAGAGACGAAGAAACAAACTGGAAACTGACTATGGATGATCAAGGTGTTTACAGGACTTATGACCTGTCATTTTTTCACAAATATTTGTAAATATTCTGGTCAATTATTTGGCGTATAAAATAGGAGTGGATACTCCAGGCGACTTCTAACAGAGCGATAGGAGGCGGTAGCCTCTTCGCATTGTGTTAATAAAGTAGTTTGCTAAAAAATGCTAAAAAACAATCATTCTTCATAGATGGCGTTAGTGGATGGATTGTATAGATTAATCTAAAAAATTAATTAGTACAATCAAATCTACATAGATGGCTAACTGGAACTGCCACGTGAAAATAAGTATGGATTTGGAGTATATATACAACTTCCAAAAAAATGTATCATACATGATCATAACAATGGTGGAATGGGGAATGTTGTAATTACATAAAGCGTGCGCTTAACCCAACCAATGACAGGTCATAAGTCCTGTAAACACCTTGATCATCCATAGTCAGTTTCCAGTTTGTTTCTTCGTCTCTATTGAGATATAATTAAAAATTTAAATTAACCACCCACAGGTGAAAATCCAGGATTCGTATACAGATATAAGTATACATTTTCACAAATATTTATAATGTTTTATTTCATTTTTATTTAAAATAAACTTACAAATAGATTTTAGTAAAATGATTAGATTATATTAGTAATAAAAATTTATATAATTATTTATTAAAATTAGTTCAATTTAGGAGTTACGGATTTAAGTTTAAAAGTCTACAATGTTATATCCCTATTGCTCGTGACACATCATTCTACTACACTAATTGATCATGTACACATTTGCCCTTCTGTTTCTTATACGTGTACATAAGCCCACACCCCTTCCCATGTATTGGTATGTCTATTTATAGTGTTATTTATTTATTTATTACTCTGTTATTTATTTAGTTTCATTTGTAACCCTGATAAAGCTCCCGCGGGAGCGAAACCAGTGGTTTGATAAAACAAAAATAAAGTGGTGAAAAAACAAGTAAAAATGTGAAATAATTAATAATAAATATTTTACTAGAGAATATTCACTGAACACCATTTACGGTATTTACTTTAAGTATATGTTGAAGAATCTCTAACAGATCCATTTCACTTAAAGGAATCACGAGATTGTTAAACATCTATTAGAAGAAAATATTTATTAGAGATGAGTAGGAAAATATGTTATTTCACTAATTAATCAGAATAAGGTTGTTTGTAACGCGAGAGCGAGAGTTCTTCGATACTTTCCGTAACGCCACGAGGGAGGGAAGTTAACTCTCAACTCGTAAATATTACAGAAGGCGAGGAAGAAATTTATCTTTACGGCATTAATAATAAATGAATACTACACAAAATAGCCATTTTGAATTGCGAAGCAAACTTCCAAATTGTAAACGGGAAAGGCGCCTTAAAAAAAAAAGCTATATATTATTTAGGCACTTTTGAAATATAAGTTTTTTCTACTAATTTCTTTTCTTTCTTCTAATACTTTCTTAATAGTATATCGAGGGGTAAAGTTTGCACTTATTTTCTCTCATAAGTGATTTACCTTGTGATGTATTTCAATAAAATAAGTAATCGATAGTTATCAAGTCACATTCTGGGTGTTTTATAATATACAGGTATGTTATATAAAATGTGTACGTTTATATAATATATAAAAAAAAACATTATTATATTTTGATGGAAGAATATTTTTATTACAATTTAAATATACTTTAGTTTGATTTATGCTATTTTTGAAAGGTAAGTTACCTTTTATGTATTATTTTCACAAACCATTGATTAAAAAATTTATCGGATAATTTATAATTTTCTGAGTGCTGAAAATTTTTTCTTGTTCCTTTAACAAAAATTTTGGCTGTAACCTTAACAATATATTATTTTTATGGTTAATATCAAAATAATAATATCCTCAATATCAAATGCTAAGCAGAAAAAAAACATTTGATTATGCGCCAACAAGCCAAAACATGACACTTAAATAACATTCATAAAATTTCATCATTATATAATTTTAGAATATTATTGTTAGAATTATTTTGAAAAATCGTTATTCATACCAGTACAGCGCGAGCTTACTCGATGTAAAGGGTATAGCTATCATACTGATTCTCGTGACAGGTAGCTAATCTATCGCCATTTTGATTGTCACGTGAATTCGCCAATTATCACGTGAATTCTCCACCAAATCAAACAGAGTGTGACATCACACTGCCATCATCTGGAATCGAACCCAGAACTTTTGGTGTGACACACTTAACACTTGTCACTCGGCTAAGAATAAATATATATTAACCAGCGTGTCCAGGTCTCATAATGATTTAAAATATTAATTATGATTTTAAATATCATTTGCGTTACATTTATGCGTTGTAAAATTAAATATTGCATTAGTGAAAAAATACCAATATTTCAAACCAATCCCATCAACTTAATACCTTAATAGGCCGCTAAAAACCAGTTTATGTTGTACTTAAATTATTCAACTTTAGCATTGCAAGTTTTATAAACTGTTTGATTTTCAAGCAACGTGTGGCGATGAGGTTTGCAACCCATCACACCGCGTCTCCTGCGGGGCGAAAAGAGAAGGATGGAGTGCCGCATCAGTAAAAGTGTGATAGTCCATTCTTTCTGCCTGCCCTTTCGGGGAGACGGCGTGATGGTTAGTTAGTTAGTAGGAATCAAAAAAGTGCACAAATTAAATATTTTTAATGCTGAACTAAAAAGACATACAGGTTAGTAAGCTATTAGGCATTTTTAAAATGCGCTTGAAAGTAGAACTGCAAAAAATACAAAGCGTTGTCATTTTTCTACTAAAATACTTCATAGGAATTCAAATTTTGCGAGTCATTTTTAAAAGAAAATTTACAGTTATGAAAGTTAATTTGCATTTTAGTAGAATCATTTGTAAAAATAATTATGGTAGCAACGTGAAGGATACTGTAAAAGATGTCGCAACGAGCTGCCAAGCGCCAAGCTGCACAGCACAGAATAAACCCAGCGGCGTTAACTCTCCCTCACTGCTCTTTACGCCGCCGCAGTTTCAAAGTAAATCAACTCCCAGAGGGTTTTTGCATGTGGTGAATACTATTAGCAAGACTTGCCTCGCAATATTAGCTCTACCATGTAAGGAGGACTATATCTGACGAAGGCGAGGTCAATAAGCGCGTATATGTGGGACAGACAAAACACTTTTATATGTGTATTTAAAATAAACACAATAAACTGTTAAATTTAAAAAACTTTATTATATGTATAACAATTGTATTTTTATCTTACGCGACAGCTGTTTCGTCAACACCTGATGATGTTAACATAGGTTGACGAAACAGCTGTCGCGTAAAATAAAAATACATTTGTTATACTGTAATGTTACATACCATTACGATTTCTTCGGCCACTGTATTCGCGCCTAACTCTGTACCTCCCCAGTTAAGTACCTCTTCGAAATTTATTTCCAACTATCCCTTGTTAGCAAAATACAGCAACATCGCGTTATTCCAAAGATGCAATTCCGGTTGGCAACACTGTTTTTTCTACCCCCTGCACGGAGCGGTAGAAGCCGGCCCACTTCACTCCAGTCTGCCTTGCGAGTAGGCCGCCATCTTGTGTTTTTTCGCCAGTACCCAGTTACCACCACGATGTAGGAGAAACGTTAATCCGTTTCCATCCGGCTGGACCAGCAATGATTCAGCCTTTCTCCTATCATATCGTTTGAAGGTACGCGTCAGGTAGAATACTAATAATGTATTTATCCATATCGAAGACCGCAATAATAATTGGTTCCACATGTGCGTCATGTGTCCGCGTGTCTGCGATTAGTTCCGATGGCTCTATCGGACATCGACGTGACCGCGTTGACACCCGATTGTCAAGGGCCACACCACCATGCGGAACTGCGTGGACCACTTCTTCACTCCGTACAGCACCACCAGCCTATGGAACTCTTCATTCTTCCATTTATGTTTCGATTAATAAGACATCCCTAGCCTCTGGATTATTGTTATAATTTTAACTAGCTAATAAACCTCCATGTATCCCATATAACCTGCGTTTATATTTACACCCATTCCCATATCGAATGATAACATCGAAAAGAATCTCACGATTAAAACCGGAGATTAAAAGTCATGCTCTCTGCGTTAGCCGAGAGAGTAACATTTCAATACATAAAACAAAGTTTTTTAATTTAACAGTTTATAATGTTAACCCTTAGCTTCTATGTCCACACGTTGTGTGCATTGGGTTTTTCCCACCAACTCCTATATCCACTACTTAGACATTTTTTTATGAACCTCAAATAGGGTTTTGCTATTCTATATCTATGTATATTATGTAAGAATCAAATGAATACTCTAGAAATATTTATGAAAACTTATTTACTATGAACTTTTATGAAAAAAACTTGGAGCCCAAAGGATTAAAGTATCATAGTGTTTCGGCCAAAACAATAGACTATTTAAAATAAAAACACATTAAAATATTTTAGAAAAACTTATATTTTTCAATGAATACAGTTTTTACTTTTTACTGCATTCCAATACTATTATATATACATGTTAAAAATATGTCCTATATTGTCATTAGTGTTCAATTAATGATAAAAAACATTACATCGCCCTTTTTGTGAGAGACCAAGAATGGAAGAACAAATTTCCCATAAAATTGTAGTTAATTTAAAAAAAAATCTAAATCATTCGATTCTCCAATTATTAACAATCGCATCCAATGATTTTAAAAATTGGATGTAAGAAAATAATTTATTACCTGTTATATGTTTTTTAAATTTCAATACTAGGGATTGGTTTGCAACAGAGCCTTGTAACATATTTTGCTGGTTCATACCACTTGGGTCTTTTGATGTGGTAGTTTCCTGATGTTTTTCACTTTTTTTAATACAACAAGTTGTTTGAAAAAAATTACCGTACACAATTGTTTAGCTATAGATTCTCATGATATGAGATAGGTAGCTAGTATAGCGCCATTTTTATTGTCACGTGAATTCTACCAGACCAAATTGTCATCGCCGGGAATCAAACTCGGAACCTTTGGTGTGGCAGTCATAGTTGTTGCCACTCTGCCACAAAGGTCGCAATATTGTTTGTGTACATAGTATTCCACGGTTGAATTGATTCCTCCTCATACGTCGAAATAATGGCAAGCGGGGCGGCAGCTTTCACTTCCCTCTTCCACTTCCTGCCCCTTTCATGTTGTGAATTACTCCTTAAATGCATTAATGGACGTCGCTAGACAACTTGTACTCACCATGTACCGATAAGGATACACAACATTCATTCCAAGCTAACCTTTGACAGGTCCCCGGAAGAAACAACCGGGGCCAAGATTTTGAATAAACATTTGACAATCTTACAATGAAACTAACCTATTTATTAATACACACGTAATAATATAAATAAAATACAATAGTCATTACGCTATATTTCCTATTATTATATTTTCTAATAGTCACAAGCTACAAAATAATAATTCAATGATTTTTTCAAATGTAGCATATCCTTTGCGGTGAAAAATTTTAAATTTATAAAAATGTGAGACAAAAAACAACGTGTTTATTTTATTTAAATTTAAATTTAATTAAATATTACAGAAAACGAACAGGTTTTATCATATTTTATGTAAATTATTTTTAAAAAGATTAATTTGATTTGATGGTAAAAGTTCATTGTAAATAATGATAATCAAAATAATAATTGTAAAAAATCTTTTTAAAATACGAGTACATATTTAGTTAAAATCCACCGATGTTTTGTGTCTTCGACCGTTTCGGCAGCTCGCTGCCATCTTAAAGTCATTTTTTTTTTAATGTCTTTAATAGCAAATTGGAATATGTCATTCCCATTAAACATTTTCATTTCTATAAAATTTACGCTTCTTCAATATTAAAAACTTATTAAGGCAAATAGCATATCAATACAAAATAAGGAAAGTAGTCTCATCTACAATTGGCTGGTTTCTACAATCACACATTTAATAAACATGAAATCTTTAAAGGTTCATGAATTTGAGAAATCTATTTTTGAATAATGCTAAACGTATCTACAGTAATGTCAATATATGAGTTATTTATTGTTCACACATATACGAGTATTTGATAATTCCTTAGAAAGGCAATACATGTTATTTCCATAAAATATAATAAAATTTCTAGAAATCAGATGTTTGATGTGGAGTTTTACATTCTTTCACAGGAAATTATTTGGTATGTATTTTTTTAATTCCGCCATATGTATTAGATATACTTGTATTCATCGACCTATTAAAACATTCTCTCCGTATTTTGAGCCCTTACAAATAAACTATTGTTTGTATAGCAAATCTATTTAGTTATTAAAAATATCCTACTAAATTATTTGTAAAATCTTATTTGTAAAAAAACTAATTTTATCATAACTGCGATCAAATGGACTATTATGGTATTCATCGACCTATTAAAACATTCTCTCCGTATTTTGAGCCTTTACAAATGAACTATTATTTTTATAGCAAATCTATTTAGTTATTAAATTATTTGTGAAATCTTATTTGTAAAAAATTATATTTTATCATAACTGCGATCAAATGAACTTAAACACATATTTCCAAACTAACTACCAATTGAACAATCAAGAAAGGTTTACTAAGAAAGTTTAGAAATTTGGTACTGATGAATGAGGAAATAAAAATTACTGAACAGTTTAAATAAAAAAAATAGGTCCAAAAAAACACGACACGTCCAAATTGGGCAATTATTATAAGATGATCATTCTAGAAGTCGGAAATATCGACCCGCGTACATGTCACAATGTAAATAAAATTATGACGCTTGAAATATTTTACACAAATACATGTCGAATAAACTTTGCATTATATCTACATACATAGACATTTTGATGTATGGAAAAAAATGACAATACTTTTTTTTACGTGGAATAGTTCCTGAGAACGTGTACTCGAATTGGATTACTTGCCATTCATTTTATTTGTTTGTAAATAAGCCTTTTAAGAAAGTATCGCGCTGCAGATATCAAAGAAAAATTCCAGAATAAAATTTGAATACTAAAACCCGCGCTCACGGCTATGCCCGTATACGGGCGAGATCGCGCCAGCTCGCTCAGCTATGAATAAAAGAAAAGTTATCTCCCGAAAATCATGAAATATGAAAATTCATGTTCGTCATTTCTTACTGCGATGCTTTTTTGTTCTTTCAAATTCATTCATCTTTTATCTTTAAGAACTTCTCAATGTTCAGCCGCAGTTCTTACCCTGAAATTAACTAATTTTACGAGATCTCGCGAATTATTCATTTTTTGAAAATCCTTTTTCCACGGCGTGTATTCTATTTACATAATATATGCAACATCTGTAACTTCATCCGATCCTTGTCATAAATTTTAGATAAGTGTGAACATACATATAAGCTTATCATACTTCTATGATAAACAGTGTTGATAGAACATATTTACCTCGGTTCACTATCTTTTGGAAAAATGAATACGATTTACTTTTTTTTAACAAAATGTAAAACTAACTAACCATCATGCTGTCCTCTCGAAGTGATATACTTAAAGAATATACCGCCACACTGTATATTATATGTATTCTTAAAATTTGTGTTCAGATAATGCCTATAATATTATGGACAAAATAAAATATTCACTAGTACTTTAGAAGAGCTTTTTTTAAATATTAACACAAGATAAAATTTCTACTCTGAGGATAGGCGTCTGTGGCCCGTAATATGCTTGTGAAAATTCCAAATATATGTTATTAAAATACACTGTTTCAAAAAAATATTCAGATATACAATTATTTTTTTTAAATAGTTACGTACAAACACTGATTATCAGAAAAAGTTCCATAAAATGTATTAGCTTATTTTAAAATTCCATGTGTTTTCATTAGTTTTCAACACGTACTCCATGTTAACCCGTACAACTAAACGTAATCTGCTGCTCGTGTGTATTAAAAATATGAAAAAATTAGTGGGAAATTCAGAAAAGGAAAAAAAGCAATGCAATGGTTTACTGTTTAGCACGGCTCGGTTGACAGGCGACGCTGAATTAAATATTCAAAAAGCTAATCAACTGGACATGGGCATGGGGGGAGGGCGGAGGGCGACGGCCGGGAGTGGGGCCTGACAAGGGAAATATTACCAGAGGAAGAACAGTAAATGTCTACGTCCGTATGTGATTGTACCTACGTTTTATTTTGGGCTGCGTCCTTCTTATTTTTACAAATTAACTTACCGCGCGTTTTCTCTGTAGTCTCAGTGTCTCTGATATACAAACAGAAATATAATATGCACCGTACAAAGGGCCGTTGCTTACTATTTAAAAAATCATAAGGCAGAGTTATATATCTGTATTACGAGAGAGATTTTCTACGTTTTACGAAAATTCACACGAACGCAAAGAGCACAAATTACGACCTAGTTGAGGTACAATATAAATAAAAACAAAATTCACTTCTTTATGAAATACAAAAAATGAAATAAGTCTTTACAGAAAAAAATGCAGTATATCGTTTATTCTTAAGAAAATGTTGTTATTATTTACTACCAATTTTTTTATTATGAACATAATATTTTTGCAACATTTTCCTAAAAAAACAATTCGGTAGCTAATCAAAGTCATATATATGACAGCAAAAAGTGTATCTTTAAAAATAATCATGACTAATGAATGATCCTTGAGTAAAAAGTTTGTTTTGCAACCGAAACTTGGAGATACTTTTGCAATACAGGGGTTAAGTCAGCAACCTCTCTAAAATTGGGATACCAAAGCATGATTTACCATATTTTCCAAACCAGGAATTCACAGAAAATCAGAATCATCTGGACATTTTTAATTTAGGCATAAAGAAAATCTACATTAATTTTATACGATTTTTATGATCTAGACAATTCGAGAGAAAGAGCTTAGTAGTACCTGAGACCATTCGACAAAGCAAGATTTAACGACATTTTAAATAATATAAAACATATATGTAGAGTACATCTTTATTAAGTATAAGACAAACCGTACAAGAAAACCAAAGATGCCATCTTCCTGCTTACCGCACCAATCACTCTCAATACGCGGTGATGTATCGAATATGTAATATATGTAACAAGAGTTATGAAAATATTTCTTTCTCGCTTACATACTGCCATGACACGGCACAGCATAGAAAGAGTTAAATATTTATATAACCACCGCACATATATAATATAATTACCCTGAAGATGGACACTGCAAACATCTCCGAAACATCGACCGAGGAAAACACGATGCACATGTTTTCAGCTAAACGATCCGGACTTTTGTGTTTGTGTAATTTACGAGTATATTCCATTTATCCACCCTTCTTTTAGTCAACTGTAATTAGGCACTTAAAACAATTTGTAACTTGTATTTTCACAAAACCTTGTTTCGGTTATGACACAACCTTTTCGATATAAATTTTAATGTAAAAATTGTGCATTGGAAAAAGGTTGTGGCACAACGACATGAATATACTCAAGATCCCAAAAAACAAAATAAAATATCTGTTGATATCTTTCATCCGAAAGCAGTGGATCTCAAAGGAATGCGCACCCTTCAGATTTTATCATTATTCGTGTTTAACTTGGATAGATAATTGTTTTTTTTTTATTATTACAGTTAGTTAATTATTATTACATATGCGTGTTGTATGGGTGTAAGTACTATAAAACATTTATCTAAAATATGTGGTAACATGTAATTGACCTTCTTGTATTCCTTTTTTGTGTTTTATATTTGTTTGTAAATCGCTGTCTGGTACCTAAAATAAATAAATTAAAATATTTTTAAGACATATTTAAACATGTACACATGAAATATCTCAATTCTGCTACATAATTTTTGCTTAACCAAAAATGTGATGGGAAATATTTCATATCCATTTACGTCTTCCTTTTAGAGTTCCAGTGTGCATTTTCACCAAGATAGGAACATACTCTTTGATAAATTGTTATGACAAGAGGTATTCTTATCTCGTACAAGTTGAAACAACTTCATGCGAGTTGTACGAGCAGCGTGGGGGCGGAGATACAGATCATTGCGTCATTCAGAATATTCGTGCCTCATTACCGCTTCCTTATTGCTGCATCAACAATTCCCTGTAAATTTGGGTCAATATGTAATATTACATATACATTATAATACATTAGTATTCATATTCTGGTCATTTCTGGTGTAACTTTTAACTCTTTAGTTCTTATTACCATAATAAAAAATCCAACAGATATATTATGCCTACTGCCCTTTGAGTTGGAAAAATGGATAAATGATTGATGAAATATAACGTGTAATTTTTCCTTGATTTAAATAATTGATATGTTTCATTCAACCATAAATAAATAAAAATTAAAAAAAATTAACAAGGAATATTATAATAAGCTTTCGTATGAAGCACTTAATTTGTGGTGTTACATTATTAAATAAAATAATAATACACTTTTAGCGATTTGTATCTACACCACTTTAAGAGTGGTATCTTTAAAGTGGTGTAGATAAATATTATTTTATTTAAAATTATAATAAACTGATTCAAGAATAAACTTACATTTTTAAAAATTAAAATTTTAGAGAAGCGTATTTTTTAAACTAAGGCTTTAACACTGTGTAAATCCATACTGAAGTTTTTCTATAAATGAAAACATCATCATCTCGAGAAAAGAAAACCCAAAAGCGGAAAAAACTCCATTTTAATTCATAAAAAAAAATGTAAAACCTTTCGAATATTTTTTTTTTCTAATTCGACTATGGTCATCATGCATTTTTTTTAAATAATTATGTTGCAAGGTAAAACATATAAACTTGTCTTTAGTATTACGAGGATATTTTAAAGACGATCACCACTCGTAACAGAAGCACCAAGAGCTGCCGAAACTGGTCGAACTAGAAGAAAAATTGGAATAAAAGTAACATTAACATTATTTTCTATATTCCCTTCACTTTGAATTTTAAATTCAAATTTAAATACAGATAATTACACTTTGTATTGTATTTTCACAACACCTTATTTTTATTTTTGCCACAAGATTTTTCCAATGCACAAATTTTAAAATTGAAAAAGACTTAAATTTAAATTTAAACTCGAAAAAGATTGTGTCTTAACAGAAACATGTCTGTAAAAAGAAAAATAAGGTTTTGTGGAAAAACAAATTTGCAAATTGTTTTAAGTGCCAAATTACAGTTGACTAAAAAAACGGTGGATAAATGGAATATAAATTATATAACCACAAAAGTCCGGATCGTTTCAGCTGAAAACATGTGCACCATCTAAACATTTTTTTTGTTATTTTATTTTATATCCATTATATTTTATATTATTTGTTTAAGATTTATTTTGTGGACGTTGGACAATCGAAGTGTGCACAGGAGATGCCTTTCAGTGGCGATGAGGTTCGCAAACCATCACACCGCATCTCTCGCGGGGGTGAAAAGAGACTGATAGAGTGCCGCATCGGTTAAAGTGTGGCAGTCCATTCTTTCTGCCTACCCTTCGGGGAGACGGCGTGATGCTTAGTTAGTTAGTTAGCTACAAAAATCAAGTCTATTTATTGAAACTAACATTTATTTTCCTAAAGTTTTTATTTCACTTAAAACTTTACAAAAAAATTCGTTTCACTAAGTTTTTTAACAGATCTTTTGATAACTCTAACCTTACAAGTGATCTAAAGTAAGGAAATTACTTTCATTCTCTTTATTTAATTACTAAAAACACCTTACTTAAACATAAAATATACTTTTAATTATTTTATTTTTCTTAGATAGAATTAACTGTACAAGCGGAGTCTTATCGAACGATAAATCAAGGAATTTAAAAGCTAAGATTTAAAAACAGTGTAATTTTTAGTCTCTGCGGGCCGAGGACCGGCCTTGAGGGGGCGGGGAGGGGCGGGCGGGGAGCGCCTCCTATTCATCAGGCTGTCTTGAATGGAGACTGATTAATTATTATTAGGCGCTAAGAGTCTACAAGCATTTAAACAGATGAAACTGAAAGATTCCCATCCAGTGACTGAAGATTTTCAACTGTAATTTAATACACAGTGCGAAGGCTGTGATGGCCCGTGAACCCTAAATAATGTTTTTTTTTTCATCTTGAAAGCACTGATTATTTAAACCATAAAATAGGGATGTTATCGTCAACTTAGTTTTAAAATAACTATATTTGAAAAAGTGATTTTTTTATTTATATATAATATATTGTTTCTTGAAACTCTGATGAACTTTTATTATAGTAGTTTGTTTTATGTTTCGCCTTGCTGAGGCAAGACAGCTGTTTCGTCAACCTTTGTTGACATCATCATGTGTTATAATATTATAATATATCAAATGTCAAATTTTCGTGACTGTCGAACCTTTATGTTTATTTGTTCCAATGTCAATTTGAATAATTTCTTTGATATTGTTTTGAAGTTCTTGCTGGAGTTTAGTTAGGTACCTTAATATTTTAATTAGAAGAACGATTAGTTACTATTCATAGAAGAAAATATTAAATCAGGAAAATATAATAATAAAATAATAATAATAATAAACAATTACACATAGTATAGAGTCAAAAACGATGAAACATAATAAATTAAAAACGATAAACAATTACAGGAAGTAGATTATAAAATAAATTGTGGTATAATACATAAAACAAAGTTATTTCATTAAACAGTTTGTAATATTAAAGTATCATAGTGTTTCGGCCAAAGCAACGGACTATTATTTTTATAATTTCATAATCATAGAGTTTATTTATCTGGAAGATATTTTACCTGTCGTCTATCGTCTAAAAAATTATATGAACTGTTTATTTCGTTCACCTTATGGAAACAACTTCTTGGTAAATTTGTATAATAATAAGAATTGTAATCAAGCAAAAAAAATGGTCAAAAACGGAAATGTGTGAAATCCACATTGATTTTGTATTTCCTTTAAGAATATTTCGTTATCATACGTTCTAGAAAGTTAGAAGTTGTTTGTTCAAATCTACTGCCCGTCACTGAAGGGAGGTGCTCCTTGGAAGGGTGGAGAGGCAGAAAGGTAAGGGAGGAGTTCATAGAGTGGAGACAGATGAGCTGAAAAGAAGGGTGTTAAACTGAGTACGCAAACAAATCAAGAAAGAAGCGACAGGGGCTGCCGAACTTCTGGAGCGCCCTGTATCCATTTCCGTAAGTGCGTTTGACCGTTTCCATTTTGTCACCGTTCCTTCTAGAATTCTCCACATTATTTTATTTTCTAAAGAATATTTTACTGTTTTTTTGTACAAGCGCAAAAAATTGTGCTTTCAAGATATATTCAAAAAAATGAAAACAGACAAATGCCAAAAAGGGAAGAAATGACGAAAATAACCACGTACGCAATATATACAAAATGATTTTTTTTTTAAATAAAACAAATGATACACAACAAATACAAATGCAAAACATTGCTAATTCTAATTATTCTTACATATATTATATTTTTAATGGTTTCGGGAGCTACTTTCCGTCTTCAGGTGACATATGAAATTTATGGTGTTAATCGAAATATCATGGTAAAAGTTTATTGTAAATGGCTTCGACCGATTTCGGCAGCTCGCTGCCATCTTCTGGTTTGAATAGCCATCAGAAGATAACTGCTGAAACCTGTCGAAGCCAAAAACGTAATTAAAATTTAACTAAATATTCATTTTAAAAAATGACGTACGTTTAATTTAATTCACAAGCTTTTATCTAAAGTTACTTAATTTGAATAAAACGAAAACAATCTAAACAGCAAATATTAATAATTATATCGTAGTTAACCATCAAATCAACATAATAAACCAAACTCTTTTAATGAGAGAGTTCAAATCCTTATTTCCTTGTATTCCTTGAATTCTTTTCGAAGTCTTTTTGAAATCCACACAAAAATCGTCGATTGTTATGACTCGGAGCATGGCCACCATAATTTAACCGATTATGCCACCGCTACTTTTCCTCCGTTTTCATATATTATGCTCATTCATATCCACAAGTAACTGTTTGAAAGACGAATATTTATCATCAACATAACTGATCATAACATAATAATTTCGAAATATCATTTCCGATATAACTAACTAACTAACCATCACGCCATTTCCCCGGAGGGGTAGGCAGAGAGGATGGATCGCCACAATGGCCTGTCCTGGCATACTACTGACTATTCCGATATACAAATATTAATTAATATTTTAAATACCTGAGATTTCGTTAAGTTTTTTTTTCTTCTTGTTTTTCTTTTATAAATTAGGTCTGATGATCTGTGACACAGAAATTATGTCTTCTGAAATGATGAGGTCCAACTGTCTTTCCATATCATATATGGTCTTCTAGGTGGACGATTCCCGGTGGGGATTTCGTTAGCGGCTATATGTATATGCGAGTCTGTCGCTATTCATTCTGGCTACATGGTCCCTCCAGTATCTTCTTCTGGATCTATTACACTGAACGATATCCTCTTTTTCGCAATTTTTCCTTATTTCCTTATTTTTGGACACGATATCGGAGAGATTTTCCAGTAATGGATATTAGGACGTTAATCTTATAAATTCTTAACTTTCCGTTGTCAATACGCGTGGCTTGTTCTTCCAGACCAGATTTTTTAGACACCCTGATAAGGGAGACGTCTTATTGATTTGTCCTTTACAAGCACATTATAATTGCAGATCTCTACTCACAAATAACTGAATCTCATTACTTGCTCCACAGGTATATCATCAACAATCAGCTTTTGATTATTATTACAAATTAAATATAGGAGACTGCGAGAATAGTTATAACGTTATAATTACTGTAAACAAACCAGTTAATTTACCACCACTGAGGCCGATAACAGTTCTGTCGTTAGCAACATAAAACAGGAATGGGTTTTGTGTTTCCTGCGTGGTATTTTATGATCAGGTGTTCTGCATTGTGCTGCCTTCATTGTCTACCCATAAATAATTGCCTATGTGTGTGTTAATTTGTGGAGAATATTCATGATTAAAATTAATACATATTATTTGTGCTTGTATGTTAAGATTTCATACCATAGATAATAACTAGCCCGTATTTGACACCGAATAACAAAGTCCGAGAGTGTAATTATAATGGCAATTTACATTAAAGCTCAACTGCACGGGTATACAATTAGAATTGGTTTTGTAAAACAGAAATTACTCAAAACGGAGCATTTGTTTTGAGCTCTATTTCATTGTTTACTATTTCGAATAAAAGTAAAATTGCAATTTGAGTCTTTGAATTTTTTTAAATAAACTTCATAGGTTTACGCGATTACGATTTTTTTATAGATTTAAACAATGTTTTTTTTTCACTTTAAATTTAATTTAGCTTGATTCATTTTGAAGGTTTTTTACACCTAATTCGTCGGGAGAACGATATAAAATCTACAGTTTATATAAATGTATTATAAAAACATGTTTTAATTCATAAAAGAATCCTGAATTCTACATTAATTAAATCGGTGAAAATAAAAATAAAATAAAAATTCTTCAATTATAATGTACCTCTATATTTAGTATACTTTCGTATGAAGCACTTAATTTATGGTGTGATATTATTAATAATAATTGAAAATATGTATTCATTTTAGGTAATATTTGTATACAGGCCACTTTGTTTTATGTATAATCAAGGATTTATATCAATGATATTAGAACTTATTTTACAATCTTCAATGTGAGCAGAAAATAGCTCATTATTATGAAGAAGGAATCTGGTCGTGTCCAGGTTTGAACCCATGTCCCCTGGATCAGGAGCCAAGCGTTCTATCCCCTAGACCACCACCCAGTTAATATTAAGTGATTTATATACAAATTTTACAGGTGTATTATTAGTATTTTATGCATATTTAGTTTTTGATGTGATATAGATTTTTTTATTATTATTATAAAATTATATAATATATAAATAGAGGTAACATAATTTTTCTGCTGTTACATCAAATTAAATGTTTATCTGCAAAATATGCTTAGTAAGGTTATCGATATATTTTTAATAAACACACAGCAATTAGGATATAATAGAAAAATGCAACAATAAAATGCCATTTGAAAATACAATATTACATAAGGTGTTAAAATAGTTCATTATTTTTTATAGATTTAACCATGGTATGGTAATTATAATTGAGGCGTACTAGTTTCACTTGGACCCAAGCTTTATCAGGGCAGTATGAATTTAAATCTTACCTTAAAACCCACATTTTCAAAATATCGCATAAAATATTAACAACGGTTATCTGATTGCTGGTGTCACATGCAGCTCTTATTACTAAAAACATTCTCAAAGCGCCCGTGAGGTGATAAATTCACAAAAACGGCCCTATACGAATTAGACTAATTTTTATAATTATTATTATATAATTATATGCTCCGTGGCGAGCGGTCGGCGTGGCGAGCGGTCGCATTTTGGGCCGCTCCTGGGTATTTCTGACACTTATCACGATTCACAGTGTTGTAGTTTGAAGTCTGTTAGATTTCTGTGTTTTCTACTTTGACGCCCTCGAATTAAGTGCTGTTTTTAGAGTGCACTTATAGTGACGGCCTCGTGTTAATATCATCAGTGTGAGTCCTCGCATTTGGTACTGTCGACGCCTTTTGCCTTCGACGCACAGATTTCCCGTTCCCGCTCTAAGTGTTGGTGTACGGATCCTCGCATCCAGTGCTGCTCCACCCACTGAGACCTCATCAACACCACCATCAACACCAGCTTTTTTCTGCCACCAAGCATCCTGCGCCCACAATGGCAGACTCTGCCGCTTTTTAAAGTGTTGATGTCGGCTTCTTCGCATCCAGTGCTGTTCCATCCAGTGCGGCAATATCTTCGTCAGCCTTCGATTACCTGCACAGTTACCAGGTTCCTGTTTCTGTCACCGCCCATCGAATGTTGAAATTTGTTGGCATCAGTCTTCGTGTTTATTTGTGTGTATAAACATTTTAGTCAATGTGTGTATAAACATTGGTGTTTGTGTGTATAAACATTGTGTGTATAAAGTCAATTAGCTTTCAAGTATTTTCATTAGTAATATGTGTTTAGCTTTTGTTTATTAATAAGTCTCCCCTTTTCTTTTTCCAATTCCAAGAAGTTTTGCAATCTTTTGGGTAAAACCCATAATTAGCATGTAAGGTTGTTTAAAATTCAGATTGTTAGTAGGTAAACCTTTCTTGGAATTTTCACTTATTGTTATTGTATTAGTTTGAAATAGGAATACCCGGAATATCGTTATAAGTTAATTCTTGTATTATATAGAATGTTACTATTATTAGTAGTACAGTAGGTACTTATGTACCTACTGTTATTGTTCCTTAGCTGTACCTATAATGTATTAATATTAAGCGGGCGCGGGAGTAATGCCTATAGGTGGCACGCAACCCATCACGCCGCATCTCCCGAGATGGCGAACAGAAGAGGGTGGAGTGCCAGATTGGTACGTGGAATGTAAGAGGAGGAATGGAAAGAAAGATGAATGAAATGTGTGTTGAAATGAAAAGACATTGCGTAGACATCCTGTGCGTGACTGAGAGCATGATGAAAGAGAGAGGAATGAAGGAGCATGGCTATACGCTTGTGCTGTGGTCTGGAGTGCCGCAATCACAAAGAGGCTTCCAGGGCGTTGCGGCGCTACTTTCTCCTAGAATGGCAGAATGTATGAAAGAATATGAATGTGTGAGCCCAAGGCTTATGTGGATCCGCTTTAAAATCGGATTGACAAGGATTTTCCTCATCATAGGGTATGCTCCAGTCAATTCCGATGGAGAGGCGGTAAAGGATGAGTTTTGGGAGAAAGTTAGGGAAATCGCGGAAGCTAAGAAAGTGAACGAAAGATTAATTTTGGCAGGGGATATGAATGGTTGGGTGGGAATCCAAAGGAGTGGTTTTGAGGAGTGTCGGGGCAAATTCGGGGATCCTAAGCCGAATGATAATGGGATGAGACTGCTTGATGTACGAGTATGTCTGAAATGGAACCTTTTTGTGGCGAATACTATTTTCGACCACAAGAGGATCCATATGTATACATGGCAAAGAGGGAATGAGAGAACGATGATTGATTATGTTGCAATTGACTCTAGACTGAGAGGCGACATGGTGGATACCAGGGTGTACAGGGGAGTCGAACTCGAGACGGACCACTTCTTGGTGGTTGCTAGAGTGATCTTGTTTCGAGGATGGCGATCCAGGACCCGCAAAATAGTGTCTGCCCTGTCTAGAGTCAAAACCGAAAAACTGCAAAATAACGAAATGAAAGAGAAGTATGTTAATACAGTTAATATGAGAATGAGCAAATATGAGATGGATGATTTAAGTGTAGATGGAAAGTGGAACCATCTGAAAGAAAGTTTATATGAAGGAGCAAAAGAAGTATGCGGGACGTGTAAGACAGGAAGAATGAATGGTGACGCTTGGTGGAACGAGGACGTAAAAAACAGCGTAAAAAAAAAAGGATGCGTGGAAGAATTTGCTTGCAGTGGATAGGGGAGATAGTGAAAAATATATGAGAGCGAGAGAAATATATAAGGTTTGTAAGAATAATGTGAAAGTGAGAGTAAAAGAGTGCAAGGAAAAGATGAAAATAGAAGAGGGAGAAAAAATCATCCACCACTTCCAGGAGAATATAAAAATGTTCTGGAAGGAGGTTAAAAAATCTCGGAACTCCTCGGAAAGCGGATGTGTTAAAGCAATTCTGGGAGAAGACGGAAGAATGCTGACAGATGATACAGATGAGTGTACAAGAAAGATGGATGAACTATTTTAAAGAAATGTATGGCAGTAACGTAGCAGCTGATATGGATGCCAGAGAAAATGTAAGTGCTGTGAACACAAATGAAGTAAGTAGTACAGAAGAGATAAGCATGAATGAGATGAAGAATGCATTGAAAATGATGAAAGGTGGAAAAGCAGTTGGATATGATTGCGTTGCAATAGAGTTTGTCAAGAGTGGTGGCCAGGTGGTTATTGCATGGCTTTGTGGACTCCTTAACCAATGTTTGGAGGAGGGGTATACTCCACTGGACTGGAGCCCGTGTAGACTGTGGGAGCCACAGGGCCATCAGTTTTCTGAGCTCCGTTGGCAAACTATACGGCAGGATACTGATAGAAAGAGTGAGGAAAGTGACATCTGGAAAGATTTGGGATGTACAAGGAGCCTTCATGAGTGGACGTGGATGCATGGACCAGATTTTCGCACTCCGCAGTCTAACAGAGAAGGTTTTGGCCAAGGACCGAAAACTTTTCTGTGCGTTTGTGGATCTGCAGAAAGCGTATGACCGAGTTGATAGGAAAAAACTTTGGAAGGTCTTGGCCGAGTATGGAGTGTCGCATCCCTCTATGAGGGGAGCACCGCTTGTGTCAGGGTTAATGGGGCTGTCACATCTTGGTTTGACATCACCAAAGGTGTCAAACAGGGTTGTGTAATGTCCCCGTGGTTGTTCAATCTATACTTGGATAAGTGTATGAAAGAACTTGAAGGCATAGACGCTGGTGCTAAAATGAATTGTTTGTCAGTCAGCTGTTTGTTATATGCAGACGATGCTGTGTTAATCGATGACAGTAAAGAAAATTTGCAAGCCTTAGTGTCAAGGATGTATGAGGCATGCAAAAAGAATGACTTGGTGATGAATGTGTCTAAATCTAAAGTGATGGTTTTCGAGGAAGAATAATGTATGACGATTTGTGATATAAGTGCGATGGGCGAGAAATTGGAGCAAGTTACTGAATTTACGTATCTGGGAAGCATGTTTACAAGGGACGGAAAAATGGAGAAAGACATCGAAAGGAGGGTTGATGCTGGGAATAAAATAAATGGCGCACTCAAAGTCATTACTGCAAATAGAAATATATCCACAGAAGCAAAGATGGCAGTACACAATGGAGTTCTAGTGCCAACCCTCATGTATGGAAGTGAAGCTTGGAGCTGGCAAAAGAAGGATGAAAGCAGGATTAACGCCGTAGAAATGAGATCACTGAGAAGAATGTGCGGGAAAACGTTGTATGATAGAATACCGAACGATGAAATAAGCAAGAAATGTAAGGCAGATGACTGCATCATGAATAAAATTAAAAAAGGATCCCTGAGGTGGTTCGGACATATGGAACGAATGGATGAGAGTAGAATGGTTAAAAAGTTGTACACAAGCAGCGTGAGTGGGAAAAGAAGCCGAGGACGACCGAGGAAAACATGGCATGACCAAATTAATCAATTACTAAAAGGCGGCCACATTCGAAGTCGGAACAATCGACGTGCGTGCATGGTAAGATGTATGGATGTAGAGGAATCTCGAGAGGTATGCCAGGACAGGCCAGTGTGGCGATCCATCCTCTCTGCCTACCCCTCCGGGGAAATGGCGTGATGGTTAGTTAGTTAGTTAGTTTTTTATTATATAATAACTAAACACAAACGCAAAATTTACATTTACATATAATAATAAACGGTGGTGAAATCAGAAGAGAGGGGTGCGAAATGGAAACGGATAAGCGAAAATAGGTTTACTTTTGAATTAGCAAAATTCTAGGAAATGCAAATTAAGGTAGTGAGAGTAAGAGGGAGGTCGGGGTTAGAGTAAGAAAGAGATAAGCGTTTATTATTATATGTACATGTTAATTTTGTGTTTTTGTGTATGTATTATCAAATCAAATCAATTCCATTTATATACTCAAAAGACATTACATACAGCATTAATGTTTAAAGCATCTTTTGAGTACGGGTAAAATATTATTTACATATAACATAATACCAGAAATGCATTAGATACGGTTCGACATTAGGAAGACAAGATACTCTCTAATGTCGAGAGTATTTGTCTTCTGAACGTACCTTCAGTTATATGAAAGACGTCGATCTCCGAGGAGACCTCGTTCAGCAGACTAATTGCTATACCCAACAGTGTTACCAGAGGCAGATTGGTTCCGGCGATTGGTACGTAAAACAAAATGTGCTGTAGCTGTCGGAGATCTATCAGGGACAAAAAACCAAATATCCTCCTGCGCGGCCGAGTTCTCAAAATATCCCTGATTAATCTAAAGAAATGGGTTGTTAGATGTCCAACTCTTCGAATCTGCAGAGAATTGGTCTCGAGCATTCTAAAAAAATGCCATGGGATAAAGCCATGGATAACTACTTTACTCCCTCAAGTAGAGATACCTCAGAATTTTTTTCTGAACCCTCTCTAGCATAACGGAATATCTCGCCTCGTGAGGACTCCAAATCATTATACTGCCCTTGTGAAGCTTTTGTCTAAGTGAAACTAGTTAGTCTCAATTATAATAACCATATCGTAGTAATATACAAAGTGTTTTATTATTTTATATCTATAAGATTAAAATGTCTAACCAGTAAATGAGTGCTTCATATAAAATTTGTATTAATTAATCGGTTAACATTTCCTTCTTTATAAGATAACGTTAACGTTAGACGCATAAAATAATCCTTTATTTATCGTAGGAATATCATAAATAAGATTATTTTAACCGTGGCATTTTACATACAAGTTTAGTGAGGCGAATTTTATATCGCGACTGTTTATTATTTTTATGTTGCGAGCTGAAATGCCCGAAGATGATGTTATTCAAACGTGCATGCGCTCGCGGGGTATTACTTTACCTTGTCAAGACGCTGAACCCAGAAACGTCTTTAATATCTCTCGGAAAGCTTTCTCACATATTTCATGCGTGTGACCTCGAGAAATTCGCAACGTAAAAAGGGGAAACCGTGAAAAAACATACGGATTCACCTGAATACGGATATAAACCTTAAAGCATGCTCTCTCGACTACACGCAAGACGGATAGCCTCCTCTCTTGATACACTGCGTCCATGTTTTATCCGTTTGAATAAAAAAATAGTGAAACCCTTTGGAGATGAAGGGGGTAGGTGCGCGCTAGGGAGGAGATAGATACATTGCGCGGTGACGTTCAGTACGCACCCCCTCCACTTTATCATCCTCAAATACTCGGCATGAGGCTTTACATAACGTTTAACCGCCACTATAACCACACTCGGCAAATATTTGCTCGCCTTTCTCAAACAAGTTGTGCGCCAGGAAAATATAAACGAAATATTATATTTTGCCTTTTTCACGAACCCCTTAAATTTAAAACATTTCATCGGATTAGATGTTGAATGTTTGACACTTGCATTTGCTTATCTTTATTATTCTAGTGAGTTAAAGATATTTTAATTTTTCTTTTATATATTTTGTGATTTCATGCTTCATAAATTAAAATTGTTAATTTTTTTAAGAATGAAAAAACTAGATTTTATACCGTTTTCCCGACGATGAAGGTTCGAAACATATCGAGTAAAATAAACTCATGGAAAGTGGAAAAAATAATGTTTAAATTGATGAAAAAATCATTTTTATGGATTTCCTTATTGTTAATGCCTCTAGTTTATCAAATATTAAAATGATTATATTTCACGGAATGAGATAAAGATTGGTTTACATATGCCATTGCATGTTTACATATGACAATGCTTATTTTATATATTTGTTAGTAAATTCGTTATAAATTTAAACTCACGTAAGACACTCACACTCTTGTATGAATAATACATATTATGAGGAATCTATAAAATTTGATGTGTTTAAATAAATGTAGTAAAAATATATACTCGTACAATAGTACTTTAAGTATTATATCTTAATAAATAAATACGCTATTTTTATTTTAAACTATTTATCACGAAATCAATATTTTTATAAATTTATGTGAAATGATTTTTAATTTTACCCAATGTTATATTATAGTGGTTTATAACAAAGCACCATTTAATTTTTGTCGTTCTTAAGAACTCGATATAAAATAATGGTTATATTGGGAGTTAATTTTAGTTTTCCGGTTTATAAGTTATCGACAAGCTTAACTTCTGTAATTGGTTATCTCACGTCAAATTACTGACTTGTCACACACTTCTTGTTCTCTGGCCAAACTTGGTTCCTCAATTATTACACTCAAGGAAATTTTCATCCAGATGTGAGATAAAGATTCGGAAAGTTTTTATTCTCAGTTCTTAGTTAATTTCAATATGGAGAAATTATTTTAAAGTTCATTTATTTTGATATTGGCGTCTTATATCGATTTGGGCATAACCCACCTTTCGTATATTGGCGTTTTAAAAATATCAATGATATGTTTTGAGCAATACATTGTATTATGTAGAGTCATTAATAACATTCATCTACATGTACATATTACAAAGTAAACAAGAAAAACAGACATCATCAAATAGACGGAGCCTTCTCTTCTTCTTTACGCACATGACGACCTTCGTGGCAGAGTGGTAAGAACTCTGACTTCCATACCGAATATCCCGGGTACGATTCCCGGCTATGGCAGTGTGATTGTCACACTGTCTTTGGTCTGGTGTAGAATTCACATGACAATAAAATGGCGATAGATATGCTACTTATCATATGTCATAAGAATCAATATAATAGCTAAAATAAATTGTACACAGTTATTGGATTCAAACAACCTGTTATATACAAAAAAAAAAAAATATTAATAATAATGGGTTACCCAAGTAAGGGATTTTCATATTGTTACATATAAGTGTGTTTCGTCTTTAAACAATTGTTCACGTTACGTTTAATTTTTCTAACCTTGAATATTGAGAATCAAAAAAGATAATTTTGTCATGTGATTTGTTGTCAAATTTCATTATGGAAACGTAATCTTGAAATGCAAACCATTGGGGGTCGCTCTTTTTTTTTTTTATGTACACAACAAGTCGTTTGGACCCAATCACTGTATACAATTTTTATTTTTTAGCTATTATATTGATTCTCATGACATGTGATAGGTAGCCAATCTATCGCCATTTTATAGTCACGTGAATTTTACACCAGACCAAAGACAGTGTGACAATCACACTGCCATCGCCGGGAATCGAACTCAGGACCTTCGACATGGAAGTCAGAGCACGTAACCACTCTGCCACGAAGATCGTCGAGAGACCTTGAGACCTTGATTATATTTTGAAGACAACTCTGGAACAATAAGTCACAATCAAATAAATGTGTGCCGCCAACAATAAATAATTTCAATGAATTCAATATATTGTAATTGATTGCCGCATGTCTTCTTTCACGAGAAAAAGAATAGCGTTTTTCTCATACATAACAAGTTATATAAAGGATCAACACATGCAAACACATTCACAGGATCTATATTCTCAGATGAAAATAATACCAATCTATATACTTCCAAAACTCGAGATCACGAAATGTACTGCGAATAATAAATTTGTCTCTTAACATACGACCAATATTCAATACAGACGTACATCAACATAATATGTATACGTTCACATAATAAGATCCACATATCACCAGTGCACTCTGCTGTAAAATCATTGCACTTTATAGCGTTTACAGAATTTAATAAACTCTCAGAAGATCTGATAACGCAACCCAATGAAAAACTTTTTCTTTAATTATATATCGAATAATCCTTAACTGTTAAATGTTATTTTCAATAAGTCCACCTGCCACCTCATTTGGGGACATCTAATTTTCTATATTACGTCCATTTGTTTATTCTCTCTAATTATCTGTGAATGTGTATATACGTATGAATCGGATCGATAAGGACCTTTTTTCTTTTCTAAATATAAAAATACATATAATTACCTACATGTTTAAAATTAATTAAAATATGTAAATTTTTCAATTGTCTCTCTGAATGTTGTATAATAAATATATATGTATATATTGTATATCATCACTTTGTCCCATTATGAGAAATCTACTCATTAGAATACAAAAAAATATTGTTTATTCGTAAAGTAAATAAATAAATAAATATCAAAAAAAAATTCATACAAATATTTTTGGTTGAAAAATTAATGTATTTAAAAAATAATTTTATTGTTAATTAACCTAAGAGTATTTTGATTTCAATCTATTTTTAGAGAAATCGCCTGTCTCTGAAATAGTCATACCAGTATAAATCCTTCATGGGAATTTTATTTTCATGAAGCTTTCTATCTCACGCACATAATTTTTTTTATAAAAAAGGAGTTTACATATTTTTCAAATGAAAATAAAATAGATTACAAAATATATTTAATAAGCTTTTGACAGAAAACGAAAACTTGTTTTCGTTAATTACTTATTACTACTTCTCCGAATTAGCTATATATAATTTCCCCCCTCCCCCTACTAAGTTTTTTTAAATCATCTATATATGGACACATTGTTTAGCGATTAGCTTTAGTTTGAGAATATCCTGGCAAGCTGAAACAAATTTGTAACAAGTGTTTATACTATTATATAAATAATAAAGTCTGTAAAACCGACTACACAATCGCGTTTTCATTAAAACTTAAGCAAAACGTTTGTAAGTTGACATGTGGGTAACCTATATAAAGTGAAAAGAATTGACAAATTGGTTATTAAAATCGTTCTTCTTTCATGTTTGATCAGCCTCCGTGTGCGTGACAACAAGAGTAGAATACAATGTACAAACAATTTGTGTATTAACACTCGGAGACTTATTATTAGCCTGGAATAAACGCAATGTGTTTCGAAACAAACATTTCCTCTCCTTGATTTAAATATAGGTATTAACATATTTCAACAGGTTTGTTTATCAGTGTACCTAAATGGTTTTCAATATTAAATAACTTAAAAAATTACACTTCTCTATTGCTGATTTTTTTGCTGTTAAAAAATAAATTAAATTCAAAATCGATTGTTAATTTATTGATACTTTTTACAAATTGTATAAAAGCAATGTAATTATTATTTTTATTTTCGTAGTATTAAAATATTACAATTAAATTATCTGTACAGTTATATGAAAAGGTTAACTTTATTTTTTCGTGTTTTAATTTACTTATCTTAACATTTTCAGAAGATCTTATGTACCATGATTATTAATGGAATAAGTTTTGAGTTGAAAATATATTAGTTTCGTTAGCAAAAATATAATAAATAATTTTGAAATAACTAAACTTGAAAGACAATATCACAACATCTTACTTTCCAGAGATAATCAGACTTAAGGACTTTAGTGGAGAATTGGTCATGGGTGGGAGGCATATGGCAATCTGAAGGAGTTCTTCGACGGTAACATTCCCCAAATTATGAAACGCAGAATCTTTGACCAATGCGTGCTTTCAGTACTGACAAATGAAACAGAAACGTTTACTCTCACCAAGCCGACCATAAGGAGACTCCGTGCATCACAAAGAAAACACGAAGAGCCATGCTACATGTAAGACTCTCTAAAAATACTGAAATACGTAAATGGTCGGGGGTAAGAGATATTATCGAAAAGGTAGCTAATCTCAAATCGTCATTTGCGGGACATGTTGCCAGATTGGTAGACGATAGATGGACCAGAAGGGTGGTAGATTGGAGACTCCGCGAAGTCAAAAGAAACATAGGGAGACCCCCTACAAGATGGTCCGATGACATTCTTAAAATTGCTGGTGATTAAATGCGAAAATCACAAGACAGAAATACGTGGAGATGTAAATGGGGTAGGTCTATGTCCAGCAGTGGACGACAACGACTGTCTAAACAAGTAAACTTGAAAAAACTATATTTTATAAAATATATATTGGTTTTGGATACTACTGTTAAAGATGTTTCTAAAGAAATTTTGTTTTCTGTCAACACGGTAGAATTACCACCATCGACAAAATACGACAAATTGGTAAACACCTTGTAAGAACACATCTTTGGAATCGTGAATCGTGACGTATGTATTTCTTGAGGCAGTAAACAATAATTATTCACGCTTGTTGATCGTAGACAGAGTGAGTTTCTTTGAAGGCCTAAATACGCACGAAGGCTATGTAACAAGGAATATAAACATACAAAATATTGTTTACGTAAGAGGAGTGTATTCTCAACCTTAATGGACGAATTCAATGCCAAAATAATTTAACTTCGACATCGACTTTAGTTCAAAATAATTTCGGTCGACTGGCTTCGACAGTAATGCTACTATCATGGTTGACCTTCGTGGCAGAGTGGTGAGAGCACTGACTTCCATACCAAAGGTTTCGGGTTCGATTCCCGGCGATGGCAGTGTGATTGTCACACTGTCTTTGGTCTGGTGTAGAATTCCCGTGACAACAAAATAGCGACAGGTTGGCTACCTATCACATGTCATAAGAATCAATATAATAGCAAAAATAAAATTGTATATAGTAATGGGGTTCAAACGACCTGTTGTATAAAAGGAAAAAAAATCATCTTATCAGAGTCAGCAAACAAATATTTGTTAATCTATTATAATAATAAACGTAATTAATTTTTTGGCTCTATCTTATGGTACAATTATGTATGGTACAATGTTTTGGTACAATTATGTATGTATTCGAAAATAAAGTGTATCAAGAAATATCGGTAAAAGAACGGCTTACATATTTCTCATAACAAAATATCTGAAAAAATATCAACTTGTATCCGAAAACAACGAAATAAAATGTGTAATATAAAAATAATATTCTTACTTATTTTCTAGCATTTCAAATGACAAAACCTCTTAAATAAGAATTCAATGAAGTTCATACCAAAAAACATTTAATATATTTTTATTCGTTTTTCCTTTTGAATTTAAATAGTTTACACGTGTTGAAACACAAGTAAATATAACCGAACTTGACCAGTTTTGACAATAGAAATAAGTTAACAAAAAACATGAGCACTTTTGTTTTGTCTTCCCTTTCGTAATATTATTTACACGATAAATAACTTTTTATAAGAGAATGTTCACGTGTTTTTTCTCATTCCTTTTCCAGCTTTTATTCCCCTCAATCTACCCCTCCTTTCTCCGGGCTCTGGTTTTATTTCATTACTATTGCAGATATGCTGAAATTGTAAAAGAAAAATGGATAACAATGAATTTAAAGGTTTGAAAAAACATATTTGTTGTATTAAAATAGAACATGATGTTTACCATATTTTTTATTAATGGCTTATTCATATCCATCAAGTATTTTATTAAATATAACATTGTTTTGTTCATTCAAAAGTCATGTTTTTATGTCTATAACAAGTCGTTATGTTTATAACAAGTCAGATTGAATATAGTGCTTATTATTATAAAATTAGTCAAAATTAAATTAAACAAAACATGTATATGATATTTAAAAACATGCGTTTACTCTAAACTTTATTGTATTTGATTAGAGTTACATGTTTCGCCTTTCTTGGATATAACGGAATTTATAATGTTCTTTCTAAGCGAAATGTATCACAATCATAAAATATAGCAAAATTTTTATGTAACTAAAGTTTTCATCAATGTTAAATATTTTGTATGGATTTTTATATAATTATATTATACAATAAAAAATAATATTTAGGCGACAGATTTCACAATAATAACATTACTTTATTTTACCATTGTCCATCTTACACGAAACACAAACAAAAACTATTTGAAATTAAGGATCAACATTTATTTAGCAATTATAAGTAATTTTATCTTCTCGGATCATAACTTTGAATAACTCTCATTCAAAGTTTTATATTGATTGGTCAAATAATATACATACCTACATAATAATTTTTAAAGCACTTTGTAAAAGAAGGAATATATTTATTCAGACAATAGACTGCGAAGTTGTCTCCAGTAGATATTTTACCTTAACACATTTTGCCTGCTTCCCTTTTTGTAATACGGGTAGGCAACGGCTGAAATGTAGAGGCGGTTTGTATGAAAATTTATGGTTTTCACTTTAGCGCTATCGCAAAGATTTTTCTCTAGATAGACCTATCGCTTATAATTCGCGGGACAAGCAAATAAAATAAAATGTACAATACATGGTAATGCGACACGTTATCTTAATAAACAAATTGTTTTAAAATTTATGGGTTTCATGCAAGTTTTATACAACACGTACCTTGTATCTACAGAGGGAACAGTTTTCTTTAAGAAATTACATTTTTATCATCTGGAAAAAATTAAGTTGCATAAAATTTTAGATTGAAAATTTTTATGTTGTCACTAACAAGCATTTGAAATAAGTGATATGTATGTTTGTTTACTGATTTCCAATGATATATAAAATTAAAGTTGCACAACGGGCCACGGAAAGATCCATGTTGGGTATCTCGCTTAGAGACCGTATACTCAACGTGGAGATTAGAATACGCATCAAGGTCACCGATATAGGGATACGCTTTGCATGGATGAAGTGGCAATGGGCTGGGCTTGTGTGCTGACGGGATGATGAAAAATGGGGGCAGAGGGTTACTGAGGAAGTATCGGGGTACAGCCTACCAGGTGCAAGATATTGTGCGAACGGCGGGAAGGGCCTTGAGAACACTGGCGAGAGACCGAGAGGGTTGGCGTGGGGGTAGAGAAGCTTACGTCCAGCAGTGGATAGAGAGAAGCTGATGTTGAATGATACATTATTCGATTTCCTTATTATCCAAATTAAAAAAATATTCAGAAATTCAATTAGTTGATTTGGAGAAAAAACATCGGAGTTTGCTCCAAGATATAGTTCAAAGCTGTGGAGGCTGAATAATCTACAATAGTAAGAGTATTTGCCTCTTGTGCATTATTTCATTAATAAGAAAAAAAACTGTCGCAGCGATCGTGTTCCTCAGATTTACTGGATATTACCAGATACAAATCGAGTATGCATTATTACGGATAATTGGTATATATTTAGTGTTGCATTTTATCGGATTCACAAAACAGCCGTTTTCATAATAAGAAAAAGTTTTTTTTTGTTTGTAGAAAGTTGCGAATTAATAAAATTTAATATTTCCCATATGGTACAGCGTTTTTTCACAAATTGGTCTTAAAGATATAATTTTAAATAAAGATAATCAGAAGGAAAAAAAAATAATTTCATTCGCAATTCTAATTCTCATCTATTATAACCCACACAATGATCGATATTTTAAATTAATGAAGATTTTTAGTTATTTTATATTAACGAAAATGTCAGTTTGATACAAGCTTTATTATGTTTTATGAGAATAACATTATAGAGATTTGATAGCCTTGCAATACAAAACATGTAATATCGGTAATATAAATTAATTGGATCAACAAATGTTATATATTTAGTTTTCTTAATATCATCAAAAATTTATAATATAATAATTACGTTTTAAAAAAAAACTAAAAATTAACAAAATTATTTAATAATACGATATTTTTTAACCACTACTACTTTTGTATTTTTTTCGGCAGCCACCGATTTCGGGAGGCTTGCGGACATCGACAGACTGGTGACACTGTTGTAAACTGATTCCTTTATATATAATACATACAGATAAGTAATATTATATTCGATATGTATATTTCTAACAAAATACATTTTAGCAAAAGAGTGATATTTACACATGCACTCATACGTTCATACAAAATGTATGTTTATACATTTGAATACTACGGGACAATAATTGCGTTGCGCTTTTTGGCTAAACAATTCCGCCTCTCCACGCCGACTCGGGGACATTAAAAGCATATTCGTGTATGCGCCATGCTCAGGTGACTCAAGATTATCCAATATTCATGGGCAATTAGGTGAGCTGCGGACTGCGGCAGTGGCCGCGCCCCGCGCCCAGAACAGCCGCTACGAGGTAGACCCTCTACGCGCTACGTCGCTACAATGCTACGTCAGTATGCTATCCTCAGAAGCGCCTTAAGACTTGTTTGCATGTATTAATGATTTTTTTTAGATAAACCATTGTTTTGACCGAAACACTATGATACTTTTACATAATTAAATTATTAAATTTAAAACACTATAAACTGTTAAATTAAATTACTTTTTTTTGTATCACAATTGTATTTTTTTTACGCGACAGCTGTTTCATCAACCTATGTTGACATCATCAGGTGTTACAATAATATATCAAATGTCAAATTTTTGTGATTTTTCGAATCTTTATGTTTTTTTGTTCCTATTTTAATTTGAATAATTTCTTTGGTATAATTTTGAAGTTCTATTTTAGAAATTGATTTAGGAACTTAAATATTTTAATTAAAAGAACGGCTATTTACTATTTATAGAAGAAAATATTAAAGGTGAAAAAGATAATAATAAAATAATAATAATAATAATAAAACAGTAATTAGAAGGAACAATTACACATAGTATAGAGTCAAAAACGATTAAACATAGAAAATTAAAAAAAATTAACAATAACAGAAAGTAGATTACTTTTATATGAAATGTAAAAAATGTAAACTAAATGTTATAAATAACCAAATTCTTTCTTATTTCCCATTAGTATATAGTACATTTAAAACTTTTCCCCTGTACAATCTAGTAAAAAATAATAAAAGTACCTTCAATTTTTGGCAAGTCATTGTTATATTAAAAAATGACAGATAATATTATTTACAAATTTAATAACAATAGTTATTTGAATTAAAAATAATACAAAAAAATATTTAAAAAATGTTCTGTACTAAACTTCTTATAATGAGAAGTCATAGTTAAAAATATACTTAACTATACTAAAAAACTACTGACAAAGTTATGTGGAAATATAATAAAGATAAGGAAAAACAATTATTAGAAAAAACAATTCCATGTAATAGAAACTTTATAACGATAGGTCATAATAAATTAGGAACAATTAATAGTAAGATAAAAGCAATTGATCTAATCACTTGTTAATATTCAATTACATATTTTAAGTTAAAATTTCTTTAGAATATTTATAATAACTTGTTCTCGTATTCTGCTTAGATCGGCGATTTGCCTACTTTTGATGTGTTAAATTATGTGGAATACACATGTTTTTTTCTTCTAAATAAATAATATAACTTAGATAAATACAAAGATACTCGTATAATATTGCTTCATTCTTTAAAAAAATCAAATGAACATTTGTTACCGGAAAAGATTTCAGACGAAGTAAAGTCCCTTCTAATAAAACCAATTCTCTCTGCGGAGCACTCAAATTGTCAACTTGGTTTATTTTTGAGGAACAACTTACCCCAGCCAACTTTTCTTCTAAAGTACCTACTCATCAATAAACTGTTGATGGACTTTATTATTTTTTATAATGGCAATGAAATTAAGCGATAAATTTTGAGTACAAAAAATTAAACTCTCATATTTTATTAAGTTTTAATGTCTATCTTCAAAAGTTTAAATTAGAAAGCATATTTGTGTTCATATTTTAATACTGTTTTTAATGTCGAAATCAAACCAAAATTTTATAGTTAATAATGTGAAACGTTTAAATCTTTTTTGATTTATTTTTTAAAACATGATATATGCGTTATGTGTTATGGGTATGCCACTCTGCTACTCTAGGTTATGGTTATTCATTTTGTTGTAATTCTTCATACAAATAAGAACATTCAAACTTATATTTACAAAAGCTTTTTCAATTTTTTTTTCTCGCCAACCGGTTTCGATTCCGAACATTTCGATAAATGTTTACCGATAAACAAAAAGTGTTTTTGAAACAATGAAGAATTTATTTTCGTGAAATAAAAACTTTCAAAATTTAAGATGATATCTGTATTCCATTTTTATAAGAAGCTTTACAGTTCTAACTCCCTCTACGGTTTCCTTAGTTGAGCCGACAAACAGACATTCATTGTTTTGTATTAAGACACGTGTAACTTTAGATAAACAAAAAGTGTTTTTGAAACAATGAAGAATTTATTTTCGTGAAATAAAAACTTTCAAAATTTAAGATGATATCTGTATTCCATTTTTATAAGAAGCTTTACAGTTCTAACTCCCTCTACGGTTTCCTTAGTTGAGCCGACAAACAGACATTCATTGTTTTGTATTAAGACACGTGTAACTTTAAATCCTTCGTAGAGAGGTAAACAAACGAATGCATACATGTACCAACATGAAATGATACATTCGTATCGCACTAAATATTGCTTGCCTTTTTTGTCTTAGAAAGAGTAATTGTGAAATGTAATTCTTAACATATTTGTGCAATATTAAACAAATATTTACATTAAAAAATATATTATTTTTTATTACAGGTTTAAAAAAAGGATTTTCATTTTGACATACGAAAAGTACGAGAACAATTAAGTAAAGCCTCTGCCGTGTCAGGGAGTCTAAAGAATCTGGTCTGGAAGAACAAGCAAATGCGTATCGACAGCAAGGTCAGAATTTATAAGATATGCGTGCGACCTATCATGACGTACGTTGTAGAGACGCGGGCCGACACAGTGCGAACCAAGGGTCTACTTAAAAAATCGATACAATACAAAGGAACAATATGTTTGAATTTAAAAAAATACTGGAACTAATTGCTTTAAGAACTAATAATAATTTTTTAACATAATTATAAGTGGTAATTCCAAATTGCAATTTGGATAAAAACTTACATTTAAAAAGACGTTAATTTTTTGTCTAGATATTAATTATTGATTAATTTGCATTGAAAATATTATTGGGAAGAGAGCTTAGAAGACTAAAAGTAAAAAGGGTATTTAAGGAAAAAGGAGTAAATAGAGGAATCTTATTATAAATTATGTTTTCTCCCAATTTCGTCAATTTGAGGATGACCAAAAATTATTACTGTTAAAAATTAATTATTAATTCTTAAAGCAATTGGTCCTGGTTAAGTTTTTAATTATATTCTCTATTTCTCTTGTCATGTGTATGTGTGTATGTAATGACTGCCTTTCTAACACTGAAATCTCGCAATATATTCTTTGATACGTTTACAGTGACACAATGTCCGCAATATACACACATTCTTATCACCGCAGGTACACGGTCGCGTACAATTTACCAAAGGACGTGTGGATAAGATAGACATTTTCTTAAGATCCTGAATATTGCACCCTTTTCCGCTTTCTTTGTTTCTTTTCCGTCCTTGTGGACCATTCTTAAGCACCCAACTTCGGAGTTTCCCATTGTTAGTTGCTTATTGAATTGTTATTATTACTTGATAGATGATTTATTTATCTTTCTATTCAAAGGATGAGGCAAAGAACGAAATAAGAGTAAAGTCGGAACTAATTTCCGGTTTATTTTTAACCTTTACATTTCTCTTTCGGTTTAACGCGAACGTAATCTAACTTGCCTTAATTAAATACTTATTTAACTTTTAATACGACGCTTTTTAGTAACAAATAAATTTTAAAAAGAGTGTTAATAAATACCGATATAATTCTATAATACCGATACCGATACATAATTATTATATTATCATACTATGATTGTTGACATTTAATATGATTTAATAAGTGTCTTTTATGAAAGTTTGTTTTATTTTATTTCGACATATTTCGTCATTATTAAAATGTATGATATTATAAAATACCTTAGCGAGGTGAAACATGTTACTCCCATAAAATATAATAAAGTAGATCATATATGTAATATGAAGTTTCACAACATGGTTAAAGAAAATTTAATTTTGTACAGTAATTTTTAGTAAATACATATCTTCATTTTCAAACGATAATTTTATTTGAACGTATTTAATATGACAGTTTAACTTCTCGTATTAAGTAATCGTTTCAGTCAATAAAATTTATAAGTGTTATTTCAAAAACTTTGTTTTATATCTCAAATTGTATTTATCATACTTTACGACAGCTGTTTTATCAACCAATGTTGACATCATCAGGTTGATATATATTTTAATAACACCTGATGATGTCAACATTGGTTGATGAAACAGCTGTCGTAAAGTAAAATAAATACAATTTGTGATATAAAACAATGTTTTTGAATTAACAATTATAAAATGTTCTAATATCATAGTGTTTCGGCCAAAACAATGGACTATTTAATAAAATTTATAAATTGCTTTTATATCTTTCCTTATAATAAAATGATTTATTATCAGTTATTTATATTAACCCCAGTATTAAAAATTGAGAAACCAAAAAGCGACGGAACATAATATTATATTTCTTAGCCTATCTAGACTAAGACTATCCTAAAAAATGGTAGACGTGTGTGTAAATAATGATAAACTAACGGATCGTGTCAAACAAAATCCACAATTGTTTTGTCTGAAAGAAAATTTTGAAAAAAAAATTGAATGTGAGAATTGTGCGTCCACAATTTACAAATTTGCAGTTGAACATTGTTTACACTTAAAAAAATGTAACAAAAAAATCTCAGATGAATGTGACAGACGATTACTTATCAGTTTACTTTTGTTATAGAAATTGAATTTAAATGAGCGCACGAAAAAATAATAATATAAACCTTGTAGACGTATATATTAAAAATTAATCGGCACATGTCACCTAACATCAATCATTCTATATTCTGTGTGATAAGATGCCATATTCAAAACACTTCTAAGAAAGCATAGTTATTTTTTTATGTACGCGTATCGAATGTAGCTCACATTCACTAGACATTATAATAACACAAGTATTTTTTTTTTAGCAACCTTCTTCTTGTGTAGACAGTGCTCCAGAAGGTTGCTCCTCCCAAAATTCCTAGCTGCCCTTCTATCTTTTAGGGTATCTTCCACGAGAAAGAGTCCAATGAATCTGATTTCTTATTCTTCTTCTTCCTCAGCCTATTCCCGTCCACTCCTGGACAAATGCCTCATCCATTCGCTTTCATGTCACTTTGTCCCGTGCAGACTGCATCTAGGTTATTCCAACGTGTTTGTTCAGATCATCCTTCCACCGTAGTTGCGGTCGCCCTGCACTTCTCTTTGCCGTCCACGGTCTCCAAGTCAGCAGTCTTCTTGTCCACTTTTCATCTGAGCTTCTGGCTACGTAACCTGCCCATTGCCATTTTAGAGTCGCCACCCGGTGGATGATGTCAGTGGCCTTTGTTTTTTCTCTCACCATATGGTTTCTGACTCTGTCTCTTAGGCTTATTCCTAAGATGGCTCTTTCCATGGCTCTTTGGGTCACTCATAGTTTCTCTGTACTTTGTTTGGACAATGTAACAGTTTCAAGACCATAAGTACCAACTGGCAGAACATAGGCTTCATAGACTTTTCGTTTCAGGTTGATCGGTATTTTCCGGTTTTTAAAGATGTAACTCATGTTTCCAAAAGCTGCCCAGCTTAGTCCAAATCTTCTTTTTGCTCTGCGGTTTGGTTATCTCGGCCCAATCAAATATTGTGTCCCAGGTATGTATATTCTCTATATACATACCTGTATGAAGCTAATTTAGTAGTACAATATACGGGAACTCTGGTGGTGTATATTCTTTGAACAATATTGTATCAGTCTCAACTTCACTTTCAACTCCATCTTCCAATATCCTCGTCTTTACATATTTCTCTTATGGTGGTTTTTCTCAGGCGATCTGATTGTTATTGATTACAGAGAAAGTTGTAGTAATTTATCGATCTGAAGCTACGCCATTAATGGGAGGGTTAAGTACACACTGTAGATACGCTTCAAAGAGTAAGTACTGGGTGCAACAAATTATTAAAATACATCCGGTCGGTTAGTTTTGCAGACCTAGCGATAATAGCAGCCCATGGAGAGGGGCGCAGTTGAGCTCTTGCACAAACTTCTCGTCAGTAAACATTTGCACTGCAAAAGCCGGAAAATTATCACGTCCAGGTCGACCGCCACTGCCGCACTGGCAGCACGTCATTTTTTTAAATACCGAAACTACCTAATGAAACCACATTTTAGTTCTCTTTGCTTTCATATAAATTGTTTTCCTTGTTGCGCTGCATTTTAGTTTTCCAACAATCCTCACATGTTGTTGATAAAACAATGAAAGATTTCTATGATTAGGATAGGTAAAGTTGAGTTAACTATTATATAAATAGGAAACTTACAGTGTAACAACATAATTATGTCACAATGTTAGTTTAAAAAACATTTGCAAACGAGTCATTCTTCCGATGATGACAATATAAAATGCCTAATTGTATCTCAATAGAGACGAAGATGTAAATTGTTTTCTGGGAACAGAATATGGTGGCTGAGGCGCTTACAGGACTTATGACCTGTCATTGGTTGGGTTGAGCGATCGCTTTATGTTTAACAACATTCTCCATTCCGCCCTTCTTACGACCACCACGTCTGACAAATTTTTGGAAGTTGTATATATGCTAGAATGCTACGCCTATCTTCACATTTTTAGTTCAATCAACACTAGCGTCATCTATTAAGATAAAAAAATAATTTATCCGCAATAGGTAAAATCCAGTATTTGTTTACAAGAATTTGTGTACATTCAAAAAGTTATATAAAATGCCTTCAAACAAGTCGAGAAAAATTAATACAAATATGTTAGAAAAAAACATGTTTTTAAAATAAACATCGTAGATTTATTATTTCGTGAACAATGGTGCGAAACTCAAAATTCAATATGTAATACGAATAAAATTGTCCGTTTCCTAGAATTTTTATTATATTTTATGAGATTGACAGGCATACGGCATTATCAAATGTGATTTGAAATTGCCTCAGCATGTGAAACACGTCATTGCCATAAAATATATTAAAACTTTAGGAAATAGACGTATTATATACTTCGTATAGAGTTTTACTTTATTGGTCAAGAAATAATAAATAACTAGAAATAGGTTTATAAGTTTACACATTTTTTTCATACTCAGTGGGGTATTTTTCGAGTTTTTTCTTTAAATAATTTTGGGAGGATATTCTACAGGGTCAGCAAAGATTCTTATTTAAACATCTCGCGAAAAATGAAAAAATAATAAATTTCAATTTAATTAAACTCATGCGAAACGCGATACCTACTTGGATGCAACATAATCGATTTTAAATTTGACGGTTTTTTAATTTGAAATTTAAAAATATTTTAAGATCTTTGCCATATTATAGTCAAATATACTCATTTTTTTCTGGTTCAGTGAACTTATATTATTTTTCGTTTTTTTGGATCCTTAATTTGATACTGTTAATTTTTGAAACCTCAATTTGTTGATAATATTATATTCGAAAGAAGGGTTGGTACTGGAAACAAAATAAAGGGGGCACTCAAAACCATCACTGTAAATATAAGTATATCGGCTGAAGCAAAGATGGCAGTACATAATGGGGTTCTAGTGCCTACCCTTATGTATGTAAGTGAAGATTAGAGTTAGCAGAAGAAGGATGAAAGTAGAATAAATACCGTAGATCACTTAGAATAATGTGCGGAAAAACAATGTATGATAGGATAGCCAATGAAGAAGTTAGAAAGGAATGTAAGGCGGATAAATGCGTTCTTTATAAAATTAAGAAAGGGTAACTAAAATGCTTTTGACATATGGAACAAATGGACGAGGGAAGAATAATTTAAAAGATAAATGCAAGTAGTGTGAATAGAAAAAGAAGTCGAGGACGACCAAGGAAAACGTGACGTTTGGCGGTCCATCCTCTCTGCTTACCCTATTTTACTTATTTTAGGCTTAATTTGATTATATATAAACAAATAATTGATTCAGTGGTATTCTTCTACCGACCCTTATGTATGGAAGCGAAGCATGGAACTGGCAAAAGTAAGATGAAAGTAGAATAAATGCAGTAGAAATGAGATCTCTTAAACGAATGTGTGGATACTCTGTGTATGATAGAGTGTCGAATGAAAATATAAGAAGTGAATACGGTGCGAATGATGGTGTCATGAACAAAATAATGAAAGGATCGTTAAGATGGTTTGGACATATGGAAAGAATGAATGATGAAAGAATGGTAAAAAAATATATATGTTAATGATGTAAATGGAACCAGAAATAGCGGAAGACCGAGGAAAACGTGGCACGATCAAATAAATCAAATATTGAATGTCGGCCATGTGAGGAGTCAGAGAAATGAACGCGCGTGCATGACACGATGTATGAATGTTGAGGAAGCGAGAGAAATATGTCAGGAAAGAAAAGTGTGGCAGTCCATTCTTTCTGCCTATCCTTTCGGGGAGACGGCGTGATGGTTAGTTAGTTAGTTGGTTTAATAATTGATATAATTGATAATTGAAATCATTTCTCCGTCCATGAATGTATTGTTTATTCAAGTAATGTGCCGTCGCAGTATTTTGTCTTAATTATGACTGGATGTATAACCGCCAGTGCACCAGCCCGCTATACATTATATTTATCAGTGAAACAAATACCAAGCGAGTGACGTCACGCGGCGGTACATACATCATGGCCCGTGTATGGCAGATTTATGGGCAGCATTACGCAGAATATGCTGTCCTTGCGGTTAATACTGATTGATGCTATCTCAGCACCGCAAGCGCCATTGGTATTCTATTAGGATGAAAAATGTGGCGCTTAGTCAATAACTCTACTAAATCAACCTTCGCGCAAACGTTCTCGGACGGAAGAAATGCAAAAGTAATCGGACGGACATCCTTCTTTTTGATTGACGACCGAGAGTCAAGAGTGCATGCGTCTTATCGAAAACGACTTATCTATCCATCGTCGTATTTTAAAGAAAATTCGCGTTATTAATTGTATTATTATTTAAAATAATCCATTTAATACTTTAAATACCATAGCGGAGAGGCGCGCGAGATGGATTGGTCATGTGTTGCGACACGAATGTTTCCTACATGGTGTATTGGAGGGAATGGTTGAGGGATCGATTGGAGGGTCGAGGGACGACCTCGCCATGAGTACCTAGACCAGATTTGGATGGGCTGCACCTCTTATGCGGAGTTGAAAAGAGGTGCCGAGGAAGAGGAGATGCGTTGCCTTGCTGCACACCAATCTTTAGACTGAGACCAGAAACGAAGAAGATACCTTAAAAAGTAGCTTCTTACTTCAACTTTAAAAATCACAACTCAACCGATCAAAGCAATAAGAAAAATAATCATTAGTATCTAAGTAGCTTAGTTTTATGGTCACACATGAAATATAAAGGTTTATTTTTATTTCAACCAACTTTTATACTAGACCGGTTTCGGTAGTACGCGTATCTTGTTCAGAACGATTACTATTGTAGTTATGTATTTTCGTAAAGCTGTTATAACTAACCATCACGACGTTTCCCGAAGGGATGGATAGACAAGATAGACCACACTGTTATTTTCTGACAAAATTTGTTTACTAAACATTCATACATTGTGCCATGCACGCAATTGCATGAATGGGTCATTCTTCTTCTTCTGCTTTATTTAGTGTCCTATTATTTTTCAGAAGCCTTTCCAGTAATGTAGATGTCCAGCTATCTCGTCATTTTTGGGTGGTCTTTCTAGAGGTCTATCGCCTGTTAGCACTTTAATTGCTGCTTTACTAACCACTCAAAACACGGTCTCTCCAGAAACGACTTCTTAGACTTCTCAATCTCAAAACACTTTGACACTGTATATCTTCCTTATTTCGCACTTTTTATTCTATCTCGGATTGTCGTTTCTGAAATGGATTTCTGTGGTTCTTATTAGACTTTTTGTTCTGATGGTGTCAGCACTCGTCTCAATTCTATGTGTCATTATATGTAGATCGAACGCTGGTTTTCTAACGAAAGCAGGTTTATCATACTGATCTGACTTCTCATATTATTTTATTCATAGTTACTTCATTCGCACTGCATTCTCTTCTTGTATTTGCAATATTAGGAGTTGAACATCATTGTTCAAGAAACTGAAATTTTTTTTTACTCATATACCAAGGAATTTTAATTGAAAACATTCGATAAATGTACATGATTTTAATTAAATTCTAACATTATCATAAAGGTACCGATATTAAAAAGTTATAAAATTGCGATAAACGGGAAAACTGATTGGCATCTTTCTTTTTATGACAAGATAATCATTTTGAAAATTTGAATTTGAATCATTTTGGAAATTCTCACAGGAATTAAGTTCTGACAAATTAACTTTACCCTGGCATTAAACGTCAAGTGTGCTATCCAAAATAATAATACAATATTACTTCTAAGCATAGTCGTTTATACAAAAGAGAATTTTTAATCGGCTGGTGATTTGCAAAAACCTGACGAGAAAATCAATTTATAAATTATTCATTATACAGCCAGTCTTGAAATGGTACAAAAAAGTTTTTTGTGGTAGTTTGATTATGTTACCAAATATGGTAGTGATATATTTCATCTTACTAGGGTATTACCAAATGTTATTATAGTTTAGAATTGTCCTAGTAAGGTGCATTTAGCAGTAAAAAGGTTAATATCTAAATATGATAATTTATAGGTAGTAAGTCTTTTATATTACAGTCAACTCAATAATTAATCATTTATATGAAGAAAACTACATTTGAAAATGCCTTAGCAAAACGATATACATCATTCCTAGAAAATAAAATAAAACAAACGTTTTTAAATTATTTTTGATATTTTCATTACGTAAAGTTTTATTTCATTCACATAAAGTTTTACATTTTCTTTCAAAAATTAATAAATAATTAGAAGTTTAATAATATATTTCTTTCAAAAATTTAAAAAATAATAAATAACCCCTGCGGGGAAACGGCGTGATGGTTTTTTGTTGTGTTGTTGTTAAGAAAACCATTGTTTTTATCTATGCACAGTAATTAAAACGTTAAATTTCGTAAATAAAAACTAAAATTAATCGCTTTTGTAGACATACGTTATTAGAAATAACGGAATTAAGCAAATATTTTGTATGATAATAATTAATTCTACTTTGTGGTTCATCTTTTTAGTCCTAAGGTGCGGTATATTTTGAGTAGCAAGAGCTACGACTGTCACGCCGAAGGTCCTTGGTTCGATTCCCAGCAATGGCAGTGTGATTGTCCTACTGTATTTGGTCTGGTGTAGAATTCACGTGACAATAAAATGGCGATAAATAAAATATCTATCACATGTCATTAAAATTAATATAACAGTTTAATTTAAATTGTATAAGGTACACTTTACTGGGTTCAAACATCTTGTTGCTTGAAAAAAAACAATGTTTGAATTTTTTGGTTACAATAAACTATTAAACGTAAATTGTTACCCATTATTACGTATAACACTTTTATATAAGACCTCTTATAGCCATAATTACATTTTTCTAAATGTACTTGTATTAGTATCATCTAAAATGTTTTGACAATTTGTTTTGGCACTTTCTGTCTATGTCATTCCTGACAAACGTTTACGATTATCCGTTCACCTCGGAGGGACGCCGTCAATAGCCGTTAGGACACAATAGAAGTAATCGCGCGGCCAATATTTATTCAATAAGAATGGTTTATTGTGGGCAGTGGAAGACCTCTGTTGTATATTTACTGATCACAAAGAAATTTATCGGAAAATGTGAACCTTGAATAAGTATTCTTGAAATGTGACAAAGAATTCCTTGAAAAGGTATTCCAAATGTGTTTCCGCAAGTTCAATAACAGGCGATGGAAGACTGCAAAAATATTCTATTCACAAGTATTCTTTAAACACGTTTCCACTAAAAAAATGTTACTGGTGACATATTTTTTTCCCACTGGGGACTTGTCGTATAAGCCACTTACAAATAATAAGCTTAAATATTTAAACTACATTGTATGTACCCTACGCAATAGTGGCCGTAGGAGGATAAACTGGAAAAAAGAAAGTAATCTTCCTTCGGCTCCGTGTACAATACAACCTCCGGAAACAGATGAAATGGGTTGAAAATCTCATCACCTCCTCGTCAAATAAACAGAAAGGATATAAATCATTGAAAAAAATTTAACTAACGAAATAGATATATGGCGGAGAGATAAATATTGGACCACAACCTCCCTTACATGTTCAATATTTAGTAATCTAAATAGTGAACTTTTATCAGACCGAAACATCAAATGCTGCCCCTTCCACTCATCTATGTTTCCCTGTTTTTTTATTGTAAATATAAAAAAAATGTTTTGAATAATAGTGTAAGACTCCATATTTAATAATTAATACGAATGAAAACATCTGTTTTCTAGAAGTTTTATTACAATTTATGTCATTATCAAATCTTCCGTGATAATGCCATGGACAGGCGAACCATTTCATTCCCAAAAATTATCATTATACTTCTAGTAAACAGGCGTTTTCATTCGTATTAATTATAGTATCCGTATTACTTTTAATATCTCTTCATATTTTGACTTCTCATATTTTCAATGCGGTGCGAATGAATTAAGAAAGGAACATTAAGATGGTTTGGACAAATGGAAAGAATGAATGAGAAAAGAATGTATAATACAGATGAAAAAGTTAGTTTTCTAGAAGTTTTATTATATGTTATGGGAATGACATGTTTCGCCCTTCTAACGCATTATCAAATGTCACATTTATTAGAAGGGCTATCAATGTCATTCCCATAAAATATAATAAAACTTCTAGAAAAATGACTTTTTCATTTGTATTAATTATTTAATATGGAGTTTTACATCATTGTTCAAGAAACAATGAAGAAGAAATAATGGTTTAAAGAAGTACATGTAAACGATGGTAATGGAGCTAGAAATAAAGGAAAACTGAGAAAAATGTGGCAAGATCAAATAAATCAAATGTTGAATGTCAGCCAACTGAAGAGTCGGAGAAATCGGCGTGAGTACATAACACGATGTATGAATGTTGAGGAATCAAGATAATTATTTCAGGAAAGAAAAGTATGCCAGTTCATTATTTCTGCCTACCTCTTCGAAGTTAGTTAATTAGATAGTTATATTTCAACTTGATTTTATCATCGATCACATACTAAGTATAAGATCGATGATAAAATCAAAGTATAATGAGTACAAAACGTAGAATTATCGTAAGTTGTTGTTCTAATAGAAATGATTCGAAGATTCTCTCAGCTTTATTAATCGACTTTAGGGAATCTTAATTCACGTCTACGTGTTTAATATAGATAATTAATTAGGGGAGACTATACCATAACTGAAATTGGTTTTTCGCAATTGAATAATCAATCAAACCTCCTGATACTAAAACCCATTCAACAACGACTTTACAAGTGGCTATGATATTTAATAATACCGGCAAAAGTGAAATTAGAGAGAGAGATGAGAACTTACTATGTAAGTTTAATACATCTAATTTATTTATTGTTTCTTGAACAATGATGTAATCTTCATATTTGATTATTTGTAACATGCATGATCATAATAACAATGGTGGAATGGGGAATGTTGTAATTACATAAAGCGTGCGCTTAACCCAACCAACGACAGGTCATAAGTCCTGTAAACACCTTGATCATCCATATTCAGTTTCCAGTTTGTTTCTTTGTCTCTATTGAGATACAATTAAAAATTTAAATTAACCACCCACAGGTGAAAATCCAGGATTCGTATACAGATATAAGTATACATTTCACAAATATTTGTAAATATTCTGGTCAATTCTTTGGCGTATAAAATAGGAGTGATACTCCAGGCGACTTCTAAAACAGTGCACTAGGAGGCGGTAGCCTCTTCGCATTGTGTTAATAAAGTTGTTTGCTAAATGCTAAACAATCATTCTTCATAGATGGCGTTAGTGGATGGATTGTATAGATTAATCTTAAAAAATTAATTAGTACAATCAAATCTACATAGATGGCTAACTGGAACTGACACGTGAAGATAGGTATGGATTTGGAGTATATATACAACTTCCAAAAATGTATCATGCATGATCATAATAACAATGGTGGAACGGGGAATGTTGTAATTACATAAAGCGTGCGCTTAACCCAACCAATGACAGGTCATAAGTCCTGTAAACACCTTGATCATCCATATTCAGTTTCCAGTTTGTTTCTTCGTCTCTATTGAGATACAATTAAAATTTTAAATGAAAACCTTTTGCTTTCTAGAAGTTTCATCATATTTAATGAAAAAAAAAAGATTTCACCTTGCAAAGGGTTTATCAAACATGATGACATTTGATAATGCCTTATCATTGATAAACGTTTAATTTCCATCTTCTTCTTGTTCTACCACACCTCCGTGGTACATAGGGTCTCAAGGAACCTTCCCTATCCAAATCTTTCGCACGCCTTATTCCTAAAAGCATCCAAATGAAACCTGCTACTTTAACCTCGTTGTGCAGGCTTTTTTTTTTCATTTAATTTTTTTTTTTAAACCTAATTGGGTTATATGAATACATTTTTAGATCTTACTCTTCTTCTCTGGTTTCAATCCTGGGATTGGTTTGCAGCAATTTCTTCCATTATTCTCTTCCACTTTTCCCTGTCTTGTGCGGCTCTTTTGAGATCTGCATATGATGAGCAGCGCACGTCCACCAACAGGTCCTCCAGGTACTCTCGGCGTGGGCGTCCCCTAGAGTTTGTCCCCTCGGTCATACCCTCCATTATGGCATGCAAGAGACCTTCTTGACGTATTACATGGCCGATCCATCTTGCACGCCTTTCGGACAAGGTCCTGAGCAGGTGCCTTCCTCCTTCGATTCCTTGAAGAACTTCCTCATTCGTGATGTGGTCTCTCCAGGAAATTCCAAAGAGTCTTCTATAGGACCACATCTCAAAAGCCTCTAGTCTCCGCTTATCCCTTTCGGATAGGCACCATGTCTCGCAGCCGTACATCAAGACACTCCATACATAGGTCTTGATGAGGAGTATTCTCAGTTTTAGGTCTATATTATTTGACTCTATTATTTTCGACCTTTTGTTAAATGCTAGCCTAGCCTGATGTATACGGCTGTCGACCTCGCTCTTAGACCGACCGTCCCATGTTATTTTGCTCCCGAGGTAGACAAACTCCTTGGTGTTCTTTAGTGGAACTCCTGACATCACTACTCTCATCTGATGTTATGATGATCTTACTATTAATTATGTATTGTTTCAGATATATTTAATGTTGATCTGTAGTGAGTCTCCTTGTGTCTTTTGGTAGTTCATTGTAAAGTTTCAGTAAATTGTTCAATATCTTTCTCTCCAGGTGGCTCTAGATCTGCCTCGCTTCCTCTTGACACCCACAGGACACTATTATTGTGCGCCCTGAGCAATGCAGGCTGGGTTCCTTCTCAGGGTGTGATCGATCCGCAGTTATTTCTAATTCACATAAAATATAATAAAACTTCTAGAAATTAGACGTTTTCATTCGTATTGACTTTATCAATACGTCTAATTAATTGTTAATTATTCACTGATAAATGGAATGTAATCTCAGTTAATAGATAAATAAGAATGTTTCTCAAGTGATAAATATATAAAAATCTAACCCTTTTAAAAAAAAACTAACGTGTAATACGTTCCCCTGCTTATAACGTCATAAGAACTTCAGGTGAAAAGAATTACATATATAGTAAGGTCAGGTGTATAAAATCGTCAGTTGTCCTATCCCCATCCTTTGTATGAAAACGATCTAATACCCCTGCTTAACTTATTAAATACAAAGGATCAGATTTAAAAACGAACAACACGCGTTTTATAATAACATCTTAGATTTGTAGTGATTATAAACGAAAACAACTCGAGGTGAATCTTAACTATAATACTTGAAATAAATGCACCCATTGTCTCAAATTTGATGCGGAATTTCTACAGTCAAACTCGCCAGGATACAAAAATCTACAACTACTTCATCTATCCAGTATGGCTCCGACTCCATGACTCTTACAAGATCTTCGACATAAATACTAAAAATTAACATATTCATTTGAAAACTTTATATATGTGCTTTTATATTCGCCATAACTTTGTGTTGCTGTTACAATGTTTTAAACTTTGTATACAATAAGAACTTTTTTAACCTTTAAACGCCCGTGCGCCGCGTGCGATTAAGGTAGCCCACTGCCCAAGCATTTTTTGTGAAATTTTCGCGCGACTTGCTACCTAAGCGCAGCTGTTATAAAAATAATTATATCTCTAAAATTAGTCATCCTATTTAGGTAATATAAAAAGTATTATCAAAATAAAATATTGTTTATAATTTGCAAAAGATTTATTTGTAATTTATGTATAATTACTTAAACATTAATGTTAAAGAATAAAAAAATTAAAAATCAAAATATGAAATTTAAACACAGAAGATAACGAAAAAGTGACTGTAGTGTAGATATTGTGATTTATTAAGCGTACCGTAATAAAACACAATGCATATCCCAAGAGTCGCTTGTAACGTAAGTATGAACACTAATAATACGCATCATGACAGAAATATATATCGGAACCGAAAATTAAAAATTTAATCGGTATCTCAAAGTCATTATTTACGTAAGCTTATATTCATATATAATCATAAATCAGTATATTCCGATAGCGGATTGCACCATAATCACCGGTTCCGTACGGAACCGGTGGACATTGAACGAGCTAAAATCGCGGTCCCGTACGGCTTCTAAAGGTTAAAAAATAATAAAAAAACATGTTTCGGACGCAGAAGCCCTTCATCTGTGTTATATATATTTTAACATTTTTTTCATGAATGTGGTCTTGACAGATATTAGAATGTTATGTTTTAACATCTGTCAAAACTCACCACATTTATGAAAGATTGTTAAAATATTTACAATGTGACGGGGCTTATGTGACGAAACATGTTTGTTTTTTAATCTTATTGTTTTTAATAAAAGTTTAAAAAACAACATTATTCATCTTTACATATTTTTTAGTAAACATACAAAATATATTAAATATCTTCATACACCTGTATATTGATAGATATAGTTATGTTCCAGATAAAAAATCACTTATTCATCTTATTATTTGCTGTCACGTATCATCGAATCATCGCATCGAGGTTTAAAACTGAATAGTGTGATAAACAAAATATATAATCGTTTTCATCTATACTTCTTTAAAAATAAAGCTTATTGTGTGACTGCGGTAAAACTTTAATGCATTCTTATTCGTATATGCAAATGAACTTTATAGAGAGTTCAAAATGTAATTTAGAATGTAACCGTACCCATTAGTATGAACAACTGCAGTACATTTTCGTATACAGTCAACCTATCTGGACTAATGAGCTGATAAATATTTCATTTTCTTTGAGTTTACACAAACATTACTGTAACATTTTTTTCATTTTATCATCTATCTCATTTTTTCGCTTTTCATTGGGTTTGGCACGAGTTTAATACATCAAATATAAAATTAACCTTTTATTTATCTTGAGAGATTATTTACGACGTGAGTTTATCTAACAAAAGTAAATTGCTCTCTTTCTCATTACCATAGACAAAAGAGATTTAGATAACCCATTGTTTTGACGGAAACACTTGGATATTTCAACATTATTAACTGTTTAACGAGAGTTGTTAAAAACACTGTTATATAATATCACAATTGATCACAGTTGATTGTAACACCTGACGATACTTACATTGGTTAGCGAAACAGCTATCCCAACAATTTCATAGAAATTAAATTAATTATGGTATTATATAAGTGTTTAAATTAAATTATTAAATTAAATTAAATACTTAAAAATAGAAAATACGTTAGCAAATTCATAAACAAGAATTTTTTATTAAAGTTTAGACTACGCCAGAAGCTATCAATAATTGAAGAACCTCATTACTTGAATCGTAATTATTTTTATTATATAATCTACTTTGTTCCAAAGAGCCAGCAATTAAAATGAGCATTATCTTTCTAACAATTTAAGAGTACAGTTTGTTCTAATAGAAACGGCGTATTTACAATCATGGTCAGTTTACAATTCTCAGAAAGTTCTGAATATTCTATTGATTTTATTCACCCCGCAAATAATTCCATTATTTTCAATATGCTTTTTTTTAATTAATGAAAAGGTCGATCTTGGAATGTCGAAACATATAATTATTATAAAATAAAACTATATTTTTAGAAAATAGACGTTTTCACTAGTATTAATGGTTAAAACGGCAGCAGCTTAATGTAACAACAGTAAATGCCACCCCGAAAGTCCCGGGATCGATTCCCGATGATGTCGACAAAAAAATTTACGCGGCCTTAGGTCGTGTGGAATTTCGTTACCGTAAAAATGGCGATATACTAGCTACAAATTACACGTCATAAGAACAATAGCTGAAAATTATACTGTAATTTGGTTCAAATAACCTGTTTTATATAAAAAAAGTGAAAAGCAGGAAATTTAAGGCCCAAATGGCATCCCAAAAACCTTGAGATGATTAATACATAAAAATGGCGCTCTATAAATCATCCAATTTATTATTATTATTATTATTAGACTTGCTGCAAACCAATCCCTAGGATTGAAACATTAAAAAAAATGTATAGAATTTTACTACCCTGCTATTCAAAAAACAATAAATATGTTTTTTTAATATCAACTGGTGATGTGCAATATTTTAAAACGAATACTGATTGAATACTGAATAGCTTTCACTATGCTTCGCCCTGTATGGCGTTCCAGTATCATTTCAAAAAAGCTCAAGCCCCAAATATTCAGTAGTAGCGTTAAAAGGGTACTGCTGTACAGATCTTGGAAATCTACCGCGGACGTTATGGGAAAAATCCAGGTGTTTATAAATAGGTACCTTTGCTCAATATTCAAGATCTATTGGCCCCAAAGAGTGTCAAATACCGTTCTCTGAACCATAGCAGGCGAAAAGCCAATTAGATAACAAGTCGCTAGATGCAAATGGCAGTGGATCGGTCACACTCTGAGACGGAACCCAGCCTGCATCGCTCAGGGCGCACTATACTGGTCCCCTATGGGGGGAAAGAGGAAGAGAGGCAGACCTAGAGCCACCTGGAGAAGATCCCTGCAGGACGAGGCTAAGGCAGCTGGCCTCACTTGGGATGATATTAGGCATCAGGCATGCGATAGAGTCGGGTGGAGAAGGTTTCTTGAGGCCCTTTGCACCACGGAGGTGTGACAAGACAAAAAGAAGAAGACTGATTTAATTTAATGTTCAATTTATTATACAATACTTACTCAATTTATTAATCAAGTAATCAAACACACGACAGATAAACCTAAATTAAATAAAAACATATGTATAAATTAGTTTAAAAAACAGATTTCGACCAAATTTATGAATTATTAGTTAATAGAGAAAACAAATTAGACACCAGAACACCAGAATTAAAGAGACAAATTCCAATTTAATACATTAGAGATAAATGCTTTTCTGAGAGTTGTCTCACTATCGTGAAAAATGTTCACATATGAAGAGATGCGGTTAAGAAGGATTGTTTCCCCGCCTAACTGCCCAATGACATTACCTTAAGTATAATAGATTGGTTCTACACAGTGCCAGTTGAAATAATATATGTTGCCGTTGTCGTTGTCGGGAACAAACAAATTCAAGTCTTTCAATATATCCGTGTTGTGTATTTGGCCACAATGCGGTTTAAAAATAATTCACTAATTTTTAATTTGTCTATTGTTTACTTTCCAATAATTGATAGTCCAGCAAACCCAGTAATAAATCAGTTGGTTAAAGCTTATATTTAAATTAAAATATTAATTGTAAAAGCTCTTTGAAATATAGAAAACATAAGATCTTTTTCTTTACCATCTCAAACAATGAAAAATATTTCATAGTGCTTCACAAGGCGAAATATATTATTAAAAGCAGACATTTTCATTAATATTTATTATGAAATTCTTAAAATAAAGTTTCACATTTTAAGTCTACGTCGTAATCAAATACATTTGATAATGGCTTCAGGCATTATCAAATATATTTAATAATGCCTCAGACAATCGAAACATGTCATTCCCATAAATTATTGTAAAACTTCTGGAAAACACACGTTTTCATTCGTATTAATTATTTTATATGGAGTTTTACATCATTGTTAAAGAAACAATAATTAAGACAATTTTATGTTTCATGCGGTGTGTGTTCACGCATGGCATACCTGTGTACTAAATTTCAACATACTTCTTAATAAGAATAGTTCTGATTATAACATTTGCAATAATGTATTGAACGAGATATTAAAAACATTGTTTAATGTTAAAACTTCGCTTGCTTCTCGAATATTTCACAATTTCCAAAAATAATAATGGTTCTATATTTATACAACAATTGGTGTGATTGTAACATTATGAAGATTTTAGGTTCACTAGCTAAATATCAATAAACATCAGTGAGCTGCCGAAACCGGTCGAAGACACAAACATCAGTGGATTTTATCTAAATATACATTTTAAAAAGATTTTATACAAAAAAAAACATTATCATTATTAAAAATGAATTTCAAATAACAACATAATTTTTTTAAGCCAGATAATTGTTTATTCACCTTATCAAAAACAAATAAGCTTCAAGTATTATAATATACAATATATTAATTTATATTATATTTTAGTAGCTTTCCATTTATTTGGGTGTATCTGATTCGCGGTATAATATTGTAATTATCTCACATACTTATATACATGCTGAACGGAGACTAATTCACGTATACACCCTCGATTTATAGACCAAGCCAAAGTTCCAACAATATGCTTACGAGCAAACTGTAGCCGGCTATAAACTATGGAAAGATGGATGTTTGCTGAAATCTTATTTAATTATGCTTAGAAATTCTATAATGTATTTTTAATGCATTCAATCAATGGGTAAATACGTAAACAATATAATGTTTTATATCCATGAACTTGTATTATTTTCTTAATTATTCGGGGAATTCTACTATGGTTAATGTTTTACTAATTCAAAGTTTGTACTTATAAAAACTATTATCTTTGATTGTATGTAAAAGATTTTTGTCGGTCAATTTAGAACTCGAAAGAATAGAAAAGCTGCTGGTGTATGATTATGGAAGAAGCTACAGACGTGTGTCAGAATAGATTAGTGTGGCGATACATTCACTCTACCTACCTTTTCGTTGAAGCGGCGTGATGGTTTGTTGTTGTATTTGTTTATCAATTGGAAATAAGATATAACCTACATTCGGTTATAAAAATATATATTTTTAATTGAATCGGACTCGAATTCGTTACTATGACAAGTTAAACTACTTTGTATTTTCCTAACAATAATCTGCGACAGCGACAACAAAGTTAATAATATGGAACTAATCTATTTATGATAATGCCAGTGTATGAAGTAATAATATTTATAATCTTAACGTTTCGGATATGAACATCTTTAATTCTGGAGTTAACTTTAAAAAAGGTCTAGATTTGATTATATTTATTTTTTATTAGTAATCTGCTATTAATTGTAAATTAGTTTTATACATAGAGATTGTCTTAAAAAGGGCCTTTTCACTCATCTCTCTCTAGCCATTTCCAATAATACTGCAAGTGGTGGGACCTCCCTTTCTCCGATCAATTTACTAAATTATAATTTAGAGGAGAGATATCATTCGCTTTTCTAAGGCATTATAAAATGTTTTACAAGTGTGATATATTTGATAATGCCTTAGAAAGGCGAAACATGTCATTTCCATAAATCATAATAAGACTTCTAGAAAACAGACATTTTCGTTCGTATTAAATATTTAATATGGAGTTTTACATCATTGTTCAGGACACAGTAAACAAGTTATTTTAAATTGTAATAAATAAGATCTGTACATCTACTATTTGTGTATCGTTGTACCATTTAAAACATGTTCATAATTTATTTAATCGTTTAAATCTAATAAATCCCGCGCTAGGCTCCTGTCAAGTGTGACTAATTTAATTAGTGGCGTAAGAATCCCGAAATATTTTCTCGTAGCATTTAATACATTAAATTTGATTTTCAAATTTTCATATCCACATAATCACTTTATCTGTAAATTAAATCTGGCGAAGAAGTTCTCCCGTTAACCTAATTATACGGCCTCGTGTAATGTTTTCAGAGCTGAGTGCTGGCAGTATGTTCCTGGATACACTCTATTTCTTCATTCGGCGCTATTTAATTACACGCCGTACAAGTTGACGGCTTATTATTAAGCGTAGCTAATATAAATTTCAGTAGATTGCCGCCTCGGCGCGGGCGGGCCGGGCGCGGGCGGCTTCCCCGATGTATCATTTTACCCACTTGTTATCTCAAGCATGGTTAAATAAGTAAACACATTTGTTTGCACGGTAATTCTATCCTTTAATAACCATCGATAAGCCCAGAGATTAATAATACTATCGATCACGCGAATGTAACGCCTTGTTGGACCCTTACTAAATAATCCTAAGGCCGCGACTAATTAACATCACTTTATCGACTTCACATTGTTGTATATAACTGAAATCGTTTATTTTCATATATCATGTCCTCTTGCAAGTCTAAACACGTCCCTTCAATAAAAAGTAATAGATCTTAAACGAAGTTTTTCATAAATTTTCGATACTTTATGTGCATAACATGTATATAATGATAATACTGTAGCAATGCATTGAGCTTCTAGAAACTAGACGTTTTCATTCGAATTAATTATTCAATATGGATTGAAGGTTATGGTTTTTATTTTGTAAAAGTCCATTATTTTAGTTTTACAGTGATGATAATACTTACAAAGGCGGTACATGTCATTCCCATAAACTATAATACAACTTTTAGAAAACAGACATTTCCATTTTTATTCATTATTTAATATGGAGTGTTATATTATATCATTAATCAAGAAACGATAAATTTCAAAGTGCAGTATTTAATATTGACATTAACGTATTTTTCCCAAGATTTTTTTTCTTTTTATAAAGTATGATTGACATATTTCGCCTCGCTAGGGCATTATGAAATGTCAAATATAACGATGCGATACCCATAACTCCCATATAACCAATATAATATAATATAATAAGTAAGTGGGAGTTTTCAACAATAATTAATTTTGAACGTTTTTATTAATTGTATTTTACAATTATAGGAAGTTCTTAGAAATATACTACAATAATTTTCTAAAAATCAGAGAATTTTTTTTTAAATCACCCTTAATTATTTTATGTATTATCTGAAATGGCTAGAGCAATATTAAATTACTACTGTCTCTTGATGCTTTTGTTATTACAAATTTGCAAAAATAATTTACCTCAAACAGATATTTAATCTAAAAATTTTATCAGTTTAGATATTTGATCAATTTGGTCATTATAATCAAAAAAGCTTTACATCACTTATTTTATTGCACAGGCCACGAAATAGAGATTATTATAGCACGTAATTAGTTGCGCATTGCCCCAATTAATTGTAAGTTGTCCTACTCGAGAACTTTGGCTCAGTTAAGCAAACAAGGCAGTCAAATGTGGAGAGAACCCACAGCACTTTGAATTAGCCGATCAAATTCAGATAAATGAATACTTTATTTTCGTGTTTTTTTATAATGCATTGTACCGATTACTATCAACGACTTGATGCTGTATAATGATATTCAATTATTCACTTAATTTAGATGATATTCGAATGTTTTAATATGTAAATTAAATCTTTTTTTTTAAATATATTTATGCCAATAATTTCAATTAATTGTATTAGACGGTAACTTCACGAGGAAGCGGCAAAAGTAGGTCTCAAGATTAACATGTCCAAGACAGTAGACCTACGAGTGTCCACAAATGACTCCACCCCAATCTTGCTCCACGGTGTCCCCCTTGTGACCACGACCAGCTTCTGCTACCTCGGTAGTATGATAGCAGGCTCAGGAGGTACGGAGGAGGATGTAGCCAGCAGACTTGACAAGGCAAGGGGAGCTTTCGCTATGCTTCGCCCTGTATGGCGCTCCGGTATCATTTCGAGAAAGCTCAAGCTCCAAGTATTCAGAAGTAACGTTAAAAGCGTACTGCTGTACGGATGTGAGACTTGGAAGTCTACCGCAGACGTTATTGGTTAACTCCAGGTGTTTATAAATAGGTGCCTTCGCTCAATATTCAAAATCTATTGGCCCCAAACAGTGTCAAATGCCGTTCTCTGGACCATGGCAGGCGAAAAGCCAATTAGAGAACAAGTCGCTAGGCGCAAGTGGCAGTGGATCGGTCACACTCTGAGACGGAACCCAGCCTGCATCGCTCAGGGCGCACTAGACTGGTCCCCTATGGGGGGAAAGAGAAAGCGAGGCAGACCTAGAGCCACCTGGAGAAGAACCCTGCAGGACGAGGTTAAGGCAGCAGGTCTCTCTTGGGACGATGTTAAGCATCAGGCATGCGATAGAGTCGGGTGGAGAAGATTCCTTGAGGCCCTATGCACCACGGAGGTGTGACAGGACAAAAAGAAGAAGAAGAAGAAGACGGTACGATTTGCCAATGTGAGAAAAAAAAACTCATTGTCATAAAGAAGAAAATGGAATGTGTCCAGACTTTAAGCCATGTCCTCTGGATTGGAGCCATCTGTTTTGTATCATAGCCCACCAGCCGATTTTAAATAATAACGATTTCCTAAAGAGTACAAAAATAATATCAATAAAGTAAAACAAAACAAAATCTACTTTTCACCATTTATATACATATTATATTATTATAATATAACGTAAGTACTTTGAAACAATAATATCTTCTTGTTTACTTAGCTAAAATAAAATCATAATATAAATAGGCAAACATCCTCATGTCGTCAAGAAAGAGAACGAGAATATTTTAAATACAAGAGAGCAAGAGAGGAATATTCCGATTCTCTGAGAAAGTAATTCGAAGTGCACATGATGCGCGTGCCCGAGAGTGTGTTTGATTATTTCGAATTTTGTTCTGGTTACTTTCGTATGAAAGTAGTGTAGAAGATAAAAAGAGCAAAATTAGGTATTGTTAATTCTGAAAATTATAACGCGTGTGAAAAAAAAGATTTACATTTAAATTTAAAACTTATTATATAACAGATTACGATTGTACAGTAAACCAATGTTTTAAATAGTAGAATAGCTTTACTTCTGTGAATATTTCACGGGTGGCAACTAGTTGTATTATTTCTTCCAAAGAAAATCTATTGACCTGTTGATTAGAAATTTTAATTATATTTATATTCAATAAAAAAAAAACGTATGTGAACAAATATATGCGTTTATGAAGGTGTACCTGACTTCACCGATTGTAATTGATGTTACCTGAGTGTAATAATTTCCAATAGCAAACATTGAAATTCAAACAGGTGAACTAACCTCTGATTCTCTACAATATTACACCCGGTCTAACAGAACCCTCGTAAAGGGTTGGCCTTCTGAAACGTTTATTTCTAATTTTTCAAATTATTGTTTTTTTTATAAACTTAAGGTGTTTACACTGTGGAATTCCACAATAATTTTTGCATGTGGATTAATGTACTGAAAAAAACATGAAATTTAAGGATGGGACGGTAACGACCCTAAGACACTAGGAAGCCAACTAGGAAGAGAAAATAAAATATATTTTTTCAACATCCGAATTCCGTCCAATCATGGCAAAACATGGATTCATATTTTGAATTTCAAATCATGTATTTTTTACCTTTTTAAATATTTATTTCATATGAAAGAAGTCACGCAATTTTCCGAATTAAAAAAGTATCATTTATTTTTATGGTAATATATAAAGAAAAATATACAGCATCAAAATATTTCTAGATATTTATATACTGTTTAATAGAAATGTTTAATTTTTGATGAAATACTAGAAATATACAATATATCAAACAGTTATCAATTACAACGTATGTTTGTTTAAATCATAAACATAAAAACACATCACCAAATCGCAAATGACTGAAAAATAAATAAAAATATTATTTTAAACACAAAAAAGATACACAACAGTTACAAAAATAATTAGAAAATATCATGGAAATAATACCAAAAAAAAATTATTAGAAAAACAAGAGGAACAAATACCAATATACTATATAATAGATAAATATTTTCTGAGGGTAGCCTCGCTATCGTGAAAAATGTCCACAACCGAAAATGTCAAAAATGTCCATGTTAAAAAGAATTCTCTCCCTGCCCACCAGCATTAGCTGAGGTCGATGCCAGCAAGCCTGATGAAACCGTTCGCTATTGAAATAAAGACAAAAGTAGAATTATTTAAAAACTTTTATTTGTTTATTTATTATTTAAAATGAACTTTCATCAAGAAATTTCTGTAAAATCATTTGATTATATTACCTTAGGTTGATTGGTTTTACACAGTGGCAGGTGAAATAATTTATGTTGCAGTTCCCGCAGTTGCCATGATATTTTTAAAATAATGATTATTTCACAAAATATAATTTATTATTGTTTTATTTTAAATCGTTACTTAGACAACTGTAAATTATATGATTGTGTATGCATATTTTTTTTCTCAATAACTGTGCGGCAGCCCTGTCATAGGGCGATCAGCAATGCCCCGCAATAAATGGCCCCACGAACAGTCCATTCTGCTGCAGGGTTGGCAGATGAGAGCACAGCTTAAGTGGGATTTGTTTTACCATCGCAAGTGTTACGATCAATACCTGAAAAGCTAAAAGTGAACTCCGCTTGAATCTGCAACCAGTAACCGTGTATCTGTTAGAGAAACACGTTTCAAGTAATCTTACGCGGTTTTCGGAATGAATCAAAGATTAAACAATTTCACCTTTTTGTATTTTTTTTATTGCTTTGGACTTAAATCAAGGATATTTTTCTTTAAAATTACACACCACCGCAACAATGGTCTCCTGAAGTCGAGAGACTGGATAAATGGAAAAGAATCTGTGGATGCCTGAATTAGATGATCCCCAGGAATGCTGGTGTAGAAGAAATTTCTGCGATGTCTTATACTACCTGTATATCTTGGGGAGTATGGATATTACCCGTGGATCTTTCTGACTGATTTCTTGCTAGGGATACTAAGCTACCAGTCAGTTGGAAGAACTTTAATAGCATTGTAGCATTATATACATTTCTAAATGAAATATTCATGTATCTGTATTATTATAGTATAATATGTATCACTAATTAGTGTATATAAGAGACAATTTTCGAATGCGAACTTGCAAAATTTATTTAGTTATAAGTCGTTTTGGTTTAATTTTTTTTTTGAAAATACAGTTCAGCTTTGTAGTGATTTTGTACAAAAAAAAATCCAGCTCATACAATAACATACACTATATAATCATTTGATAAAATAGCGAGGAATCACCTTGTTTTAGGTGTATGACTGTTCGTTTTTCAGAATTAGGAAAAGCCCGTCTAGGTAGAAGTGCAAAAGTTATTTTTAAATGACCCAATAAACTATATAAATGTCTACTTTTAACCATCCTACCGTATTCAGTGACTGGTACAGAAGTGAATCAAATTCCAAAAATATCTCCAAAATGTATTGGGAATCTATCAACCATATAACCGAGAATTCACTAGACACTTCTGAAGCTATTTTAGTTTTCCTTGTGTATGTTGTATGGATCAATCAAATTATTACTATGTATAAAATATGTTAGCATGTCATGTGAATTGACATAGACGAGCTTTCAGTTGTAGTAATGTAGCATTCGGAAATGCTCATTAATGAAAAAAAAACAGTTTATTGATTGTAATATAGAGCCAGATTTTTTTTTCTTTATTGAAACATTTTTCAACTATAAGATCTATATAACCTCAAATATGTTACTACAGTATGTTTTGTAATTAGATATCTTGATTTAAACTAACTATTCCATTATGAAAAAATGTTACATGTTACTTTATGATGTGAATTCACATTAATTTGCCACATATTATTATGCCGCTTAATATGTGTTTTGGGTGATGCCCATTCTTCTTTGGGATAAATTAAAAAATATATGTAAATAAAATCTTAATTCTATTTTATATATTATATTTATTTAAGGGGGTTTTCTAGTGTAGACGCCCGAATTTTAGGTGTTTATTCGAACGCTATAAAAAAAACGTTAAATATTTTTAGCATCCATTATTTCATAAATTATTTCTTGATATCAAAACAAATTCAACAATAAAAAAAAATCTAAAATACAAAAAGCTGCATGCCAGCAAAGTGGGGGTTCACAAAAAAATAGTACGTCATGGTTGACAGGATTCCAGTCCTTCCAATGATTTGAAAATAGAATTTTTTTGAAAATCTTGAAGGAGAAGAATGACGTTATTGCACTAAGTATGAAATTTTTGAAAAAAAAATCGCAAATGGCAATTTGAAAAATAAATTCGCTTTTGTCGCTATTTTTTTCAACTTCGAATTTTTGTAAATCGGTACATTAGAACTTCAGAGGTCAGTTTTGAAAAAACGCGTTTAAAGTTTGGAGTCGAGTTTCGCGCGATCTAAGTCGTTTAATGGTATGTTATATAATACTTATATTTTCTCAATCAGCGATCCCAGAATCATACGATTTTCGACCTTCCATGAAGTCGATTTCTAATGATTTATTGAGTACAAAAGAGATTTCATAATATGGACTATTCCCAGGGAGTTTGCCTGTCGCCTATAGTTCATAGGTCCCGTCCGGACCGATTTAGATAAAAATAGCTGTAACTTCAAAAATATTCAGAATTTTTAAAATTCCTCATAGGGTCATATTTATAAAGGTCAAAACTTTAACAATATACTAAAAAACGATTTTTACAATTTTCTGCACTAGAATAACCCCTTTATATTTTAATATCTTTAGGCGCTAACACTGTTGAATTCCATAATAACGATTTTTTTTTAATTAAAACACTTTTTTTTCCACTTTTGAGTTTATTTTTCTTGAAATGTTTCGAAGGCTTACACCTTAATTATCGGGAGAACGATATAAACTGTCGTTCTGCGGATGATGAAGGTGTAAGCCTTCGAAACATTCCGAGAAAAATAAACTCAAAAGTGGATAAAAAAGTTATTTCAATTAATCAAAAAATCGGCAAATAAATAAATGTTGCGAAAAACATACTCATCAGTGGAAATAATTGTATTCATATACAATCATATTTAATTAAATATAAAATAATTGGCATCATATGTTATATTTTTTAAAAAATGTTTTCATTGTTTGTTATGAGCTTATTATTCAATAAAATCTATGAAAATGATTTTAATTATGTTATAGTCAACAATTCATATTGAAAATTTAAATTTACTCTCATAATAGTAGCCACAAAACGTGATGCCTTGGGCAAGAATTATATTGAAATTACGACTTAATCAAATGATTTGAAACTAACTAACTAACTAACCATCACGCCGTTTCCCCGAAAGGGTAGACAGAAAGAATGGACTGCAACACTTTAATCGATGCTGCACTCCATTCTTCTCTTTTCGCCAACGCGAGAGACGCGGTGTGATGGGTTGCGAACCTCATCGCCACCAATAGGCATCTCCCGCGCACACTTCAATCATTCAACGTCTACATAATAAATCTAAAACAAATTATACAAAATACAATGATATAAAATAAAATAACACATAAAAATAATTTAACACATAATGTTCTTTTAGATGGTGCACTTGTCGTCAGCTGGACGATCCGGATATTTGTGTTTATTTAATTTTTTATTCCACTGTTTTCATTTTAATTAGGCACTTAAAACAATCCAACACCAGCAAAAACTTGAAAATTTGATTGAAGAATTTATTCAAATTGTCATTGGAACAAATGAAAATTTTATTTTTACACCTGTCAAATTTTTTTTTATAAACGAAAAAACTTGTATTATTTTAACATCAGAAGAGTGAAAACGTATTTCGTGTCACAAATAACTATCATAAAGTGCGGCAACAATCAAATTGACCAAAACAAATGATTTGAATTGAAGTCAAACATCGAAAATTAGATAAAAAACCAACCTTTTAAAATTTATTTGGTTGTTTAACAAAATTTCGGGTTGATAATCTTAAAAAGCATAAGTGACAAAAAAATTCGTGTCAACGAAATTAAATTAAAAAATTATATTTAAAAAAAGGTAAATATATAAGAAGAAAAAACTAACTAACCATCACGCTGTTTTTCTCTGCAGGAGTAGGCAGAAACGATGAATCTTCACACTCATCTATGCCGTCTTTGGCTTCTTTTTTCATTCACATTGCTTGTATACAACTGTTTAACCATTATTTTCTCAGTCAATTGTCCAAACCATTTAAGTGATCTTTTTTATTTATTTTACTTGTGATGCAATCATCTGCCTTATTAAGTATAGGTATTCTATAATATATCCTCTATTCTATCATATATTTCTACGTCATATATCCTTCTTTTATCCTTCTTTTCCCAGCTTCAAGCTACACTTTCATAATGTCCTTACTGCTCAACAGACTGAAGGATCTAATTTGAAGACTGCATAAAAAAAAACGATGATACTTATGGGTACCCCTTATAACATTCCATCATGCATTTTTAACTTTTAAAATGTATTTATTAAAGCTTTAATGGGGGTTTACATTGACGTGATAATTAAGGGCATTTTAAAGCCTATTGTCTGCCTAGAATAAAAATATAATATATTTAAATTATAGTATATATTGGTAAAATAAGAGTTGACATTTACAAGATAGGAGAGAAGACACAACGTTGGAAATCCAATTTGTTGTTAGTTAGGCATTATTCTGAAGGACTTGCAATTTTTGGGAGTCAGACCTGAGAAGTCCAGGGTTCAGGATAGAGTAGCCTGGAAAAGCTTTTTAGAGGCGACCGAGGTCCACCTATTAACTATAGAGGCATAGAGAAGAAGAAGAAGAAAGCGAAAAATGAGTGAAATAACCTTTTTAATAATAAGGGTTCACAAGTTATATATTTGTACACAAGTAGTTGTAGACACCATCAGAACAAAAAGTCTCCTAAGAACCACAGAAATGAAGACTCCCCGATCCGCTGCGGGAAAGACACTCCAAGACAGAGTAAGAAATTCTGAAAAAAGAAAAATCTGCAATGTAGAAGATGTCGTGCGATGGGGAAGACTGAGAAGATGCTACTGGAGAGATCATGTAGAAAGAGCATGCTCTGAAAGAGTAATAAGTAAAACGGCAAATAAAGTACCAAGAGGAAATCGACCTCCAGAAAGACCACCCAAAAGATGACGAGACAATTGGACAATACATCCCAGGAACAGGCTCCGAGAAATAACAGGACGTAGTTATAAATATAGCAGAAGAAGAAGAAGAAGTCATATATTAAATTTACGTTCGCTTTTGAATTTTCTCTCGTGCAAGTATGTTTAATCGGTGATAAAGAAAGCTGAGTTGGTATATATGCAGTTTGTTCCTACATCCATATACGTTAGAATGCAAATTCATTAGCCCGTCCAAGGCGGTTCATGTGCCTAATGCCGTTTTGCTTACACTGACGTGATTGAAATAATGTTGATAAAGCGATTCACTGTGCAACGGTGCACTTAACGTGATATCTGGAAGCGCTCATTTGTGCTACACAACGAGCAAACTGACTCACTTTGCCGTCTAACTGCCACTCGGATTACAGGCACACATCAAATGCGATATGGTGTATCATATACGAATATCTCTTATAGAGTACTTATTAATATTTCCACTCCACTTGAAACTCCATACTTCAGAAATGCGCATCCTTTGATAGTGGGAAGGAGTCATATTAAAAAACAATGTGCGTAACGAATATGTGAGTAATAATTAAATAAAACGAGGTTTTTAACAACTTCTACTTTTGTCTTTATTTAGACAGCGACCGGTTTCGCCAGGCTCGCTGGCATCGACAGACTGGTCAGCGCCAGTCTCTGCAATGTCTGATGCCAGTGAGCCTGGCGAAACCGGTCGCTGTCTAAATAAAGACAAAGGTGGAAGTAGTTAAAAAACATCGTTTTATTTCATTATTATTTAAAATGAACTTCCATCAAGAGATTTCAGTAAAATCATTTGAATATGTGAGTGAAATTTTTCAAATTAAATGATTCGTCATCAGAATCATAGCTCCGATGGTACGGTCACATGATGAAGAGACTTCACGACCATTTCTAAGGGCTCTAAGATTTAAAGAGAAAGATGCCTTCCAGTTTTCCATTTAGTGCCAAATGATGAAAAATCCGACCTCGAGTAACGGAAAGAGGCAAGGAGAAATAAAAAAAGACGAGTTCTTATTAGTATTTAATATTTACATTTAAATTTGTTCTAAAATGTCAAAACATTAATGTGAATCTAAAATTTTATTGTAAGATCGAGAGACGACTTGATTTATGTACATTTTTTTCGTCAACGAATCGATCGGCCTTATAACTGTGGCGGAGTTGTTTCGTTCGACAAAAAATAGAGAGAAAACTTCTCATATGTTAGCTCCCCTCGTAAATCAGGAAAAGAGAAATTTAATAAGTAATATAAAACACAAAAATGTTTTATTTTCATTATAATTACAATTTAAAAAGTTTGCGATTGCAAAGTTGTAACATTACGAGTACTCGTATATGCACTAAACTACGCGAGAATCGACTCCAGATATTCAAGGCTTATTAAATATATTGTGTATATTTGTATAACTATTTGTATCGGGTCTAGGGGATAGAACGCTTGACTCCTAATCTAGGGGACTTGGGTTCGAGCCTGGACACGACCAGATTCCTTCTTCATAATAATGAGCTATTTTCTGCTCATATTGAAGATTGTAAAATAAATTCTAATATCATTGATTTAAATCTTTGATGTTAGTCTTTTTAAAAAAAAAAAAAAAAACTGGATCACATGCTAATGGACAAAGATATTCCCAAAAACCTCAAAAGCAGAGTCTATGAGGGATAAATCCTCCCGGTAATTACGTATGGACTGGAAACTGTGATATTTACATCCAATACCATACACAATTTTTCCTACATGACGTGTTGGAGGTAATGGTCGAGGGATCGATTGGCACCTAGACAGGAGTACCTAGACCAGATTTGGCGAGATATGGGCTGCACCTCTTATGCGCAGTTGAAGAGAGTTGCCGAGGACCGAGCGGAGTGGAAGAGGAGATGTGTCGCCTTGCTGTAGACCAATCTTTAGATTGAGACCGGAGATGAAGAAGACCATACACAAGCTGAAATGTGCACAACGGGCTATGGAGAGACAAATGCTTGGCATAAGTTCGAGGGACAAAATACCCAATATCGAAATCAGGTACCTGAAAAAGCTTGTCGATATGAGGACCGTATTGCCAAACTAAAGTAGAAATGGGAAAGACATGTCACCAGACAGGGGAGATGGGCACCCAGAGTATTTTCGTGAAGACCGTGGGAGGAAAAAGGGAAGAAGTCGAATGAGAGTATGTTAGCACGGGATAGAGAAAAATGGAGAACGTTGCTAATGAACGTTGCGAACTATATCCTGCAGTGGAGAGATGGCTAAAGAAAAAGAAAAAGTTGAATATTATATACCTGAAGTTGTGAAAGATACTCTTTGTACTTAGTAAGAATTTTATTTTATATAGTTGAGATGTGGACATAAAGCAGTATGTTGACCAATAGGATCAGTAATGCAAACGTATTACCGAGAGCCAGAGCCAATAGTGAAGGTTAGAAAGGTCTCATATTGGGGTGATGTACTAAGGGGAGAAATATACAGCCTCCTTCGGCTGATAATGAATGGCAAAATAGATAGGCGTCGGGGAATTGATAGAAGACAGTTGGTCTGGATACCAAATATAAGAGAATGAACAAAAATGAGCAGAGTTCCTATTCCGACTGGCGCTCGACAGAGATGCTTTCTCTGCAACGATTGTCTATGCTAAGAAGACTCGACACGGCACCAGAAGAAGCAGAAAGAAAGAGCATTTTAAACGTTAACAAAAAGGACTTATTAAATCATACTTTATTTGAAATCTACGCTCAGATATTTTAACATCTTTACATTATGTAAATTGATTGACAAAATTACAAACATTATCCTGACTTTTATTGAAATAAAGATAATCATACAATTGAATATTTAAATTTAATACTGTACATTATTTTAAATTATTAGACTGTAGAATATTTTATATTTTTCAACTAAACTATTGCACTATTCAATCATTCTGTCAAATTATTTCAACTATCTAAAAATATGAACCCTATTTTTACTCTCATTTATAAATTCATAGAAAGTTGTTTCACCAAACGATATTGGTAATTAGCTCAGCAAAAAGCTCTGAAAATGATTTAATATTATATTAGTTCTAAGAAATACATAAATAATATTGATTCTGTTAACACAATACTCTGGTAAACTTGGTATTTGATATTTATATTTACTGAACTACATTTTAATTGCTAATTTAACTCTGTTTTTACTGTTTCAGACATAATTATTTGAAATTGTGTTTTTGTGCCCAATTTTTCAGGGCATGAATGTACCGAAATAGTGAATATTTGAAGAGGATTCCCAAGCGCTCTCTTTTAAAAACAATGTTTCTTTAACTAAAACTAAGGAGGCCTGTTTTGATAAATTATCAGATAAAGCGCTCTCATAGCCGGTGTTTATTTTTTATCTGTCAAATGTTAATCGGTACCTCTGTCTTAGGGCATGATCCCGGGTCCGTTTCGCTCGACTTACTCCCGGAAAAGGTTGAGCTGCTCCCGGCCCGGGATAATAAATGAATATTTAAGCCCCCTTTGAGAAGTTGTGTCTTAAGACCAAAACGGCCACTTTTGACGAAAGCGCCAGCAAAACACGGCCACTTATTCAAAAACATCAAACGGAAAGATTTTTACAATTTAATTTTATCTTTTTCAAAATTAACTTTCTTATAAAGTGCCTTTATCTCCGAAAGCGAAAGCCTTTTATCCTTACCTTGCGTTTCTACATGATTTTTTTTCCAAGCGTACACCTTCTAAGCTAGCGAAAAATTTACTCGACCAAGCGACATGTGTGGATTTCTCTACGGCACATTTTTATATGAATTTAAATATCTTAAGGTTAAAGTGTCCTCATATATTCCAATCTTCAGCCTAGTAACAAGTATATAAAAATGATTTCAGATCGTTATATTATTCACATTCTTTTGAACTTTGAGCAGCTCTACTTCTCACATGATATCCCATAAAATTATTTGTGTAAATTATTATACAATAAATATCCTAATTATAAATTTTATTGTAATATTTTTACACAAATTTTTTATTTTTTAAAAAGTTTTATTTTGTACAAAAATTCACATAAATATCTTTCTTTCACTCAATAAAACAAATCGTAAACTCATATTGTAAAATAATCAAAATTTTATTGAACAACAATTTATCATCTTCATAAAATTTTAACTGATATCAACGCAATTTTATTGTATTGTATATTTGTAGCCTTCAAGGCGTGAATTTTATCATGTTTAAATGTATATTTTCCTATAAAATATATTTCTTATGATTTATTTTCATTATAATAAATAGTAATACTCGTATAGCTTTATTCTACTTGTTTCTAGTCTTTCAGAAACTCGCTGCAATCTTCTATTGTGATTTGTATAACCAGAAAATGGCAGCGAGCTACCGAATCCGATCGTTACTGAATATGTATTCATTAAACAGAAATTTTATCTTGAATTTTATCGATATTCAATATTTTTATATGATGTTGACTAAATGTCTCGAGTGAAGTATAATCATAATTATTTTGTAAACATTTTACTTCCCCTAAATTGCTGTACTTTCGTTAACATGACTCTTTTTTAATGTTATGAGAAATTTAATATTCACCTCACTAGACATTATCTAATAGCTTATTACCATCAAAGGGGCCAAAACTCTTCAAGAGTTGTATGACCATAGGAAGTAAGTAAGTTTTAACCATACTTTACAGATCGAACTTAGTATTGCTGCTAGAAAACACTTTTTTTATTCAATTAACGTCAACAAAATAATTTGTAGGGGTAGGCAGAAATAATGGAACGCCACACTGTTCTGCCCTGACATACTTCTCTCGTTTCCTCTACATTCATACATCTTGTCTTGCACGCACGTCGATTTCTCCGACTCCTCACGTGACCGACATTCAATATTTAAATGATTTGATCGTGCCACGTTTTTCCTCGGCCTTCCTCTATTTCTAGCTCCATTCACGCCGTTTACATATACCTTCTTTACCATTCTGTCTTCACTCATTATTTTCATGTGTCCAAACCATCTTAATGACCCTTTCCTTGTTTTTTTCATAACACTTTCATTCGCACCACATTCACTTCTTATACTTGCGTTTGTCACTCTATCATATACAGATTTGCCACACATTCGTCTTAGGGATCTCATTTCTACTGCATTTATTCTACTTTCATCCTTGTATTGCCAGTTCCAGGCTTCATTTCCATACATAAAGGTCGGCACAAGAACACCATTATGCACTGCCATCTTAGCTTTTTTGGATAGGAAAGTAGAGAATATATCATATTAAAGAAAATTATTTTACTTCTTTCTACAAAAGATGATATAAAATTAAATCCATCATAATAACCAAATCGTAACATTTGTGTTTGTCTCGGTCAACATAAAAACTGGATTCATAAATTTTATTTCAATAAACCAGTAACACAAATTTCACAGAAATTCAAATTTCGAAAACATCTTAAATCTTCGAAGAAAGTTATTGTTTGTTCTGATAACCTAATAATCTTTATTACCGCGCAAAAAGGGTAATAGTTTCCATAAGAAAGGTAAAAAAACCTTTATCTCTGACTGTTAAAAGAAATATCGTTCCTAATCGAGACTATGAAAAATGTTTGGATTATTTTATTACATTTTTAATGATATCGGTAATTTTATTTGAAATCAGATAATTATAAAAAGCTTGTTCATTGGTATTTCTGTTACTCTAGAAAAGATTAAGGCAAATAGAACTTTAAAGTTTATCCTTAATCTGAAATAATTTGTAGTGATTTTAGATACGTCCTTATCTTGTGTCATCCACCTCAAATGACAATCGAAGATCGTTACGGACTCCATCTTCAGGTTAATTGTTATGCGTGATGGACAAAGTACGCTTAAATTCAACTGAGATGTATCGTGCAACATCTGAGTTAGAATACAATTTTCTTGATTGGTTAAGTAATTATTAATTATATATATTATTTATAAAACTAACTAACTAACCATCAAATCAAAACTAACCACTAACCAAAGGGTAGACAGAATGAATAGACTGCCACACTTTAACCGACTTAACTTTAACCGAACCCTTCTCTTTTCGCCTTTTGTACAATATTATTTATACTAACTAACTAACCATCACGCCATTTCTCCGGAGGGGTAGGCAGAGAGGATGGATCGCCACAATGCTCTGTCCTGGCATACCTCTCGGGTTTCCTCTACATTTATACATCGTACCATGCACGCACGTCGATTATTCCGACTTCGAATGTGACCGCCTTTTAGTAATTGATTAATTTGATCATGCTATGTTTTCCTCGGTCGTCCTCGGCTTCTTTTTCCACTCACGCTGCTTGTGTACAACGTTTGAACCATTCTACTCTCATCCATTCGTTCCGTATGTCCAAACCATCTCAGGGATCCTTTTTTAATTTTATCCATGATGCAGTCATCTCTGCCTTACATTTCTTTCTTATTTCATCGTTCGGTATTCTACCATACAACGTTTTCCCGCACATTCTTCTTAGTGATCTCATTTCTACGGCATCCATCCTACTTTCATCCTTCTTTTGCCAATATATAATATTAACCGTCGCGTTGCCATGTGGTCAATTGAGTTTCCACTGCCAATTTAAAGTTGATTTTCTTAAAACCTATGGACCCTAATATTATAAAAAAAATTGTAATCCTTCAGTGAAGTGTTCTCAATATTTCGTAATAAAAAAAAAGCAAAAAATTACTTCCTTCACCCCAAAAAAAAATTTTTTTTAAGACTGCCTTCACCTTCATTCGTGTTAAGGTAGAATTTGTTTTGCTAATATTTACAACTTTATCAAAAGTGACAAATACTTACTCGCTGTTTTGAACGTATTATAAATTATATGTTTGGCCTTTCTCATAGGTACGCAATAATACTGACTGTGGACGGAAACGCAGCACGCAACTTAATAATATCAGAACTGTGAAAATATTAACACTTTACCAAAAGGGACAAATATTAATACGTACTCGTTGTCTTGAACGTACTATACATTTTGCCTAGGTGCCTTTATCATACGTAAAATTATAGCGGCGCGGCGCGGCGGAGCGAGACAAGTTCATACTTGGTGTCAGTCGCTCATATGCTGTGACGCATTCCATATCAGAAATCGCATGGTTCCAGAAAAAAATTAATAATGATATGTTTTTCAAATAATCCATGTATGTTATAGGTATCGATCTATTTCTAATGAAATTCCCTACAAGATGACATAAAATAAATTTTGATTTATCGAGTCATATGCTTGATATTTAGATAAAGTTAGCGGTAAACTGAATTGACCACATGGGAGCGAGCGTTTTGTTTTGAACACGGTACTTTAAGGGTTAACAGAGTTATTATTACATTTATTTTAAAGGTGGTATCTTGTAAATAGAGAATTAACCCTAGAACCCTACAAGGGGTGCTGGGGCACCCCAGCAGGTTTTTATTTTTAAATTTACTTCTCTGGTTTATAATGCACAACTTTGACTTTACCTAGAAGTAGCCAGTGACGCGGCGACAGCCGGACGGTATAGACCCCAGTAAAGTAACAACGTAAGTATTATCTACATACAAGAGGAGAGATACAAAAGAAAGTATTTCGGCGATTCTCAAAATACCTATGCCTGTCGATCCTCCTGAGTCTGAACGTCACTCACATGGGCGTTGTGGTTTCTGCCCAAGAAACAGGGATCGTAAAAGCAAGACCCGCTGCACTGCGTGTGAAATTCCTATTTGCTTGGAACACCAAGTCAAAGTATGCCAAAAATGTTCAAATTGATATCTTATTGTCAAAATTATGATGCTGATTTGTGATCTCTATGTTAATTAATATAAATAAAGGTATGGTTTTCTAAAACGGGTTTTATTTATATAATTTGTGGACTTTTAAGTTCTGGGGTACCTCATCACCCCTGTGTAGGAACACGGTATACGCTAGACACTGTAGGGTTCTAGGGTTAAGATTATATCAATCTCATAATTTGAATTAATTTCGAAAATCACAAAATTGATTTATTTAGCAAATACATTGCAAATCAGATCTTAAATTCAAGAAGCTTTGACATTATCTATTTATTACATTTTCATATTTTCAATACTATTTTCTACTACTCGTATAATTTTTAGGATAAACAAGCATCCTCAATATTTTGAGTTGAAATATCTTCTGAATTTAATATCAAGAATCGCCTACACACTTGATAACTCGAAGATAACCTTCATATTATTCAGATTATTATAATTACAATTTTCGTAAGATATTATATGAATCCCGTGTTTTAATTATATAGCACTTGTGTTTGCTTCAATATCACATTTCTAGATTACCAAGTAAGTGTTTATATTCTAAACACCAGAAGACGTGATTACCATCATTAACTTAAAACACAATCTAAATAAATAAAAACTGTATCTCAAAAAAAAGTGTGGACTTCAAATCACTCTGAACTATTTACGAAATAATAATATATGATAGGGTGATTTGAGGTTTTAGCTCTTAATTCAATCTAAAAAAAGTTTTTTTAGTGCTTAGGCATATTGTAATAATAAATTATCAAATAAATTTGATTGATACCTCCATCTTTAGGTGTACAAATATAACAAAAAGTAAACAAAGAAATACTTATTACAATAAAAAAATTAATACAATAATTCAAATTCAAATTCGAAAATTAAAATTCGATTTTATTACAATACGACAATAATTCAAATTTAAAAATTAACCTGTACTACGAGTATTTGTTATAAATCTTCTTCTTCTTCTTCTTCAGCCGTCTCTCCACTGCTGGATGTAGGCCTCTTCTAATTTCTTCCATTTTTCTCTTCTTTGGGCTTCTCTTATCCACCTGCTACCCGCGACAGGGACAATATCATCGGCCCAACGTTTCTGAGGCCGGCCTATTCCTCTTTTCATGTCCCATGGTCTCCATCCTAGGACTCTGGGTGCCCATCTGTCTGTTCCCTGTCTGGCAACATGACCTGCCCATTGCCACTTTAGCCTGGCAATACGATCCACCACGTCGACAACCTTTGTCCGGCGTCTGATTTCTTCATTTCTGATTCTATCTCTCAGACTTATGCCTAACATTTGTCTCTCCATAGATCTCTGTGTACATTTTAATTTATATATGGTCCTCGCAGTTAAGGTGATAGTTTCCAGACCATATGTAAGCGCAGGGAGGATACATGTTTCAAACACTTTTCTTTTTAAATTCATGGGAATATCCTTGTTTTTAAGGATATGATTGAGTTTCCCAAAGGCTGCCCAACCTAGTCCGATTCTTCTGGGTACTTCCGCTGTCTGATTTTCTTTCCCTAATTTGATCTTATGTCCAAGATAAATATACTCTTCAACAGGTTCAATTTTCTTATTATCGATTGTGATACTGCTGTTGGATGGACTCATGATTTTGGTTTTATTTATGTTCATCTGTAGACCAACTTTCAGGGAGGCATCGTGGAGCTCTTTTATCATGGTATGAAGTTCTTCCAGATCATCACTGATGAGTACTATGTCATCTGCGAAGCGGAGGTGACTCAGATATGTTCCGTTAATTTTTATCCCTTTATGTTCCCAGTTTAATGTTTTAAAGATACTTTCTAGAACTAACGTAAAAAGTTTAGGTGAGATGGTATCGCCTTGTCTTACACCTCTCTTGATATTGATTGTAATGAGTGTCTCCCTACCTCGGCTAGCGCAGAGAGCGGGCCCTTAGATCTCCGGTTTTCTCGCGAGATACTTTCCGGCTGTTTGTCATTCGAATAGGGAAAGGTGTAAAGAAAGACATATGACGGAATACATGAGGGTTTATTATAACACAAAAAAATAGTTACAATAGTTATCTAGGGGCTAGAGATGTCGTACGTATAAAAAAAAAGAGGCACATGGTGAAATAATGAAGAGGCTGTTTGCGGCGATTCCTCGACGGCGTGCTCGTCAGGACATCGACCGGCGACGTCGTCCGTAGACGTTATCAGCGACGCTGACCAGAAGATGGTGGGTCAGCAAATCAATGTGTAGAGCGTCACCTGGCAGACACGAGGTTCCCTAACCTGTTGGTGCTGTCTGAAGCGGCGTGAAGTGGTCCTCGCAGTTCCGCATGGTGGTGAGGTCAACCACGTTGTCGGGGCATGATGTGCGACAACACGTGGGCGGCAATTTCGGGAGCAGAGGATGGCTCGGACCGTGGCGGAGGGAATCAACCGCAGCAAGGTCGGGCTTGACAAACGGCCTGGGAGCGGATATGCACTTTTGGCATCGCCATAGCGCAGGACAAGTTGGCAGAAAACCTGAAATAATGCCACAGATTTTATGGGCACGATGGCAAGTACCGCAAATACCTTGCTCGAAGTTATTCCATGGCGGATGAGGCTAGATGAAAACGGATTATCCCATCGGGAAAATCGCGGGTCGAAACGGCGATCCTCCAATCGATGCCGCGAAGTTGACAGCTCAAAGCGAAGAGAAGTCGGGGCGAATGGGCTGCGCAGAATGGGTTGCGCAGAAGGGACTGAGAGTCAACTGCAGAGGGCGCACACATCGGGGTGAATTTAGCGCCAAATCCGAGAAGCGCGCGGGAACAAGAGTTTAAAGTAGCACTCTGGTGGTAAAAACGGGAACTAGGGGTTTGAATGGGGTCTAGAGCTAAACACTGAATATTAAGATAACCGAAAATAAATAAGAAATAGTAACTTACGTTACACTCGCTCTTATGTGGAATAAAAAAAAATAATAAAAAAAAGCTCCTTCAGTGAATGGCATACAAAAGTTACACGTGGATTAAATCCTAGAAGGTGACAGTTTGGACAATTGAGAAATACAAAGACAGTTTATTTCAAAGTACAAATTAGATTCACAAGTTTAAAAAATGTATCATTATACACATGGGAGAGGTTTATATCCTAAAAGGTAGCAGTTAGTTTGACATATTACAAATTGTTAAGTTTAGTTTAAAAATACAAACTATAGTCACAAGTTCAGAAAATTAAGGATCATTAAACACAATAAAAACAGGTTTAAATCCTAGGTTACAGTTAGTTAAACATTTTACAAACAAAATTTATTTTAAAAAAAACAAATCATAGTTTAATTCTGAATATTAATGATCATTAAACACAGAGAAAGCAGGTTTAAGTCTTAGGTTAGCAGTTAGTTTGACATATTACAAATTGTTAAGTTTAAAAAAAAAATACAAATTATAGTTCAGGTAAAAACACAAACACAGTTAAGTTATAAATACAAAAATTATCATTGTTTTAAAGTTTCCACAGCACAAAAGAGACAATTGTTTTTTTTTTTTTTTTTTTGCAGGTAAATAGCACTCACTGATTCTAAAAGGAGAAGGGGTTAGGGTCTTGAGGTAAATTATTGTTGGACATCTCTAGCCTAGATGATAGATTATAAAGAAAAACAGTTACAACAATATTATGTGTTCAGTCACCAGTAAAAACAAAAATTTAAATTACATACAGCAGAGGCATGTCCGTTTACATATTATGAGGCTGTATACCTATAGTGTTGCTTTGTATTAGGGTCTAGCTCCCTTTCGCCTCGGATAATAAGGCACATCTACATATTCTAAGGCTGTATACCTATAGCGTTGCTTTTTATTAGGGTCTGGCTCCCTTTCGCCTCGGAAAATAAGGCACATCTACATATTCTAAGGCTGTATATACCTATAGCGTTCTGACTCCTTCTATTCTCAACAAAAACAAACTCTACAGGTGACTGAAACAACATATAAACCTACAACATTTTAAAACATATAATGGACGTTATTGTTCAGGTGAATCGGAGAAGTGAACTCAATCGTAAAAGTGATTACCAATCCAATATGCAACACCTTTAACTGACTCACGACCCAAAACACACATGAACATATATAACAATAAATAAGAAGTAAAAAACAAACAAGTTTATAAAGAAATTGGTGTTACAATAGTTATAAATTTAGACAATTTACACATACAAAAATGATATGTGAATAAAATTTCTGTTCTGGTGAGATGGAAAAGTTCATAATATTATAAGTGATGGACAATCTTGTATTCCACACAAATAAAAGAAGTTTTTTAAACCATCCAGAACACACAAGAACATGGAACACTCAAGTAGGAAGGGAAAATATAACCAAACCATAATACAAATGCATCTGTAGGTCTACCAAGTGTCTCTAGCGTTCGGGAAATTTACAATTATTCATGCATTCGATGGATACAGGCATCTTCTCTTAGAGCGCTCCTAACACAACTAGATCAAGTGGTGAATGGGGGCAGTTTATTCTTCATCAGGCGCTTATTCATACATACCATAACACAATAGACACTACAAATGCAAGTAAGATAGAAATTGGCACAAGGAAGGGGGCAATCATAGTGGGGATAGGATGCATAATGAGGAAGGAAACAAGGTTAGATTGAAGGACACTACTGCTATGGGGGAAAAGTATGCTAGGAATAGCAGTAATGGCTAGGGTCCCGGGGTCGCTTACCCGTCCTCGCGAAATGATGGAAATTATGCGAGTCCCTTGAGAACAAAAATACATATTAAGACAAAGGTTTGAGTCATAGGTTAATATATTTGGGCGCCACTAAGTTTTAAGTTTAACTTAGAAACTATTCCTGTTTGACTAAGTCCTTGATGTGAAATGTACCGATACTTTTTCCAGCCATATCAGACAGTTCATATATGGTATCTGAAATTCTTTTGAGTATCCTGCACTTGATAAATCTGGGACACAGTTTGGCAGATATGTACCTTGAAGCGTCAGATTGAAGGAAGGCACGGCGCCAGACCAGTTGTCCGACATGCAAGGTACAAGATTTACGCCTTAGATTATACCGAGTAGCGTTCCGTTGGAAGGCTTGGAGTAGTGCGGAAGAAACTTCTTCATAGACATTTTCCATTCTAAGTAGGCCAGATGCGTAGTCCGAGGTGATGTCAGATGGATTATGGGAGTTTGATTCACGAACAAATTTATTGTGAAATGAACCGTGGGGAGCAGTTTCAAAGCCGTGCAAAAGAAAGAACGGGGTATATCCTGTAGCAATACTGACAGTATTATTTAAGCAAGATGAGATCTGTGGAAGCTTTGAACACCAAGTCCGTTGATTATTCCCTACCAGAATTGCCAGTGCGGTAATGATGTTTGCATTATGACGTTCGCTTACATTGTTCTGAGGATGATAGCGGGCGTTGTAGTACAAGTCTTGTATTCCATAGGTTTCAGTGAACTTACGGAACTCCTTGGAGACAAATTGACTTCCGTTGTCGATAATAAGCGTACGGGGAACAGAGTAAGGCAGAAATATTTTCTCCTCGAGTAATTTAATTACAGTTTTGGAGTTGGCTGTCCTAAGGGGAAACGCCCAAACAAATTTTGAAAAGTTGTCTACTACTGTCAGAATGTGACAGAAGCGATGATTGGACATCGGGAGTGGCCCTACGAGGTCTGCAGACAAGGAGACGAGGGGTTTAGAAAGGCGTTTAGGCACCGTCATTAAACCTAAAGGGGACTGCGTGCTATGCTTATAGGCCTTGCAGGTGTCGCAAGTTTTTATGAATTGTTTGATAGTGCGACGCATATTGCTCCAATAAAATGTTTGCGAGAGGGTTCTAAATGTTTTTTCAATCCCGGGATGACAGAAGTTGTTATGAAAGTCAGATATAACATGGGGGATTTCATTAGCGGGTACAACAACCTTCCAGAGGTAGCTGCTGGAGTCAGGGCGCGAGGAGTTTCCTGATTTCGAATAACGGTACAGGTGTTTGTTATTGATAAGATAGTTGGCTGTCGACTGCGGGTTATCCTTACATGCCGAATATAGATTTAGATAGGTTTGATCAGTCACGTTAGTGAAGGGCGGAGGGAAGGTCAGGGAGGACACTTCGATGCGACTTAGGGCATCAGCTAAATTGTTTTCGCAACCTTTTTTATATACAAAATCGAAACTATATTGTGATAGACGGCAAGCCCATCTGGCGAGTCTGCCTCCTGGCGATGACAGATTGTTCAAATATTTGAGACAGCCATGATCACTTTGGACCGTAAAGTGTGTGCCATCCAGGTAACTCCTGAAATGATGTACCGAATCCACAATAGACAATAGTTCGCGTTCAGTGGTAGAATAGGAACGTTCAGGAGCAGTCAGTTTTCGGGAAAAATACGCTATAGCATGCTCGGAACCGTCAGGCATTTTTTGGGCAAGGAAGCTACCAATACTAATACCACTGGCATCACAAGTAAGAATGTAGGGTACAGAATAATCAGGGGGTTTCAACACAGGGGCGGTAGTCATAATATTTTTTAGGGCAACAAATGATTGTTCAGCCTCTTCGTTCCATTGGAAGGAAGTGCCTTTAAGCTTTATACTTGTTAAACGGCATAAAGGGGCAGCAATTTCGGCAAAATGTGCAATGAATTTACGATAGTAACTGGCACAGCCTAAGAAGGATTTAACTTCTTTGGTAGATGTGGGACGGGGGAAATCAATCATTACCTTAATCTTATCTGGGTCAGTTCTTATTCCTTCACGATCAATCACATGGCCTAAGTACTTCAGTGAAGATTTGCAGAATTCTGACTTGCCTAGACGAATAGTGAGGTTGGCCTCGCGCAGACGTTCGTAAACCAGGGCGAGTGTGCTGACGTGAGATTCAAAATCTGGACTGCAAATAAGAATGTCATCGAGATAACAAAAAACATGGTCACCGAGATCACAAAACAGAGCATCCATTAACCTTTGCAACTGGCTCGGTATATTGGCGATCCCGAATGGAGTAACTTTGAAACAAAACTGACCCCTACCCTCAATAAAGAATGCGGTTTTAATCATTGATTCTCTAGTCAGGGGCATCTGCCAGAACCCCATGCTTAAATCAAGGGCAGTAAGGTATTTAGTGTCACGCAGGTTGCTTAGAATTCGGTCAATGTTCGGTAAGCGATAACAGTCGGCTTTGGTAATCGAATTTAGTTTTCGCGGATCCAGAACGAATCGTGCAGAACCATCCTTTTTGGGGACAATAAATACATTATTTAGCCACGGGCTCTTGCAGGGTTCAACTACGTCCAGCGAGATCATTCTCTCTAGTTCCTCTATTAATTGTTGGCGGCGAACATGGGATTGAGGGAATGTTTTCTGTTTAACCGGCGGATGGTTACCCGTGTCGATCTCGTGATTAACAAGGTGGGTCCTGCCCAGACCTATCTTTTCGAAAGAAATTTGTTCGAACAAGTTTTTAATTCGGTCCAAGTCCTTGGACTGAGCAGGATTCAATTCTTCGGCAGGGACGAGACAAGATGGCGAGGGATTCACTGAGTACACGGGTTGAGTATTTGACTGTTTGGCTGGTTTGTTATCCAGATGTCCAGGAAATAGCCTGGGAGTGAGTCCAGATGATTCAAGAAAAGGGACTCCAAGGATGAAACAGTCGTTTAGGGAAGGGACTAGGACGAATGATACCCAGGTGGTGGTATTGTCATAACGAATGGGCAAGGTAACGGTTCCGATACTACGGTGGGAGGTATTATCGACCGTGTGAATTGAACAATTACCAGGGGTGATTTTATAATTGAGATTAATAAAGGATTGGTACAGATTTCCGCCTAAGATGTTGATGGCTGCACCGGAATCAAGCAGACCGCGAAAGGGGACACTGTGGATTTTAAAATTCAAGTATGGGCGATTGTCACGGGCATTTGTAATTTTTACCGCATGGAGATACCAGGTTTCGTGGAATAATTTTACCGAAGCCAGCCAGTCTAACCACTCCGCTGAGCGCGGGATTATGGGAGACTGGCTAGCTGCTAGTTTTTTGTTGCGAAAAAACTGGGGGGTGGTCTAGAGGTGTCAGGAAGGTTTTTTTTTCTGCAATTCTTGGCGATATGGCCCAGGTTTTTGCAGGAGAAACATCTTAGGGGGCTCTTGGGAGGCACACGAACGGCAGCTAGGGATTTCTGGACGTAGGGGCCGGATTTAGGTTCAGAGCGGCTGGGGTGGTCCGAACCACCAATCAATCTTTCGTAGGTCTGGCATGCTCTCTCCAGTTCCACGACGGAGGAGAAGTTGGCTGAAATTATTACGGGGGCTAATTTGGGCGAAAGTCCCTTCCTTAATACCTTGAGGATCTCCTGGTCAGAGAGACCGTCCTCCCCAATGGTATTATTGGTGCTCACTACCCGGGCGAAGTAGTCTGCCGCTAATTCATTTTGAGACTGGCGCGAGGACCATATCTCCAGCTTCTTTGAGATGACATAATCGTCATCCTCGAAACGCTGCAGGAACTGTGACTTAAGGAGCAACCAGTCACTGGAGGTCGTACAATACGCTCTATAGTGTGTCAGAGCGCGGCCTTTGAGGAATTCGGGAAGTACAGATGGCAACAATTGGGAGTCGAAGCGTCTAGATTTGGCGATTTCTTCTAGACGGGTGAAAAATTCGCGCACATCTTCCGCGCCGGTGAAATGTTGCACAGGCCACGATGCGAAATCAACATTCAAGGGCTGAAGCTCTACAGGGGGTCGTGTTAGAGAAACCGATGAAGAGGACACGATTGAAAGGGGGGCGGAGGTCGGCAGGTCAGCGACGGTGGGGGGTATGGTGAGTGGAACGACATCACTCGTCCGTGAGTTGAATTCCTCAGCCTGAACACGGACTTCCACGAGGGTATTCTTTGGCAATATTCCGCGATCCTTCAACGCCTTGCAAAGGGTTTTGAAATGGGCCCCGGGAACATTTACTATTTGTTCCATTATAAACAATTAATTACAAACTACCAATTCGACAATAAACAGTTAACAATCAATATACGACATATGTCTAGCCCACACAAGTCCTTCATCGAATGACAACGCCAGAACGCCACACGTTTGGGCGCCAGTGTAATGAGTGTCTCCCTACCTCGGCTAGCGCAGAGAGCGGGCCCTTAGATCTCCGGTTTTCTCGCGAGATACTTTCCGGCTGTTTGTCATTCGAATAGGGAAAGGTGTAAAGAAAGACATATGACGGAATACATGAGGGTTTATTATAACACAAAAAAATAGTTACAATAGTTATCTAGGGGCTAGAGATGTCGTACGTATAAAAAAAAAGAGGCACATGGTGAAATAATGAAGAGGCTGTTTGCGGCGATTCCTCGACGGCGTGCTCGTCAGGACATCGACCGGCGACGTCGTCCGTAGACGTTATCAGCGACGCTGACCAGAAGATGGTGGGTCAGCAAATCAATGTGTAGAGCGTCACCTGGCAGACACGAGGTTCCCTAACCTGTTGGTGCTGTCTGAAGCGGCGTGAAGTGGTCCTCGCAGTTCCGCATGGTGGTGAGGTCAACCACGTTGTCGGGGCATGATGTGCGACAACACGTGGGCGGCAATTTCGGGAGCAGAGGATGGCTCGGACCGTGGCGGAGGGAATCAACCGCAGCAAGGTCGGGCTTGACAAACGGCCTGGGAGCGGATATGCACTTTTGGCATCGCCATAGCGCAGGACAAGTTGGCAGAAAACCTGAAATAATGCCACAGATTTTATGGGCACGATGGCAAGTACCGCAAATACCTTGCTCGAAGTTATTCCATGGCGGATGAGGCTAGATGAAAACGGATTATCCCATCGGGAAAATCGCGGGTCGAAACGGCGATCCTCCAATCGATGCCGCGAAGTTGACAGCTCAAAGCGAAGAGAAGTCGGGGCGAATGGGCTGCGCAGAATGGGTTGCGCAGAAGGGACTGAGAGTCAACTGCAGAGGGCGCACACATCGGGGTGAATTAGCGCCAAATCCGAGAAGCGCGCGGGAACAAGAGTTTAAAGTAGCACTCTGGTGGTAAAAACGGGAACTAGGGGTTTGAATGGGGTCTAGAGCTAAACACTGAATATTAAGATAACCGAAAATAAATAAGAAATAGTAACTTACGTTACATGATTTTCCCCGTTTTTGTGTCCTCGTCAATCCTTACATCCATTGTAGCGTGGTCATAGATAAATTTGATCAGCCTTGAGTATCTGGAGTCAATTCTGGCTTCATTTAGCGCATTTATTATTTCCCACTGTTCTACAGAGTCAAAGGCTTTTTTGTAGTCAATGAATGCAAGATGAATTTTAATATTATATTCTGTGACTTTCTCAATTAGCAATCGTAGAGTTTGGATGTGGTCTGTGGTTCCAAACCCTTTTCTAAAACCAGCTTGTTCTATTGGTTGGTAAAAATCTAGTTTAGGTGTTAAACGGTTCGTCATATTGACATATAACAACTCGAAGCTCAAAAAAAAAAGTACAGAAATTAAAGTAGCGACATACAACATTGTTATAAATAAGTACTAACAATTATTTTTTAACAGTAAGAACTTATAAATAATAATAATTAATGATGATAATATGAAAAAAAATATATTTATTTAAAACATACATTTAAAAAGACATAATTTATATAGAAATTAATAAATGACTAATAAAATAAATAATTTTGAAATTAGGATTTTAAAATCCGAACTGATGACGATGAAAGCTAAGAAAATAAATAAAACTTTCAATATTATACCGGATGATGGTCTATAGGTCCCAAAGTGGTCTATATCAACCCTCAGGCTTCGATGCGGCACTCCAACCTTCAAATTTCGCCCCCGCGGGAGACTTATTGTTTATTTTTACGACATTTATTGTAGTTAATAAAATCAAAGAGATTTTCGTAGTTGCATTTGAGTTGCAAGTTTTTTATATTACCTTGCATTTTTGAGACGCGTAGTATTGCGTCCAAAAGTGAATCCGATAACCTAGAACAGTGTTTGCTTTTTAGATAATTCAGAATTAAAAAAAACATCGTATGATGTCGTCCGTCACGTGCGATGAGAATCTTACTGGCCGCATCAAGATGCCTCGCGGGCCGCTGCTTGCCGACCCATGGTGTAGAGCAGAGGATGCCAAACTTTTTTGTGCCGTAGACCCCTTTTCGATTTTTTCTACTTTGTGTAGACCCCCTGCTTTCCTAAATGATTTTTCGAATTGATTGCGAAAATAAATTGATCGCTGCCGAATTCTAATGGCTGAAAGTCGCTGTCGAGCTAAAAAAAAGTTCGCCAACGATTTCGATATGATGGTTGAAATTTTAGTTTTGAAAACTCCATTATTAATTTATAATAGTAAACACGATTGTTGAGTGGTTTTACTTGGATTTTTTTTATATAAATTGCAACAAATTTGTTTCGCCTTGCAAGGGCATTCTCAAACTCAAATAGTTTGACATGCGTCAATACATTAAATCCAAGTATAACCACTAAACAATCGTTTTTACTATTATAAATTAGATTTCGATATTAGTATTGCGTTAAATTTAGTTGAATCATCTCGTGGACCCCCATGTACATCTCATGGACCCCCAATTTTTTTCCAACTGTCGTTGGCCCCTTGCAAGTTGTCGTGGACCCCTGGGGGTCTATATAGACCACTTTGGGAATCACTGGTCTAGAGGATAGAATATTTGGCTCCTGATCCAGAGGACTTGGGTTCAAGCCTGGACACCTACAGATTCCTTCTTCATAATAATTAGTTTTTTTCTGCTAATATCGAAGATTATATTGTATACTAAATTTTAATACTCTTGATTAAAAACCTTGGTGTTAGCTTTTATTTTATTTAAGTACTTATGAAAGAGAAAAAATCACATTTTAGTAAATATTTAATACATATTTCGGTTAACTTAATTATGATGGTGAAACGTGTTTCTCTCGTAAAATATAATAGGACTTCTAAAATAGATTAAGTCATATAATATTTAAAATTCTTATAGAAGATCATTGTAAATAGTGAAAATATGTTTGTGTATATATCTTCTAGTTTAAATCGGTTCCGGCACCTCGCTTTCATCTTTTGGTATCTATAAAAAAATTCTTTAATCTTGTTTGCTGTTTTCTCAATATTACTAAAAAATAATATATCTAAAAATAACTTTAAAAAATATTGTTAGCATTTTTTTGTAATGCCGTAAGGGTATTTTAAATATTAATAATACCAGTTTATTACAGACTATTAAACAAGATTTCAGAAAGTTACAAAAAGTTTTAAGCTTAACATTGTTTAAGTTAACGAACAAAACCTAAAATTATTCAAAAATGTTATGTTGTTGTAAATATTAAAACAATTCCTATCCAAGGATGCTTATAAAGCAACTAAAAGCCCACCCTTAATATCAAGTTATGATTTTTGAACATTATTAAAGATCATAATTATTACATTATTATTAGATTCTCTACGATGTCGTACAAGATGCTTATAATACCATACCCCTACGTTGTGGCTGTTCCAGCGGGATACTTTTCCATATCCTGTAACTCCACCCCCTAGATCTTCCACCCTGCCACCCCCCGGGGAGGGTATGAGGCCAGTGATAAATAACATAATGTGAGAAAATCTCAAGAAACTCGGAATATAGAGTGCCAAATAAAATGCACCGCTCTTAGAACGAAGCGAGATGATTTTTCAATAATATCGTGCCAACGGGCTTAATGCTTTCGAAGGAAATCTATTATCCGATTTGCACTCAAATAATGCAAATAAAATGAAAATGTCTTAGAGTTTAATCATCGACCCTCCAAAGTCCCACAGAGTTACCAATCAAATATTATATATCACATTTTCTACGCTCATAAGATTTAAATTTTGTAAAAAATGTTAGCTATAAGCAAGTCTGTGGCGTTATAAGCTATATTTTTAAAATAAAATGTGAATAAATTGTCACATGAAGCAATCACATTGTAGTAGAGATTATATAATTAAAAAGAAAGAAATAACAAAATACACAGTTTATTTACGTATTCTTATCATACCATGATTAAATAAAAGTATTTCATAACTATTTTTTATTTTTAAATCTATTTAACATAAAATATTGTTCGTTTGAGGAGTCGGAAAATTATTGTACATGCATTACACGATATACTAATGTTGAGGAAGCGAGAAAAATATGTCAGTAAAAAACAGTGTGGCGGACCAACCTTTCAAAACGAATTAACGATTCGTGGCTTTACTAAATCTAGATGTTAAAGAGTTTACTATGTATTTAGATATTAAATAGTTTAATTTTATTTTTTACACATAAGGCATTTACACTTAAATATTGTATTTTTACGATTTTTTTTTAATTAAAAATATTAAATATTCAGGACTAAAAACTTTATAAATTATGTAATATGAAAAAAATCTCTTTTTTTTCATGGAAGCTCATTCACTCGTAATGTAAAATTCAAAATTCAAAATTCGTAATGATAACTAAATGACATAAAAAATTTATTATTAAAAATTAAATTCAATAATTACGAAATAATTCAATTTTAATCTAATAGGAATTATTCATTAACACGTCTATTTGGTAAAGTTAGCAAAAACTATATAATAAACTACATTTTTAAATGTAAATACTGTAGACAAATTGTTCGATAAATATAATATTTGTAATGGCAATAAACGTATTACTTATTTTCTAATTATTTAATGACGGAAACAATTTTTAATTTAAAAACATTAAAATTCCTTCGTTTACAATTCCAAATATCTGGACAATTTCTTTGGATTCCGGAGAAAAAGAAACTTCAATAATACATCTCAATTTACACCCTTCTTTATTGGTATTGAGATCAAAGGGGCAACGAAGATTTCGGCAAAATATTTATACCTAATAAAGACACCCCTTAACAGTGAAACTAATTTTCAATCGCCTGTTTAAACTACAGTTTGAACGTTGTAAAAGAAACGTTAAAACGCCCCTTTAATACTAAGGGTCCCGGCACTTTACTGCCGCCTCCCCGTGCTGGGCGGCTGGGTCTGAGGGGTCGGGGAGAGATCGGGGGAGCGGGGACCGTAGACTTAAGTGGATCATAAAATAAACCGCGTGGTTGAGACAGAGGTCTGGCGGCTGTCGCGAAATGGGAGGGTTGAAAAAGTGACAAACAAAAAATGCTCCATTCGAAAAACGCGGGAATCGAGTCTCGGAGACAATCGTATGTGACGTCATAATGCGGTGCAATGACTCACCTACATTAGTTTTATTTTTTAATAAGAATTTGGAGTATTCTCGCGTGCTACTAGGCATGGAAACATCGCTCACCCTTTATTAAATTTTATAGAAATATATGTGCTGCTCACCTATATACGAAAGAAAACATTTTTTAATACCGTAAATTCAAAGGTTACATAATATTTTTTTAATTAACTTTATTACAATTTTTAAAGATATACGCTAATTAAAGAAATAATTCAGTTAAAACAAAGTGTATTCCTCATTTTTTGAACTACAAAAAATACCATAAACATTTTTTGTGTGCTTAAAGACTGTCACTTCTAATTTTAATAACAAGTGATGGAATCTTTTAAAATTCTAAATATTTTACTAGAAAAAAGGGATTTTTTTGGTTCAATCATGAATCCCAGTATATTTAGATTAAATGTTCTACCTTCACAATATTTTAACTGAACTGAACTGAACTATTGATGTAATATTGGTATCAATGACATAATTTAGTTTTATTTAAGTTTTAATTAATTAATATGAATAGATTTTTCATGTACAATATACAAGTCAACTAAAAATCGCTGGTACTACCTTGTAATTTTGTTGGAATATTTTTCCAATATATTTGTTGTGATTAGAATTGAAATTAATTTAAAAACAGTAATTATTTCACAAAATTCATTCCGTTTTCTACATTCAAATCATTTTTAATGCAGTTTTTATTATTGAATACATATACACACAATTAACAAAGTCACAAGCATATCTCAGAAGAAAATCAGTTCAAATAACGAAAAACATTAAACATTTTAAGCTATATTAAAAAGGTAGACTTAAGAAAACTCGTAGGTGAAATGGAAAAGCTATTTGCTAATCTTATTCCTCGTACGGTTGTTAGGGCTCCTTGTCTGTCAGGGTGAAGCTGTAGGCATAAGAGATGTTCTGGGAGAAGCAGAAGACAGTGGAGCAGAGATGTCAGTTATAAATAACACGGATATTATCATCTCCCTTGCCCTACCATTTTCGTTTTGTTTTATGGTCCCGAAAAAAGCTTTCACGTATTTTTCTTCTGCCGTTCCGCCTTTCCGCTCCGGGATAATATTCTTACTGTGGCGAGGATCCCCAAAACATACTGTCGATTTATCTCCTACAATTTCGGCACAATTTTAAGAGTTCTTACTAAATTCTCTTTCTTTATACTTTTAGCAATGAAAATAATGTTGTCCTATTCAAAAACTAAGCACGGTGTTTAGTCTCTAATCCTATTTTATAAATTCACCTACTTTGCAATACGCCTTTGAACATTAGTAATTTTTTGTTTCTCATAGTGAATGCCTTTGTTATTGAATACGTATTTTTTAATATGTTGTTTTCGATATTTGTTGTAAAAACAATAATTTCCTAAAAGTTTACGTATATTTTACGGAAGTTACAATTTTTAACTTATGAGGGCTTAATCGAATGTTTGTTTGTCTTATCAAGGGAAAACATGTTTCCCCCACAAAACATCTTCAATCTTCTTTAACCGTCGCGTTGCCATGTGGTCAATCGAGTTTCCACTGCCAATTTAAAGTTGATTTTCTTAAAACCTATGTACCCTAATATTATAAAAAAAATTGTAATCCTCCATTGAAGTGTTCTCAATACTTCGTAATAAAAAAAAAGCAAAAAATTACTTCCTTCATCCCAAAAAAAAATATTTTCTAAGACTGCCCTCACCTTCATTCGTGTTAAGGTAGAATTTGTTTTGCTAATATTTACAACTTTATCAAAAGTGACAAATACTTACTCGCTGTTTTGAACGTATTATAAATTATATCTTTGGCTTTTTCAATAGGTACGTAATAATACCGACTGTGGATGGAAACTCAGAACGCAACTAATATCAGAACTGTGAAAATATTAACACTTTACCAAAAGGGACAAATATTAATACGTACTCGTTGTCTTGAACGTACTATACGAGTACATTTTGCCTAGGTGCCTTTATCATACGTAAAATCTCGCCCCGCCGGCTGCGGCGCGCAGACAAGTTTATACCTAGTGTCCAGTTGCTCGTATGCTGTGACGCATTCCATTTCAGAAATCGCATGGTTCCAGAAAAAAATTAATAATGATATGTTTTTCAAATAATCCATGTATGTTATAGATATCGATCTATTGCTAATGAAATTCCCTACAAGATGACATAAATTAAATTTTGATTCATCTAGTCATATGCTTGATATTTAGATAAAGTTAGCGGTAAACTGAACTTACCACATGGGAGCGAGCGTTTTGTTTTGAACACGGTACGTTAAGGGTTAAAGTGTCAATCCTAGTGATTGATTTGCAGCAAAGTGTAACATTTTTACTGGTTTGTGGGTTGCTTATTGAAACTTTAATGTGGTAGTTTCCCGTAGCTATCCACATTTTTATATACAACAGGTTATTTCAACGCAATTGGGGTATTCAATTTTTTATCTATTGATTTTCATAACACATGATAAATAGCTAGTATATTGCTATTTTGTGTCACCAAAATTATACCAGACCAAAAACAGGTTTTTTTTTAGGACTGTCATCGCCTGGACTTGAAACCTTCGGTATGGCAGGCATAACTGTTGTCACTCTGCCACGAAAGCCGTCCATAATGTTATATCCAGAAAACGGATAATTTAATTGTAAATACGTAACATATTTGCATTATCGTCTAAGAAAAAATAATGGGAATTGTATCAACATAAATTATTATTTATTCTTACTAACCGTCACGCCATCTCCCCGAAGGGGTAGGCTGAAAGAATGGGCTGCCACACTTTACCGATGAGGCACTTAATATTTTTTTTATCACCCCCGCGGGAGACGCGGTGTGATGGGTTGCGATCCTCATCGCCACCAATAGGCATCTCCCGCAAAATTATGCTATGATTATTAATGGTTCTAATAATTAGAAACAACTTGTAAAATAATCATAATTATCATATTATTATCATATTTGTAATAAATTTACAATATCTTTGAGCCAAGGATAAAGCAGTAGTAAACTTTAATCACCATTATTATAATTCATAATAACAATAATAATAATAAATGTGTTTTTAAAATTTCTACATAAAATTTCATTGTACTCGTATATAATGAAAATAAATAAAACACTAAAAATTTCTATAAAATATGTATTTATTCTAGTGTAATAAAATGCTTTAAAATGTTTGATTAATTGTTTAAGTTTAATTATAAATTATACCACTTTCATTTAACAATAACTTGAGTGTATTACGAACAAAATATGAAAATAGCTTCCAGCGAATTTGAATAATGTTCGCAGACAAAGGCATTTAATTAATTTTGTTGTCACATCTGAGAGCGTTAATAATATTTGGAGTCATATCCAACATCATCCGCCACTAGGTCCGGACTCAAGTCTCAACTCTGACTCCGGCACCCACCAGACGAATGGCACCGAAACATTTCAAAGCTGAATGTATTCCGACATTAAAATACTGCCGACTCGTTTAAGTTGAAATAGTTCAGTGTAAGCCTCCCTTGATCCGCACGGAACGGTTAACATTTGTACCTAAATAATTCAAACTAACAGAATGTGCGATTTCGCCTTAATCTGGAAACAAAACAAGGGTACGGACAAAACACGCCGTTGTCACAGTTGTATTTGTCCCGCTGCGAACTTTACACGGTTCATACTGCCGCCATTTGCATATGCCAAAACGAACGAGTGTTTACCGAAACCGCGGATTCATTTGAAAGAAAAATAATAGACTCGAAAGAAAAATATAAAGTTTGCCACTGTTGACAAACAAATACAAAGTAACTTCGCGAACCGCGGTTTTGTGATAAAGATTTTAACAAGACGCCGGTTTTAAAGGGAATATTGTTACTACGGGGAATTTTTATCTTTTTCAAGCGATAAAGCTCCAGAAAAGGGTTAAAGCCAAAAGCCCGCTTTAACATAAGGTTTTGGAATGATCTTTGCATTATCATAATAAAAAATTCAAATAAGTTTCTTCACGGCATTTCCAAATACAGCGCGTATACATTTTAACCTCTTTTCTTTTAAAAATGTGTCTGAAGGGATGAAAGGTGGAGGGAACGGCGTACTTATATTCATGCCGTATTTTTTTAACTCGTAAAAATGTACATTATGCCAGACAATACAAGACTTTTTCTCGCCAAATGCGTATCATTTTCCATACCAAACATTTAAATCACGCGATATTGGCCCCGTTAATGTAATGTTCACATGTTTTTAAATAAACCTATACTTTTTGTCCATATATTATTTGAGATCTTGGGTATTTCCGTATATTTTGATATCCTTTTCAACCGACGTTTCATAGTTCGTTGCAGCCCCCATACTAAAGGTAGTATTGTTACTATGAAAATTATTTATATTATAACGATCTCCAAATCCATATTTAATTTTTATATTGGGTGTTTTTTTATAAGGTTTGGTTTTTAAACTGGCTACATTGTTTCTACAGACTGTCAATTTGACATTTGGCAGTTTGGATTTGTAGTCAGTACGTTTTGCCATTTTACCATGAATAGAGTGATGTCAGAATAGCGCTTGTTAACTGTGAAAATTTTATTTTGAAAATCATGGTTCGGTTCGCCAAACTTATCGTGTACTACGTCCATTTTACGATCGATATAATCGTCTATCCGAGCAAGTTATTCGGAAGACCATGGATGGTTTTCGCACTACGTTCCCCCTAGTGGATAATACGCATCCACAAAGACGACAATATATGCCCGAAATCATATTTAAACTATAATGACATAAAATTATATACTAAATAAAGCCAATATAATAGACATTAACATTATTTTACAAAAAAATCATTTTGAATATATATTTGAATATGTATACCTACCTCTAAAAAACACCCTATACAATAATACAAGTTTTTCTTACTATTATACATATTATTGAATTTTTTTGTATACGCTTACAATAGCTAATTATTATTGTACTTAAAGAGAGAAAAAATGGAAAAAATCATTGGTCAGCATAATTGTATCATTAGTCTAGTTAATCCCCTCTATTTAGGGCGACAAGCAGATGGAGTATCCGCCAACAGGCTATTAACCATTGTTTATGATCCTACTCATCAAAACGTTTGTAATCGACCTACAAATGGTTCTTCGCTTACCTAACTACACTAAATATATAGCCATTCACCTTTGTAGATATGGCATATATTCGCATGCATGTCTATAAAGATATAATCAAACGTAATGTTATAAATACTACCAATTAACTTGATAACAATCATTTTATGATAATAGAAATATTGAAACACGACAATGTTTCGGAGGTGACCTCCATATTCAGGTGTAAATATATAACGTTTATACTTACTTATATACAAGTTATACTCGTATATAATACTTACACCTGAAGATGGAGGTAACCTCCGATACATTGTCATGTTTTAGAAATTTTATTATTATTTTATAAAGATATTGAATCAACTAAAATGGAAAATATACAGTGTTTAATAATTTTATGTGTATGAAAAAACACAAAATGAGATATACAGTATAGAAAATTTACATACAAAATCGTTCCAAAATAAAAACGTTAAATTTTAAATATTAAAATTCATTGTAACGTAACTTGCGTAATCGTTATAACAGTACACTATGATCAGAATTTATAAACAGTTCATGTGTTTTAGTATAATGGAATCTTTTAAAAAAATTAATTAAATTTGTTAATATCGACGGTTGAGGGAAACAACTAATAATATTTTCATCTAAAATATACTTTAACAAAAATATATTTAATATCATCGAAAACCTATTTTAATATCATTAATAAAAATATCACGACCCATTTTATAACAATTTAAATTATACATTTTTAAGATAATCAAATGATTTTACTGAAATCTCTCAAAGGAAGTTCGTTTTAAATAAAGTGATGTTCTCTAACATATTTTTCTTTACAAGCTCGCTGGCATCGACAGACTGAGGATGCCGGTGAACCTGGCGAAACCGGTCGCTGTCAAAATAAAGACAAAAGTGGAAATATTTTTAAAAAATACCTTTTTATTTAATTATTATGATACACTTTTATTATCTCAACTCAATAATTGTTTTAAAACAAACGAATACTTTTCATATCAAAACAATATTGATTAAACATTAAAAAATGCATATAAAATCATACTAACTATTATACAATTACGATGAAAACATTTTTATTAATTTACCATACATCTCTTTTAAAAACATAAATACATATTGTATTTTTTTTTTTTTTGGTTTTTATTTTCGTTTAAATTTAATATTATATAATTTTGTTTTTATTTTCGTTTAAATTGACTCTTAAATTCCATAATGTTGTAATGCAATAATGTTGTAATAAATGTGATATATTGTTTTTATTATTAACACTCATATTACTTGAATCAATTTGAAATCCCACGCTTTTTAAAAATGTGCAGGCAGAATTCGTTATGCCCTAGATCTAAAAACACGATTTAAAATTCGTCGATACGGTCCAACAATGGGGTATCACATTATATGTAATTGAATTGAGCTCTAGGACCGACATTATCACGTCCTATGATTTATTCGTTATCTATATATACACTACGAGCAAGTTCCTGGAACTGGCCGCCATCCTATGCGACGCGGAGCCCAACCACCGCACAGAGCATCCATGGAAATTCCTTAATCGAACGGATTTTCAGGGCGCTGGATTCCAGCATCGGTGGGCATTTCACTACACAACATTGCGGCTAAATATTCCAAATTGAGTTCAACTGTATTGTCGAGTAAACTTATGAACATCGCATAATATAATTTATTATTAAATATACAGGGTGACGCAAAATTCATCACCATAAGAAAATTTGCCATAATTTTTGCAATTATCGGCAAACGTCAGTTCTGTTTTGACACTTGTGAAGTAAACAGATACAGAATACACGACAACAAGACATGAAACGCTTAACTCTCCAAGAACGTGGAAAAATTGTTCCGATTTTTTTACGGAATAATTCGTTGGTGGTATTGGCGCAGCGTGAATTAAGGCGCAGATTACCTGGTCGTCCAACATCAACTGGGGAAACACTACGGCATTTATCCGCTCGTCTAGAAGAGTATAGAACTACACGAGATGCTGCCAGGTCTGGCTGGCCCCGGAGCAGCCGTTCTGCTGAGAATATCGCGGCTGTGGCTGAAGATATCGCAGAGGACCCCGAAGTATCGATAAGACGACGTGCCACGCAAATAAATTGGGCATCAATCGGCGGTTTTTACAGAGAATTTTGGTGAAAGACTTAAAGATGATCCCTTACAAAGTGCAGACAGTGCATCGTCTGTTAGGCGTTGACTGCCAAACGCGTGCAATCTATGCTCAAGCTATCCTGAATCTTGACCACGAGGAAGATAACTTCTTATCGAAAATCATCATGAGCGACGAGGCCCATTTCCATCTCTGTGGATATGTGAATAAGCAGAATGTTCGCTTCTGGGGCACTGAAAATTTGCGTATAACCCAAGAAAAGACTTTACACCTGCTCAAAGTTACTGCATGGTGTGGTGTTTACGCTGGAAGCGTCATCGGGCCATATTTTTTCGAAAACTCCGCGGACCAAATGAACGGCGAGTGCTACAGACCCATGCTCAATGGATCAATCCTTCTTCAATTGGATGAATTAGGATTGGAGAACATGTGGATCCAACGGGGTGGAACAACGGCGCATACTGCACTCGTATGGTCTTCAATTCTGGCGGCGGCCACTTGGCCGATATCATTTTTTCAACTTAATGGAAAAAACATACAAAATCAAATAAACACAATCCAAAAGCAGAATTAAAATATTTCATTCATTAAAAAATTACAGCCAAAGAACATCATATGACAACTTTTGCGTCACCCTATATAACTAAATCGAATTGCTACAGTATCAACACCAATATGTCCGAAATACAAAAATATATGAAAATAATATAAAGGTTTTTTTCGTACGGTTGATTCAGATTTTTCTTTATGTGTCATGTCAGTTCCCCCTGACGTCGACTATCACTTGAGACTGCATGTTGTAACGTAACAATTACTATTTCTTGTTATTTTCGGTTATCCCAATATTCAGCGTTTAGCTCTAGACTCCATTCAAACCCCTAGTTCCCGTTTTTACCACCAGAGTGCTACTTTAAACTCTTGTTCCCGGATTTGGCGCTAAATTCACCCCGATGTGTGCGCCCTCTGCAGTTGACTCTAGCCCCTAGATAATAATTTTAACTATTTTTTGTGTTATAATAAACCCTCATGTATTCCGTCATATGTCTTTATTTACACCTTTCCCTATTCGAATGACAAACAGCCGGAAAGTATCTCACGAGAAAACCGGAGATCTAAGGGCCCGCTCTCTGCGCTAGCCGAGGTAGGGAGATACCCATTACACTGGCGCCCAAACGTGTGGCGTTCTGGCGTTGTCATTTGATGAAGGACTTGTGTGGGCTAAACATGTATCGTATATTGATTGTTAACTGTTTATTGTCGAATTGGTAGTTTGTAATTAATTGTTTATAATGGAACAAATAGTAAATGTTCCCGGGACCCATTTCAAAACCCTTTGCAAGGCGTTGAAGGATCGCGGAATATTGCCAAAGAATAACCTCGTGGAAGTCCGTGTTCAGGCTGAGGAATTCAACTCACGGACGAGTGATGTCGTTCCACTCACCATACCCCCCACCGTCGCTGACCTGCCGATCTCCGCCCCCCTTTCAATCGTGTCCTCTTCATCGGTTTCTCTAACACGACCCCCTGTAGAGCTTCAGCCCTTGAATGTTAATTTCGCATCGTGGCCTGTGCAACATTTCACCGGCGCGGAAGATGTGCGCGAATTTTTCACCCGTCTAGAAGAAATCGCCAAATCTAGACGCTTCGACTCCCAATTGTTGCCATCTGTACTTCCCGAATTCCTCAAAGGCCGCGCTCTGACACACTATAGAGCGTATTGTACGACCTCCAGTGACTGGTTGCTCCTTAAGTCACAGTTCCTGCAGCGTTTCGAGGATGACGATTATGTCATCTCAAAGAAGCTGGAGATATGGTCCTCGCGCCAGTCTCAAAATGAATTAGCGGCAGACTACTTCGCCCGGGTAGTGAGCACCAATAATACCATTGGGGAGGACGGTCTCTCTGACCAGGAGATCCTCAAGGTATTAAGGAAGGGACTTTCGCCCAAATTAGCCCCCGTAATAATTTCAGCCAACTTCTCCTCCGTCGTGGAACTGGAGAGAGCATGCCAGACCTACGAAAGATTGATTGGTGCGTCGGACCACCCCAGCCGCTCTGAACCTAAATCCGGCCCCTACGTCCAGAAATCCCTAGCTGCCGTTCGTGAGCCTCCCAAGAGCCCCCTAAGATGTTTCTCCTGCAAAAACCTGGGCCATATCGCCAAGAATTGCAGAAAAAAAAACCTTCCTGACACCTCTAGACCACCCCCCAGTTTTTTCGCAACAAAAAACTAGCAGCTAGCCAGTCTCCCGTAATCCCGCGCTCAGCGGAGTGGTTAGACTGGCTGGCTTCTGTAAAATTATTCCACGAAACCTGGTATCTCCATGCGGTAAAAATTACAAATGCCCGTGACAATCGCCCATACTTGAATTTTAAAATCCACAGTGTCCCCTTTCGCGGTCTGCTTGATTCCGGTGCAGCCATCAACATCTTAGGCGGAAATCTGTACCAATCCTTTATTAATCTCAATTATAAAATCACCCCTGGTAATTGTTCAATTCACACGGTCGATAATACCTCCCACCGTAGTATCGGAACCGTTACCTTGCCCATTCGTTATGACAATACCACCACCTGGGTATCATTCGTCCTAGTCCCTTCCCTAAACGACTGTTTCATCCTTGGAGTCCCTTTTCTTGAATCATCTGGACTCACTCCCAGGCTATTTCCTGGACATCTGGATAACAAACCAGCCAAACAGTCAAATACTCAACCCGTGTACTCAGTGAATCCCTCGCCATCTTGTCTCGTCCCTGCCGAAGAATTGAATCCTGCTCAGTCCAAGGACTTGGACCGAATTAAAAACTTGTTCGAACAAATTTCTTTCGAAAAGATAGGTCTGGGCAGGACCCACCTTGTTAATCACGAGATCGACACGGGTAACCATCCGCCGGTTAAACAGAAAACATTCCCCCAATCCCATGTTCGCCGCCAACAATTAATAGAGGAACTAGAGAGAATGATCTCGCTGGACGTAGTTGAACCCTGCAAGAGCCCGTGGCTAAATAATGTATTTATTGTCCCCAAAAAGGATGGTTCTGCACGATTCGTTCTGGATCCGCGAAAACTAAATTCGATTACCAAAGCCGACTGTTATCCCTTACCGAACATTGACCGAATTCTAAGCAACCTGCGTGACACTAAATACCTTACTGCCCTTGATTTAAGCATGGGGTTCTGGCAGATGCCCCTGACTAGAGAATCAATGATTAAAACCGCATTCTTTATTGAGGGTAGGGGTCAGTTTTGTTTCAAAGTTACTCCATTCGGGATCGCCAATATACCGAGCCAGTTGCAAAGGTTAATGGATGCTCTATTTTGTGATCTCGGTGACCATGTTTTTTGTTATCTCGATGACATTCTTATTTGCAGTCCAGATTTTGAATCTCACGTCAGCACACTCGCCCTGGTTTACGAACGTCTGCGCGAGGCCAACCTCACTATTCGTCTAGGCAAATCAGAATTCTGCAAATCTTCACTGAAGTACTTAGGCCATGTGATTGATCGTGAAGGAATAAGAACTGACCCAGATAAGATTAAGGTAATGATTGATTTCCCCCGTCCCACATCTACCAAAGAAGTTAAATCCTTCTTAGGCTGTGCCAGTTACTATCGTAAATTCATTGCACATTTTGCCGAAATTGCTGCCCCTTTATGCCGTTTAACAAGTATAAAGCTTAAAGGCACTTCCTTCCAATGGAACGAAGAGGCTGAACAATCATTTGTTGCCCTAAAAAATATTATGACTACCGCCCCTGTGTTGAAACCCCCTGATTATTCTGTACCCTACATTCTTACTTGTGATGCCAGTGGTATTAGTATTGGTAGCTTCCTTGCCCAAAAAATGCCTGACGGTTCCGAGCATGCTATAGCGTATTTTTCCCGAAAACTGACTGCTCCTGAACGTTCCTATTCTACCACTGAACGCGAACTATTGTCTATTGTGGATTCGGTACATCATTTCAGGAGTTACCTGGATGGCACACACTTTACGGTCCAAAGTGATCATGGCTGTCTCAAATATTTGAACAATCTGTCATCGCCAGGAGGCAGACTCGCCAGATGGGCTTGCCGTCTATCACAATATAGTTTCGATTTTGTATATAAAAAAGGTTGCGAAAACAATTTAGCTGATGCCCTAAGTCGCATCGAAGTGTCCTCCCTGACCTTCCCTCCGCCCTTCACTAACGTGACTGATCAAACCTATCTAAATCTATATTCGGCATGTAAGGATAACCCGCAGTCGACAGCCAACTATCTTATCAATAACAAACACCTGTACCGTTATTCGAAATCAGGAAACTCCTCGCGCCCTGACTCCAGCAGCTACCTCTGGAAGGTTGTTGTACCCGCTAATGAAATCCCCCATGTTATATCTGACTTTCATAACAACTTCTGTCATCCCGGGATTGAAAAAACATTTAGAACCCTCTCGCAAACATTTTATTGGAGCAATATGCGTCGCACTATCAAACAATTCATAAAAACTTGCGACACCTGCAAGGCCTATAAGCATAGCACGCAGTCCCCTTTAGGTTTAATGACGGTGCCTAAACGCCTTTCTAAACCCCTCGTCTCCTTGTCTGCAGACCTCGTAGGGCCACTCCCGATGTCCAATCATCGCTTCTGTCACATTCTGACAGTAGTAGACAACTTTTCAAAATTTGTTTGGGCGTTTCCCCTTAGGACAGCCAACTCCAAAACTGTAATATGTCAAAATAACTGTCACCTATGACTTAAACCTGTTTCCCCTGTGTTTAATGATCCCTCATCTTCTGGACTAAACTATAATTTGTATTTTTTTTTTAAACTTAACAATTTGTAATATGTCAAACTAACTGCTACCTAAGACTTAAACCTGCCTCCCCTGTGTTTAATGATCCTTAATATTCTGAACTAAACTATGATTTGTTTTTTTTTTTAAACTAAACTCTGTTTGTAAAATGTCTAACTAACTGCCACCTAGGACTTAAACCTGTCTCCCTTGTGCTTAATGATCCTTAATTTTCTGAACTTGTGACTATAGTTTGTATTTTTAAACTAAACTTAACAATTTGTAATATGTCAAACTAACTGCTACCTTTTAGGATATAAACCTGTCTCCCATGTGTATAATGATGCATTTTTTTAAACTTGTGAATCTAATTTGTACTTTGAAATAAACTGTCTTTGAATTTCTCAATTGTCCAAACTGTCACCTTCTAGGATTTAATCCACGTGTAACTTTTGTATGCCATTCACTGAAGGAGCTTTTTTTTTATTATTTTTTTTTATTCCACATAAGAGCGAGTGTAACGTAACAATTACTATTTCTTGTTATTTTCGGTTATCCCAATATTCAGCGTTTAGCTTGTGATGGTATTGAACCATCGTAGAGAGAGATGCGTGAATTCAGATGTAATACGAAAATAAATTCAAATGACTAGGAAATATAACACCTAACCATGTGGGGGTAGATAGGCGCGGGGAGCAGAGGAGACGCAGGGAGGGGATAGAGGGGAGAGAGGGGAGTTGAGCCGAGAGGGGTGTGGGCCAGGGAGAAAGATAGCTCGCGGCAGTTGACTTTTGACCTGACGGGAAGCGGTCGCTTTGGTATTAAATTCAGTGGGTGTTCGTTGTTCTGATTATCAAGAACTTCATTTTATTTTGTATACAAGTATAGTGGTACGAGGGGTGCGGCATTTGCAGATTTAAAAATACTATAGAATCAGTTTTCCTGAGCTGTTACGACTGAAAAGCTAAGTCTAGAATTAAGAATTTATATTTCAGGGAATTGGAATGTATGCGTTCGGCTTACTCCGTGATTATACTATGCTTACGTTTATATATTACATACATGTACCTAAATATACATATATATGATATATCGATACCTTTCCTGTACTGCACGTAATATAGTTCACTAACACTCGGGCCAACGCCTCGCGCCCGAACCAGGTACTCACTAACTCATCGAATACTGAAATCTTAGTTATGGACATGTAGCGTTCTAACAAAATTTGCCATCTTCTATATAAATAAACATATAAACTACGACCCATGCAAATTATGCTACATAAATATGGTTAACTGCTGATGAATGAAGACAGTTAGGAGGGGTTGGGATCGCGCACTTCTTTGACCCCACCGAAAGACGAAATATAAGGTAGTATGGTGAAAGACCCTGCTATCTGTCTATTGGTGGAGATTGTCTCGAAGGTGAGTGGACCGACTGCTGACGAATGAAGACAGTTAGGGGAGGTTGGGATCGCGCACTTCTTTGACCCCACCGAAAGACGAAATATAAGGTAGTATGGTGAAAGACCCTGCTATCTGTCTATTGGTGGAGATTGTCTCGAAGGTGAGTGGACCGAACTTCGAAAACCCCTGATAGGGTGATGGCCAGGTTCATGGGTTTGAATCCCCAGGTCCACTGATTAAGGGTTGGGAAGTAGGTCGTCTGGTTACCAGACGATCCTGCTGTGGAGCAGTGGAGAAAAATCATCAGTCTGACGAAAAGACTGGTTCAACGCGATACTAACACTATTATATCCCAGTTATCCCCCACAACTCCTTATATACTTAATATATTATATTTTGACACTGAATTGCTATATAATTGTACCTTTCAGAAAGCTGTTCTTTATTGCATCATTATTACATTACGCTCTGATTTAAATTACTGTACATTGTATTTGTTGTATATTGTTTGTGAATGTTTCTTCCAGGGCTGCCACATTTTCTAGAGATAATATTTTGAATTTATATTTTGTAAACTTACAGATATTTTAGGTTGTTTGGTTTAGATGTTCCTAGGAAATATTGAGTGACATATAGTTTGATTACACGTGGGTTTGTCAGAATTGCTTAGAATATTCGGAAGGGTTAGGAACGATTAGCTTTAGAATGAAATTATCAGTAATCGCCAAATAAAAGGACTTGGATTACATCGGTCATAACGAAGGGTCATACGGTATTATTTCTAGACGATCACGAAGGCCAACTCGCGTAAGGTAAAACACCTGTAAGCTCCGTACAGGTGGATGAAGAGGGAATGACTGGAGGAAGCTCCACCATTCGCGGAGGAAGGTTAGGAGGGATTCTGCTTAGGTTCCTCACGGGAAGGGCGATCCATCACATTCGGCGCCGTGACCAGGATGGGTCATCACAGTGATGATGACTAGAGGAAGTTAGGTTCCTCGCGGATAGGGCATATCACCACATTTGGGGCCGTGATCAGGATTAATTAATTCTTCACGTGTGTAAATCATTTCACCACATTTGGGGTTTCTGATGACCAGGAAGGATGAAGGCTGGGTTACGAACGGGGACCAGCTCATCTCATCACAAGCTCTAGACTCCATTCAAACCCCTAGTTCCCGTTTTTACCACCAGAGTGCTACTTTAAACTCTTGTTCCCGCGCGCTTCGCGGATTTGGCGCTAAATTCACCCCGATGTGTGCGCCCTCTGCAGTTGACTCTAGCCCCTAGATAATAATTTTAACTATTTTTTGTGTTATAATAAACCCTCCTGTATTCCGTCATATGTCTTTATTTACACCTTTCCCTATTCGAATGACAAACAGCCGGAAAGTATCTCACGAGAAAACCGGAGATCTAAGGGCCCGCTCTCTGCGCTAGCCGAGGTAGGGAGATACCCATTACAATGTTCAGTCCCAAATAGTGAGTCGATTGTTCATCACAGTCCAGTCACGAATATTTCGGGGTCAAGAGATCTGTCTTCTCCCCACACCTCGACGACGCCCTATTTTTCCTTTAATCCGCTTTACTTTCAATAAACACCAAATTAACTCATTAAAATAGCGTTTCAGTGGATACAGTTTTTCAGTAGATTGCGCACCTCTCAGATGGTTATGGACTCGTGTCATGCCAGTAACACCGTTCTCTTCTTTTTGTGCCTTTATTTTTAATATTATTATTTTTTTAAATTAAATTCTAATGACGATCCTGATATCAGACTTGGTGCTGCAGCAGGAACTAGAGAACATACTAGTAATCAAGAGATTCGTACAATGAGCCAGAAGCTCTTTTTAACAAAGAGCGTGAGAGCCTATTGCCATGGATGGATTGAGCACGTATGCTTAACTAAAGAGACCAGACCAATAAAGATTCTATACGCGTCAAGGCCAGCCGGATTAAAAGATCTAGGAAGGCCTAAGGAAGCTTAGAGCGCCTTATGGATAATGTTCTGGTTGATCTGGTTAAGTTGGTCGAAACGGACTGCTGGGAGCAAAAGACGCAGGATCAATAATTGAAATCAAATATTTAAGGAAGCTACAATTCTTCAACAGTGATACAATCATATGAAGATAGTTAGATTAAATTATTTTTTGTATTAAAAGACAAAATTGCCTACAATATATTCAGACTTATTTCATTATAGAGTTATAATTCATAATTTTATCTGAAAGTGGCATTAAATATTTATTGATTTATGAAAAAGACATGGTTTGTGTCTAGGATTAATTCCCCATAAGTTTTTTTGCAAGTATAAGAAGTGAATGTGGTGCGGATAAAAGTGTTATGAACAAAATAATGAAAGGGTCATTAAGATGGCTTGGACACATGGAAAGAATGAGTGAAGACAGAATGGTAAAAAAGGTATATGTAAACTGCGAAAGGAGCTAGAAACATAGGTAGGCCGAGGAAAACGTGGCACGATCAAATCAATCAAATATTAAATCGACGTGCGTGCATGACAAGATGTATGAATGTTGAGGAATCAAGAGAAGCATGTCAGGATAGAACAGTGTGGCGTTCCATTATTTTTGCCTACCCCTCCGGAGAGACGGCGTGATGGTTAGTTAGTTAGTAAGTTAGTCTCAATTATCACACGAATTATAGAAGTTGGCCAAACTTGTCTTAGGCATACAACATGTTCTTATAATCATCCAAGCGATCAAATCTCTCGCTGTTTGAAAACATCTTATTTTTTGACACAATAACATATGATTTTTTTTACTTCCATTGCCATTGTGTAATTAGCAGGTGGGGCGGGGTGCAGGGCCGGCGGATAATTATTGGCACATTAGCACACCGCGGGGGAGGTGGCCACACTAATTGGAGGACCTTCCTCTATGTGTGAACTGTGAACTATACAAAGCTGATATTATCTCCGGCTTATTTGAATATTATTTCTACGCGTTAAAACGTGCCGCCACTGCTGCCCGCAAACTGGAAAATGCTAATAAGAAAATGTTGAAACATTGTGTGTTAATTTCATTTTAAAATACATTTTATATTTCACAGTTTTCTTCTCTTATTTTGTTTTTTTCCGTGGGGTAAAAAAATATATATTTAAGTGATGATTTTCAAAAATATTGATCAATGATTCCATTCTAGAGTTGTACTTATATTAGAATAAAGTATAACATTAATACAAGTAAACAATCGCTGAAATATAGAGTTTTGTTCATTTTTATCAAAAACAGTTTTACATTGTTATTCCGATTGTTTTAGGATTCATTTAAACATACAATGGTACATAAACATAATAGTATATTAACTAAAATCTATTTTTGTTTATCGGTAAAGAAAAGACAAATCTAAATAAGATTGATCAAGATTCCTAGCATTTCTATTTTGATGAAATCGTAATGAAAATCAATACTACAAAAAAATTGTGAATTATTTTTAATGTAATTATTATAAATAACTCCAACGTTTGATCACATACAAAAACTCCAAATCCTGCAAAATAAGGCTATCCGTTTATCGCTTGGTGCGCCTTCATGGACCAGGATTACACAACTGCACCTAGAATCGGGAATCCCGATGATAGATGAATTCATTCTAAAACTTGCCGAACGTTTTTACAAAGGACTCCCTTCACATCCCAACCCCACAATAAAAGACCTCTCTAATTACGACCCAAACACTTCCAGCCGCCACAAGCGCCCAAAATCGATTCTCCTTCAGAGGAACACTCCGGGCCACACAAATCATGCCCCCGAATAAACTAACAACCCACCAAATCACCTTCCCACAATGTTCCCATCAGACGTAAGAGGAATAGCCACATGAGCTGAACCTCTGTAAGCCAGAAGATCCAAGTCCAAGTCCAACGTTTGAATATTTTATAGTTTAATATGACAAAAATAATTTATTTCCATATTTTTCTTATAATTTATAGGTATTTCAGTAAACAAAAAAAGCCAATATTTTAGAAATTTGCTAAAAAAAGTCTATGATATTGTATATTTTTTGTACCTATTCAATGAATACTCAGCGGCGGTACTCCCATAGAAGCCCAGAAGTGGCGGTAATCCCATAGAAGCCCAGAAGCCCAGCTTGCGTAAGAAATTTTGAATCAAAACCTCTTCTGGCTTACGGAGGTTCAGAACTTGTGGTTATTTCTCTAACGTCTGATGGGAACATTGTTGGAAGGTGAATTGGTGGGTTGTTGATTTATGCGGGGGCATGATTACTTAGATTTTGGGATTTTGATTCAAAATTTCTTACGCAAGCCGGGCTTCTGGGCTTCTATGGGAGTACCGCCACTGCTATTCATGGCAGCTGAGCGTCTTCAAATAAAATATAAAGTTTTTTTTAGTTATTATTATATATTGCCCTGATGAAGCTTGAATGCAAGCAATACTAGTTTATTTCATTTCGTGTGTTTATAATATAACAATATTTCCCAATAGTATTTAAATTAGTCAACTTCATGATAAGTATAGACATTATATGGGCCTGCTTACTATTTCAGATAAATCTTCACAGGATTATCCGCACCAATGAATTTTTTCATTACACCTACTACTCTTCCACGTTTTTACAATAATTGCATCCGGTTGGTGGTCTAAGGAACAGAACGCTTAGCCCCTGATCCAGGGGCTTGGGTTTAATCCTGGATACGAGCCGGCTTCTTCGTTATGATAATAAAATATTGTTTCTTCTATGTTCGCCATAACTTTGTGTTGGAGATGTTTAATGTTTTTATATACATTTTGTATACAACACTCGCATTTATTTAAAACATTAAATAAAAATTAAATATCAAACATATTTCGGACTAACTAGCCCTTCGTCAGTGATATTATATAAATAGTTAAAATATTATAAAAATTTTGTGAAATGTATACTTATATCTGTATACGAATCCTGGATTTTCACCTGTGGGTGGTTAATTTAAATTTTTAATTGTATCTCAATAGAGACGAAGAAACAAACTGGAAACTGAATATGGATGATCAAGGTGTTTACAGGACTTATGACCTGTCATTATGATGACAGGTCATAAGTCCTGTAAGGCCTGATCAATGACAGGTCATAAGTCCTGTAAACACCTCATCCACACATCCATATTCAGTTTCCAGTTTGTTTCTTCGTCTCTATTGAGATACAATTAAAAATTTATATTATAAAATTGTTTACAAATATTATCAGTTTTGAAAGATCATATAATGATTTTTTAAGCAAAGCATGTTTGATATACAATTTTTTTTTAGTAAATGTGAGTGTATAAAATGTATATAAAAAAAGAAATATAAAATATTATTTCTGCTTACATTGAAGTAAGTGTTGTTATTCTATTCTCTTTATTTTAAATCGTAGTTCATATTATTTAAGAATTTATTATTTTTAACTTGTAAGAAAGCTCAAGTTCATATATAAAAGTAATATAAATCACTTTTTACAATCACGTTTGAATATTTTTTCATAAAACATTGAATTTTCACAAAATATTTCGGCATTTTTACAAACACGTTTCGGGCCATAGATGCCCTTCCTCAGGCTAGAAAATGTTACTTAGACTCCAAATAAATTAATTTTAGTAATAAGTATTAATAATTTTTTGTTAAGTAATATAATAATAAAATAAAAATATATGCTCAATGTTTGAAAAACAATAAAACAAATTAAAATGTTGCTAACCACTCATTTAATCATCTCAATCAATAGAAAATAACCAATCATTTAATCCATCTGAAAATACATACATTCCCAAAAAGCAAAAAATTGGATAAATTAGAAATTTTTTAAATCAATAGGCTCAAATACAACACAATCAATAGGATCACGTAGTCCTTAATGATGAATTATTCTTTGCTTACTTACCTTTGTTTTACCCAATATAAACAAATAAAAAATCTTCCTGGTATCGATTACTCCCGAATAATTGTTTTATTATTATATGATGCGCCCTTGAGGTGATTACATCACAAAAACAGCGCTTTAAAAGTTAGCATATTATTATTATTTATTATTATTATTATGATTCCAGGACCTTTGCAGCTCTAATGGATGGGGAAAACCCGAATAAGGCGACGCCAACCTAATGGACCATATATGACTTATTATATTTAAATTCAGTAATAATAAAAACAAAAGTAACAATTTTTCAAACGTTGTATATAAATATATGTCAGCTTTAACTAACTAACTAACTAATTGACTATCACGCCGTCTCCCCGAAAGGGTAGGCAGAAAGAATGGGCTGTCACACTTTAACCGATGCGGCACTCCATCCTTCTCTTTTCGCCCACGGGAGACGCGGTGCGATGGGTTGCGAACCTCATCGCCACCAACATCCACAAAATAAATCTAAAACAAATCATATAAAATACAATGATATAAAATAAAATCAAATAACACAATAAAAATATTTTAACACATAATGTTCATTTTATGGTGCACTTGTTGACATGGACGATGCTGACTTTTGTGTTTATTTAATTTATGTTACACGCGTCCACCGATTTTTTTTAAAATCAGCTGCAATAAGACACTTAAAGCAACCTAACACCAGCAAGAACTTTCAAATAATATTGAAGAAATTATTCAAATTGTCAGTTATAATATTTTTTTAATCCATTATATCGAATACAATCCTCTGAAATAACTGTAATATCTATATTTAAATTCAGTAAATTTTACATTATTATTTTAATATTATTTTTGTATAGAACCCCCACCCCTGATCCGTATGTATATAAAGGACTCAGTTTGCAATAGTTTCACCAGTCTGTCGAAATAAAGACAAAAGTGGAAGTAGGTAGTTACAAAAACTTATCTGCCAAATCATGATTATGTTTTATTCGCATGTGTTATAATATGTATGTATTTTAATTTAATATAATTTTAATACGGGCACCAATATTAATAAAACGAAATTTTCTCCAGCTACCTCAGAACGCTTTTAATTTATACAGAATAAATTGCTTTAGCGTTCTTTTGTGTTCGCTCTTCAACAAGAGTACTGGGTACTTGCGATAGCAATTATGAAATTATTCATACATACAGAAATTTTAATAACTTTCCTCCTATCATTCATACGTATGGCTTTGAACAACCTAAAATAACTGCTGTGGGTAAGAGAGCTCACTTTTCAGTCATATTAAAAATGAAGATGTTTTATAATAATTTACGTGCGTGTCATACAATAAAACACCGGAGATTCCCTCGCAGATAAATCCGGCTGTCTAAATCATCCTTTAAGCGTAGAATTCTTTATAACTCCGCCAGTTCAAATACGAGTATCATGATAAAAGAAATATTTTTGTACTTCTTCTTTTTTTGAATATTTTCATTTATTTTCCAATTCTTTAAAAATTATATTATATATTATAAGTATTTTAGTAATGTGGAACAAATATAAAACTCTCAAGACAAACTCTTATTTAGGCTCGTTTCCTTTCGTAGGATACGTTTAACGAAAACAATCTGGAAATTAACCCTTAACGTACCGTGTTCAAAACAAAACGCTTGCTCCCATGTGGTAAGTTCAGTTTACCGCTAACTTTATCTAAATATCAAGCATATGACTAGATGAATCAAAATTTAATTTATGTCATCTTGTAGGGAATTTCATTAGGAATAGATCGATATCTATAACATACATGGATTATTTGAAAAACATATCATTATTAATTTTTTTCTGGAACCATGCGATTTCTGATATGTAATGCGTCATAACATACGAGTGACTGGACACGCATGTAAAGACAAGCGCCGCGCGGCGGCCGGCGCGGCTAGACTTTACGAGATTTTACGTATGATAAAGGCACCTAGGCAAAATGTATAGTACGTTCAAGACAACGAGTACGTATTAATATTTGTCCCTTTTGGTAAAGTGTTAATATTTTCACAGTTCTGATATTATTAAGTTGCGTCCTGCGTTTCCGTCTACAGTCGGTATTATTACGTACATATTGAAAAAGCCAAAGATATAATTTATAATACTTCAAAACAGCGAGTAAGTATTTGTCACTTTTGATAAAGTTGTAAATATTAGCAAAACAAATTCTACCTTAACACGAATGAAGGTGAGGGCAGTCTTAGAAAATATTTTTTTTTGGGATGAAGGAAGTAATTTTTTGCTTTTTTTTTTATTACGAAATATTGAGAACACTTCAATGGAGGATTACAATTTTTTTTATAATATTAGGGTCCATAGGTTTTAAGAAAATCAACTTTAAATTGGCAGTGGAAACTCAATTTACCACATGGCAACGCGACGGTTAAACAATTTAACAATTTAACGGAAAAATAATGTATTATAAGATTGAACACCCAACTTAGAACTTGTAAAAAAATGTAAGGAAAATGAATCCTTCCTAAATAAAATGAAAAAGTGTCACTAAGGTAGTTTGAACATATCTAACGAATTGATGAGAGAAGAATGGTTAAAAAGAAATACATTAGTAGACAAAGAAGTATGGAAGGCCAAAGAAAACGTGACATGATTTAAACATAAAATTAATCAATTACTAAAAGGCTGTAATGTTTGAATTCGGAAAAGTCGAAGAACGAGCGTGTCATGGTATTTGAATGAATAATTTTGGCAGTATAAAACAGAGTGGCGGACCATTCTATCTGCCTACCCCTTCCGAAAACAGTGTGATGATCACTCATGGTTGCCTATTGTAATGGCTTAATTAAATAAATATTGTATGAATAAGCAGATAATAATTAAAAATAATATATACAGGTTCGAAATTACGATATTTTTTTCAAAGCCTAGTGGTTGCCCTTGAACCTAGTGGTTGGCAAACTTGTTACTCAAATGAGCTAAATATCAGCATTATAACGATTTAGATTTATTAAGAGTAATATTTAAACAAGTTGCCAGTTTTGGGAAGTTATTTAAAGCCTCACATATACCTATGAACCGATTTTATCTTTTAAACAGATTTTTATTTTAAGATTTTTAACAGCCTTTCGAGAATTATTACAAAAAAATAAGAAAATTCTTCTCAGTTACAAAGTTTTATCGATAAACGCTAGAATCTGCTTATATTTTTATGGGGTTGAAGCCCATAATTATTGTGAAAAAGAAGATCCTAACCATTTGAAATACGTCACGATACAATCAATTTAATTCACAAAAGAAGCTTACAGCTAGCCTAGCTACAGAAAACCATAAAAAATACGAAGAAAATAGAGGAAGGTGTGGAGTACGAAGACTAGCCGTAAGTTCGCGTTGTACCCACTAGAAACTTCAAACGCGTTTTCCTTCAAACTCTTTTCAGTGTCGGCACGATAATTTAATCAATTTTGAATATTTTTAAAACTTTCTATATCGTGTGACGAGATGTTTTTCAAAAATTTTGGTTGGGAAATTTTTTATAAATATCATAATTTTTTTTTAAGTTTAAAATAAGTTTTTTTTTAATCCTTCCATAAATTATTACACACATGATTCTTTAAATTGCATTTTTAAGTTTAATAGTCCATTGTTTTGGCCGAAACACTTTGATGCTTTAACATTAAATCTGTTAAATTAAAAAAACTTTGTTTTATGTATCACAATTGTATTTTTATTTTTCGCGACAGCTGTTTCGTCAACCTATGTTGACATCATCAGGTGTTACAATAATATATAAACTGCCAATTTTTCATTTTTAAGATTAATATTTTTTAATTTAAAATACGGTATTTTTTTTTAAATCCCTCCCTCACTCTATAACTCCTTCAGTATACGTATTTAACTAGGTTGTTTTTTTATTTTAGCAGATTTGGTAATTTTTGGTGTTATTATGATGTCGGCAAGGCGGTACCGTGGTTTTCATCAGTAGTCCATTTAAACCCGTAAAAAATATTTTTATATTAAAAAAATCATATCTTAGTTTTTTTTCTTATTATAAGAAAAGTAAATGAAAAAAATTTAAAAAAAATTATTTCACAATGTAACCTTAACAATAATTGTTAAATTTACTCGCTTTTTACCGGGGTATGTGAGCCCTTAAAGCTAGATATATTGAATAAAACTAGGTATCATAAATTATGTTTATTTTATATATTGATAAAAATGATATATTACTTCTTCTTCTTCGCGTGCCGTATCAGGTCCCCCTGGCGTTGGCAATCACTCCAGCGAAGGCTTCTCTATCTTGCGCAGCCCGGAAAAGCTCCCCCACATGTCTCATCCCGGTCCAGTCTCTTATGTTGCACAGCCAAGGCGTTTGCCTTCTAACAGGACCACGCTGCCCCTCATTTTTTTTCCATTCAAATATATTACTATCAAAATTAAAACACTGGCCTTTTTAATGTTATCAATGGCCTTGAATAACCTTAGATATTTAGAGTTACTCGGGATTGAATGGTATTTGTTTTAATTTCGGGCACAATTCGTCAATAAAAACTGAATAATCTTTGTATTCAAATTCTACAAAGTAAAATATAGAAATGATCTATTTGAAACACGGCATTCGTGGAAGAGACACATTTGACTCGCGAGCCGCAGTTTGCATCTATTTTCGATTGAATCCGATAAACCTGGTTTAATCAATGGATTATGTTACGTGACTCATAATTTTTCTTACTATTAATATGTAAGCAGTTGGAATTCTAGTCTCGGTGTTAATACATAGTTTTAATAGATCCTCTTAATATAAATGTTATTCGGTGTTTTTGTAGAGTTTCATAAAATATTGCGTATTTTTATTTAATTATATATTTTAAAATAATTATTTTTACAATAATAATATTATTTTTAATCAATTAATTTAACCCAATAAATTTGCGAGAAAAAGTTTGGCACATTAACCTCTTTGTTATACGTTTTAATTGTTTACCGGTTTCTTGACTAATTTCATACTTTCTCGAATCACTTTACAGATGTCCACATCATGATAATGAACTTAGGGTACCTGAAGGTAGTAAACTATCACCAAGATCCATATAGTCAACTGTTCTATCAACGTGAAGGATAGCGCAAACTAATCAAACCCATCGCTCGAGATCCACCTGAATGCCCCGCAAATCTGGCCCCAATAATGACGCGTTAACTCCGCGAGTAAGTTCCAATAAAAATGCAAAGTGAACGCCGTCGAATCATTACCTAAAAAATGTCTTCGCTGTCGTCAGCGCCTCACAAAAAGAGAAAATTCATAACAAATTTATTAATTCCACACTGTGACAGAATCTGAAGTGACGGCGTGCCGCCGACGTTTAAGATTCCTCCCTGTCGATAATGTAAAGTGATGAAAAATGATTCGGCAATAGGTAAAGTACCAGGGGTGGGAAAACACTTTTCCTTGATCGATATCTCGCGGGAGCGCGGCGTCTCCTTTACAGCCCCCATATCTCATCCATATAGCACCGCATTTAGGCGTTCGAGTTCCTCTTTTCTATTACCCTAATAGCCGGGCGATTTCATTTTATTTATGGTATGAATTTAGTAAACGAGCGATATTACTTGTTTCTTGGCCTGCGCCGGAATGGTGTTATTTGTTATCTTTTATTTTCCTTATAAATATTTTAGTGTTTTTTTACGTGACGTAAGACGTACGTGTACTTTTGGCCTGCTAACTCCATTAGGTTTATTAAAACGTTTTAAACTGAGTTATGACGGTTTCTTTACATAAAATTGTTAAGATCTCTCTCAATTTATGGAAACGTTTTATGCTTAATCCCATTTGCCCCCAATTATGTATATTCTGGGGAAATTATTACATCCGGTTTCCGGTCCATCCTGATTTTAATGATATTAAACTATACATAAAAATATACACTATTTTGTGGCTTCCAAAGCATTCCTTATATTCAATTTAATTACTAAATATATTAACTGGTATCTTGGGTCGTTTTGAAGAAGAGTATTAGTTAAACATCAACCACAACTACCCTAAAAAAATAGTCCGCAACTATCGATATTATAATATTCTTATTTATTTTTTACGCAAGAAATATTTTTTGTGAAATTTTAATTATGATTTATTGTTATTGATTCATCTATTTAAAAAATCGTGGTAAAAGACAAAACATACATTTAATTAAATAATGCACATGATTTACCAAAATAGCATTTACACCAAAAAAATACGAATGAAAACTTCTGTTTTCTAGAAATTACGGTAAATTTTATAGGAATGACATATTTCATCTTGCTTATAGCTTCTCTTCTAATTGTACAACAATGTTTATTTTTACTTAATTGTTCTGGAATATTTTTTTAAATTGTCTTTTGCTTGTTTTCTTATTATATTATTTGTATTTTTTTTTTATTGTTATTATTATTTTGTATATTGTGATTATAAACGATTTGGAATTGATATTATTTTGTATTTTTTTAATAAATTGAATTGAATTAATGTTCTTTGATTATGCCTTTGCAAGGCTAGACATTTTATTTCCATGAGTTAATATTATGTATAGAAAACGAGCATTTCCTTTTTTTTATATTTAAGATTTCGATAAAAAAAATGACCACAAACATAATGTAATTTTATTGATATCGCTTTTTTATTAATGCTTTTATACAATTCAGGCAAGCATTTATGGCCAACGAAGATATCTCCTCAAACAAGGAATATAATTATACGTATGCTTAGATTGTTATAAAGCTAGGTGAGAAGTTACTAACTTTCTGCTGATCTTCACAAAATCGAGTTCACATCTGACAAACTTTCATATGATTATTCTCTAACTAACAAAACTTACTTCTTTACTAAAAATTGGAGCACAATACACAGTTATGAGTCATTATCAATTCATTATTAATATTAGTTAGTTATTTAAACATATTACAAAAACTTATTATTAATAAATAATTTAATAACACAGTTTTATTTATGTTACGGTTTGATGCAGAAATTTGTGACTTAATAGTTTACTCGTAGAAAATTCTAACATAAAAAGTGTTATTTGATAAGACAAAGTCAATTTTAAGCAGGAAATTGCAGAAGATATCTCAATCTCAAAAACTCAATCAAAATGGAGAGTGGATTCTTGCATTATGTTTTCTTTTTCTATTTAAATTACGTCGATATCTAAAGCTATTTTCGACATTTCAGTACTATTTTTCGCTGACGACACCAAGACTTTGTTGCAAGATAAGTTAATGGGTGATGACATCGTCAAATATACGAATAATACGAAGTCACATCATATTAACCTTCGTTGCAGAGTAGTAACAGGTCAGTCTGTCATACCGAAGGTTCAGGTTTCGATTCCTGGCGGCGACAGTGTGATTTTCACACTCTCTTTGGTCTGATGTAGAATTCACATGATAAAAAAATGGCGATAGATTTAGATATTTTACATAAAAAAAATGTGTACATAAAAAATAAATATGGATCCTTTTATCGGTGAGTCGCCATGTTCTTAAATAAAATACGAGTTTTATTTAAAATGTTCATGACGGATATTGTTTTATATTGATGACATGTCAAATCATAGCAGTCGCGATTTATGTCTCAGTCATGTTGCTTTCTCTAAGAATACCCTATTGTGATGCAAAGGTTTGCCCTGTCGCGGTCCGGGCGGAAATGCGGATGATGCAACGCAAGAAAATACGAGGAAATGCCTCGGAAGCAGTTATATTAAACTTCCTTTGTTCAGTTTAAAATTCAAAATATTTTTCTTTAGTTTATAATTTATAACTATTGAATGTCGATATATTTGACAGCCACATCCCAGGAGGATGAAGATACAATTATCAACAAATCATCACACGTATAAAAAGAGGAAAAAGTATAATAAGTTTATAATTGAGTTTCTGAACATAACTTAATCAAGCTTTTATAATATTAAACATCCTGCTTTTTCTCTATTTCAATCAATTATCTTAATGAAGCTTAAATCAGAATTTATTAAAGCTACTTAAATTCTGATTAATTGAGATTTGTATACATGTATACATTTACAATGACATATTATATTGAAAAATGTGATGATATCAATGAGTGTTCGAGTATGGTTTTCTTACTTCTTGGAAGAAACAAAAGAATACTAAAAGAAGTGTTCATAATTTCACTTTCTATTGTAACGTATGTCATATAATATACATTAATAAAAATGAAATTGAAAGCTGGCACATATAACTAGTCAAAATGAATGAAAAAGTTTGTTTTCTAGAAGCTTTATTACATTATATTATAACATATAATAGTATGTTAGAATGACATCTTTGGCCTTGCGAGGACATAACTAACTAACTAACTTACTAACCATCACGCCGTCTCCCCGAAGGGAAGGGCAGAAAGAATGGACTGCCACATATTTCTTTCCTGATATATTGCTTTCGTTTCCTCAACATTCATACATCATGTCATGCACGCGCGCCGGTTTCTCTAACTCCTAACGTGGCGGACATTCGACTACAAGTCCTGGTGTATAGTATGTACTCGTATGAGGTATCCAAGCGAAATGATCTGATGATGAATGTTAACAAGTCCAAGGTTTTTGAAAAAGAATTAATCATGACAGTCTGCAACTTTAGCGTGAATGTTGAAAATTTGGAGCAAGTAGATGAGTTCGTGTATTTGGGTAGTATGTTTACAAAAGATGTGGGAGTGGAGAGGGATATTGAAAGAAGGGTTGGGGCAGGCAACAAAGTGAACGCACTTAATGTTGTCATCGCAAACAAAAACCTATCCAAACAAGCTGAAATGGCAGTGCACAATGGTGTTCTTGTACCAATCCTATATATTAGTAAAAACAAGTTATATAAAACACACGTTTTCAATCAAATATTAATTATTTAATATGGAGGGCTAAATAATACACGTAACAGGCTTATTTGGAATTTTTCACATGTTATTATAATGTACCAATAAGGCGAAAAACTACACCTGTTGAAAGGTTAATTTTACTTATATACTTTCACTTATGATGTGTGTTTGAATACACGCTACTTATGTATGCAACCGCTCACCAATCAATAACATGAGTGTACGTACTCGTATCATTAATTTTCTTTGTCTATAGTATGGCTTTTATCGAGATAATAGAAGTCTGTATAATTTTTTTGTATTTTCCTCTTGGATGTCTCTTCCTTGAGATGATGTAACTGCGTCACAATGTGTAAGCCATCGTAAGGGACAAGCAGAAGTTCCATGGCGATTTTGACATTATTGCGGTTGTTGTACGTGACAGCCGAGGGACGGCCCGCGCGAGGGGACTGACCGCGGGGGTCTCAGACAATGATCCTCCCCCACCCCGTCCCAGGATATTGTTTCCTTAACAAAACGATATTTTACGTCGGATAAAGTACGGATTCACGGCTTATTGGGTCACAGTCGATTCGGAAATGATAAATTTAAAAGGATTTAAGTTTTCTGTTTATGATACCTCTACCGTGTTTCTAACAGGTAAAGGAAAACCTGTTTTATTGTCTATTTTATTGCGACTCTAAATTATTTACGGTAAACTACCTAGCTCAAGCTAAGGGCGATCGCATGTCACAGAATGGAAGTTTTAGTTACCTACCCGTAATATGTACGAGTATAAAGCACATACAAAACAGGTAAATAAATTGTTTTCTTATCCTAAATCAGTACGTTTTTATATTGCTTCTTGATCAATAATGTAAAAATCCTTAATTTATTTTCAATATAGCCGAAAACATCGAGTTTTTTTACTCTATTTTCACATTGTAATGATCATTTGACAATTCTCTAACAAAGCAAAACATATCTCCCCAATATAATTTATTTAAACTTCTAATTCATCTTAGTCAACACTACCAACACACACAGTAATCGAAATATTGGCTGGTCAATCCAATGAGAAGGGCTATGAGAAAGATGCGGAAAGTTATCCCCGGCATTCTCATAAAATTTTATATTTGTTTGTTTACTAAAAAATTGTTACTTAATTGTAGTTCAGTACAAATGAATCATAAAATATATCCAATAATACTGATATTGACCAAGTAAAATACAATTGTAGTATACATTTCAATATAAGCATTTGACAGAAGTTCATATAATATTCCATATACATACCTGTATTCTTATTTTTGAATAGTGTCCTTTATTTACGAGTATTATTCAATATACCTGTATTCTTAATAACTTGTATTCTTATGTATGGAAGCGAAGCATGGAACTGGCAAAAGAAGGATGAAAGTAGAATAAATGCAGTAGAAATGAGATCTCTTAGACGAATGTGTAGATACTCTGTGTATGATAGAGTGTCGAATGAAAATATAAGAAGTGAATGCGGTGCGAATGATGGTGTCATGAACAAAATAATGAAAGGATCATTAAGATGGTTTGACATATGGAAAGAATGAATGAAGAAAGAATGGTAAAAAAATTATATGTTAATGATGTAAATGGAACCAGTAATAGAGGAAGACCGAGGAAAACGTGGCACGATCAAATAAATCAAATATTGAATGTCGGCCATGTGAGGAGTCAGAGAAATCGACGCGCGTGCCTGACACGATGTATGAATGTTGAGGAAGCGAGAGAAATATGTCAGGAAAGAAAAGTGTGGCAGTCCATTCTTTCTGCCTACCCCTTCGGAGAGACGGCGTGATGGTTAGTTAGTTTTTGTATTCTTAACTCGTCTTAGGCTTAATTTTTACCGTAACTTTTAAAATGTTCATATACGAGTATTTATTTAAACTGTCTGTATAAAAAAATGGTTTGGAATTTACTCGGTTTTTAACAAATAAATAATATAGAAACCCCGGTTCACGTATTATCTGAGGGTATAAAACAACACACGCAGTCGTCGATAAAACATATCCTCAGTATCAAAATTGAGATAAAATTAATTTCGGTTAAGTGGTTACCGGAGGTGAGAAGGGTCCAAAAAGCTTTCCTACTAAATTATTAATTTCGCAAATAAGCCCAACCGCGTTAATTGTTTCGAGTATGAAGTAGTCCGCCAGCCCGGTTAATGATCGGGGAATCAGGTAATTAAATCAATTCAGTCCAATACCTTTCAAAATCGAAATACGTTCTGATTTTAAACCACAAGTTTCTCCTTATTTAAAACCACAATTAACGATATTCTGATGTAATAATTGGTTCGCTTTTACTGAAATCTTGTCGTATCGATTTCCTTTCAATCACACATACATATTTTTTCAAGATTAGTATTAATGTGACAATTTCGTCAGAATTAACAATAACAATACAACAGTATAACTTTACATGTATTATACTTGTACTGCAAAAAGTATTGAATTATTGGATGTCCCGAATCATATTGTACATTAATGATTGTGTTTGATTTTCTTTTTTTTGAGATTTTAAAGTTATAACTAAAATGAAATAGGAATGAGCATCACTTTTAAATTTATTTTCCTCGATAAGTGAACATCATCACTTTTAAGTTTATTTTTCTCGATAAGTTTCGAAGAAATTAAACCTTTATCGTCGGGAGAACAATTGTGTTTTTAACTTCGATATATAGTATGTCGAAAAAATAACTGTAATAATAAAACAAACATTAAACAACCTCATAAATAAGAATCAAACTGCAGTTGCAATAACGTTTTCAGAATTGATAATGTGTTATTTTTACGTTGTTGTTTAAAACATGTACTTTCACGAATATGAAAGACATCGATCTCCGAAGCGATCATGTTCAGCAGTTTGATTGCTCTCCCCACCGGCATCACCAGAGGCAGGTTGGTTCTGCATGCTGGGAGATAAAGCAGTCTGTGCTGACGCTGTCGAAGATAGCCATCCGGAACATAAAGATGGATAGCCTCCAAGATGACGGAGTTCTCAAAGAATCCCCTGATAAGTCTGAAGAAATGGGTAAGTGTGCACCCATCCCTTCTTATCTGTAAACTATCGGTCCCCAGCATGCCCAAAAGGAATGCAGTGGGATAAAGCCACGGATAGCTACCAAACTCCCTCATGTAGAGATATCTCAGAAATCTTTTCTGAACCCTCTCCAACATGAGCGAGTATCTCGCCTCGTGGGGACTCCATATCACCGAGCCACACTCGAGCCGGCTCCGGACCAATGAGTTGTACAAAATTCGCAAAACATAGGGATTCTTGAAAACTCTACCAGTTCGTCTTCATCTAGGAAGTCCTCAAAACTTGTTTGGTCCTTACTGTGTCTGCCCTCGCTTCAACGCCATATGTTATTATTAGTCTTACGCATGCTTTATAGATTTTCATCTTCCCCTTAATGGCCATGTTTTTGTTTTTTCATATTGTGGATTTTAGAGCACCAGAGATCGCAGCTGTCTTGTTTACTTGGACTTGTATTTCTTCCCACAGATCAGCTCTTCCCACCAGGTCTATGCCTATATACTTGAAGGCCCTGACATGTTCTATGGGTAGATTTTCTTTAACCAGGTTACATGTTTTGGGTGTAGTTTATACAAAAAAGGTGTAGTATATATAAAAAAGGAAAAAGTGGCGGCGTTTGCGATTGCTAACCTCATTTTAGCGCCATTTCGCGGCTAGAACGTCGAATGATTTGCATCGAATGCAAAACGAATAATTTAAAATTTCCAATAGAGAACCGTTGCTTTTCTATACACTGTAAATTCATTTAAGTAGATTGAATCCGCAGATGAGTCCCAAGGCGTCGCGTGTAACGGCCATACTTGCATCTCGGGCGGCGTTGTAGGAGTCAGTTTTATTGGCTGAATAAATTATGCGATCTCTTCCTGCCGTAGCGAGGCGAAGAATACATCCTAGATCCGAGCGCCATATAAGCAATTTGCACCGACTTCTTTATAATCTCGCCTTGTGATAGGTAAAATATTTCGCGTGTACAAACTTAAAAATTTCAGTTAACAGTTTTTTTTTTGTTATCGAGTAACATTCGAGCGTTGAATGTAATCGTCTCGGATTCGGACATTTTTAGTGTCAGTGAGAAAACTTCATTAAAAATATATAACTAATTCTGTAAAGCGTACTGCTTCACTGACGTCGATATATTTGGGATCCTTCTGAGATACTCGGTATGTTATCTCTTAATTGGAAATAACTATATTGTATTTTTGTTTAACGTTTTGTGTGCAAATAAGTTGCCTGAATGGTCTTCATTTGTTATGTCTCATGTGTGTATAAGAAACATAAATAAACAAATAAACATTTCTTTAACTCTAATTATTTTGTTGAATGGATTTTTACATCATTTCAGCACCAGCCAAATCGATGAATCGATGGATGGATACAGCTATTTATATTGATTCTCATGACATGTGAAAAGTAGCTAATCTGTCACCATTTTATTTTCACACCAGACCAAAGACAGTCATAGCAGTCGCCATTCTGCTACATATTGGATTTATATTGGGTTTGATATTTAATTTATAATCATGACTCAAATAAAGTGTCTATACATATTTTGTTAATTTTTAACTTATTATAGCATTTTAACCTTGCGTGACTGTAAACCCCTTTAAAAATATATAAAATTATTAATATATTTTTTTTTACTGGGTATTAATTCTAATTTATTGGTGGGATATTTTTATTATTTTTTTTGCTCAAAACAATCCAAAAGATCTTCGAATTGTCAGTTTCAAGCATAATATAGGAAACGGCAATGGAACCAACAAAATATTAATTAATTTTAAAGTGTCGATACAGTATTTATCTATTATATCAAGTTTGCTCTAATAATATATCCCAGAAATATTTCATTAATGACATTAAATGTATGGACATCGTACCTGATTACATAATTTATAATATACTATTCAAATAATCATAATAATGTGCTTTTTCTAATATTGTAAAATATAGCAATCGACGTAAGCAATTATTACCAATTATTTTTGCAAATTGTGATTAAGTTTACAAATTTCTTAGTCTAATACATATTTTAACCAATCAAAAAATAAATAAGATCAACTTTGCAACATCAAAAAGAAAATCAAAAATCAAATGGTGCATTTTGTTGTTTCACGTCTGAGAGTATGCGCTGGCAATATAAAGTTGCAGCGGAAATAATGAAGTTTTATAAGTAACAAAGCATGCATGCTTTCGCTTTTAATTTAAATCCTGTACAAGTACCTGTCCTTATAATCTATTTTAATTAATTAATTAGGTACTCGCCAACGTTAGCTTGCTGACAATAATCTCTAAGGGAAATATTGAATTAGTTCGAGACCTCGTAAGTATGGTATAGACTGGCAACACAAGTTGACTTCCTCTCCGCATAAGCTGGACGCCGGCGCCGTTTACTGGCGCTCTCTGCAGGACCTGCCTTCCATCAGATTTGAATAAACAAAAGTAAATAATTTCAAAAGATCCTCAACAATTCAATGAAAAGTTATTCTAAAGAAAACCTTTTGTTATCTGGAGTATTGATAAGATTTCTCTTTTGTCTGGGGCAAGCGTAGACGAGCGAACCTACCTGTACAGCCATAGCCACGTCTGCCGAGAGGAGGGCTGGGAAAAGCGTATTTTACAGGTAAAAATCTTTGTCTTCGCACTACGGTATACTCTGTACGTCGACCCGAGCTAAATATTTTACAGAAATAACAAAGATAAACTGTCTTTGTTTTATAAGCTATCTGTGCAGGATGGCTCGCTCGGTTCTGAAACACTTTTCAGGCGCGCATTATTCAGAATTAACTTGTAAGACACAAATTGCAGCGTGTTTTAGTGTTCTATTTATACTTCACAAAGAATGGACATTAAGTTCTTGTTGATTATTTATGCCTCTTAAGATTGATGCAAAGGTAAAATGCAATTTTTGTTGTAATATCAACGACCATCTGTCAAAGGTTTCGAATATTAACTCATTTATTCGATGTTTGAGTTTTAAAATATTAAAATCACCTTAAATTAGGCAAGTCAGGTATTTTGGCATGTTATTTCCTGCATCAAGTTGCTTCTAGAGAAGTGGACCGCCAGATGTCTTTCTATATCTTTGGAGGTCGTCCTTGAGATCTGCTTCCTTGGGGTTTATTAATGTTAATTTAGGATAACCCTTTTGTTTAATTTAATTTAAAAAAATTATAATAATACAAAGGATTTTTAATACATTCAAAAATAGCAAACATCGTCAAATCGAAACATTTAAAAATGATCACCGCACAAATAAATTAAAACGAACAGTGTCAAAATAAGCTTTCAAAGTGATTAATAAATCGGTCAATAATTACTTTTAAACGTGTTGTAAAATTATTGGCAATCGGGTGAAAGGAGTAGTATGGAGAAGAATTGGATCCAATGGGAGGATGAGCTGAGGTAGGATGCTGCACAACTACTACAAATGAGAGACAGGGAGGCCGCGGTAGGTGACAGAAGTTGTGGTGATGACTGACGCCAAGGCTCGATTTGAGCTGTAGGGCCATCGAAGAAGAATGTAAAATAATTATGCCAGTTCATAATATCATCATTTTCTGCGTTATAACCCTCGGTAGGTCTTAGCTTCCTCCAAGAAACGTCTCCATCCAATCCACTATTTTGGGGCTCCAAATTCAATACAAATGCCCTAGCTAACTGAGTCTGTTAATTTTAATAAACTTGACTACCCTGATATCCTGGTAAAGCTCCATGTTAAATCTTTTTCTCCATTCTGACCATCCTAAATGGTCCGACGATTCTGTGGAAAATTTTCATTTTAAAACAATCTAGTCCCATCGCGTCGTTTAGTAAATGTCAGGTCTCGGTAGCATATATTAAAATTGGTCTTATTAACGTTTTATGTATAATGATTATTGTATTCTAAATTATGCCAGTTCACAAGGAGATAAACATTTGTCTTTTAAAAATTATACTTCTGTATTGTAATATTAAATGGGGTGCATTCATTTTCAATGCATATTAAGTAAAATTTATTGTTGTGAAATCAATTATTGGATCCAAATATTAAAACTCAGATAAGAAATCTTTAAAAGTATAATAGAAGCAATCGGAATATATACGTTAAGCCTGGTTCATGAAATTAATGTTAATACTGGTTGTTACATTCCATAAAATCCTTACTTCCGCTGTACTACATACACTGATAATAAGATCACCAAACGAAACAACTCGTTTTTACCTTAGCATAAGTACTTAGGAAATTTGTATTTCAAACAAACAATTACGCAGCCATTGTTTGAAACGTTTGCGAAGCAATTTTCAGATCTTAATGAAAGTGTAATAGCATTTGTAGCGAGTTTCGCAGGGCGCTTTCTTTTATTTTATTCTTATAAATATGCACTGCCGTGAGGCATTTTCAAATAGCTCCGGAATATGGAATTCCATCAAGTCTCCGAGGAACCTCTAATTTTTCTCTGCAATTTCTTCCTTTCGGAAATTCTAAGCGGCTTTCTATAGCTACCTAGGCATAATAGCGCCACTAGCGTCCTCCCTTTTCTTTGCTTTTTCAGATGACGACGCGACGGGAAAATTCCTGGAGAAACACTATTTTTGCTGAGTTAGCGATTATAACTACGAGTAAAGCAGTTCGAAAAGTTTCCAAGAACTACGTAAGCTTTAATAGTATTCCGCTCCGTTCCGAAGTTTCTTTTACAATTTCCGCACAGTATGAAAACTCAGGTGAGAAATAAAAGTGCTTGTTTGGAATAAACAACTGTCATATATCAAATCCTCCAAAGAAATGTACACTGACGAACATTAAAATGTTTTTAACTCATTTACTGTAGGGGATCGTTGAAAAACTAATTCTTGTTTTTATGTTTAGAAAATAAACCCATAGGTTATATTAAATCAACCCGGATGTTTTTTAAAAATAAATTATAACGACTGCTCATTTTTATAAATACGTTAAACAATTATTATTTGATCATAAAATATATCACACGAGATTATTTAATACAAGCTTTATTTATTTTGGTATCACTCAGTTGAATAAGACCATACACCCCTGTGATGAAATTCAACCCTTTACATACTCGTATGAAATGTGAAATTGAAATTATCTACAATTTGTATTTAATTAAACAATAACTCGGGAAAAGGAACAGACCAAAGATTTAATAAGATAATACAAAGAATAAGAAGAATTGTTAATTAGTAAGTAGTAGTAGTAGTAAGAAGAAACAATAACTTAAAATTATTTTTAAAAAATCAAATGAAACCACTGGTCACATATTAAAATTTATTTTATTTATTTTATCCATAACATTTGAATAACTTAAGAATCAGTCCCCTATTCTTCAATTTATTTGTATAATATAAGATTTCGTAATGATTCATTGTTAATTTACATACATAGGCTATGTGAAATTCAACAAAAATAAGTATGTTTGTTTGTTTAAGATAAAAAATAATTTAATAAAACTGAGTGGTGAAAAAACAATGTCAAGAGTTGAAAATCAAAGTTGTTTAAAACTCGAATACAAACTTTTGGTTGGAGTGTGGGAGTTGTATTTTTAATTTATAATTGTACTAGTATATTTCGGTGAATGGTTTGCGTTATGGCATTTGCTATAACCCAAACCATTCATAGATGAATAAAATTAAAATGTTACATAATAAGCATTTTTTACTGACTGGTGTTTGTTTATCAATAAATTATTATAAAAACGTGTTTGTACTTATGTACGAACCTAAGAAATTATGCTTCTATGGCGTACCTAACAAACAAAAAGATGGCTTATAAAGTTGTAAAAACAAGTTTTGTCACTGATAATTTTTCACTACGCCATGTAGGAAAATTAATTAATTATTTATCATTGATAGCTAACTTCGTCATGTAACTAATATTCGAATTATTGTACTAATATATATATGGTACAGGTTCATTCTTCTTATTAAAAAGTTGTTTGCCATAATACTAATTTCATTCATGACATGTCTCCGCAATTCGTGAGTCGATACGTATGAAATGTCCGACCGTTATTTATCATTGCTGGCTAACTTCATCATGTCGCACTTTCGTAACAGGGTGCGTGCGTAGCTCTCAATGTGACCCTCTACTAAACGCGCCAAAACATGTATAACCTAAAATATTAGCCATTGATCAAACTAAGCGAATTTGAGCCAACTTCTTCTAGGTAAAATATTCCATTTTCGTAGCCTTTATCGCTTTCAAAAATCTTATTTGAGAAAAAATATGTAGAAAGTCCCCCGCTGAGCTATTCCTTACACACTTTATTGTTTTAAAAAAACTTTATACATTTACACGGGGAAATGGCGAACGTCAAAGTTATTTCGGCGGTGGTTTTCTCAGCGCTTACAAAATAAGCTGTTGATATCGTAAAAACTTTAAGCGTTTTTGTCGCTCGGAGCATGCATTTCTTTTAAGCGGTCGGGAAATTCATGTTGCGCTGGGGAAATTAATTTGAGAGAGTCTCGAGACACTCGCTCAGTCGCACTTCTCGAGGTGTATCGAATTTTCTAGTAAATTCTCATCGGCGGGAAGGGGAGGGCAAATCAGGCGCGAATATTTAGGGCCGCCCGCGCCCGGCCCTTCGCCGGCCGTAAAAAGTTAATGACTCCATGCAAGTGTCCCCGGGCGCTTGTGAAAGAAAAGAGAGACGGGCTGAAGAGTGGATGTGTTTACTCCGCGACGTTTCATTTAAGTGGCTGTGAAAAGGTGAGTCAATGTTTAAATTTTCACCCCCAAAAGGCGTAGGTACCCGCGAGTAAATATTTACTGCAAATCGGTTCAACTTAAATCAGATTTGTGGGAATTTTGTTGACTTTATTAAAATTTCACACAAAATTTTGTTTAAGCTTTTACCTTCTTTCTCCTGAGTCTCTAGTAAAGTCTATATATTTTATTGTATAACCTGCGTAATACCTGGGGGATGGAGAGAGATGGCCAGGGACAGAAACAGTGGAGTACTGTTGTGGAAGGGGCCAAGTCCACACCAGAATCTTCTTAAGTTTCAATCCTGGGATTGGTTTGCAGCAAAGTTCATAAATATCTTTGCTGGTTTTTGGGATGCCAATTAGGCCTTTTTGATGTGGTAGTTTCCCGTTGCTTTCTACATAATTCCCTGTCAAGGGTAAAAAAGTCGATGTAAATGTCACCTTTAATACAGGAGAACTTCGAAGCGCTTCTGTGCGGCAATTTGGGGCATAAAATAAGATATGCCCCCTTGCTCTGCTATAGCTCTGGAGAACATATAGATTTAGTTCCCGCGTTATTTTTGGATTGTAAATTCCCCCTTGATGACATGATGGTCAGTTTGTAAAAATAGTAGAAGTTGTATTGAAACAAAAAAATATTAATGCTTGTCAAAATTTGGACACACCGGAATGTAGCGCCGAGAAGTAGTAGTAGAAGTAGTAGAAGTAACCTGCGTAATACTAAATGTAAGCTAGAATCTGATATCAAGACAGAATCATCATTTCCAAAAATTCATTATTTATTTTAACTTCTTCCAATTCTCTACACAATTAGTAATTGTATCTGATAAAACTAAACAAAAAGTGTTTTTTTAATATTTGAATTATTTTTTAATGTAAATTTTTTTTGTGTACACATCAGATGCCTCTTTCGTAAAAACTTTTCGGGACTCCTTAATCACTTCATATAAAAAGATCATCCACTCGATAATAATTACACCATTAACCTTTTTTAGGTTAATAACAAAAATATATAATAATATAATGTAACCTTGAGAACTTTTAAATTAAAAAACACATCTAAAATAAAGAAAATAATAAAACAAATTAATTCACTTAACCACAATTATTGTTTTTTTTCCCTTTGTCTTACAATCCTAATAAAATATTACCCCGACCTCCCTTCTTTCCCTTCCCTCCCTCCCTTTTATTTAGTGTACTAGTAATGATGTTGTATTAATAAATTGTTTAAATTTCGACACTGATGGAAGGCGTCTGCTGTCCGAAATTTATTTAAAAAAAACGCAACAACCAGTTGTGAAAATTAAAAAAATATTTTTAATATTACAACACGTGGTGGTGAAAACAGAAGAAAATATATATTTTTAACTATTGTCGTTGATACTCCTTTTTTAAACGCCTATTTTATCCTTTTTATATTGCATGCATCCAAGAAACAAATGGGTTGTTCCAACCCCTCTTCTTACTGAGGCTTACGGTAAATATACCCCACTGACCTATAGATCCTTTGCAAACTAGGGTACAACAACTAGTTTCATATAAAAAGAGTTCACATTTAAGAGCAGATAACTTTACTCCAGATGAATAAGATATTCTATTTGTAGTCAAGTCGAGAATGGAGGCCAATCTATATCAGAAATACATAAAAATTTACGTCTTGTTTACGAAAAGTTATACTGGCAACGAGTATTAAGTATGAACTATAAAGATCCTCGCCCGACAGCCATGCTAGCCCTCCCATAAAGCACGCCTCACACGATCAGGCTATTCCAATATTCATTGGATTCTGGCAATCGGGGATATAGATCAGTCCAGATCCAGCAGCCTTATATAAACTTTCCCGCGGGGTGGAATCCATCTCCGGGTAAAGGGCCCATTAATCTTGGCCGGAATTCGATGCTGCACTTATAATATTGCAATGTATTTAGATCTGTCCCAGCTACAGCGCTCTAAGTGGATGGACCCCATAACAAATACCCGACACTCACAATTATTAAACATTTTAAATTGTTCCAAATCGTAGCTGATTTGTTAGATAACCATAGAATAAACATATAATGCAGCGTTTTTCAATATTTTAAAAACTAAAAAGCAGATAAATCAACTTATACACAGGTATATTGTTTGATCAGTATTACGAAAACATGTTTACTTTATTAACAAAATGTTATAATCGATCACAAAATCATTCATTCCACTTGTAAGCAATTTTCCTATTTCTATTTCAAAAATATTATTGCAACATTTGATCAACTTTTTTTTTTTGTACATATAACAAGAAGTGTTTATATTTTTACATTATCTTAGCTTTGTAGAACTCTCATATCCGATAATCAAATGTTTCATTTTAAATTTTGACATGCAGTATTGTAATTTTTTTTATCGAAAACTCTTTATTGTATTAGGCAAAACACTTTGAAACTATTAAATAGTATTTGGTTTATAAATCGGCATCTTCGATTAAAAGTAAGAAATTCAGTTGACTACTACAATAGTAATACAATAGTAATAGCAAATCTTAGAATGCGGACAAAATTCTGACTCAAACATCTCGTGCATCCTTTTGTTATGTATATGTACAATATATATTTTATTTTTATTATATTTAACCATGTATTATATATTTATCGTTCGTCCGAGAGGAGTGCCCTTCAAGAAAAAGATGAAATGTCTCGATGTTTAAAGTTCGAATTTCCCAAAAAAAAATGGTGTCGTCCTGTAACAACTAAGGAGTGTATCATTCTCCGAAAAGAAATACGGTTTGCTGCACCTAATCATGAAAGGAAATATTGAGGGTACGGCAGATGTAAGGCTAAGAAACAACGGAGAGTGGACCGGAATCCAGGAGATGGGGGAGTTGTTCCAGCTAGCAAAGGACAGAGAAGCCTACGCCAGAGTAGTAGCCGACGTCGGGGGTCCTGACCTGAATTTAACAGCTCGAAAATTTCGCACCATCTTTTTGAAAGATATTGTATTATATTTTAACCTAGCCAACCTAACTGCAAGCCCGGACAGTGCACCGGACCATTTAGTATTATATATTACACAAGGTTTAAGGTTTTTGTAGCCAGTCTGTAGTGTCTGTGCCCCGGAGAGAGGCTACTCAGATGTGTAAAGGAAAGCAGCGCAAACTTTGAAAACCTTTCAAACGATGATTCTACAAGTGTAATTTCTAAATCACTAGTCTAAATATTAGTTTGGCGATTAAACCAAATTGGATAACAATCCCCTAAAATATTGCTACTATGTCTTGTAGTTATAAAGTTTCAAGGTTTCAACGTAATATGCAAGACTAAAAATAAAATTACTTACCTTAGTAATTAAAATTATAGAATAATAATAGCTGTGTTAAAAAATAAATATAATTAAAACACTTTTGAAATTTATTTTTAAACCACTTTATTTTAATTTTTTTAACCAACCGGTTTCACTCCCACCGGAGCTTTTTCGGGGTATCAAAATAAACGGGTTTTCAACAAACCTCAGTTTGTTTTGTTACCCTCACGAATCTTCCGTGGAAGCGAAACCATTTAGTTTAAAATAAAACAAATAAAAATAATATACTACCTATCCCGGTGTAGGTTTTGGCCTCCTCCACAATAGTTCTTCACTGGCTCCTGTCCGTGGTCATACCTCTCCATTCTCCAAGTTTTTTTCTAGTTTCTCCCCTTCGTCTTCCGCACAGTCGCCCATATTTTTCTTGGTCTGCCTCTTGGTCTCTGGTATTCTTTCTACGTGAAAAAAAAACATGGGTGTTTAAGTTTTTTTAACAATGCAACATTACAAATCGAAAAAAGAAACTGCAATTGATAATATCCAAAAACTATAGAACATAAATCTGGTGCGTACATAATTATACAATTTTGGATCACATCTCGGCACTGAATTATTTTTCCACAAAAACTTGACTGGTAAAATCGGAAAATGTGTAATTAGATAACAAGTAGTAGAAGAAGAAAAAGCTGGATAATTAGATTTAAGCTTTTGAATTTATTGTAAAATAGCTTTTTACTAAAGTGAGATACACGTTTTCGATTTTTAAAGCAAATTTATTTTAAAATAGAAAAAAACATTTAATTTCTGTAAGAGGCAAATTGTTATATCGATGTATTTTAAGAACTACTTCCATTTTGCATTTATTTTGACAGCGATCGGCTTCGTCAGGCTAGCTGGCATTGACTAACTGGTGACAGACATCGATGCCAGCGAAGTGGTTCTTAAAAAAACATCGTTTTATTTCAAACTAACTAACTAACCATCACGCCGTCTCCCCGAAGGGTAGGCAGAAAGAATGGACTGTCAAACTTTTACTGATGCGCCACTCCATCCTTCTCTTTTCGCTCCGCGGGAGACGCGGTGTGATGGGTTGCGAACCTCATCGCCACCAATAGGCATCTCCTGCGCACACTTCGATCGTCCAACACCCACAACATAAATCTAAAACAAATAATATAAAATAAAATAACAAAATAAAAATAATTTAACACAAAATGTTCTTTTTAGATGGTGCACATATTGACTATTCAATATTATTACAAATAAACTTCTATCAAAAGATTTTAATAAAATCATTAGATTATCTTAAAACTCAATAATAATTTATAGTCGATTCGTTAAACAAGAACAATTTGGTGTTAAAATGTCATGCAGAAGGTTACCCTACACCCTTTGCAAGCCGCCTCGTTAACGTAATCAGTGTCCGATTTATTTCCCGCCAGCGATGCCAGCGCACTCTGTTAATTCGAGCGGATCTCACACCTGCTAAGCGTGACCTGCGAGGGTATATAAACACAGGTAGCGGGTGGCAAAATGTCAACAGACGTACCATAAAACTTCCCAAAGCCACTACTTCCAGCGGAACGCTTGAGCAAATAAAGTCTTCTTGGAGTTTTCTCAGAGCGAGATCCCTGCAGCTTCGGAGAGGTATATTACCTTTTATTTATATCCTTACATGCTCTTGGACTCGCGCAGTTAAGCAGGTATCTCGCTCTATTTAAGTACCGAGGCTATTCGTAGTTATGTGACAGTTGAATAAACAAATCGATATATTTATTTTACACGTGTCTGAAAGAAGATTAAAGAGCATTGGCTTGTTTTCTACCCGTAGATTCAATGACTAAACCATAAGATGAGTCGTATCAAAAAATACAGAATATAAAAAAATACATATTCTGCTGTAACCAGGCGTTAAAATACCGACTAGTAAAATCACTGAATTGTATCTACAACAACTGCAGTTGTTTTAAATCTAATGAATAATAGACGTGATTTGGCAGAGCACATAAAGTGTATACAGTGCATACGAGTATATTATAGTACAAATAATAATAATTGTCATTATGTTAGCATATCACATGTTCAATCAACCCTATAAATTCAAAACATTTAAATTATTTGTTCGGCTTAAATATTTTCATCCTTTCGTATGAAATGAATATTGATATTATGTATAATATCATATACGAGTATTTAAATGGTAATAAAATATATTTTAAAAAGTTTTTCATTTATTTCTGAATATTTTAATTTAAAAAATATAATAATTAAATAGTTTTATGATTTCTTTCACCGTGTTCCCGCACCTTCGATATTTTCTTTGTGGAATGCTTTATTTGATTTAAATGTAATATTTATAGAAGTCTACTTTATCTTCTCCAAAGAATAGCTCAGCCTCAAAAACAACGTTTGTAACTGATCTTGAGGACTCATTTTTTAATATATTTCAATGACAATTACAGAGAAACCAATATTATTTGATCTACAAATTAATTTATAATGTGTTCATTGAAGTATAAATGGAAAAAAACGTACAAGTTTTCAAATTTGTTGTGCGCAATTACTATTTTATTCGTCTCGAATATTTAACTAATTTTGGGAGGCTCATTTCACGGATATTGAAATATTTCAAAGTTTAATAACTTTATATGTAAATGTATAATAGTATTCCAGGAAGTTGTCTTATTTTACGAATTCGGAAACAATGTCTGCATACAATAAATAATCAAAAAATAGCTAAGGACTGCATAACATTGATATTTACATTTGGACGGATCCATGGATAGTAAAAATACCGACTAGTTGAAAGGTTGAAAAGATTTCACTTCATAAATTAATGAAATTCAAACATTTATTTTGATTATTTTCTGATATGGACGATGTATTATTTGTACAAATAAAACAAGTTTTAATATAATTTTTATATGTTGTTCTTTATTTGATTTAATATAACTTTATAACTATACAACGAACAATACAATTTGTTGCTTTACCCCTACATTTCATAATTTATTCGTCATGGTTATATTTCGAATGTTGTTTTAAATATATGATGTTGAATATGGTACATCTGGATGCAAATGAAGTAAATGATATTTCACAAACATAAATTTATGTCTAAACATAATTCACCTTAGTTTTGTTTAATAATAGTATGCTAAGTATGAAGATCAGATAATATTAAGTAAATGTATAACAATGCTAATAGGTATTTCTATTTAAAACTGTCTTCCATCCCTGACTGAATAAACAGGTCTGGTTATGTGGGGGTAGAACGCCCTCTGGAGCTTGAAGGGGTGAGTGGTGGCGAAAAGGCCATCCACGTCACTTACAGCAAAGCCTCAACTATTAGGCGAGCGTCTCGGTTAATGTCTGCATCCAGCCATCGTCACGTTCTCACGTATATATTATTATGTACACACTAGGGTATATAATGCTACACACTGGGTACAGGAAGCCTGGAAATGAACGGCATATATTTTTGACTGATAATCACAAAAAAGTCAAAATACAACATCTTTAACGACACATGTTGTAACTGCATAAACGGTGGAAGGACCTGAACTGACACGTTGACAATACCTGGATGCAGTCGGATGCAATAAAAGAGACAGAGTGTCATGGAAGCCAATAGAGGAGGCCTTTGACCAGGTGAAGTCGGGAATAGGTTGAAGATAATAACATCTATAGATATAAAACTTTGTCGGGTTTGTTACAACATTTATAACTCCAGAACGGCTGAACCGATTTTGATGATATTTGATTTGTTGGATATGTCTCCGTCCCGAATTGCAGAATAAATATTAAAACATCGGGAAAAAACACGAAAAAATATATGAAAAAAATCATTTTCTCATACATTTTTTAAGGAACGGTTTTTTGTTGATATCTCGAGAACTGATTGACTGCTTTCGATAAATTTCCTTTTGTTCGTCTCGGCCTCTAGACATTTCCTCGAGCATTAAAAAAGTAGTAAAATAAAAAAATTTATACAACGCCATCTCATGACATCATATTCCTGATCCCGATATCGAACCAGACCTGCATGATGTTGTATTTACGAACTGTGGGACGTCATCAACCCCCAATCACCTTGCAAGGTCAACGGCAAGTGTTCCAAACGAAATATTAAATTTGACGGTGGAGACTATCGCTGGCAACGATGGTTATCCACTGTATCGGCGTCAATCAACCCTTGAAAACGGTAGAACTATTACAATGAAAGTGAAAGGAAACGATATCTGATCGACAATACTTGGATTATTCCATTATTCGCCACTTCTTTCCAAAACATTCAAGGTGCATTGCAACGTGCAGTATTACAATTCACTAAAGTTCATCAAAAACATCTACAAATATGTCACCAAAAGCAGTCTAAACTCCCAATACCAACGATGAAATCACGCACTATCAAGTTGTTTATTATGTGAGGTGCAATGAGGTGATTTGGCGTATATTTTCATTCCCCATTCATGAACGTCATCTAACTGTTGTACATTTGGCGGTGCATCTGGAGAATGGTATTTCAACGCATCGAATGTTGCTTTACATGCTGAAACACCTCCTGCGACAACATTGTTTATTTTCGTTCATTCGATTTGCCAAAGCTATCCGTTAGCACGAACGTTGTTCTACTCTGAGATGCCACCACTTCATCGAAGAAATTTAAACGTCGGAAGCAAGGTAATGCGGTTTCTTATCATCCAGATGTGCGTTCTACAGATGCTCTTGATCGCATTTACACAGTTCATCCGAAGAGTGACGAATGTTTCTACTTGCGATTGTTGCTGGAATGTTCGTAGGCCAACATCATTTGAATCACTTCGAACTGTCGTAAGCGTAGTGTGCCTAACATTTTGTACCTGTTCGTACGATTTCCGAATTTGCTGTAGCAGTTGTTTCTTCTGAGATAGCAGCCACGTTGCTATAAGGATGCCGAACGGCTCATGCAGCTTTGAAATTGTCATTAAACTTTCAAACAACTGAAAAATCGACATGCAAGATCGCGAAATACTTAGCATTGCCAAAGTTTTGGTAACAAGTAAAATCATCACCTGATGTGAATGTACAATGGCGCACAAACGCGCATTGAAAGCACTATGAAAGATTTTCGCAATTAATCAAGATATTTTGGAGGCGTAATGATTCTACTATCTGGCGATTTTATACGATTGAATACACAAAAATTTAGATTGCCTTAGATTGGATAGTACAAACTATTTATTACGGAACACCGTGTGTAATATTTACCTCCGTATATTACGTTCATTTTGAACCATAACTTCGCACTTTGTTTGGCCTTATAAACTCATACATTGTATTCTTATTCCATTATACTTTTAAATGAGAGGTTTGCGGAAAAAATAAAGGATATGATTGTGAACATAAAAAAGATCTCTCCGTTTGACTATACAACTTTTATATTGTACTTTTGTTTGTGATAATACTAACTCGTCTTGACACTAACCGTACACAATATGTTTAGAGAACAATACGTATTTGATGATCATAAAAAATCCAATAAAGTTAACAATTACATGAAATATGTGGTTTAATGTAATTTTTTTTAAATATTATTGTGTTACGATCTAAAATCATAATACAAATAGGCAGAAACTCAGATATCATCAAGAAAGAGTAGGAGAATACAAGAGAGTGGAACGGAAATCCTTCGATTCTCTCCGAAAGTAATTTGAAATATTTCTAGATTATTTTGAATTTTGTTCTGATTATCGTTGCATGACAGTTGTATAGAAAACAAATGAAGAAAAAGTTTGGGTTGTTATTTGTTAAATTGGTTCATTAAAATTTAAAACTTTTTACTGATTACGATTGTATAGTGAAACACCAATCAAATCAAATCAATCAAATCAGTTTATTTTCTCAAATGATATTACAAACAATTATTATAGTTTAAGTCAGGTAAGAACAGGAAAAATATAATAAATATATAATACAAGGAGCGCATGAGAGATGGTTTGACTTTAGGAATACAAGATACTCTCCAAAGTCAAGAGTATTTGTCTTCTGAATGTACTTTCACGAATATGAAAGACATCGATCTCCAAAGCGATCATAATGTTTAAAGGGTAGAAAATCTTTACTTTCGTGAATATTTCACTGGTTGTAACTAGTTGTAATTTTTTGATACCTATTTTATGTTATATTACACTGTAGAGTTCCATAATTCAGAAGTTTCACGAATCAACACAAAGGTTGTGTAATTCTCATACCGTCTCTGGTTTTCGAATTTACGTGACAATAAAATGGCGCTAGATTAGCTATATATCGAACAACAACAACAACAAACCATCACGCCGTTTCCCGTTTTGCCGTTTTCCTCCACATTCATACATCGAGTCATACACGCACGTCGATTCTTCCGGCTTCTGACATGACCAACCTTTAATATTTGATTAATTTGGTCATGCCATGTTTTTCTCGGTCTACCTCGACTCCTTACTCCATTTACATCGTTAACGTATACTTTTTTAACCATTCTTTCTTCATCCATGCGCTTCATATGTCCGAACCAACGCAGCGAACCAGATTAAATACTTATCAGATTAAATATATATCGAAAGATTTTTAAAATTAACATTTGATAGTTCCTCATACAAGCGAACCATGTCATTCAAATCAAATGTAATAAAACTTCCAGAAACAGACGTTATCATTCGTATTTATATTTTTATATTGCTTTTTTTTATTTTATTATTTATATCTTTGTCTCTCAAAGATCTATTTTCTCTCAGCAGGCGTGGGATGAACAGGCTACCTTCACACTTGTTATCACACTCCTTCGCATCACTGTTACATGTTTTGCACCCACATATATTATTCTAAGACATCTCAGAATTTAAAAATAAGTATTTAATCTGGCACGTAGATTTTTCTAGAGACATTATTAATTCAAACATTATCATACATCGTTCACACATTGTTTTCACACATTAATTCACAACTTAGACCCAAACTTCTTTAAAAAAAGTATGCTGTTAAAAAGGTTTAAAAAAAAAATTTTAATGATTTTTTGTTTTATCTATTTTTCTACCATCTTTCCCTGGTAAATCTGGTATAAAATACAATCGCAGTTTCGCTACCAATGTCGATTATTGAAAATTGAACAGCAGCCAAAATACAAGATTTTAAAATTTTAATTTAATTCTTCCGCTTTAAATTCCTTGATATCAGCATTTGAAAGTATATGAAAAGAAAGGATCATTGCGTTGGTTTGGATATACGGAACGCATGGATGAAGAGATAATGGTAAAAAAAACTGTACGTTAACGATGTAAAAGGATTAGGGATTCGAGGAATACCAAGGAAAACTCGACGTACAGACTCGACGTACGACGTAAAAATCGACTTACATGTATAACTCGCTGTATGAATATGGAGAAATCTAGAGAGGTGTGTCAGGATAAAGTATTGGACGGTCCATTGTTTCTACCTACCCATTCGGGGAAACGGCGAGATGGTTTGTTTGTTTATAATACCTTGACGATATTATGAGTATGATAATTGATTAATTTTAATAATAAGACATTTTAACATCTTTCTACAAAAGCAGTACACATTAATATTTTAAAAATATGTAATATTTTATAAATCTGTTACGTTATAGAAATTTCAAAATGTATTTGAAACATTTGAAATAAATATAAATAAACACAATTTTCAATTACGTACATACAAAATGTATAGACTTTGCGAACATTTACGTTGTGTTAAATTCCATGCTACAAATATACAAGAAAACCTGGCCTAAATAATACAGCGGGAATTTATTATAAATATGTATGATGTCGAAATTAGTATTCAGAATCAGTAATATTTTCCGAGTGGACACGTCTCCTTGATGTTACAGCATAATGAATCTCCGCCCTCCCACATTTATTAAAGATTAAAGCCTACGAAATAATTTATAATTTGGGAACTATGATTTATTTCCTTTAGCGGCGCACTCTGGAGATTTGCCAATAAATTAGGAGATCCGATGTATTCTCCGCTGGATCGATTATATTTCCCTGATTCGCTGAGGCTAATTTAAGCAAACGTCTCTGACGTCGCTTATTACTTATTACTTCAATTCGGAATAAATATTATTCTACAGCCGCGAAAGGAAACTTGGCCCATTTGAGGGCTTTGCGTGAATAAATGAGACAAGTAGTAAACCCCATCTCTCGACTGAGGCCCGAAACGTTATTGTTTATATTGCCAATAATATTTCACATGTTGGGCTCATAAATAACCGAAGCCAGCGGTGTTCAATACCGTTTCGCATTTAAATCGATCTCTCTCCCTTACGCACTTGTTGCTGCCGCATATACCCGTCCCTATCGCATTCATAAATCTTCGCGGTTCTTTCGCGAGTTCACCTCGGGCTCCGAATATTTGCCACCCGCTTTTACCATATTTTCTCAAATATGTTTCAAAATTACACAACCAACACTTCTTGTTTTGTGAGATATATTATGTATTTATATCGATCGGATCGAACTCCTTTTCTGCAGTAGCGGGCCGTGCGTTCCCGTGTTAGTGATACTCCTTTGGGTTACTTTTATATCTCCCCGCTTTTTTCATCCAACAAAATTGAAAAAATTAATCTTTCTACACCACAACTGTTTTATAATAATTAAAAATGGAAACGTCAGTTTTCTAGAACTTTTGGAAATGACATGTTTCGCCTTTCTAAGGCATTATCAAACGTTATATAAGATAATCCATTGTTTTGGCGTAAACACCTTGATATTTCAGCATTATTAACTGTTTAAATAAAGAAACTTTGGTACAAATATCAAAACGGATAATATTTTTTCGCAACAACTGTTTCGCTAACTGATGTTAGCACCATCAGGTCTTACAATTAACTAAAAAGGTTTTTAGTTTATTGTAAGACCTGACGATGCTAGTATCGGTTAACAATACAGCTGTCGCGACAAAATATAATCAATTGTGATATTTAAAAGAAAAGTTTTTTAAACTGTTAAATTAAATAACTTTTTTTTATGTATCACAATTGTATTTTATTTTACGCGACAGCTGTTTCGTCAACCTATTGTAACACCTGATGATGTCAACAAAGGTTGACGAAACAGCTGTCGCGTAAAATAAAATACAATCGTGATACATAAAACAAAGTTATTTAATTTAACAGTTTAAAATGTTAAGTTTTCGGCCAAAACAATGGAAAAGTTTTTTATTTAAACAAAAATGTTATATTGTTATATTTGACAATGCCTTAGAAAGGCGGAGCATGTCATCCAAACAAACTGCTAGAAAACAGACGTTTTTATTTTTATTATTTATTTTATATAGAGTTTTACGTCATTGTTCAAGAAACAATAAACAACTGTAAGAACATTTAAGTTGAAATTAAAACGGCGTTAAGCAACCTTATCTAACATAAAAATCAATCAATCGATTGATCAAATCGGTTTATTATCTCAACAGACATTACAAACAATATAAGTGTTTAAGGCATCCTTAGAAATAACCTTAGAAATTAGGCTTTTTGTTCGCAGGGGGCGAGTAATCTTGCGTAAGACTCTATATAGCCCGTGCCTAGTAGGATTATATCAGATTCCAATTGACTAAACCCCACACCCATTGCCCACCGGGGTTGCGTACAAGCATAGTCTTCAGCCGGCAGCTCATTTTGCGATTACCGCATCGTTTCTACTTATTTCATGCTAGTTTTGTGGACTGGGATTACTGATTACGGTTCTAGATGTACACATCTACTCACCCATGTTTCAGTAAATGTCATACGGATCGTGAGTCAAACAATAAATTCTTTACAATAAAAATTTTCATTCCATACACTTTAGACGAGTGGGTTTCGGGATGAATTTGGACAAGACGAAAGTCATGTATAATGAACACACTATCCCGAAATCAGTAACCGCCGACGGGTTGGCTCTCGATGTGGTACAAGAATATGCATATCTTGGTCAAATCATACAATTAGGTAGAAACAATTTCGAGAAAGAACCCGACCGAAGAATTCAGTTGGCTTGGGCGGCCTTTGGAAAATTACGGCATTTTCTCACGTCTAAAATACTACAATGCCTCAAAACTAAAGTATTTAACCAGTGCGTCTTGCCAGTCATGACGTACGGAGCCGAGACGTGGACACTGACAAAAGGTCTAGTCTACAAATTCAAGATCGCCCAACGCGTCATGGAAAGAGCCATGCTTGGAAAAACCTTGAGGAACAGATTTAAAAACGAATTTATTCGACAAAAAACCAAGGTGGCTGAGGTGGCTCTGAGGATGGGCGGGCTGAAGTGGCAATGAGCTGGCCATATCTGTCGGAGAACCGAAGGCCGATGGGGGAGACGGATTCTGGTGTGGAAACCGCGTTCAGGATTTCGCAGAGTTTAACGTCCCCCTGCCCGCTGGACCGACGATCTGAAGAGGATTGCTGGACGTGAATTGATGGGAGCGGCAATGGATAGGGGCGGTGGCGTGCTTTGGAAGAAGCCTACGTTCAGCAGTGGATGACAGACGGCTGATGTTGATGATGATGATTTACTGATTCATAAAAAAAATAACATTACAAACACATAATTTAAGACTTCTATAAAATTCATGGCTGCCACTGTAATTTTTACGTTAAAGCATAAAGTAAGTAAGAAGTTTACAAAGTTAAATAAACTTTTATTTACATGTTCACGTTAGATGAAAATTGAAACGATATTAAATGAATCTCTCAACTGATTGAGTACACTTCAAAATAATATTTTCTCCATATTATTAAATCGACCCACTTATAACTAGAAAAAAAAACTTAATTTAAGGGAATTGATATTCACATTCTGAGAAAATATTTGAGTTTTTATTTTTTCATTGCTTTAAATTTAATATTCCATAAGGCTTTATTAAAGCAAATAAAATATAATCATATTATATGGAATTTTTCAGTAGTATGGTAAATATTCTTATTATTTATTCCTATGTACTTACATTAGTTATTAGATAAACCCCATATTACGACTCTCATATAATAGCTTTTTATATATATAATAGGTCGTTTGAACATAATTACTGTATTCCTAATTACATAATTTGTTTTTAACAATTATGTTAATTTTTATGATATGTGATATGTAGCTAATTTATTGTCATTTTATACACAACAACAACAACAAACAAAAACAACTACAAAATAAACCATCACGCCGTTTCTCCGCAGGGGTAGATTCTATATTCTACACACCTCTCTAGGATCCTCCACATTCATACAACGAGTCATACACGCACGTCGATTCCTCCGATTTCTATCATGCCATGTTTTCCTCGGTCTAACTCGACTCCGTACTCCATTTACATCGTTAAGATATACTTTCTTGACCACTATTTCTCCATCCATGCGCTCCATATGTCTAAACCAAAGCAGCGATCCTTTCATAATTTTGTTCATAATACCTTCTTATGTTCTACACTTCTTTCTTATATTCATCAGCATTTGAAATTCTGTCGTACATCCTTCTATCACACATACGTCTTAGAGTCCTCTTTACCGCATTTATTCTCCTCTTATTCTTTTTTGCCAGTTCCATGCTTTACTTCCATATAAGGGTTGGGACCAGATCTCCACTGTGAACAGCTATTTTCGCTTTCATTGATAAATTCATGTTTTTAATAACTATTTTTGACGCTCTATTAACTTTATTACCAGCACCAACCCTTCATTCGATGTCACTATCCGTTCGGCCATCCCCTGTGAACATGCTACCTAAATACACAAATTCCCTCACCTGCTCCAAGTTTTCTTTTTTCACACTTATGTTACAAACTGACATTTGTAACTCCGGCCACTCTGCCATGAAGGTCGTTGTCATATATATAAAAAAAATGCCCCATTCATAGAGTAAGATGAAATATACAAAACCATTTCTGAGACATTTTCATTTTTCAAAACCAACAGTGAAGTTATTTAAAAATATTGACATATATACAAGTTCCAAAAATTTGTCAGACGTGGTGTCGTGAGAAGGGCGGAATGGTCAATGTTGTTAAACATAAAGTGATCGCTTAACCCAACCAATGGCAGGTCATAAGTCCTGTAAACGCCTCGACTACCATATTCTGTTTCCAAATAATTTACATATTCGTCTCTATTGAGATACAATTAATCCTTAAAAAAATATATTATTAATACGACTGAAAACGTCAGTTTTCTAGAACTTTTATTACAGTTTATGGATATGACATGTCTCTCATTAGATAATGGCTTAACAAGGCAAAACATAATTAAACTAGAAAACTAACGTTTTCATTCGCATTCATTATTTGATGTGGAGTTTTATATCTTTGTTCAATACACAACAAGAGTTTTTTTTTTGTTAATATTTTGAATTGATAGGTTTTTTTGCATTAAATATAAAATTAGTCTGATTGTTAATGCATCTAAGGCGTGCAGAGAGCATGCCGTCGCAAAAGCCCCGCCCCCGAAATTTGCGTGGGGGCTGCGCTTTAACACATTGACAAATAATCTGCCAATCTCTGAGGATTTTGCTGATCGAAGCAGAGATTAACTGGCTATCATAAATGCGAAGATCAGAGATTGAGAGTTGAGATCAGAGAGCTGATTCCGCGAAAAACCGTCCAAAAAAGTTAATACTAAATTTTGTCATGACATTTAAGACGGTAAAGATATTTTTCATTATGGAATTGTGTATTTAATTACAAAATTGAGCTTAAGGGAATAAATAAAGCGAAAGGTAATAAAAATATACGAGAAATAGTGTAGAAAAAGTTTAAAATAATCAGAAACGAAAAAAAAGTTTGAGAGGAATATACAATAAAAGAAGAGTTAGCAATATAGGGTTAAAATTTCGTCGAATGGAATATGATATCAAACATAGCAAAAGCCATATAATTAATTCATATATTAAAATATTATTTTTTGTCGAAAAACTATAAAAATATTCATATTTCGTTATTTTTGTGCTAAATATTAGTTTAAATACGCGTAAGTATATATTGTATTTAACGATGAAGTGTTTCCAATATTGAATTTGTTTAAAAATAACCTCAAAGTTTCGTAATGTAAATCTTAAGCCCATCCCTCTACCCCTCCAGAATCCGGAAACACTCCCGATTCCGTATTGCCGTCTCTGTGTAATATTTTAGTTCCCTCTCAAGTTGGAAAGGTTTAAGCCACAATTCAGAGAAGAATTTCCTCCTAAGATTTATCTGTTGTGAATAGTGAAAGTTATCTGTATTTTTATTTATTATTCCGATTATTTGCTACCATTCCTTGCGAAGATCCACCGCCAGACGCATTATTCAGTGCCTACCTATTGTTTGTTCGATGAATTGGGGAATATATTTCGTGGACGATTTGAGGGGATCAAATCAATTTCAGTATTTTTAGGTCACATTTTTAAAATTAGATATGCCTTTTATCTACAAATAAATTTCAACTCCAACGGTGGATACTTTAGTATCTTTCTCAAGTATCAAATCAAATTAAATCAATAAATTTATGTTTTCAAAAGAGATTTCAAACATATTTATAGTTTTTAGGATCTATTTGGGAACAGGTAAAATACCAGGAACACGTAAGAGATGGGTCGATTTTAGATAGAGAACTCTCTGAAGTAATGTGTATTTGTCTTCTTAACGCAATCATACAAATATGAAAGACGTAGATTTATGAGGTTTTCTTGTTCAGCAGACTGATTGCTTTTCCCACTTGCATCACCAGAGGCAGGCAGATAAACGTATAGATGGCGTATATCATCCAAAATCATTTAACATATTCTCCTGTAATACTCGTATATATAGTGAGAAAAAGAATCATCAAAACTTTTATGTAATCTACTACTTTTTTCTTAAAGCAATTACAATAATATATACACATATATTAATGATACAAAGAGTGAGGCACTCTTGAATAATTTAATAATAAAAGAAGAAAAAAACAATGGTTCTACTTGACACTCTTTTGTAATTACTAACTATTTTCTATTCATTGCGACTTCGCTTTAGCTAACGAACGATAAAAAGATGTGAACAATACTAAAATTCTAAACCCTTAACCGTGTCAGGGTGCCCGAAAAATCTGCTATGGAAAAACAAGCAAATGCGTATCGACATCAATGTCAGATTTTTTAAGACGTGCGTGCGACTTATCATGACGTATGCTCTAGAGATGCGGGCCGATACATTGCAAACCAAGGGTCTACTAAGATCATCTGAGATGAAGGTCCTTAGATCCATTACTGAAAAAACTCTCTGAAATCATGTACGCGACGCAGATATAAGAAAAAACTTGCGAAATAGAGGATATCGTTCTGTACAGTAGATTCAGAAGAAGATACCCGAAGGAGGGACCATGTAGTCAGAATGGATAGTGACAGACTCGCGTATACAGACGCTTACGAAGTCCTCTCCGAACACAGCCCACTTGGATTATGGCCTAAGAGGTGGAGGGACAGCTAGACCTCATCATCCCAGGAGACATTGACATTCTATGTCACAGATCGTCAGGTCTATTAATAAAAGAAGAAGAAAAATTCTAAAGAATTTTCACTATTCTAAAGCGTTACAAAAAACACTAGTCGATATTCGTGACAGAGTGGTAAGATCTCTGACTTCCATTCCGAAGGTCCCGGGTTCGATTTCCGGCGATGGCTTGTCACACTGTCTTTGGTCTGGTGTTGAATTCACGTGACAATAAAATGGCGATAGATTGGCTACCTATCACATATCATGAGAATCATTAATATAATAGCTAAAATTAATGTGTAAACAGTAATTATTGAGTTCAAAGAACCTGTTGTATACAAGAAAAAAATTAAAAAATAAAATAAAATAGTATGATACAAATAATTGCATTTTAAAAGTAGAAATTCTCAAATAGTATGTGAATTTTCCTCTTATTTCTCAATGTATTATACATCGTACATCGAACCCACTCGAATACGCTTTCACGTGGAAACATTTTTATCTTGTCCCGTATAATTTAATATTATGAAGATTTATTGGGTGACAGTAACACTTATCCTCAAAGAAATCCGTAACAAGTTGCCGTGTGTTTATTCCCCCGGATTGGCCCGACGTTCTAATAAATAATGTCGCAATAATATTTCCGATTCACCTCCCGAACAAATCTGCCGAGGCAGCGAGAAGAGTGCCATAAAAATACGGAGACGGTCTTCTCTAAGAAAAGTTTAGCGCTGATGCTCAAATTGGATAATCGAAGTCTACCACCGCAAAGGATTTATCCTGAAATAAATATGTAATTCGGAGGTAAAGAAAGTTATACATATTTGTGTTCCTTTTTCGGAAAATAACAAATAATCATTTATCACCATTAAAACCAAGACAGAGGATGTTTAGGTGTTATGTGTGGTCTGTTCTGTTATATGGGTGTGAGACATGGACATTAAAAGTAAATACAATGAATCGGTGAGAAGCATTTGAAATGTGGCTTCACCGAAGAATGTTCAGGATCCCATGGACAAACAGAGTAACGAACACAGAAGTCCTGAATCGTGCAGGAGTAAATAAAGAGCTGCTGACATTGATCAAAGTCCGCAAGATTTCATATCTGGGTCACGTTCTACGAGGAGAAAAATATCGCCTGCTGCATCTGATTTTGAAGAGAAAAATAGAGGGCCGCAGGGAGGCAGGGAGAAGGCAGATCTCTTGGCTGCGCATTTTGATGGAATGGACGGGAATCGGAACTGTAGAGGAGCTATTCCGGACAGCGCAGGATGGGGAAGAGTTTACTAGAGTGCTCGCTAACGTCGGGGAGACCTGACAGGGTACTTTAAGATCCTTGGATTATTTTTCTTCTTCTCCTTTTAGACTTTTGGCCTGTTCCTGTAGTCAGGCTGGCCTGTCTTGTGAGGTTGACTCCCAGCTACCCCTCCATCTATTTGGCGGTCTTCAGGGGGGACGATAGTCAACAGGAATCTGATGCGCCATAACGTGTGGTATTCTGTAGGGATACATCCTCTGCACGTGCGCATTCCAGTATCTTCTGATCTCAATGCTGTATGTCAGTAGAATCTTACAAGTTTTTATATATTCTGACCTTACTTGAATTATACACAGTGGTGGTAGGTACTTCCATACAAGCCGAAAAGCCGGACTTGCCTTAAAAAATCCATAATAAAACAATGTTTTTTGCGAGTTTGTGCCGTCTATGAATAAAATAATAATTTGAATTTTCGCGCTAGTAAAAGCGATTTAATTCGTTGCGTTGCAGATGACTCCGCTGACATGCGCAGAAATGACCTACGTGTATGTTTTGTTCCACTCATACGCGCCGTATTTTATTTCACTCATACATACCGTAGGTGAAATGGCCGCGAAATTGCCTATGTCCACATGTTTTGTTTCATGTTTTCGATGGGCTTCATATTGGGCTTGCAAAATGTAAAATGGTCTTTATCGCACTTATGTATTTTTGCCTTGTAATCACATAGCTAGATGCATATATAACAGAAGACATCTACATTTTTTTATATGGATTTGAAGCCGGGCTTTGTCACTCTGAAGTATGTTACTATTATATGTGTCACGAACTTTAAAAATGTTACGAAAAGAAACATTATGTAATTTCTTTACGAACATTTGTTTATAATTCGTGTTTCCGTGTTAACATATGTATTATTGTTGTCTATTTACATTTTATTTCTTATTAATTATAATTCTCTTGTATTTATGAATACATTTATATATTATACAAGAACATGAGTTTGATGTGACTCTACTAATAACTTAACACAAAAAGTCGGACGGGCTAGCCTTACTAGTTGACCCTAGGCACGCCACTGATTTATACAATGTTTTAATAATAACAGTACTTTGATTAATTTCATTATTATAATATATGGTTATTTCAAATACAGGCCATGTATTTTAAAGGTCAAGTGTTTTTTAGTTAATTGTTAACAGTTATTGGCAGATTGTTATGTAATCGGAGACTATAGAGAGTTTTAAATTGGTGATAATTTTAGGTCAGAAACGTTTTCAGTTATTCTCATACCACAAATTCAGCAGATTCATTATTATCGAATTTTTCTCTAGCTTATTCTGCAAGTGGAGACAAATAAACTTACATATATTTCTACCAATTGCGAAACGAATTCCGATTACACACAATAAAAAATATACATAACCACAAAACTTACGTTTCTTTCAAACACATTTGTGATTAACACCCAAATATAGAACCTATCCTAACTTACCATTGAAAAACAAAAACGTTAGAAGCGATATCTTTTTTGAGGATCAAAGAGTTTATATATAGAATTATAGAACAACACATCATTGATATTTTGTTTTGATCTTGAAATAATAAAATTCAATTTTTAGGAATCATATCGTAATTGCGGAGGAGGGCTCACCATCGGAATAATATAAGGTGTTAAATGTTTGGATATCTATAGGCAACTTGGCAAAATAATTTATTATTCGAGGTGAATTGACATTTTGTAAACGTGGTGCGGAACAACCCGCACCGCACGGTCACCTGCACCAAAAAAGACCTACTTCGAGACTTCTAGGCCTACAATGAATAAGACCCGCTTACCACAGACACAAGGAAGACACGAGAAAAAATATGAAGTATTGACAAATACATATAACTGTTTAACAATTTTATATTTTTACTTGAAGTACCTATTTGGTTTGTGACTATCAAATATTAAAAATAATAGGTAAGCGTTAATATGCAAAAAAAACTTAAGGCGTTAACACTATGTAATTCCATAATTATGATTTTTATTAGATTAAAACACTGTTTTTTTCACATTTGAGTATATTTTTCTCCGCACGTTTCAAAAGTTTTACTTTTTTGGCATTGGGAGAACAATATAAAAGGTATAAACTGTTAAATTAAAAAAACTTTATTTTATGTATTATATATACAATATCACAATTGTTAATAAACGGAACTAAATAAAATTTTGATTTATGTCTCACAATTGTATTTTTATTTTTCGTTTTTTAACAATTGTGATACATAAAACAATGTTTTTTTTAATTATCAGTTTATACATTTTATATTGTTCTCCCAATAATAAAGAAGTAAAGCTTTTGAAACGCGCGGAGAAAAATAGAGTCAAATGTGAAAAAAAAACAGTGTTTTAATTTAATAAATATCGTAATTATGGAATTATATAGTGTGGAATTACTAAAAATAAATGAAAAATTGTGATACATAAACAAAATTTATTTAGTTTCGTTTATTAACAATTGTGATACATAAAACAAAGTTTTTTTTAATGTAACAGTTCATAATGTAAAGTATCATAATGTTGTCGCCAAAACAATGGACTATTCAATATAAACTGGTAAAATATTCAAAACATGTCAAGAATAATAAACTCAGAATTGGAAAAAACAGTGTTTATTCATAAAAAAAACGTCAAGTGTGGCTTCACTAATCATCCATTCCAATGGTTATCGAGTGTAGTTTTGGTTTATACGAGTATATCAATGGGAACGGTTAATTTTAAAAATCATTGATTATCTAACCATTTTTTTTTGTATACAACAGGGCTTTTGAGCCCAATTATTGTATAATAATTTATTTTAGCTAAAATATAGATTCTTATGACATGTGATAGGTAGCCAATCTATCGCTATTATTGTCACGCGAATTCTACACCAGACCAAAGACAGTGTGACAATCACACTGCCATCGCCGGGAATCGAACCCAGGACCTTCGGAATGGAAGTCAGAGCTCTTACCACTCTGCCACGAGGGTCGACATTCAAAGTATTCATATTATATCATATAATAATGGTATTTTATCTATATAGTATCTCTTAAAATAATGTTATTCCAGAGAGGTATTCAGTAAGTAACAAAAGCAACAAAAAAACCTTGTTAATAAATCAATAGCAGCAACACGAGGTTTCGCAGCTCATGTGTTTATAATTTCCTTTCATCAGATTTTCCTCGGACGCCGGACCGTAATCAAGCTCAGCCTGGAGCACGTGTGGAGCACGGAGGCGGCCGGCATACCGCTGCAGTCCAATTTCCACTTAGATTATTCCACACGCGGCGTTTCATTAATCTCTCTTTCTTTAGTCCGGCTCTGCGGGAGAGCTTTTTTTCTGTTTTTGTTTTTGTTTCGGCCGGTGGTAAAATTACCAGGTAACGAGATTGTGTCAACATGATTTTTTCAAAGTGAAATGCACACATTATTTTGCACTCGTTTTTTTTTCACAATAATCGGTAATTTAAGTAATCTAGTGTTGTGATTTAAGAATAATATATTTTTTCATTTGCTTATTTATAAAGTCCAAGTTTAGATTATTTTTTTAAATTTAAATTTAACCAGGAAACAGTAGTGAGATTCCGTAAGTCTCAACGCCTACGGTAGGCTAGCCATGTGGAAAGAATGTCAGAAGGTAGAACACCACAAATTATATCCAGATAGGTGCCCCGTGAAAAGAGACCAAGAGGCAGACCGAGGAAAACATGGGCGGATTGCGTGGAACAAGATTGGGAGAAAATGTAAGGAGATGGCCAGGGACAGAAGTCAATGGAGGACCGTTGTGGAGGAGGCCAAGTCCCACACCGGGATGTAGTGCCGAGAAATGAGAAATGAAGTTTAGATCTACTGCTTCTTCTTTTCACTGCTGGATATAATCCTCTTCCATTTTCTTCCACTCGTCCCTGTTTGGTCCCTTGCGCATCCAGGTCGTTCCAGCTATTCGGGTAATACTGTCATTCCATCTTTTAGTTGGCCTTCCGACACTAATTATTTTTGTCCAATGCCTCAACTGAAGTATTCTGGACGGGTAGATAAAGAAATTATAAACATATTTTTTTTCATTATTTCAATGAACTTCTATCAAAAAATTTCAATTAATAACAGGAATATTTTTAATTTATGTTCATTCTAAATATATCTCAAGATATAATAAACCTTGTACGGATGGTAGTAAATCGATCTTGGCATACAGAAATTTGTCAAACCTCTCTCAAGACGCTTCAAGTTGATTCACTTCATATTTACGTCACCATAAAGGACGCCATCAGTTTAAGTTTGCGGCAGCTCAGTCTATTACAGGATTACCAAGGATTCCAGTGGAAACGTGACTTTTAATTTGATAAGTTTTCTAAGAATAAAAATACAGATAAAAAATATACACAAAGTAAAATGCGAAATACAAATAACAACTATGATTGTGTAATGTATACGGAAATAATTTTGAGAATAATATAAATAAAGTTGAGAGTTATATCATTGTTTTTCATTAAATAACTAGCTAACTAACCATCACGCCGTCTCCCCGGATGGGTAGGCAGAAAGAATGGAACGCCACACTGTTTTGTCCCGACATACTTCTCTCGCTTCCTCTACATTCATACATCTTGTCATGTACGCACGTCGATTTCTCCGACTCCTCACGTGACCGACATTTAATAATTGATTGATTTGATCGTGCCACGATTTCCTCGGTCTTCCCCTATTTCGAGCTCCCTTCACGCCGTTTACATATACCTTCTTTACCATTCTGTCTTCACTCATTCTTTCCATGTGTCTAAACCATCTTAATGACCCTTTCATTATTTTGTTCATAACACATTCATTCGCACCACATTCAATTCTTATACTTGCATTTGACACTCTATAATATACAGATTTGACACACATTCGTCAAAAAGATCTCATTTCTACTGCATTTATTCTACTTTCATCCTTCTTTTGCCAGTTCCATGCTTCACTTCCATACATAAGGGTCGGCACAAGAACACCATTATGCACTTCATTAAATATATTATGATTGTACTATATAGTATACATAATTCGAAATTAATCCCTCCTTTGAACTGATAACTCCAGTTGAAATATATGAAAAGCGTGTATTCAGTAAATAAAACAGAAATTAAAAAATACACAGTACAAAAGAAATCGCTTTCGTTTATTTAAATACTCGTATTTAATAATAAAACTTGCTTCCAGGTAAGGTAGAGATGTCACGATTAGAAGACGATGATAAAGGATTAGCAGAAACAATAAATGTCAGAATCGATTTTTATAAGATTTTGAAATCTCTTAAATCAATGTTTTTATATTGAAAAACTACTTCGTTTTTTGTCTCGTCTTGATTTTTTATAATGCGTAGTGAGTTAACTAACTAACTAACCATCACGCCGTTTTCCCGGAGGGGTAAGCAGAAAGGATGGAGTTCCACATTGTTCTATCCTGACACAACTCTTGCGCATCTTTTACATTCATACTTCGAACATGACTGCCTTTCAGTAATTGATTAATTTGATCGTGCCATGTCTTCCTTGGCGTTCCTCGACTTCTTTTTTCACCGTCATTCACAGGCCCCAGAATTCTGCGCAGCACCCTTCTCTCAAAAGTATCCAGTCGCTCTGCGGATTTCGTTGTCATTGTCCACGCCTCACATCCATAGGTCACTACTGTTCGGATGATTGTTTTATACAGGGTGATTTTGGTTTTCCAGTGTACGTTTCTTGATTTGAGCGCTGGTAGTAGAGAGAAGAATGTTTTGTTCCCAATTGTGATTCTTCTTTCGATTTCCTTCTCGGAATTCTTCACACTACTGTATATATATATATATATATATATATATAGTTATATATATATATATATATATATATATATATATATATATATATATAGTATATATATATATATATATATATATATATATATTATACATATATATATATATATATATATATATATATATATATATATATATATATAGCATATATATATATATATATGCATACATACATACATATACATACATATATATATATACATACATATATATATATATACATACATACATACATATACATATATTAGCATATATATACATACATAGCTACATATATTTACATATATATACTTATATATATATATTATATATATACATATTATATATATATATATATATTTATATATATATACATATTTTTTTTAACCATTCTTCCCTCATTCATTCGTTCCATATGTCCAGACCATCTTAGTGGCCCTTTCTTGATTTTATTTATCACGCATTCGTCCGCCTTATATTCCTTTCCTACTTCATCATTAGATATTCTATCATACATTGTTTTTCCGCACATTCTTCTTAGTGACCTCATTTCTACGGTATTAATCCTACTTTCATCCTTCTTCTGCCAACTCCAAGCAACGGTAATGGCTTTGAGTGCATCATTTATTTTGTTTCCAGCTCCTACCCTTCTTCCGATATCTTTCTCCATTCTTCCATCTCTTGTAAACATGCTTCCCAGATAAACAATTGTAAATACATAAATAATTTTGTATTATAAAGTTTGGCACGTTTCGCCTTATGAAGAAATTATCTTTTTACCGAATTTATCTACATAGTCCAATTTGTTATCATATAAGGATATAACACTTTTAAAAGATTATTATTTAGAACGATTCTCATCTCGACCAATTTTATTAAACTTTCTTATTTTTTTTGTCTGTCTCATACTTCACTTACAAACAGACTCACATTTATTATTAAAGAACAATTATTATAATGAAGTAATAATGAGTTACTCGAAGAGCATGATAAAGGGCAAACTTGAAAATCTTTTCATTCTATGAAATTTTACAAATCGACAATTCAGCTCTAAATTAGTATTCAAGATCGGGCATTTTTGCTTCCCTTCTCCATTACGAGGAATATTTCAAATATTTTGAAGCTATTTATTCAAAGTACTTATCTGAACCTTTTTTATTATTATAATTCTCAGAGGAAGTATTTCTAGCGTAATCTTTGATGAAATTTTAAATTAAATGGGAATTTCTGCCGAAGATAATATTGTTCTTAACTGAACTGATTAGTGCCCTCTCGGCTTTATTATAACTAGATTTTTTCAATTCTCAGCCCTCTATACATTCCACGAAAACTTTGTTGTCCAGCCATTACGGAACATAAATATAATATTGTTTGAAAGTACATAACCCGTCTGGAAATTTCGATATTTAAGAAACCCTTAACTTCTTTGTAACCTTGAAATTACTGAAATAATTGTTTCTTCTATATTTCGCTTCACTCGTAATTCAGCAATTGATTTGCTGAAAGATATTTTTCAAAGGCATGAAGTTCGCAGATATAATATTGTTCAATTATAAGCAATGTTTAATTTAAAACGTTTTCAGAAAGATCACATTATTCTTCCGCATGATTATTTTAATGAACCCAATATTGTATTCAGAGTTTTTTTTAACTAACTAACTAACCATCATGCCGTCCGAAAGGGTAGGCAGAAAGATTGAACTGTCACACTTTTATTTCCTGACATATTTCTCTCGCTTCCTTAACATTCATATATCGTGTCATGCCTGCGCGTCGATTTCTCTGACTCCTCACGTGGCCGACATACAATATTTGATTTATTTTATCGTGCCACGTTTTGCTCGGTCTTTCTCTATTTCTAGTTCCATTTACATCGTTAACATATACTTTTTTACCATTCTTTCTTCATTCATTATTTCCATGTGTCTAAACCATCATAATGATCATTTTATTATTTTGTTTAAAACACCATCATTCGCACCGCATTCACTTCTTATATTTTCATTCGATACTATCATAAACAGAGTATCTACACATTCATCTAAGAGATCTCATTTATACTGCATTTATTCTACTTTGATCCTTCTTTTACCAGTTCCGTGCTTGTTTTATTAATAATATTAATATACGAATCTACAATAGAAATTCAAATATTATACGCATCGTGTTTCCAGAATTATTACTAATGTATAAAGAAGTGCCATGGTGGGACATACCCTGCTGGAAGGTATGTACATATAAAATTGCATGACAACAGCAAAACTTCCAGCAAGTCCGACTCCCTGACATCCTAACGTTGCCCTCGTGATCCTGCGAGTCCCGGGCAATGTGATCACTGACCTTACCATCAGGGTCATACGTGACCGTGACGTGACATGATTGAAGACCTTCGTGGCCGAGTGCTAAGTGCATTGACTGCCACCCCGAAGGTTCTGGGTTCGATTCCCGGCGAGGACAGTGTAATTGTCACACTGTCTTTGGTCTGGTGTAAATAGAACTCTGAATAAGATAGAATAGAAGGCAACTGGCAACCACTCCAGTATCACTTCCCCGGAAAACACTGTGGCGAGAAAGCATTCGCCACTTTGTGATCGCTAGTGTCGGAAGCATCTGACACGGCACTATTAATAGAAGTATTGGGAAAAATATAATGCAAATTTTACTTTTTACAAAATCATTATAACTCCAGAGCGATAGTATAACCGGCAAAGCTGTGATTGTAAACAGGCCATTACTTTAGGAAAACCAATTAATCGCTTGTGACGTAATTTTTCGCAGGACCCCTGCTATTAATTTAAATAAGTAATACGACACTATATTCCACCAGTGGCTGTATGAGTTTTATGATAAAATTAGTGCATCCGCGAACTAAAGACAAAAACTGAGTAAGCCTCGTATTCAATTACATGATCATAAAAAATAATCACGTTTTTCTAGAATTACCAAAAAATTTCATCATCGTAAAATGGTCCCAAGATACTTTTTTTTTTAAATATATTATAATTATTATAAACTTGTAAATTCATATTTAAACCACTTTATTCTATACAACATCCAACCAATTTTGCTCCCGCCGGAGATTTATCAGTGTAACAAAAGACTCTGAGTCTTTTGTCTGTCTCTTTTGTAACCCTGACGAAGCTCCGGCGAGTGCGAAACCGGTTGGTTGTTGAAAAGAATAAAATGGTTTAAAAACAAAATCACTTGTTTATTATTATTATACTTAATAATGTCATACCACAAAATAAGTGCTTCATACGAAAGTGTACAAAATTTAATTTTACTTTTACGTTGTTACGACAAAAGAATAAAATCAGTGCTCTTAAGACTAGTCCCTCTTTTTCAATATTATGTATACATATAAAATTTAATAAAAACACCTGAAGATCTTTATACCACTTACAATATTTTTTAAATCATAAATATCTGATATGTATTTAGTTTAGTTTATTCAACCTTTTTTTGATTTCGACTGGTTTTCTAGGACCCTTCTTCTACTTAGAAGACGGCAGCGAGCTTCTGAAACCGGTCAAAACTTTTAAAAAATATGCAAAACATCACTTAATACACACACTGTTAAAGAATTGTATATTTAAAAAAAAAATATATATATATATATATATATATATATATATATATATACATATATATATATATATATATATATATATATATATATATATATATATATATATATATATATATATATATATATATATATATATATATATATATATATATATATATATATATATATATATATATATATATATATATATATATATATATATATATATATATTTCTATGCCACTTTGTTTTTCATATTACAGTTATGGATATTATTAACTGATGTTATTAAATCTAATATCTATATATTGCATAGGTTAGAATATATAGATAGATGGTCCAAAAGGGTGATGGAGTAGAGACCCCGCGAAGCCAAACGAAACAGAGGGAGACCCCCCACAAATGGTCCGATGATATTCGAAAATTTTCTGGTGATAGGATGCAAAGAGCACAATGTGGAGATGTATGGGAGAGGCCTCTGTCCAGCAATGGACGACAACGGCTGTTTAAGTAAGAAGATATAGAAAAACTTCGTTTTTAATATTAATCTGAACTCTAATTAATAAGAATTAAAAAAGGATCCTTGAGATGGTTTTTGGACATATGGAACAAATGAATGAGAAAAGAATTGTTAAAAAGTTGTACACAAGCGTCAATATTGACTATTATCGGTAACGTTGATATAAGGCATGCCTTGCGATTACCTTTCCTCACTATTGCACCCACAAAGCCGGTACAGTTTCGCTATGCCGCTAATTTATCGACAATGCTACTGCAACGAAACCGCTGGACATTATTCTAAATTTTCGCTTTACTGGTGGCGCGACAGGGACGGATGCGCCGATTCTGTACGTGAAATAAAAGAGACGAGAGACTCGCACGAGGATGTATACGATGCAGGAAATTTTATAGCACTTTTATAGACTGCGAGTAACACTTGAAATTTTTATTTTCTTTTAACACAGCATTTTGACAAATTGGAGAGTGATTTTCCAAAGTCTATTGTTTTACACTAGCTACGACGAAACGATACGATTTTGCAATGAAAATTTGTAAATCGTCAATGAAAGTTTGTAAGTCAGTTTTGACAGATATTGGAAATATGTTTGTATTTTTAAATTATTTAATAATATTCGTGTTGTATACACATTTTAAAAAAATCATGGTTCAATTAATCCGCAATACAAAGTTATGGCGAATAAACCTGTAGATCAAATTTCTAATATTAAATAACACCAGAAGCCTGCAGAATGTTATGAAAAATATTCTTATATGAGCTCGATGGCACACTTAACTGACATCATGTTTCATTTAATGATAAAAACCACAAAAAAACTAAAGAGTAAGAATTAGAAAGAATATGAGAAAATTAAAAATATGCGTCTCCTTGATATGAGAAACTTAAAAAATATCATGGTTCAACTCCTTTGTTTACGTGTAAACATTAAAAGTTGATTTACAAAAAAAATATGGCCACCACTCCCGTTACTTGAATTGAGCCAGTAATTTCACATGTCCTTTGACTTTGAGGAAGCAATGAATATCCATTCACATAATTTCCTATTTTTTATGATGTTTCGTTAATTTTCGGCTATAATCAAACATTTCAGGCCGTTGCTTTGATACATCTGGTGTAAATAGCTTCCTCTCGTCCCCGGCCCCTCATTTGCAACTCCCGAAGCCTTTGTGCCATTTTCCCGCGCGAGAATATTGAGGCGATCTAGGGCTGGGCAAATGAAGGAATATAAGAGAGGTAACGCTTTAACAATAACTTTTTTGTTGCTAACTAGATATCACGAATATTTAAGAAAAAAATTCCAAATAAAATAAACAGAATTATTTTGTTAAATTTTTAAACAAATACTTATCTACCAGCGAGGAATGGCTATTCTGTGTAAGCATTTATTTTAGAACAATAAATATTCAAAAACATAATTAATGTTTTAATTGAAATTTCTTAGTAGAAGTTAATTTTAAATCATGAAAACACAAAAATGTTATACAAACTCTCTTTATTATTATGTATTTAGTGTGCTTCCACTTGTGTTTATGTTAGTCCGGTTTCGGCAGCTTGCTGCCATCTTCTCCCAGAAGATGGCAGCGAGCTGCCGAAACAGGTCGAACATAAACACAAGTGAAAGCACATTAAATACATAATAGTAATAAAGAAATTTTGTATTAATTTTATTTTTTTTCATTATTCAAAAACATTGTTTATTTTTTTGACACTTTATTAACTGTTTATCTTAAAACTTTACGGATAGTTTTATTTATTATTTATATGAGATTTAAAAGATGAATACCACCGGTGAGATGTCTTTGTTAAAAAGTAAAATATATTTTGTGAGATTTTACAATATTCTAAATTCATTAAACTGTTTGAAATTATGTGTAACTTACGATAGTATTATAGACATTTTGCTTTTAAAAGTTAATATTAAATAAACATCAGTAATTAAGAACAATTAAATATGCTAAGCTTTTTGATTTATTTTTTTAATATGTTAATGTCGAACTTGCTTTTATATCGCTTCGACTCTTTTTCTTACATCTTTAGGCTGGGCCGATGAATAAATTGTCAAAATCGTAATGAGTTTCACCCCCTCCCTAGGCTAGATATCACACACACATTTCCAACCTTCACACCCCCACACAAACAAATTTCGCAGGTTGTAATTACAAAATAGATTTACAGCAATTTGAAATTCAGGCAGCCTATCAAAATAAAAATAAAACTTCCCACTTGGCGGTGTTCCAAAGCTTTTGAAAAAAACATACATAACATGTAGTGACCTACATTATTTATTTGAATTTTGATAGAATATGCTAAAGACTTGTTCACTCAAAAAATAAATGAGTTATTTCCTCCCATAATATTCACATTGAGTCAAAATAAGCAATCACGATTTTTTATAAACAAATTGGTTTATAAAAAAAATGTGATTTTTTGAACCAATAAAATATATAAAAATCTAGTGATTTATTGTTTCTTGAACAATTATGTAAAACCCATATTAATAATGAATACGAATGAAAACGTAAATATTCTATAAGTTTTATTATATTTTATTTAAATGATATGTTTCACCTGTCTAAGACATTATCAAATGTCAACCGTTTGATAATGCCCAAAACAGGCGGAACATGTCAATCACATTAAATATAATAAACTTCTAGAAAACAGACGTTTTCATTCGTATTAATTACAAGAATAGATTTATAGGATTTTTTAAGCTAACGCATTACTTCTAAACTACTAAATTTAGACTTTTTTAATTGGAGATGTAATGTACCTTTTTACCAATAATGCCATTTTGATTATAATCACGAATTATATCAAAATATATGTATTTACGTTATGTCTAAATACCACAGACAAGTTTCTAATACTTGAAATTGCATTTGCATTGATTCGAAATCCTAAAACTTTGCATGAATCATTTAAAAGTGCTAATACTTCCTTACTTCAACACTTCCAATAAATAACATGTTATTACTATCTAAGCGAAGATAGGTATATAAATATCAAACAAAAGAAAATAGCGTAACATAACATGAGACAAACTAATGTTTTTTGCACAATAAATTCGCAAACAATAATGTTTTCTGAAACGCCTTGTCATACTCTTGTTGATTTAATCGGAAGCAGCAGTCGGAAGAGAGAAAATCTTTTAGAAGGAGATACAATTTACAGAAAAACTGATTCTGTCTAACAAAACAATAACAGGTAACTCAGATTGGTCTTGTCGTGTTTTCGTTTCGAGGCACGATGTGACGATCTCGCACGTGTAAAAGATATGTTTGAGGATGAAGAACGTTCCACATTATTCTATTATCACATCAATAATTTTATTACGGATTTTCACAATGTCTTTATCATCGACAATTTTTTTTTCGATTTTTACAAATTCAATGTAATTCTTAACAATGCCTGGCATCTTATTTTATTATTATCCGCAACTCTTCTTCTTCTTTTTGTCCTGTCACACCTCCGTAGTGCATAGGGCCTTAAAGAACCTTCTCCAATCGACTCTATCACATGCCTGATGCCTAACATCATCCCAAGTGAGGCCTACTGCCTTAACCTCGTCCTGCAGGGTTCTTCTCCGGGTGGCTCTAGGTCAGTTTGCAGGCTGGGTTCCGTCTCAGAGTGTGACCGATCCACTGCCATTTGCGTCTAGCGACTTGTTGGGGTCTAATTTGCTTTTCGCCTGCCATGGTCTAGAGAATGGCATTTGACACTGTTTGGAGCCAATAAATTTTGAATATTGAGCTAAGGCACCTATTAATAAACACCTGGAGTTAACCAATAACGTCCGCGGTAGATTTCTAAGTCTCACATCTGTACAGCAGTACGCTTTTAACGCAACTGCTGAATATTTGGAGCAAGCTCCAAATCCGCAATTATTGTATTCAAAATAATTTGATGTCAACCAACAATTTAAGGGTATTATTTTCTGAGACCTTTGGTGTGGTAGTAATAACTGTTGCCACTCTGTCACGAAGGCGGTTTAAAGGTTATTAATTATTAACAGGTAATAAAGTGAATTTTGCAATTGATGTAGTCATCGCAAACAAAGCCTATTCAAAAAAGCTAAGATGGGAGTGCACAATGGTGTTCTTGTACCGACCCGTATGCATGGAAGCGAAGCATGAAACATGCAAAAGAATGATGAAAGTAGAATAAATATAATAGAAAAGAGATGTTCTAAACGAATGTGTGGAAAATCTGCGTATGATAGAGTGTCGAATGAAAATATAAGAAGTGAATGCGGTGCGAATGAAAGTGTTATAAACAAAATAATGAAAGGAACATTATGATATTTTAAATACATGGAAAGAATGATTGATGAAAGAATGGTAATAGAGTATGAAACTAGAAACAGAGGAAGACCGAGGAAAATATAGAATATAAATAAGAAATAAATATTGAATGAAGAAAGAAATAAATATTGAATGTCGGCCACGTGATAAGTCAAAGAAATCGACGTGCGTTCATGACACGATGTATGAATGTTGACGAAGCGAGAGAAGTATGTCAAGAAAGAAAAGTGTGAAATTCCATTATTTATGCCTACCCACTTCGGGGAGACGGCGTGATTTTAACAGATTAAAATGCAGAGCTGACACGTTCAAATTCAAAAGCCTCTTTCGAATAGGTGAAATGAAGATACCCTGAATCTTTCCTGGCAAAACCCATTGTGACGATGGAGATGGCAGAGATGGCGGTTATGGAATGAATATGTTACCAGAATAACATATTCAATGACCGTATGAACAGGAAGAAACAGTTTACCTTGGAAACAGACCTCATGGACCACCTTAAGACTCGTATATCAAATTATACACATCCATAAAGTATATCTTCATGAGGGAGTATGGTAGTTATCCGTGGCTCTATCCCACGGCATTTCTTTTAGGAATACTTGGAACCAATTCTTAGCAGCTTCGAAGAGATGGGCATCTCATTACCCATTTTTTTAAATAAATCATGGGATATTTTAAGAACTCGGCCGTGCTAAAGGATGTAGGTCTTTTTGTCCCTGATAGATTTCTCCGACAGCGACGGCACAGATTGTTTTACCTACCGGCCACAAGAACCAATCTACCTCTGGTGACACCGGTAGGAAGAGCAATTAGTCTGCTGAACGCGGTCTCCTCGGAGATCGACGTCTTTCATATTAGTGAAGGTACGTTCAGTACTAGTAGTACGACGAAAGTACGAGTATATTGTCTTCCTAATGTCGAACCATCTCTAATGCGTTCCTGATATTATGTTGTATTTTTATAATATTTTACCTGTACTCAATAGATTCCTAAAACATTTTGCTGTTTGTAATGTCTTTTGAGTTAATTAACTGATTTGATTTGATTTGAAATAAAACATATTAATAATCTAACATATTAACTCGCGAAATCGTTTCTTTCATTCATAAACAAGCAAGAACTAGTGCAGAATGATGTTCTGCCGTAAGAAATATTGAAACTTTAAAAACAAGCAAAGCAACAATTTGATTCACATACGTAAATGCCGACTTCCATAATTAGTAAAAACAATTTATTGTACTTTATAATTTACAGTTCCGAAAAGAGGCGTTAATTTCTCAACAAAGGCGGAATTAATAATGAAACCTTAATAATTTCGTAGCCGTGAATCAAAAAATAGAAAGAGATTTAAATCTGCGAAGACTTCTTCGCGGATTTGAAACATTTCCAAGTGTAACTTTTGTAAAAACAGACGGGAAAGTAAATTATTGAAATGAAATAATTCTTAGTTATTTAAAACAAGTTTGATCTGTAGAGAGTCGCACCTGACTCTCACCTGGCGCTGAACTTCGGTCGATAGGGACTCCTACCTCACCGCTCTTCATTAGTTTGGAGTAATATTATCGAGTTTTAACTCAAAATTTGTCTTTGTGTTTATTTCAAACTTTATAATTCTCGGGTATTCAGCGCTGGATTATTAAACCGGAGTGAAAATTCGATAATAATGTTTATAAAATTAATTTTGTTAGAAAACTCTATGATTTGGTTAGTACTGTTTGAATGTGTTTGGTGATATTGTTAATTAAATTAGTTTTTCGTTTAAAAACTGAAGAAGTAGCCAGATCACCGATTTTGTACAAAACGCTATTAACAATTTTCTATAATAATGAAAACTAACAAAAATCGATACAAAATTTCTTTATTATTATATATTTAGTGTGCTTTCACTTGTGATTATCGTCGACCAGTTTCGGCAGCTTGCTGCCATCTTCTGGTGAGCAGGTGACAGGATATACTATATCCCGGGTTTTTTCTCGGCTGTAATATTTTCTAGGTTTTTTAAGCCGAAATTCATTCAATTACCCTAATTTCCGTATTCTGTTCATTTAACTCGTATATACTTAGGCAGGCGAAACCTTTCATTCGTATAAAATATAATAAATCTTCTAGAAAACATACGTTTTCATTCGTTTTTATAAAATTTATTTATTTGATAAATTTTAATATATAGTAAGATAAATTTTAATGTACAATGAAGAAATATATTGATTCTGAGTTCGGGAATTTTAACTAATGGTTTTGTATAGAATCAATCTCAATGTCATGCTTATAAACAGTTTTACATCATTTTTCAGGCACTTATACAAATACATGAATTATTTGTGAAAACGTAAGTTTTCTAGAAGCTTTATTATATATGTATATATTAATCCAAAAAAAATTACACGACCAGATGGAAGGCGTGGAAAGATCCAAACTCACGTGGATGGTTGGCGTGAAAGGGTATCAGGGCAATTTTGAAGGGTACCCGCCGCTTCCCTGAGGGTGTCATAGGACGCAGCGGCGCTCTTTCTTCAGCTTCGTTCGTTTCTTCATATTCCCGTACCCGTCTTACGCAAAAATAATGACATCCATCAGGGCAATAACAGCTGCACAACGGAGAATGCGAGCAATGGACCAGGGAGAGTGCCGAAAATTTCTGGAGGAGGCCATGGCTCATAGTTAGACACAACTCCGATGATGATGATTAGTTAAAGCATTTGCGGGGTGAAACATATCACTCCCTTAAAATATAATTAACCTTCTAGATAACAAATGTGTTTATCAATATTGAATATTTAAGACGAAGTTTTACATTATTTTTAATAATTAATACATTAATATTTTGTGTAGTACCAATATCCGTCTAAAAGAGCAATCAAGACCCGTCTAGACCGACTGGAGTTAGACCTCTAGGAAGGCCTAGACAGCACCTAATGGACAATGTTCTGGCTGACCTGGCTAGGTTGGGCGAATCGGACTGCTGGAAGCAAAAGGCGCAGGATCGAAGAGCTTGGCGAAAAATCATCATGGAAGCTAAAATTCTTTAACAGTTGTATGGCCATAGGAAGTAAGTAAGTATATCCGTTAAAAAATGGTGATTTAACATTATAGAAATTATTTAATGTTATTGATACAAAAACCTGCTCAGTAAATAAACATAAGTTAAATGTAGGTACCATTCGTTTTAGCGTTGCTTCAATGCGCATAAAGAATAATTTGATTAAATTGGTTTAATGTGAGTACATTAGGCAAGACGAAATATTCAGTATGTTTTGCTTAACTAGAAACTTAGTTAATTTCAATCTCGTAACAGTCTTACATCCGCAAAGGAATGTCAAGAAATGCGAAGAGAGAGACCCGCTCGCGAGAAGGGAAGCTTATACATACATAATGTAGAGCGCCGTGTATATGTTGGTAAGTATGTAATACCATGAATTACTTACGTCACATTAGGCTTACAACCTGTTACCTCTATTCCTCTCTAGGCTATTAATGAAGTGATGGTGGGTCCATCTCAGCTCCTCTCAAGGGACTGGTGATATGATTATACTAGGCGCTCTGTACCTACAATAATTAAGATGAAACCTACCCATATTATTCAACCTTCAATACGTATTTAAATTAATAAAAAACAAACATAAAAGCTACGATGATAATTTTAGAAGCTTTACCGTGTGGTTAATTTAAGTGTTTATAAATTATTGGGTGATAATTATATTTAATTTTGAATTAAATAAAAACAATGCAACATAAATATTTTCTTGATTTTTTCATGAACAATAATGTAAAACCACAAATTAAATATTTAATATGACTTAAAACTGTCTTCTAGGTGTTTTATTATATTTTGGATGAAATGACATATTTTTCCCTTATAAGGCATTATCAAATATCATAAAAATGCCTTAGAAGGGCGATACATCTAAACTAAAATAAAACTAAACTAAGACAAACGTTTTCATTCATATTATTTATAAATATTTTCCGCTATTTAACATTATTACTCGTGTTATAATGTTAAATTCAATAACACAACCCACATTTAAATATGTTCGATTACATCATTTTGCAATGTCTATTAAAACAGTTGCGCAATGGGCCATGGAAAGATCCATGTTGGGTATCTCGCTTAGAGATCATATACCTAACATGGAGATTAGAAGTCGCACCAGGTCACCGGTGTAGGGATATGTATTGCGAAGATGAAGTGGGCTGGTAATGTGTGTCGACGGGATGATGGAAGATGGAGCCTAAGGGTTACTGAATGAAAGCCAAGGTTGGGCCGGAGAAGTGTCGAGAGACAGCCTACCAGGTGGAGCGATGATATTGTGCGGTCGGCGGGAAGGGCCTGGCGAACACTGAGAGTAATACTTGCGTTTATAAAAATCTAAAAAAATATTTTAAATTTGGAAAACACTTTTAAGCTTTTGTGTCTTTATTTTGTTACGTTCGTCAGATTAATGGTATACACGGAAACACAAAGGAACAATTTAGTGTTTCCGGGTTATTCTTAATTTCTACGAGTTTATATTGGTATTAAATCTTTATAAAAGAGCTTTTATTTTTATGAATAGGAGTAACAAAATTTTTCGGTATCTACTAAATGTTTTGATAATGTGTCTGCATAAGTTGCTCCCTGATTAGTGTCCTAAATATTCATTGGTGGAATCAACTAACTCATTGATATCAATCAACTAACTCATACTATGCTCTAGCAAAATGAAACATCTCACTCTCATAAAACATAATAAAACTTCTACTTTATTCTTCTTTATCTCGTCGCTATATCCCGATGTGGGATTTGGGCTCCCCATAACAGTCCACTGGCTTCTGTACGTGGCCATTATCCCATGTCCGGCGGGTCATAGAAGATTAAATGTGGCATGGATCCCTTTTGATTTCATACATATAATTTTTAAACGTAAGTCCCGCATGGACGGCGGATGGGCCTAGAGATTGAATTATCAAAGCTGACGAAAGGCGCCGTTCGCCAATAACAACTTCGGGTAAGCGGTGGAAATCCTCTATATGTCCTATGGTCTACTTCTTTTTTCCCTTTTGAAATAATAGAAGTTTGTATGTGGAAGTGCGGGACACACAAGGAAATATAAAATAGAGTAAATGTGGCCTGGCATTTCATCGTGTTTGTGTATATTTAATGTAAGTACCGGATGGACGGGGACAGGCCTAGGAAGTGTACGGGCGAAGCTTACGAAAGGGCGCCGCTCCGCCCTATAACAGCCTCATGCATGCGGTGGGAACCCTTCTCTGTTCCGTCTTTTCTTGGTCTGTCTCTTGGTCTCTTTTTTCGCGGTAGCCATCTGGACTTAATTTTCGGTGCTCTACCCTCTAGCTTTCTTTCTACATGGCTAGCCCAGCGTAAGAGTTGAGACCTTGAAAATCTCACCACTATTTCCTAATTAATCAGTACTTCAAGCTCAATATTTCTTTTGATCCTGTAAGTCACATCCTCCAGCAAATGTCAAAATTTTTTCCTCAGAACCTTTCTCATTAAAATTGTTAGCTTGCTCTCTTCTCCCTATGTTAGGGACCATGTTTTACAACCGTACGTAATTATCGATATTATAATATAGGTATATACGATACACATCTAAATTTATAGTGTTAAAAAATACATTGTTTTTTCCATTAATTTTGCAACTATTATATAATTTTACAATTTCATTAACAGCTGTTTCTATCATATTTAAATCGTGGAGAGTGGTCAATAACACTTTATTATAAAGCACCAAACGCCGCAAATGTTTAATTGCGAATACTTCACGATCGTCAAATTTGAACTGACAAATGACGGCCAAATAAAAATGTCGCACAAACAAAAATTTTCTGGAAAACGCGAAGGCAAAACATGTTACTCCCAAAAAATACAATAAATTTTATTGATTGATAACAGGCATGTTTATCAATGTTAAATTTTTCTAAAATGCTTATGAATTTAATGTATTACATTACATCTTATCAGATATTTTGAAAGTTAGAACCCTTATAAGATGAAACTGTAATAAATAAAACGAATTTCTATTAATATGTTTTGAATGTGTAATCTAGGTTTATGAAAATAAAAAGTTAACATAATAAAACAGCTAGCATAAGAATAACTCCATATTAAATATTTAATGTTAATGAAAACATATAATATGTTTTCTAGAAGTTGTGTTATATTTAATTTTCTCAAATGTTATTAAGATCGTTAGATCTTTCGATGATTTTTGACGACTTAGTAAGGCGAAACATGTAATTCTCAAAAAATATAATATATAGTCTAGAAAACTGACGTTTTCATTAAGAATAATATCAGTGTAAAACGCCGTTAAAAGGATTGAACCTATGCGATTATCTTAAGTATAACGTAACTGTCATACAGGTATATAGACGCACATATTATATTATATATATTTATAGATTGAAAATCTACACGATCGAATCATTTGGCCACTTATCATTTGCTTGTGTTTTTATGTGCAAATAAACAAATAACACCATCACGCCGTTTCCCTGGAAGGTTAGGCAGGGATATTGGACCGCCACACTACTCTATCCTGACACACCTCTCTAGATTCCTCCACATTCATACAGCGAGTCATTACACGCGCGACGAAGTTACCGACTGGCCTGCCTTGGCATGGCCGACCTTTAAAATGTGATTAATTTGGGTCATGCCCTACGTTCCTATCATGTCCAAACCAACGCGATGATCCTTTCATAAATCTGTTCATAATGCTTTATTTCACCCTAAATTACTTCCTGATGTTAGCAATTGAAATGTTTCGAAGAGAAACATGAAACTGCCAAAAGAAAGATGAGAGCAGAATAAATGCGGTAGAGATGAGATCCCTTATACGTATGTGTTTCGTTGAACGATGTATGACAGAATTTCACATGCATATGTTTGATTATACATTTATATATAGGGTAACAGCGATATCAATAACATATATATAATATAATATTTAAAATAATTAAAGTAAGGTACATGCTACCACAAATATAAATTATAATTTACATTTAACAAATGACAGTGAGAAACGAGATTGAAGTTAAACTAAGACAAAATGATGCTGGACATGACAATAAAGAGTTAAAATACTAATAGTACTGGAAATAAAAGATAAAATTAAGATAAATAAAAAAAAGTTATATATTATGATGTCATGTAACATCGTGGTCACATCCATGCCGAAATGTTGCTCCGATCATTTTTTTTTTAATTTCGCTGGTTCGAATGGAAAACATCAATGTCTCCAAAATCCTTATTGTAGTTGTCATAGATTCGATACAATGCCGCGCTCTGTGCGTAGTTAGTGCGATAAACAGGGAAATGGAAAACTTGGCTCGCGGTGTGTCTCGTGCGAGACACTGGGGTTTTGAGTGACAATTTGCTGAGAAGCTCAGAATTGACAATTTTAAAGTGAATTATTTTATGAAGCAACATCATATCATGAAGAGTACGTCTATTTTCAAGAGATTCCAAGAAGTGAAAAATTAGGGCAGATTTTAATATTAAAGCTAGCTTTATTAATCGATGTAAAAAATTCATTATTCATATTTCTAACTATAACGATCTTATTAATATGGGCTACAGAATATGGGGTTAGGCAATCATTATTTAAAATAAACATATCCAAACTCACCTGTGAATCCGGACAAAATTTTCTGTTTACATTTTTTCGTCTGGAATCCTACTCGCGTGGTGACTGGACGCGATCGATGTGGTCGCATTAAAAATTCATATGTGGTTGTTTTTTTCACGCAAAGTTCTCCTTATCAAGAGCCATTCAATTCCCCTTCACAGGCACCAAGGGAGGAGGGCGGTCCTGGCGGTAGCTCTCCCCCGAACTTCCCTGGGAAGAAGAAAACTTTTGGCATAGTGCCTCCCGCGGGACTGAGCGTTAACACCTTCATAGACTGTGCCTAATTCACCTTACGAAACTTCAGCCAAATTCAAAAAGAACAATATTATACACACTAGATGCCTTCAGTGGAGACGGGTGATTTTTCTAATAATATCTTCAAGAATATCGTTCCAGTTTTTCTAACCATTGTGTACATTCACAATCTTTGTAAAGAATATATAAACAAAATATATTAAATTATTGAACACTAGTGCATATACACTGTGAAATTCCATAGTTATATAGGTACTTAGGAAATTGAAAAACTTTGTTTAATCCACTATTTAATAAAAAATATTTTTTTAAAAACACGACATGTTTCGAAGGATACCTCCATCTTCAGGTGTAAAAATATAATGAAAACTAAATAAAGAAAGACTAATATAAAACGCATTTAAAATTCCATAAGATATTTCAAATTTTAAAATTAACCTGTGCTATTTGTTATAAGGTACTAACAATTATTTTTTAACAGAAAGAACTAATAAATAATATTAAATAATAATACATGATGATAATATTTAAAAAAATGTAATATAGAAAAAATTGCTGACTCAGCAAACGTTTTTTCGATATTTGAACGACCTCCTTCCTTTTTTTCTCAATACGCACGCAATTGTGACACATGCCATACATGAAATATCGGAACACAGTAAACAGAATTTTAAATCTTCACCATGCTACAACGCAAGTTATTGCACATGCTTATCAAATACCACAAAATTATTATTAATTAAACATAACTATGAATTATTCTCAGAATGTCAATTATTCATGAACTTCCCAGAAGGTTTAAATGATCACCTGCGGAGTCCAATTATAAATCATAATCAACCAGGGACCCACTCAAACACACACTAAAAATTTCATCAAAATCAGTCCAGCCCTTTAGGAGGTGTTCAACTACATACGCCCGTAGAGAAGAATTTTATATATAAATATATGTTACAAAGATACAAGAAACTAACAAGGAAATAAGACTAAAGATCGCCACATATAAATAAACAAAAACATTTGTTTATTTGTCTACATCATTTTGTGCTGTGAATTCCCAATTTAATGACTTTTGAAAAACATTGTATTATTAAACATTTTGTTATACTTATGTACCTCTACAATTTATTACCTACGTAAGAAGGATAAAAACCATCCGATATGTTCATATTCAAAGATAATAACAATTAAAAGCTATAATAAAACTGTAAAATATTTATATTAAGTTTTATTAAACAGCAGTTTTCTTACCTCATTATTTCTCAATTTTTTGTTGTTGTTATAATGTCATATTTTGAAGCTATCGTCTGAAACGCCTGATAAGTATTGAATTAGGTGCTTCTTACCAATTCTGCAACTCCCAATTCAAAATGTGACTGTTTCGGGATGACAGTAGTATCCCTGATCTGTTTCACCCGTTGAATGGAAACTGCTCCCTCAGTCCCTCTCATGTGTTATCCTTTCAGTCACCCCTAGTTTTTATCTATGATCATCATTTTTGCGGGCGATGTGCTTGCAGACCTATAAATTCCAACAAAAGGGTTTTACAGTTTTGTATATTATATACACGTAGTGTTTTAATTTCTTGGAAAGTAAGATATTTTTATCCTCAACGGAGACTACTTCACAATCTTTAAAATTGTAGTTACTAGACATTTACATTACGCACTTAACAGTTTTTATCATACCTTTAATGGAGAACATGTAATGAATCTTTTGTATTACATGATACAGCATATATATTTCTCTTATTAAAGTTACATTCTGCCTATACCTTAAGTAATTTCGTTTTCATATTCAAACGTTATGAAATGTTTTAATAACATTACAGAATCTTTTTCTTTGAATTTAATTAATATGAGAGTATAATTAAATCCTTAAAAACCGGAAAATACCGATCAACTTGAAACGAAAAGTCTATGAAGCCTGCGTTCTACCAGTTGGTACTTATGGTCTTGAAACTGTTACATTGTCCAAACAAAGTGCCGAGAAACTACGAGTGACCCAAAGAGCCATGGATAGAGCCATATTAGGAATAAGCCGAAGAGACAGAGTCAGAAACGATACGGTGAGAGAAAAAACAAAGGTCACTGACATCTTCCTCCAGGTAGCGACTTTAAAATGGCAATTGGCAGGTCACGTTGCCAGAATCTCAGATGAAAAGTGGACAAGACGACTGCTGACTTGGAGACCGTGGACGGCGAAGAGAAGTGCAGGGCGACCGCAACTGCGGTGGAAGGATGATCTAAGCAGACACGTCGGAATAACCTGTATGCAGTCTGCACATGACAGAACGACATGGAAGCAAATGGAGGAGGCCTTTGTCCAAGAGTGGACGGGAATAGGATGAGGAAGAAGAAGAAGAAGAAGAAGATAATTAAATGTTTTATCAATACAATCATAATAAAAGTAATAAGAAACTGAAAAGTAATGACGATACATTTATAATCACTAATTACTTTAATAATTATTTCTTATACATATGTAAAAAAGTGTCGACTTTAAGAGTATTATCACAATTGTTAACTATTTGGGCTATGCAACTTGTATTTCAAACATTCAAAATATTTCTAGCAAAGCTGAAAATCGCTTGTGATGTGAAGAAGGATCCAGATTCTATCTAGGATCTAACCCATGTCATGGGTCTTGTCTCCATGACTACGAGTTCCACAAATAAAAATGTATTCATGAAAGGTGAATCGTGGATGTTACTTCTTTTCACTCAGTTATTTTTAATTTCACTTATGAAATAGTATTTAAATAACTTGTAATTTTACAAATTTACATTAACACACAGAAGCACATCAGAAAAAACTGATATTAAAAATACTTATCCGAATTTTAAAGAAAATACCGTACCATGTTCAAGATAGATAATTAAGAATAATAATAATAATATATAAAGATTGTTTTATTTAATTACTGTTTAAAATTAACTTCTATCCAGAGATTTCAGTAAAATCATTTAATTAACTTTAACACTTCATTTATTTATCGTTAACTGTTATTTATATAATTTAATTTATTTTATCAATATTATTGTTTTGTCATTTGTATTATTATGCACAATTATCTGGCTTGTGATATCCGAATGTGATAATAATAAATCTAGATAATATACTAATTACCTCAATAATTCAAAGGCGATCGCGAAAAACGTATTGATATTTGTAGTAGCCATGCAAATCATCTAACTCTCATTTGATATTAAATAAAACTCCTAGAAAACGAACATTTTCATGAATAATAAAAAAATATCAAAATGTGTATCATTTTCCCTATGATGAAGGTGTAATATCTTTGAAACACGTATAAAAATTATACCAAAAAGATTTTCAAAAAATAGGATTTTAATACATACAAAATTTAAGACAGCGTTATGAACAAAGTTATTAAACGTTCATTAACACGTTCGCTGCGTCGGACACGGCTCCCGTGTCTATTCAAAAATTGTAGCCCCGCGTCGATCACGGGGGCCGTGTTCATATGGGGCTTTCAGTGATACCAATCAAATATTCTACAGCATGTCTACAATTGCTGTTATTAAGAACTGAGATATAATTCAAAGCTTTATGGTTTCGAATGTTTGGTATTTTTCATTTCTCTGTAAAGCATGCGATTTGTTTACGCAGCCAAAGTGTTAAGATTGTAAGAACATATTGAAAGAAATAATGGTAAAGAAAGTAAACTTAAGCAATGTAAATGGAACAATAAATAGAGAAGACCGAGTAAAGGCACGATCAATACAATCAAATACGAATTTTCGGTTACGAAAGGAGTACGAGAAATCGACGTGCATGCATGACATAATGTATGAATGTTGAGGATTCGAGAGAAGTATGTCATGAAACAACAGTGTGGTTAGTTAGTCAGTTAATTAGTATAAAAATCTTCTTCTTCTTCTCTTTAATGAAGGCCTTGTGGCCTCTTTCTCAAGAAGCATTGGCTACCTACGAAATAGATTTTAAGCTGTTGATCTATATTTTTGGTGGTCTATCCAGGGGTCTTCTATCTTAGGGTTGGCCATGCAAGACGATGAATCTAGAGGTATCAATTTAAAAAAATATATCAATTATAAATATTTTTGCAATAATGTCATGGCAATTTGTTTCTAATATTTTAAAGGACGCTTTCTTTCGTTTAATCCTAAGAGGTTTTACATTACCCTTGAACGATATTTTAATTATCGTTTTTGAAGTTATTCTGGATGATATATGATATTTCTGAAGAACATCGATAAATTTAACTAAACTATAATTTTTACATTTTATTCGCGAATAATTCTTAATAAAATGTTAATCTACCTGCCAGAGTACCATTATTAGGTAAAAATGTGTTTCAAGAACAGTTTCTTAAGTTTCGTCATGAAGTGAAATGTTCTCTGAAAGTTGTGGGGATGGTCCACGAGAGACCGCCCTCATTAATTTCTGTGAAAATGTCAGCACTTTGGCCGGCAGGGGTAACAGACTTATTACCCCGATTATTCTCATAAGACCTCGTTTTTCCCTTATTAAATATTGCCGCAGAACTTTTATCGGCGAGTTAGTCACTGCCATAAATAGTATATTATATATTAAAAAGTAACCAAAAATATACTAAGTAAATTAAATTTTTTATTTTTAGTGATAGATAAAATAAATATTTGTATTTTCTTAAACACAGAACACATGGTTCTTGAAAAAAATGGGGTTAGTTAATTTTTTCCATATACTAGTATTTTGGCAAATTTTAAGATTATTATAAACGAGAACAACTCGGGATAAATATTATTTATCATCTGAATAACTTTTAAAAAAGAAAATCAAAATGTCGTTCAAGGGTAATAATAAGCCTCTTAGAATTAAACGAAAAATGCGTCCTTTAAAATATTATAAACAAATTGCAATTCCGGTTGAAATTAAAAGACGAAGCGGAATAATGCTATTACACACATTATATACCTTTTTTATAATTTTTTTCAACAGAATAGTGTATTTTATTTCTTGATCAATGATGTAGAAAATTGTATTAAATAATTTATAAGAATAGAAACGAAACCGGTTTGTTCGATAAAACAAAATAAAGTTATGTTAAAACAGTGTAGACAAGTGTTAAAAATTTATTTTAATTGTTTATGATATGTTCTCGATGTTTATGATATGAACTTAAGGCTTTAACACTGTGGAATTCCATAATGACGAATTTTTATGAATTAAAACACTGTTTTTTTTCCAATTTTGAGTTTATTTTTCTCGGCATGTTTCGAAGGCACACCTTCATCATCAAGAGAACGTTATAAACTGTTTATATCGTTCTTCCGATGTTGAAGGTGTAAGCCTTTGAAAAATGTCGAGAAAAATAAACTCAAAAGTGGAAAAAACAACTCTTTCAATAGGAATAATACACGCGGCAATGATTGCCCTGAAAAGAAACGTGACCATTAACGTAAATTGCCCTTTAACGTTTTTAAACTGTATTACTTATTTAAACGCTTTTTGACAGATTTACTTACTAAATAATTGAGAGACAAAAGTTGGTCGACCATCCCTCGCCCCGAGCCGAGCCGACGTAGAGTAGATAGGGCTCGCAGCGGAGCGTCCTAGGCCGCATCCTCCCCGCCTCCTGAAAGTGGTTATATATTCAGAGTGATGAATATTTAACTAAGGATGTTCTTTGATCTTTTAATGTACGTGATAGCGGCCCGCGACCCCTGTAATAAGTAATTAAGGCGAGACGTGAAGATTGAGTTAGCAAAGTGTATGCTTAGGTACTTTTTTCCTTAATAACACCAATGCGAAGAAATCTCATTGAAAATTTTATTAAATAGCGATTTAATTGAATTTCATCACAGCGGGATGTGAAAATTTAGCTCGGAAATGAAATTTGGGATAGCGTAGTGCAGCATTTATGATCCTGCGAACATTAAACGTGCCTCCTCGTGTACCTGAGCGATCCCTGAGAGCGTTATTGTATTATTTCGGGCACTTAAGCATTGTGTTGGCACTATTCGCCGATAATATTCTCCTTCACGCCTTAATGTCACTCTCACCATTTTAGATTTCAATTTTTCTAATAACTGTTTTAATTTTGTTGTAAATACGTTTAATTAACAGTCGGTATTGCAACATCTGTACGTATTTTTTTCTTATTCATTTTTGTTTTAGCTATAGTATTTATCTTCGTATTTATATATTTTTTACTTTTTGTAATTCGCAAACTCATTGAATTTCGCATCAATATTCTCAGCTCACTAATTTAATTTGGGCATTAGAAAGCGAAAAACAAGTTTAAAAAAACTAAAATATAACATCAAGATATAATTCTCATTTTGGAATCACATTTCAATTATTTCATAGTTTGATTATTAATTTTGAGTTTTTGAGTACAAATAGAATACCATACATAGCTCTCCATGGAACGCCAAACGGACAACGCCGACCAGGAAGACCCCCGAAACGGTGGAGAGAAAGCTGGAGTTCAGCGTCTCAAGAGGACCCGCCTGAAATAACAGACTCCTGAGTCTACCAAAAGGGAAGAAGAAGAAGAAGAGTGCAATTACAAAAAATCCGAAAATATAATATTTAATTAATTATTTTAAGAATGATTATCACACTTATAAAATAAAAACACCTGTCAAAAGATAGAAACAATTCATCACTCTTAGTAAACGATAAATGTAAGATTTCAGATGTTTTATTGATTATTTAATGTTATCCCTACAGGGCGTTTTGATACAAATATGAAGCAAATTTTTCTAAATATTTTTTTTTAATTGATTGGTATAAACAATAACTCACGCGCTGTAGTAAAGACGTCTCAACCAGATCCATATTTTAGAAACCACATGGGTTTAATAGAAAACTGTTTTACCGACCAATTCTGGAATTGACGTTTGGCGTGTTGTGCGTGTGTGATTTTTCCACTTTGACATCAAAATTTATTATTGTTGATCAAGGTAATCTTATTTATATTTATTTAAAAAAAGTTTATTTATCACTTGATTACCAGAGTATCATTTGCTGTCATGTATCATCATACTAAATAATTGTTATTGCGTACCTACTGATTAATACATGAACAATGCAATTTTTTATATAAATATACTGAAAAGTATGAAAATAATGTTTCACTATATTTTTTATGTTTAAGTACATACATAAAGCAAAAATAAATTATTATATGATTTTTAAAATTTTAAAAAATCGCGCAGAGTACTGTATATTTTACTAACCAGAATCATGAAACAATGGGTGTTTTATAATTAAATTAGAGTAAAGATTTTCAAAACTAATTAACTATCACGTCATCTCCCCAAAATCGCCATATGTGGCACGTCATCCGCCATACTGTTAATTCCTGAGATACTGTTCCCTCGACATTCAAACATCGTGTCATGTACCCATGTCGATTTCCCCAACTCCTCACGTAGCCGATATTTAATATTTGATTGATTTGATCATGCGACGTTTTCATTGATCTTCCTCTATTTATTGTTTCATTTACATTAACAAATACTTTCTTTCTTTTACTTTCTTCATTCTCATTCCATTTGTCAAAACCATCTTAATGGCTCTTTTATTATTTCAAGACTATAATTTAACATCCCAAAAGATTGTGTTGTTATAAATTTATTGCTTCATCAACTCAATAAGCTTATTTTATTTCAATTTAAATAAAATTTATAATTAAATATAATAATAATACAGTTATTTAATTTATATATTAACCACTTTATTCTTAACAAGCACCAACCGGTTTCCCTCCCGTCGAAGCTTCGTCAGTGTTACAAAATATACTAAACATATTTTATAACCCTGACGAAGTCCGACGTTTTAAACCGGTTGGTGGTTGTAAAGAATAAAGTGGTTTATATACAAATTTTACATGTGAATTATTATTATATTAAATAATGTCACACAACAAATTAAATGCTTCATACGAAAGTTAAAAGAAACTAACTAACTAACTAACCATCACGCCGTCTCCCCGAAAGGGTAGGCAGAAAGAATGGACTGTCACACTTTAACCGATGCGGCACTCCATCCTTCTCTTTTCGCCCCGCGGGAGACGCGGTGTGATGGGTTGCGAACCTCATCGCCACCAATAGGCATCTCCCGCGCACACTTCGATCTTCCAACATCCACAAAATAAATCTAAAACAAATAATATAAAATACAATGATATAAAATAAAATAACAAAATAAAATTAATTTAACACAAAATGTTATTTTTAGATGGTGCACATTTATCTATTTAATTTATGTTCCACGAATCCACTGTTTTTTTAATTTAGCACATAATGTAATAACACATAATGTTTTTCCGATGTTGCACATGTTGACATAGACGATCCGGACTTTTGTGTTTATTTCATTTATGTTACACGTATCCACCGTTTATCCAAAAGAATAATTCATTATTTTCAGTAAGACTACAAAATACTGATCGGCAAGTAAAAATGTAAAGCAAAATACACCCTCTCAACTATGCACACACGTAATTATCCCCGAGCAAACTTTAGCAGTCCGATGTACGTATTCTATTAAAATACATGTAATTTAACCTGGGCTCTTTGGTTAACCTATACGTTTAAGTAAAACTTAAGTTTATTCAACAATATAGAACTTTGATAACGGGATTGTTTAAAAAAATAGAATCTGTAAATTTATTAACTAAGTAACTAACTAACCATCACTCCGTCTCCCCGAGGGAGTTTGCAGAAAAATGGACGGCCACACTTTTCACTTATCTCACTTCCTCAACATTCATACATCGTGTCATGCACGCACATCGGTTTCTCCGACTCCCCACGTGGTCGACCATTTTTTTCTGCCTACCCTTTGGACGAGACGGCGTGGTTGTTAGTTAAATTACTTAATATATATTTTTATATAATCTGATATTAAGAGACTAATATGGCTGTTGAAATAAAAATAATATTATATAAGATTGATTTTATTATAAAATTTCATATATTCTGCTTACTACCTGCGATGTTTGTAAGAAATCGCTGATAATGAAAATGGGGGGTGAGAGGATCCCTGTCTTCAAGGCCCCAACGACAATGATTCTGCTTGATATCAGTCTGTATTGTAATAAAAGATTTGATGAACCTAAAGCGTTACTGTGGAGTTCCATATTTTTTAATGAATTAAACATTCCACGTTTGAATTTATTTTTCACGACATTTTTCAAAGGTTTTAAACCTTTATCATCGGAAGAATGATATGAAATTTATATCGTTCTCCCAGTGACGAAGGTGTAAAACCGATAAACATAAACTCAAAAGTGGAAAGAAAAAAAGTATTTTAATTTATAAAATAATCGTAATAAATGAATGATTATTTATTTCTATAAGATATCTTACTATAAATTACATATTACATTAAGGTGATCATCTTTTAGTGTTGAATTTAAAGTATCTTTATTATATAACTTTAGTTAAATACTCTTGACTTTGGAGAGTATCTTGTATTCCTAATGTCGAACAATCTCTCCTGGTATTATATATTTTTTATGTTTTACCTGTTCTCAATAGATGCCTTAAACTGTGATTGTTGTTTGCAATATCTTTTGAGAAAATAAACTGATTTGATATTGTAAAATATATTTCCTCTGAAAATATTACGGTTAGTACTTGCATATACACATTAACTCTCTTATTATATGTAGCGTATTTGTGCACACATAACATATACTATAAAGTATGTATACGTGTGCATATGAATTTTCTTGTACCGAAAAAAAATTATTCCGTTGTAGATATGCCGTTCCATCTGTCGATAAATTTTAAAGCTCAATGGAACTCAGTGCGCGCAATATATTCAAGACCTTTGTGTAATCTCCGAGAAAGTTTCTAGAAAACTTATGCAAGTGACAAATGCAGTTGGCACGGCCAATTGCAATCGTTGACGGTACAATAAGATACCACTTGAATTTATTTCACAGACACTCCCCACTTGGCGTTATACTTTTAATGAATACTCACTTAATAAAAATACCGAAAATGAGTGGATGTTAACTCTACGTATATCGCGAATGGTGAGAAAGCTTAAAATAAGTTAAAATTTATGCATATTTATATATTATACTAACGTTTAAATTTAAAAAAAAAACACTTTTACTGACGATAACTAATAAAGAATAATCAATATTCATTATTATCATTGAAAATTTCATTTTAAATAATGATAACATAATTAATAATGGGTACGGCAAAACATCGTAATCGCCAAAAGTACTTGAATTTTAGACAATTTTTGGGTTTTTCTTCAACCACAATTAACAGTTACAAAATTAAAGAACTAGGTTTTTTTTAAATTGATTCATTAAACATAGCCTTAGATATTTAAAAAAAAACTCCTCCTGTAAAATGCACTTTTTACGCTTACGATCTTCTGCCGGAAAAGGCTCGATATAACCAAAACAAAACAAAGGAAGACTTATAAAAAGGCATTTAAAATTCGATACAAAAATTCAAAATTACAAATGAAGTTAGGCTATATTATTATGTGAATTGTTTTGGTCAATTTGATTATTGCCGCTCTTTATGGTAGTTATTTGTGACAAAAAATACGTTTTTTACTGTTTTGGTGTTAAAACTATACAAGTTTTTTCCTTTATAAAAATAATTTTGACAGGTGTAAAAATACATTTTTCATTTGTTCCAATGACAATTTGAATAAATTCTTCAATAATATGATGAAGTTCTTGCTGGTGTTGGATTGTTTTAAGTGCCTTATTACAGTAAATTAAAAAAAACAGTGGATAACGTGGAATAAAAATGAAATAAACACAAATGTCCGGATCGTCCAGCTGACCATCTAAAAGAAAATTATGTGTTAATTTATTTTCCTTTGTTATTTTATTTTATATCATTGTATTTCAGATAATTTGTTTTAGATTTGTTATGTAGACGTTGAACGATCCAAGTGTGCGCGGGAGATGCCTTTTGGTGGCGATGAGGTTCGCAACCCATCACACCGCGTCTCTCGCGATGGCGAAAAGAGAAGGATGGAGTGCCGCATCGATTCAAGTGTGGCAGTCCATTCTTTCTGCCTACCCTTTCAGGGAGACGGCGTGATGGTTAGTTAGTTAGTTAGTTAATTAATAATATAACAAAATGACGAAATTCTTTCAAAAAAAAATAATACTCACAAAACAATCAGAATGATAAAAAAAAATTAATTTGATATATTCATTACCTATTAAAAATATTAAAATGATTTTTTCAATTGTATTTTACATCAAGCTATTTTAATTTTCAATAATTATTGCTTGTTTGACTCTTTTGTTCCATTCTGATTTCTGCTAATACAAGAAAAATTTTCATGCAATATAATAAAAAAACTAACAAAACACTGAAGAAGGAATTCTGTGTCCGAAACATTTTAAATATTTTTTTAAATAAAGTTATTTTTATTTATAATGTAATTAACATTGTTCAATGAAATAATATCACAACGGAAAATATACAAAATGACAGCGCATGATGGAAATACAGAAAAAATAATTTTTAAATCATATAATAAGTATACAATATCAAAAGTCACTGGTGACTTCTCTAAAAAACGAATCATCCGCCAGTCATTTTATTTATTTAAAAAAAAAATAGAATTGAATACTTCTGCTCGAAAACAATTATTTTCTAAAAATGAAGCTTTTCAGCAACCAGGTTGACATCATGTTTATGTAAATAATATATGTATACTATAAACTGTTAAATTATAAAACTCTGTTTTTATATACCACTTTTTTTTTCGCGACAGCTGTTTCGTCAACCTATGTTGACATCATCAGGTGTAATATATACTTAGTTTTATTATTATTAATAATGTACTGTATACGAAGTTTTATTATTATTATTATTTTATTATTATTATTATTATTATATTATAGTAGTCGAAGTAGTAGTAGTATTTTTCCACCATTAATATGTTCTCATATAAATATGCATATTATATGAAAGCAAAGGTAAGATGGTTTGGAGACATGGAAAATTAATGAAGAAAGAATGGTAAAACAAGTATATGTTAACGATGTAAATGGAATTAAAAATAGAAATAGAGGAAGACCGAGGAAAACGTGGCACGATCAAATAAATCAAATGATAATAATGATCCATATTAACAAATGAAACGTGAATTCTTCTTCTTCTTCTTAGTTAAGTTCGTATGACCTGTTTGTGACGGTGAGTTGTCCTGGGATGATGATGTCCAGCCATCTCTCCATCTTTTTGGCGGCCTTCCTGGCAGTCTCTTCCTGCTTGGGTTTTCATCTTTAAAAAAAATTGCAATTCATGTATTCTCCACGCGGTCCACGTGGTGTCTTGAAAAACGCATTCTGCTTCTTCCCCATCTAACTATATCTTCAACACCACAAACAGACCTTATCGTTTCATTTCTGATCCGATCTCTGAGGATTTTACCTGCGATGTAGCGTAGGGTTCACATTTTTGCTACTCTAAGAAGGTTCTTAGTTCTATTGGTATTGGCTCTGACCTCTATTCCATAAGTCATGAACGTAAATTATTATAAAAAAAATTAATATATTTTCTTAGTTAAATTATTCGTCTTGTAGTAGATCCATGGATTTGTTTGTAACACTGATATCTTCTGGGAGATCGAACTCCAACTATCTCACCACCTGTTTGCTACCCTCTGGAATGTTATTTGATACGACATGTGAAAGTCTGATGGTATCCACTCTCTTCACGTGATCCCAGTAAAATCGTCTCATTTTCCTCAATCACTTACAACATCTTCGATGTTGCAGCCATTATTCAATATTCAAAAAGTAAATTATTAATATTATATTATATTTGAATTATTCTGAAACTTGAATGAAGTGATGGATATGAAAAATGAGAAGTCGCATTTTATTTCCTTATATCTATTTGAAAAGATGAATGAATGAGCGGTTCTTTCATATTTGCCATCATTTTATTCTTGTCTCTGAATAAAGCGAAATTTTTTAAACCCACGCAAAAACTGATAAGATGTTTTCGTTTAAATTCTTTCATGACTGCCGTATATATTACTATTTTAGTTGCATGTCGATGTAAGAAAATATATTTTTTAAATATGTTATCTTAAAGTTGTCATCGCAAACAATAACCTATCCAAAAAAGTTAGAATGACAGTGCACAATGGTGTTCTTCTACCGACCCTTATGTATGGAAGCGAAGCATGGAACTGGCAAAAGAAGGATGAATGTAGAATAAATGCAGTAGAAATAAGATCTCTTAGACGAATGTGTGATACTCTGTGTATGATAGAGTGTCGAATGAAAATATAAGAAGTGAATGCGGTGCGAATGATGGTGTTACGTACAAAATAATGAAAGGATCATTAAGATGGTTTGGACATATGGGAAGAATGAATGAAGAAGGAATGGTAAAAAATAATGTGTTAACGATGTAAATGGAACCAGTCGGCCATGTGAGGAGTCAGAGAAATCGACGCGCGTGCATGACACGATGTATGAATGTTGAGGAAGCGAGAGAAATATGTCAGGAAAGAAAAGTGTGGCAGTCCATTATTCTTCCTACCCCTTCGGGGAGACGGCGTGATGGTTAGTTAGATAGTTAGTTAGTTATCTTTTACTATAATACATAAAAAATCTAAAAGTCAAATATTATTTATCGATTATAAATGTTGAAAATTAAAGGAAATCGAATTTTCTAAATCTTTTGTGTTTTTGTTTAATTTTAATTTGATAAAAAATACGAATATCAGCTTTTAAATTATCAATTATCAATTTAAATAATGAACTATTGATAATAAAAAATACCCTTATATTCTTGTTAATACCACAAGGCGATATGTATCATTCCAATAAAAAAAAATTATACTCCTAGAGGAGAGACGTTGTCATTCATATTAAATAAAAAATGCTGTACTGATTTTAAAAAAAAAAAAAAAAATTATTGAAAAAATAACTTTTTTTATTATTATTATTGTTAAATCGATTAATATCCCGTTTTATTAAATATAAAGCAATATTTACTTTCAAAACACGGTTAGGAAATTAATACATTTTTCTTTAGTATTCTTATTTTAAATGTGATATAAGTTTCGTTGAAAAATTAGCCGCTTTGCTAAAATCCAACGCTTATTCGCATTAGTTCCTTTTACTCTGCGATCTGATTGCCTGTAAATGTGTTATGCCAAAAGTCCAGAAGAGCAGGCACTTGATTGGCAATTTAGCATTTAATTTAGAAGCAAATCAAATACTCTGAGCACATGTTTGTTCAGCTGTATTGGAATGCACACACCAGTATGTTTGTATAATATCAAACTGCACCCGTATAATTGAGAATCTACCGTCGCCTGTGGAATCGGGTTGGTTAATATAATATCGTAGTCGTTCCATAAAGTAAAACTAAAAATAGAATAAAAATGAGTTTAAAATAATCAATATCTATACAATTTGTTTTTGAATGTATACAAATATTTGTAGACAATGAAACGTACCTCCTCGGTTAGCACGGAGAGCATGGTTTTTAATCCTCAGGGTGGTAATCGTGAGATTCTTTTCGGTATATTATTCGATTCAGGGACGGGTGTAAATATAAAGACAGTTACATGGGATACATTAAGGTTTATTATCTAGTTAACATTATAACAATAATCCAGAGGCTAGGGATGTCGTACGAATACATAAAAAAGGCACATGATGAAAGAATGAAGAGGCTGTTTGAGGTGATTCCTCGATGGCGTGCTCGTCAGGACATCGACCGGTGACGTCGTCCGTAGACGTTATCAGCGACGCTGACCAGAAGATGGTGGGTCAGCAAATCAATATGTACGAGGTTCCCTAACCTGTTGGTGCTGTCTGAAGCGGCGTGAAGAAGTGGTCCTCGCAGTTCCGCTGGCTGGTGAGGTCAACCACGTTGTCGGGACATGATGTGCGACAACACGTGGGCGGCAATTTCGGGAGCAGAGGATGGCTCGGACCGTGGCGGAGGGAATCAATCGCAGACGCGCGGACACATGACGCACATGTGTAACCAATGTGCGGTCTTCGATATGGATATTATTATTAGTATTCTACCTGATATGATGGGAGAAAGGCTGAACCATTGCTGGTCCAGCCGGATGCAAACAGATTAACGTTTCTCCTACATCGTGGTGGTAACTGGACACTGGCAAAAAAACACAAGATGGCGGCCTACCCGCAACGGCTGACTAGAGGGAAGAGACGGGCTTCTGCCTCGAAGCATAGAGTACCGAAAAAGCAGTGATACCAATTGGGAAGGCGGCGGTGGCTCACAAGGCGAAAACAGGAGAAGTTGGAAATGAATTTCGAAGAGGTACTTAACTGGGGAGAATTGGGGCGAATACAGTGGCCGAAGAAATCGTAATGATGTACCATTACAACAAATACTGGTTTTTACCCATTGCGGGTTAATCATTTTTAAGGATTAATCGTATCTCAATAGAGACGAACTCAGGCCAATGACAGGTCATAAGTCCTGTAAACGCCTCGACCACCATATTCTGTTTCCAAAAAACAATTTACATCTTCGTCGTTATTGAGATACATTTAATCCTTATCAATATATATATATTTAGATACAGGTCCTATCCTCTAGAACTGTATATTTTTTTTATTTAATTTAGATTAATAAATAGTTATGACATCCCGTTCCCCTTCACCGTCCACCTGGAAGACCACCGAAGAGATGGAGGGGTATTCGGACATCATTATCTCAGAAGACGTGATATCTATATCTTGGATCGTTAGATATATTATAAGAAGAAGAATCATTAGTAAAATTTATAGATAAAAAATAATTAAACACTCTGTTTTTATTCTTCTTTCAGTGCCGTGTAAGGTTCCCCCAACGTTGGTGATCACTGCAGCAAATGCATCTCTGTCCTGCGCCACTTGGAACAGGTTCTGAATTCTTGTCATTCCTGTCCATTGTTTTATGTTCATTAGCCAGGACAACTGCCTTCTACCAACTCCTTGACATCCCTCCACTTTACCCATTAATAACAGTCGAAGGAGGTGATATTTTTCTCCCCTTAGCACATGACCCAAACCTTTCTAACTTTCACACTCGACAACAGCTCTCTATTGGCTCTGGTCCTCTGTAGTTCGTCTGCATTACTGACCCTATCGGTCCACGTTATACAGAGCATTCTGCGGTATATCCACATCTCAAACGCCTCCAACCGGTTCATTATATTCGATTTTAAAGTCCAGGTTTCCATATATTTATAACATTTCAGACCATATATTTATAACATTTAATCATTCTTTCAAATGAAGGTTTTCATTTTATTAAACTAACTCTGTATTTAACCACGGTAATTATAATTGATGCCAACTACAATAGTTTCGCTTGGACCCAAGCTTCGTCGGGACAGTATAATAGTTATTATGCTGCCCTGATGAATCTTGGATCCAAGCGAAACTAGATGCATCAATTATAATTACCATACCGTGGTTAAATACAAAGTGTTTTATAATTTTATATCTATAAGTTTAAAATATCTAACCACAAAGTGAGTGCTTCGTTAGCAAATTTTAGAAGTAATCGGATTTTACAATCTTTAATGTCATATTAAATGATTTTAAACAGTTTATGCTTTGCTTCAAACACGGGTTACTTACAATTTTTTTTATATAGACAACAGGTCCTTTGGACCCAATTACTGTATACAATTTATTTTTTTGCTATTATATTGATTCTCGTGACATATGATAGGTAGCCAATCTATCGCCATTATATTGTCACGTGAATTCTACACCAGACCAAAGACAATGTGACAATCACATTGCCATCGCCAGGAATCGAACCGAGGACCTTCGGTATAGAAGTCAGAGCTCTCACCACTCTGCCACGAAGGTCATCCACCGGTTTCGATTCTTATGGTTTCTTCAATGAACCAAATTTATGCGATATTATATTATAATAAAACGGCCTTCTTTGGAAATGATTAAATGATTTGTCTGGAAAGCATATTTACTAAATACCTTAATAAAATATTACGCAGATATTCTTAGAATGCTATGAATAAGTAATCTGCGATAGAAATAAGATTCCAATCATTAAATGGTTATTATTGTTTTAACGCATCCCAATTTTTATTCTAAACAAACATTAATAATTTAAAATCATTACAGAAAACATATATTTACTATTTAAATTTTACGTATATATCACCTTTAGCAGACATGAGGCGGTATTTTACATATTTCAAAACTTGTAGTATATTTGCGAAAAGCTTTATCGAGAGACTACAAGAAATGTTGTACCCGCAAAAGTGGCAAAGTTGAAAATTGAAAGTTGGAGATTGGCTATCAAAACCCCTTAGTGCATGTTCCCGGGGAGGCGTAGGCCACTCAAAAGGGCGCTAAGTAAGAGTGTACACGTTACCTTAAGTGTCTCAAGTTTACTTAAACCGACAAAGTTGTTTGAAACACTAATATTGACACAAGCGCTCAGGTAAGCAGGCCCACAATTCGCTTCCACAATAACTCGATCAAGCCCAGTGAAAACAAATGGATGATGTTGTTACACTCGCCGAATTAAATAAAAACTTGACACAAAAGTTTCGTAGAAAGACACCATTATTGCGTCGTTGCCAATTATCTTTATATTATTTTTGGCACAAATTACTTTTATATCGAACTCCACAAATTCTTTCCCGGTTACAGAAAATCTTTATTCTTGAAGTAAAATATGGTATTTTTAATTGAAATTTCTCGGTAGAGATTCATTTCAAATGACGAAAATAAAATAAATATTGATACAAAAATAAACGCCGTAGAAATGAGATCACTAAGAAGGATGTGCGGGAAAACGTTGTATGATAGAATACCGAACGATGAAATAAGAAAGAAATGTAAGGCACATGACTGCATCATGAATAAAATTAAAAAAGGATCCCTGAGATGATTTGGACATATGGAACGAATAGATGAAAGTAGAATGGTTAAAAAGTTGTACACAAGCAGCGTGAGTGGGAAAAAAAGCCGAGGATGACCAAAGAAAACATGGCATGACCAAATTAATCAATTACTAAGAGGCGGCCACATTTGAAGTCGGAACAATCGACGTGCGTGCATGGTACGATGTATGAATGTAGAGGAAGCCCGAGAGGTATGCCAGGACAGGCCATTGTGGCGATCCATCTTCTCTGCCTACCCCTCCGGGGAAATGGCGTGATGGTTAGTTAGTTAGTTAGTTAATACAAAATTTATTTATTATTATATATTTGGTGGGCTTCCACTCGCGTTTAACACCGACCGGTTTCGTCTTCTGGTCGTTCTATAATAATATGGTAGTTCTATAATTCAAGTATTTTAAAAATATCCTGAGAAAGTTATACAACAGACGTCGGTATATACCATTGATTCTCAAACCAAATTATTTTGCTTACCGTTCCCTTTTTTTGGTCCCGTAGAAATTGCATTTTAATGTTTAGCGTTCCCTAATCCAAAATTAGATATTGTGAATTTAGTGTATCCGAAGAAATTTTTTTTCGTAATCTATCTATTTCATCTTACTGTGGTATTATAAAGGTCTGGTAACTTAAGCCAATTTTCATGTCTCTTTTGGAGGGCGTTTTTTTTTTGTAGGAAAATAAAAAGGAATCGTTTCGGATATTTAGGATGTTTTTATTTACATATTAAAGATACAAAAAATATGTATTTAGAAAAAGTTTAATAGTTTATTATTATTATTATTATTGATCGAAGTTGGCACCTCGAAAAAAAAGCGCGGGGGTGGCCCCGGTGATTTTGGCTCTTGATGTTATCTGAAATCAAAAATTCTTGAAAATTCTTAATTTAAAAACGTGTCATTCTGGTCGGAACTACAGAAGTTAAATTTCATGGATGAATAACAAAATGGTGATCTTTGAAAAAAAAATCAGCAAAGAAGGGGTTGGAAAATAAAAAGTTAGGGGTGAAAAAATGCCTCGGTAGTTCCGACGAGAATGACATGTCTTTAGATTAAGAATTTTCAAAAAATGTTGATTTCAGATAACATCAAGAGCCAAATTCACCGAGGCCACCCACGCGCTTTTTTTCGAGGTGGCGTTTCGATCGATCAATAATAATAATAAAAATAATAAACTATTACATTTTTTCAACAAAAAAAAAATTTGTATCTTTAATATGTAAATAAAAACATCCTAAATATCCAAAACGATTCATTTTTATTTTCCTACAAAAAACGCCCTCCAAAAAACACATGAAAATCGGCTTAAGTTACCAGACTACTACCTAAAAACGTACTTAAAACACGTGTTCAAAGAATGGACACCTCCAGACTCCCCTATATTGCATTACATAGTCGGCCTCATGGGACTCGTTCTCGTGGAAAACCTCCTAAAGGATGAAAGGGCGGATGGGAGTCTGGCTCACAGGAGGATCAACACTTTGGAGAACAGACCACATAGGTCTACAACATGGAAGAAGAAGAAGAACCTTAAACACGTCTAAAATTATAATTGCTTATCTCATATGCTTACTAAACACGCAGAAACTAGCAGAAACGCGTTGTGAAAAATTTATATTGCTTTCTCTATTTTGGTTCAATAGTAATGAGATGAATATGAATTGCCAGTACGTTTGTATCTTTTGAAATCTCAACATTATTACGTTTTAAGGATTAACCTATTTTACCTCCGAGATATATAAATAGCAAGTAGGTAACTGCGATAACATCGAGGAGCTGGACTTGACTTGTAAAAAAAACAGTTAAAGCGTTCACGAACTATTTACTTACTGAAGGATGGCGATAAAAAGTTAATGGCTCGGAAAATGTTGTCTCTTGTCCGGAATGGTGAATGCAGGCACTATTTATTTTCTTGGAGTTTTTTTACGTGACGGACTTTGCCCGATCACTTAATTACGAGCAGGTTGGTATTTATAAAAATGTACAATAAACATTGAAACACTGCTTTTTCTTTACTTTTAAAGTAGCGGTGATCTAGGTGACAGAAAGATTGGCTTTTGTTCCAGGATACTTAGGCTCAATTTTGGACATGATTCGGTTCCTCCTTCATAATAATAACATATTATTTATATTCATTTTGAAGCATAATTAACTCTATTGGCTAATTTAATACATAAATCTCAATCCTTGTGAGATAAAACCAAACACTCAGTTCATAGGCTATTTATATAAAATGTCTTTACTTGTTGACTCTTTAGTATATCCGTGTCCTATAGTTATTCCTGTAATTAACATTCAAATATTGTTACATTCTTCATCTTCTATAAAATTTGTACATGATGATAATGTTAATATACCAACTGTTATAATTACGACTAAATAAATCAAATATTGGATGTGGGCCACGTGAATGTTGAGAAGTATGTCAGGAAATAAAATTGTGGCAGACCATTCTTTCTGCCTACCCCCTCAGAGAGACGGCGTGATAATTAGTTTTATAATCAACGTGTACCTTCATGAATTTTAACCGTCCTTTTTACCTTATTTTTTACTTTTACCTTACTTTACCACGAGAACTCGGCTGTGCTGGAGGATGTTGGTCGTTTTGTCCCCGATAGATATCTCCGACAGCGACAGCACAGTTTATTTTATCAACCGGCCGCCAGAACCAATCTGCCTCTGGTGACACCGGTGGGAAGAGCAATTAGTATGCAGGACGCGTCCCTCGGAGATCGACGTCTTTCATATTAGTGAAGGTACGTTCAGGGAACAAATAATCTTGACTTTAGAAAGTATCTTATCTTCCTAATGTCGAACCACCTCTAATGCGTTTCTGGTATTATGTTGTATGTATATAATATTTTACCTGTACTATATAGAGATGCCTTTAACATTTATGCTGTTTGTAATGTATTTTTAATATAAAAACTGATTTGATACGATTTTTATATTAAATATTAATAATTTTGTGTATCCAAAGTGTTTTCATTTTCGTGATCGGTTTTTTCACATTAATGTGGTATTATTAAAATGTACTAAAAAACACTTTACAAAACAGTTTTTTCCTATCTCGTGTGTTTATTAAATACGCATCCAAACCTTGATGACATTTATATCAAAGTACGTGAACAAGTCAGTACAGCCTTTGCCGTGTCAGGGTGTCTGAAGAATCTGGTCTGGAAGAACAAGCACATGCGTATCGAAAGCAAGGGCAGAATTTATAAGACCTGCGTGCGACCTATCATGACGTACGCTGCAGAGACGCGGGCCGATTGTGTGCGAATCAAGGGTCTACTAAGAACATCTGAGATGAAGATCTCCGAGATCGTGTCCGTAACGCAGATATAAGAAAAACTTGCGAAATAGAGGATATCGTTCTGTGGAGTAGATCCAGAAGAAGATACTGGAAGGATCATGTATCCCGAATGGATAGTGACAGACTAGGGTATACAGCCGCTTATGAAATCCCCTCCGGATACCGCCCACCTGGAAAACCGCCTAAGAGGGACAGTTGGACCTCATCATCGCATGAGACATGATTTCTGTGTCACAGATCGTCAGATCTATTAAAAGAAGAAGAATAAGAAAAAGCATCCAAACATGATGCCAACTACAAAATAATGTTTGTTTAACAGTGTAAGTGCATCTTGAATTAAATAAAAGAAGCAGGCTCGAGGGAGGTGCCGTGATATGGAGTCCTTATGAGGCTCAGTATTCTCTCATGTCGGGGAGGGTTCAAAAGAAATTCTTGAGAGTCTTCTATATGAGAGAGTACGGGGTATATTCTTGGCTCTATCCAACGGCATTTCTCTTGGGTAAGCTGGGGTATAACTCCCTCGAACTGAGGAGGGAAGGATAAATGTCAACGCATTTTTTCAAACTAATACGGGGCTCTATTGAGAACCCCTTTGTTCTGGAGCAGATAGGTATTTTTGTTCCTGATAATTACCTGCGACAGCGCCGATGTCAATTGTTCTTTACTCCGTCACGCAGAACCAACCTGCCTTTGGTTAAGCCAGTAGGAAGAGCAATTCGGACGTTGAATCAAATCTTCGTGGATTTGGACATTTTCAGTGTCAGTGAGGCGGTATTCATAAAAAACATAATAAAAATTCTGGAAAGAGTACTGCCTCACTGATATTTCGGTTCCTTCTGATATGTGTGATTTTTTGGTTTCATGTTGTTTTATCTTTGTCTTATCTTTGTAACACCGTTTTTTGTCCAAACGAGTCGTTTGTTATGTCTCATTTGTGTATTATGAATAAACAAATAAATAAATGAAATTAAGAGATAAATAAGTTAGTTCGTTGTTGGCTTCGTCGCTCACTTCGACTAACTATCACTAGAATATAGTAAAAAGCTTCCGAAACCATTTAGATCTAAAAAAAAAACAATGAAATAAAACTAAATATAAATTTGATGATTATTTTTTTACTTTTTGTGATAACTTGTCCATAATCGTACACCTACATTTTATTTTTATTTTATTTTTTACTGTTAATATTTTTAAAAGCACGATTTTCTGCGAAAATGAAGCTTTCCTTCAGGTGTGTCTAGTTAGAGATAGATATTTCACATTTCTGTTTGTATAATCGCTTAGCTACTGAAGCGAAAATCGTTCGTTTTTTGCTAAATTATGCAATCAATTAGCAGCGTTAAAGTTAAAGCGTTTTCAATTAGAGACACCTCTCGGCCAAGATGAAGTCGAGTGAGACTCAAAGCGAAGATTCGCTCGTATGTATATAGAGGAGGTCAAACCGCAAACCTGTGGACAGCACCAACCTGTGCTATATATACAGTGTAAGCAGTAGCGGTCCTCATGCATAGAACAAAAAATGAGCTCCCCTCTCAAAATACTATTTTATAATAATATACTTTGGGAATTAAAAAAACATTGTTTAAACCACTTTTGAATAAAAAAAATATTAAAATACACGTCATGTTTCGGAGGATACCTCCATCTTCAGGTGTAAAAATATAACAAAAACTAAACAAAGAAAGACTAATAAAAATGCATTTAAAATTCAATATTATAATTCAAATTTAAAAATGAAACTGGGCCATTTGTTATAAGTAGGTACTAACAATTATTTTTTTAACATTAAGAAAGTTTTTCAATTTCCTAACAGTAAGAAATAATAAATAATATTAAATAATATAATAATAATACACGATGATAATATAATTTAGGAAAAATTGGAATTTAGAAAAAACATACATAATTTATATAGAAATTAATAAATGATTAATTTGCAGAAAAAACATACATTAAAAAGACATAATTTATATAGAAATTAATAAATGATTAATTTGCATTTGATTGGGAATGGGAGCTTGGGAGATTAAATGTAGACAAAGTATTTAAGGAGAAAGGAGTAAAAGGAGGAATCTGATTATTAATTGTATTTTCACTCAATTTCACCGACTTGAGGATTCCAAAATTTTCAAGTTTGATGGAATTCCACAGTGTTAATGCCTTAACTTTCAATAAGTTTATTTTATAATATATAACAAAAATATTTCGATTCCAAACTATGCTACATTTTTAGGAGACTTGAGTATTTATTTAAAATATTGCACCTTAAGGCTACCTCCATATATATTATATGATTGCTGGTGTGTTGTGGATAGTTCTCTTCTTTAAACATGCATCTTCTTCTTCTTCAAGTGCCCTGTCGGGTTCCCCCAACGTTAGCGACCACCTCGGCGAACCTGTCCCCGTCCTGCGCCACTCGGAACAGCTCCTCCACACTTCGGATGCCGGTCCACTCCCTCACGTTTCGCAGCCGAGACATCTGTCTCCTACCGGGCCCTCGGCGTCTCTCAATTTTCCCCTCCAATATCAGTTTGAGAAGGTGTTACTTTTCCCCACACAGTACATGACCCAGATGTGAAATCTTCCGAACCTTGATAGTTGATAACAGCTCCCTGTCAACTCTAGCTCGCCTCAGGACTTCGGTATTGGTAACCAAAAAATATGCTTGAGCAAACCAAAAAATACATCAATTGTAAAATTAATAAACGATTCGTTTAACATCTTTTGCTTTATCATTTATATTTAACTGGACGCATATAAAATGACTTTTGGACTCAAAAGAACACCATCTTCACTGCCCCTGTTTTGATTTGTATAATTTTAGAATAAAGTATTCACGAGATAGAAGATGAATCGAGTAACAACTTTGCGTCTCAAGTCGACAAACTTGCGGAAATAGATCACGGCCCACCGCTGGATGCAGGGTACAGGGTGCCTAGTGTGGCACGGACGCGCTGTGATGAGAGTACTTTGACTTAACTACACGGTGATTACCATTTATATTGGTCTCTTTTCCGTCCACGCCGCTCTCAGTTCTTGGAGTTTTAATGAATAGGGTGTGCGGCAATGTATATATTTTGTAACGCTCCAATCAACATCAAAAAGGGTAACTTTCGGTCATCCCATTTGCTGCTGGGCTTGGCGGATATTATATGGCCAATATGCGAGTGTATTACTTTCGGCCCGTTCGGAAAGTGATCCCCGAATGGTCAATGCTGGATCCGAACCCTCCTCAAATATGCTAAAGTTGGCAAGATATTGCCCAACTTGTGTTCTCTCCGAAAATATCTGATCTTTAAAATACACAACTCATTTAGAGATATTAGATACATGACTGGAATTCGACAACAAGTTCGTTTTCTTGTAGAACCACTTTCATTAAACGTGATGCGAGTTGCCATTTATAAAATCTAGAATTCATAACGCGGCCCTTACTCCGCACAATATTTTAAGAGGCCTATGGGAGGATACCCTCATCATATAAATACCTTATTTTTATTGAAACTTTTTGTACACACCAAATATAATATTTTTACACTTTCGTTAATTTGTAAGAATTTTAAATGTGCTAACTAAATTTCAGCCCTTTCAGCCCAAGTTACGATATGTAAAAATATCGTTTTATTGAAGTTATGCCGATAAGCTAGTTGGAATGAATAATAAAAATAAAATAAGAAAACAATGTTAACAAGTAAAAATATAAGAAAAAATATTTATTAAGCTCTTGTGTTCTTTGTTTGAACACCACATTATTTTGTTATATCGAATCAACCGGTTTCGCTCCCCTAAGAGCTTCGTCGAGATTACAAAAACAAACTGTCATATCTAAATCAGTAAAATTATATTAATACGTTATTTTTAATAATACAATACCATAAATTTGGTGCTTTGTACGTAAGTATAAAACTATAAAGATAAGTGTTCTAATTGATATAATGAAAATCTTCCTAATACTTTTTCGCGGAAGGTATAGGCAAACACGGTTAATAGGTTGAATCAACAAGCTGTATAAAAAGACTCCGACCGCATACTATTCAGGGAGAGAGCACTCGATAAAAGCACTTTGGGGCGATAATCGAAAAAAAATCAATTGGATATCACAGCAATCACCCCCAGTTCTCGAGTGGAGCCTTAATAAAACACCCCCAGGCCCGCCTCGGGCAGTGGGGACTCGTTATCTGTTTTAAGGACAGCTGAAAAAGTCGACACTCCTCGCGCGCCCATGGAGAACGGAGTGGAGTGCGAAGTGCGGGCTTTTAGCAGTAATGGCCGCGGATGACAAACAGTTGACTCCCCGAGTTGTTATATCACATATTACATTAACTACACATGCGGCGCTAAATGATGTTACCGCGAAGCGAGCAAAAAATGCGCCGGAGGTTTATAATAATTATCGCATTTGCAAAAAACCGACAAATTATTTAGAAAACAGCCGCGCTTTTCGGACAAAATTTACAGGCGCGTCCAGTTTAAGCCCCCGTGATTAATTACAAAATCTTGAACATCTAATTATTTTATGTTTATCCCTAGAGGCAGCTTCGTGTTTTAATAGGAAAATCTGATATTCTGTAGTACTACTAGGGAACCTTTACTGAAAGTTTATGTGTAAACTGTAGCTGAAGAACAATATACTCGTATTCCAAATCTTCCCATTATTTTAACAGTGCTTAAAGCGCACGCTATCGAACTGAAATATTTTACGTTCTTATTAACTATGATGATTCTTATTGACGAATGATGGTGTTATGAACAAAATAATGAAAGGATCGTTAAGAAGGTTTGGACATATAGAAAGAATGAATGAAGAAAGAATGGTAAAAATAATTATATGTTAACGATGTAAATGGAACCAAAAATAGAGGAAGACCGAGGAAAACGTGGTACGATCAAAGAAATCAAATATTGAATGTCGGCCATGTGAGGAGTCAGAGAGATGTATGAATCGAGAGAAATACCTATGTCAGGAAAGAAGAGTGTGGCAGTCCATTATTTCTGCCTACCCCTTCGTGGAGACGGCGTGATGGTTAGTTAGTTAGTTTTATTAACTATTAATATTAAAATATATTGTAAAAGTGGGTAAAAAAGAACTCTGAGTGATTATTGCATTAGGATAGTTACAAGATCAAATAATCTTCTCTAACAGGTTAATAGATTCATAAAAATCCTACCATAATATAACATTTTCATAAATCAAACGGGATATGCATCTAGGGTGCACAGTAAATTACACGCTTGTTATTCGCCAAAGAAAGACGGGCTTAATCTATGCACCGAGCAGCGCTTCAAAATGTGAACTGATTCTCAATTTTTAATTATATCAATTTTGGCCTTCCCGTTTATCCTACAGATTTTACTTCACCTTCCTAGAAGTCTTCTCCCGTTCTCTTCTTTCCCTTTGCCGTTTCCCATCATCTGGCGTAGGCCCTCCTCGTACGAAAACGCCAAACTTTCCTATTTTGACTCATCTCTACTGTCAGGTTCTCGCATTGGAGCTCCTTTTCCATGTTGGCCCACCATGTTGCCATTGGGCGACCTCTTCTTCTTGGTTTTGTGGGAATGCTGAGGGCTTTTTGGAAAATGTGCTCGCTGTCTCTTTGCATCACATAACCGTACCACCGGAGTCGAGATTCTCTTAATTTTTCCGTTATTGGGGCAACTTTAAAGCTACCCCTCACGTATTCGTTCCTTACGTAGTCCAGCCTTGTGACGCCTCCAGCCCACCTCAACATTTTCATCTCGGCAGCGTGGACTCGACTTTTGTTGACTTCTAGAAGTTTTCTTCCGTTAATTTTTTTTTATATAACGTTTAACCATTCGATTTTAATATATAATATTTGTTCCATTAGTCCAAACGATCTAAGTAATGATATCTTTGCTTTATTTAGGACGCATTCATTAACCTCACATTCCTTTTGATTGTTACGTTCAGTATTCTCGCTACAGCATCTTTGACCGTATTAATAATTTTAGTTAAGATTGATAAGGATGAATGTCTCAGTGGGTTTCTAAGGAGGTTTCCTTGGATCCCGGCGTATAAAGTTACGGATTCACAACTAATTTCGTCCGGGCTCATAACCTTACATTGTGCTTGTAAACTAACTAACTGAACATTGTACAAGTACATATTATTTCAAACAAGTTTATATAAACAAACATAAGTTCTCCTTCAATTAACTATGAAACCCACACCGGTGGGTATATATGTTTTTTTTATTTAAGCACCAACATCTTAATTAATATAAATGAAAACGTCTGTCTTCTAGAAGTTTTTTTTACAGAATGACATGTTTAGCCCTTCTAAGGTATTATCAAATGACATTTGCCTTAGAAGGGCGAAATATGTCATTCTATTAAAAATTTAATAAAACTCCTAGAAGACAGACGTTTTCATTTATATTAATTATTTAATATGGAGTTTTACGTCATAGTTCAAGAAACAATAAATTATAAATTTTATCTTGATATAAACATTGAAAAGAAACTAACTAACCATTATGTCATTTCTCCGTAAGGGGTAGGCAGAAAGGATGGACCGCCATACTGTTCTGTCCTGAGCGTACACCTTTTGAGCGTCCTCTACAAACATATACGTAAAATGCACGCTCGTCGTTTTTTTTCAACAACGAATGTGGCCGCTTTTTGGTATTTCGTCTTCCACTGCGTATCCTTAGTCTTCCACAACTTCTCTTTCCATTCACACTGCTTGTATACAACTAATATTTAAGAAAGAATATGTCAAATAATTAATAGTTTTATAATATATTATAAACTAACTAACTAGCTAACCCTCACGCCGTCTCTCCGCAGGGATAGACAGAAAGAACTGATCGCTAAACTTTTTTTCCTGGCATACTTCTCTCGCTACCTCAACATTCATATATCGTCAATTTATCCGACTCCTCGCGTGGCCGACATTTAATATTTGATTAATTTGATCGTGTCACGTTTTCCTCGGTCTTCCTTTATTCTTGTTCCATTTACATCAATGATTCCCAAAGTGATGTATATAGACCCCCAGGGGTCAACGACAACTTGCAAGGGGTCTACGACAACTTGCAAGCGGTCTACGACAAATGTGAAAATATATGGGGGTCCACGAGATGGTTCAACTAAATTGAAGCCGAATATTGAAATGAATATCGAAAACGTGAACGACCTTTTTTTTATTTAGCTCATTTGGGGAAATCGGAAGATCGAAATCGTCGGCGACCACTTTTTTAGCTCATTCGGCAAAGATCGGACATTCAACCGGAAATTTTTCCCCAACCTAAAGAGCTAAAATAATTTAAAAAAAGGTCTACAACGAATTTCGGCTTTTTTGTTTCGGATTTTTTTTGCCCTGAAAAAATAACAATTTTACGAAAGCAGTGGGTCTACACAAAATAGAAGAAATCGGCAAGGGGTCTACGGGACAAAAAAGTTTGGGAACATCTGGTTTATATCGTTAATTAATATTTATTAATAATACTTTCTTTAGCATTCTTTCTTCATTCATTCTTTCCATGTGACTAAACCATCTTAATATCCCTTTCATAGTTTTGTTATATTGCACGGCATTTAACATAAATATATTTTATAATTTTATTTCCGAAAATTAAGCTTATACTATATGAACATAACATGTGCTACGTAGGTACAAAAAAAGTCTTAAAAATTTCAGCATTTTGTTTGAAAGTCAGTTCACAGAATCTGTAAGTTTGCTTGTTATTAGTTAATTAAATAATCTGCGCCTGCTATTGGCTTAATTAATCGATGTCAGATTGTATCGCAGGAAATGTTTTGAAGAAAAATTCTTAATGATTAATGCCGAGTGGTTTTGATAGCCCTCTTCTTGGTTCGACGATTTAATTTCTCAGCTTTACAAAGTTAGCTAATTTCTCGAAGAAATAATAACCGCTTTTCGGACATAATTAGGCGCATTCTTTTGTAAATATTATTCAAATAGTTAATGAACGCGAAAACAAAATCTCACCCTTGAAAATGTTGATACAATTAGGGGCTACTTGTAAGCAGAAGCTACATTTTCTTCTTCTTCTTCCTCAGCCTATTACCGTCCACTCCTGGACAAAGACCTCATCCATTCGCTTTCATGTCACTTTATCATGTGCAGATTGCATCCAGGTTATTCCGACGTGCCTGTTCAGATCATCCCCTCACCACCGCTACGGTAGAAGCTACATACTTCGCAAATATTATTTATTCATTATTTAAAAATATTATGATGAATTTTAATACATAATTAGTAAAAAAAAATAACTAACAAACCATTACGCCGTCTTCTCGAAGGGGAAGGCAGAAAGAATGGACTGCTTCACTTTTCTTCCATGACATACTTCCCTCGCTTCCCCAACATTCAAAAATCGTCATGCACGCACGTCGTATTCTCCAACTCCTCGCATGGCCAACATTGAATATTTGATTTATTTATTTGTTCGTGGCACGTTTTTCTCGGTCTTTCTCTATTTCTAGTCCCATTTACATCGTTCACATACACTTTTCTTATCATTATTTCTTCATTCATTTGTTCCGTGTGTTTAAACCATATTTGTGTTCCTTTCATTATTTTGTTCATAACTAGTTGTGATATAAAAAATATATCGCATTTTATTGTCATGAAATTTTTTATCTATGAATTCGTGACTCCTAGTCACTCGTCTAGGCGTCCTGAAATCCATATAATACCGAGTGTTCGAAACGTTCCATCCAGCCAATAAAACAGTTGTTTCCCGAAGCAATTCCTACCCTCCGGATTGGTACACGTAATTTTGTGGGCTATAAAAACTCTTCATTATTTCAAGTTTATCTTATATGATTATAAAGGAATGCTTACTTTGGAAATTTAAAGTATATCTTATGACGTTACGAGATTCGCCAATCATAAAAATAACTTTTCTTGATTACGAGCTAGTGTTAACCTGAACACAAAGGGAATATTTTTTATATAATTTTATATTAGATATTTAGTTACACTTTATGATTACACATTCAGTGGTTTAATCAAAACAAACTACAAAAAAAATAATTTTAAAAACCAACTTACCATTCGCGCCTTTTCTCCGAAGGGGTAGGCAGTGAGAATGAACCGCCATGCTGCGCTGTCCTGAAATACTTCTCGGGCTTCATCTACATTTATTCATTGAAACATGCACGCTCATCGATTTTTCCGACTTCGAATGTGGCCGCCTTTTAGTATTTGATTAAATTGGTCATGTCTTCCGCGACTTCTCTCTCCACTCGCATTGCTTTTATACAACATTTTAACCATTATTTTCTCATTCATTCGTTCCATATGTCCAAACTATATCAAGGATCCCTTTGTAATTTTACTAATGTATCATTTGCCTTACATTTTTTTCCTTTTATTGTTGTTCGCTATTCTTTCATATATCGTTTTCCTATACAACCTAAAACATAAAATTTATTATTAAATAAAATAGCGTGTAAAATATGTTTTAGTGTAAATTTTAATAAAAGTTTTCAACGGAAATCACTGAAACATGAAGTAGTAAAAATAATCATTCCAATTTACTAATGTAATTTAACCATAATCTGTTTAGAAAAAAATCTAGCTTTATATTTTTTCTGCACTTAATTTGATTTAAACAAGTCTTTATTATTTTTAGTTTCGTATTGGGAAAAAATAACATAAAAAACCCTCATCCTGTATTCGGCTTCTTGGATTTATGTACTTAAAGCACATTTTAAAGTGTGTGAATTTATAGAGGCGTGATAGATTAAGCAGTCAAATAATTAAAGTCGTGAGCGCCATATCTGATGCCTAAGAGCGTAATCTGCCTAATTTACGCCTTAAAATCCATCTACAGATGATAAAATATTAAAATGTTATTCGGTAAACTAGGAATATAAGATTCGCGAGCAGAGCAATTAAGATGAATGATAAATTGTTGAGATTTCAATCTCGGAAAATTTGTAAATTCTGAATATCTCGGTATACGTGCTCGCCCACAGATTAATCCAACGTGTAAAGTGTAAAGTACCAACCGAGCTAGGTACATTAGTTGAAAAGTTTGGAGAGGAGCGCTATATCACGTTTCATCAACTCCGCAAAAGTTGAAAGTATCAAGCCTGTTTATTTGCAAAATTAATGTTCATAAAATCTTCGTTTGAACTGGCGCTTCAGTTTCTCTAAGTTTGCCCCAAGCTATGAACCCTTCAAGTTCTGACGCACATTTTTAGCGAAACAATTTGTGATTAAAAAGAAAGTTAGACGGCTCTAGCCGGTAACATATTCAATCTGTATGTTAATTCAACTGAATACTAAAGCTTAAGTGTAAGTTAACTTTTTATACAGGTCGTGAAATGAATGAAATTTAAATTCTTCGAGCTTAATAAAGGGTTAATCTGCATAACTAAATCTGAAGGTTTCTTCCTCGATGATAAAAATGCGTAATTCGTCGGTTCATGGTTCCGCTGCGTTCGGCTCAAAGCCCCGGGAAATGTTTTATTGGAATTGTTAAAAAAGGCAATTTAGTCGTATTAAACCTGGTTTTCATAATCTCACAAACGAAAACAGGTCAGATATTTGGCCTAAAAATCTTAGAGGATATGCGAAATTTTACTAAAAATATTAGATTGATACTCTCAAATCCCATTTTTCATTTTTGTGAAATATGTAATCACAGAGGAAAAAAAGAAAGAAAAATTATCAAAAAAATAATCAGCAAATACAATAAATAGAAAAACATCGTTTGATTTTTCTTTGCGAAAAATCAAAATTATTATTTTATACTTATTGTTTATGGATTGTTTTAGTTTTGATTTTGTAAAATTCCCTTATAATTGATGGAGAATTTATTTTTATTCTTTATATTTAACTAGTTTAGTCTTGTTTGTACATATAAACTGCAAATATATTTTTCCCCGAAGAAAATAATTCTAATGTAAAAATATACTGTTAGTAACAAATTAGTAAATGGAAATATTATTATATCGATGAAAATTAAATTACGCAATTTGTCTATAAAATTAACATTTGGTTATTATTAAAAAGATGTACTCGTATATTTAAAAAAAATCAATACATGTTTAGTTTATATACTGTACATACGAGTATGTACATACATACCTTAGGTTTGCGTAACTGATGGCTTAGCACATAGGAAATATCGTTATTAATGAACCGAATATGATTCTGTTCGTAATTCCAGAACAGACTTAAAGACGGCTGAACAATAAACACACATGACATTGTTAAATGACTCAAGTTTCATTTTACATTAAATGTTTACGTCTGCTTTTCAGGAATTTCTAAATTAGTTACGCTGTTTGAAACGTGCTACAAACGCACGGCGGATTGGAAACTTCACAACATTATAAAATATTGTTATCTCTGGAGCGTTGGAAAATTTCCACCATTATTTTTGTACCTAAATATTTATACCTTCAATAGAATCCTCGATGTGTATAGTTAGAATATAAGCACGAAAAAATGTCATCGTATTTTATATTTTATTTTACATAATAACTTTTTGACATTATAATTTTCTTAAGATTACCGATAAACTTGAAGAGAAAAGTATTTGAATCGTGTGTGTTACCAGTTGCCACTTATGGCCTCGAACTGTAGCATTATCCAAACAAAGTACCGAGAAACTAAGAATGACCCAAAGGCACATGAAACGAGACATGTTAGGAGACAGTCAGACACTATACGGTGAAAGAATAAACAAAGGTCACCGACATCATCCACCGTGTAGCGACTCTAAAATGGCAATGGGCAGGTCACATAGCCAGAAACTCGGATGAAAATTGGACAAGAACACTGGAGACCATGGACTGCAAAAAAAATGCGGGGCGACTGCAGAAGAAGGAATACCTGAACCGCCACGTCGGCATAACCTGGACGCAGTCTGCGCAAGACAGAGTGGCGTGGAAAGAAACTCAATAAAAGGACAAATTTGAAATGAAGTGATAAATTTAAAGTATTCATATTTTCAATAATAACATATGAAATTGAAGCAAGGGCAAGTAGGAAGCACTACAGAAATGATCGTGTGAAGTACAGTCCTAAAGCTAGAGGAACCTGTGGATCAACTAGATTTGACGGAAGCCGTTGACAATATCCTTAATCTTAATTGATGACTGTTAGATGAATGATACCTTAGCCATAGTTATCGCCCAAATGTCACTTACTTCACTTTTGAATCATTTCAATCCAATCACAGAATAATTTTATCGTGTATAAATTACTTTCAATAAGAAATTAGTGAAACCGAGTTATATTAGGAACATATTGACCATAACCCCTATTACCGCACTGAAGCCAATCAAAACTGAAGCAAGGGTAGACATAGGCAGAAGAATTATAAGTTGGATTAGACAGCGATGGAGGAATTGGTACGGTGGTGCCCAAAGAATGGACACCAACACACTCCCCTATATTGCACTGCACAACCAGCCTCACAGGACTAATCCTCGTGGAAGACCGCCTAAAATATAGGACAGCTGGAAATCCACCTCACAGGAGGATCAACCCTCTGGAGATCAGACCACACAGGTCTACAGCAAGGAAGAAGAAGAAAAAGAAGAAAATTTTGAGTTAATAAATTACTTGCATGATAGCAGTACGTACGCACAGCTCGGGTAAACTACTTGAATGCTAAGTTTCCTTCTCAAATTCGGCGGTTGGAAAAATACTTTGTCTAAATAAAACCATAAAATACTTGGTACCGGATAAAACGTGAGCGAAATTTCCACTAATCCTTATAAATATTTACTAACGTCCCTGTGCAAAATTCATAATTCAAGGACTCTTGTCAAACAAGAATATTAGACCATGTATCAAAACTTTTAATTAACTTTTAAAAGTTAACACTGTCCAAAGAACCCAGAACCTGCGACATGTACAGAATACGTTAGTTCTTATTTTAACGTTTCGTTTCATATATTATGATAAATTAGTATTCTTCAATCGTGTTTTAAATGGGTACCAACACCATACACCAAACACTTTTATCTAGGCTGGAGACTTGTCAGAGATAACAGAGCAGATGTTGACAGAATAATAAATTGATATGCTGAAACATTAGTAAGCGAACTGTGATAGCAAAAATAGACAGCTAGTACAGATACCAGGAAGATGGGAATTCCGGAGCGCGCGTAAAGAGACTCTTGGCCAGGGTTGGATTATCAGCTCGGCTTGAATTATTAATTGAACTGAATTATTATTCTGATTAAACATTGAACCATACAGGTAAGTCTAATTCTACTGTATAAATTTATCGATTCCTCGAAAGCCATTTTTTTATTTTTTATTTATGCAATTTATAAATACGACTATACGTGAACGTCGAGTCATTCAGTAATAGACTTTTTAACGCCATTTGTTTTAAAATACTAGGCAATGACGCTGACAGTGAAATCTCCTGAAACACTGAAGAGATTTGAAAGGAGAGTTTTTCGTCGAATTTGCGATCCTGTGAAGGATGGAGGAGAGTGGCACATAACAAGAATTGAGGAATTGTGCAACATTTAATAAGCAAGAGACGGGCTGGACACGTACAAAGAATGCCTAATGCAAGAGTACCTCACAGAATTATAACTGGATATGGGAGGGTTAAAGAATTATAATACCCTGGCTGAGGAGGGAGGACGAAATGCAGAAAGATGCGGCACAGCTTCTACAAGTTAGTTACAAATTGTAAAACAGCGGCTGAGGACAGAAGGTGTTGAAGGCAAACATTGAAGAAGGTCAAGGCTCTATTTGGGTTGTAACATAGCGCCATAGAAAAAAAAAGTTTTTTTCATATTACCAGAAATATGATTTTGGACGCTTCTGTTTAAATTTAATAATTTTAAATCGGGTTGCCGCTTTAGACACAATGATATTTAAAAATGACTTCAAATAACATATGAAATCCACATATTGAAACAATAAATAACAGGTGTCTCCAAAGAAAGTTTATGTTTGAATTCAGAGCGTTATGTGGAGATGTTAGACGACTTCTTGGTGACTGAATTGCAAAACATTCCTTACTATAACCAAAGAATATAGTTCCAGTAGGACGGAAAAACGTCATACACGTCCAATACGTCTCTGCCACGAGTTCATTAAATTTTCCTGGCAAATTGGTCCCCAGGAGAGGTGACATAAATTGGATTCCACGCAGTCCCTATAGACTTTTTCCTGTGGGGTTATCTCAAATCTAAAGTTTACGCAAATAAACCGAAAAAAAATAATAATTCGAATGAAAATATTCTTCACAAAATGGCAGCCATCACGGAGTCTACCTGCCGAGCCGTCATAAATAGTTTTACTGTTCGACTAAATGAGTATCGCGAACGCGAAGGCTTACATTTGGAAACATTATTTTTAAGAAATAAATTCCCAAAGTGTGTACTTAAATAATTATTAAACATTTTTTTCAATAAACGGCATACTTTTTTTTTAATCGATCGAGAATATAATCTTTCTTTTGAGACACCTTGTAGACAACAGAAATATTATCATATTTTGCACTGCGTGAAGTACATTACATCATTCGTTATAATAGTCTTGAAATTAAAAAAAGGGTCGCCAAAGGTCGTAAAAATTAAAAATGGTGAACACATGGAATTAATGGATGACTGAAGAATGGTTCAAAAGTTGTATGCAAACAGTGTAAATGGAAAAAGAAGCCGAGGACGGCTGAGGGAAAAAATAATCAAATACTAAAAGGCGGCCTCATTTGAATCCAGAAAAATCGACTAGCGTGCGTGTTACGATGTATGAATATAGAGAAAACGTAAGATGTCAGGATAGAGTCGTGTGTTGGTCTATCCTCTCTGTCTACCCCTCCGAGGAAATAGCGTGATTGTTAGTTAGTTAGTCATTATAGCTTAAGTAATAAAAAAAAATTGAGAAAATAACGTTGTAAATACTTTATTGAAAATAATACAAGACAATATTAGAATATTTGAATAAATTAATATGTATAGATTAATAAAAAGTTCATATTTTTAGGATAATATTATTTTTATAAAAGTTTGGTGAAAATGTTTATATTTGAAGGAACACATCAAATTATGAAGTATCAAGCAGATGACTACTGGCAATGGTCCCTCTATCACATATTCATTATTTATTTAGCAGAAAAATAATTAAAAGCCATTTTTCACCGAGTTCCCGTATATGCTTTTGTTGCGAGGTTTAGATTTCTTCAGGTCGAAATTCATCCCGTCATCCTCTCCTCTGTCAATTGCTTTCAAGGCAGCCAACAATTTCTTCTTCTTCTCGCTGTTCAACTCGGTCGTGACTTTTCTAGTACTCAGCGAGTTATTATTCATTTCCGTTGCGGCCTGATGGAGAAGATTGTCATTCAAGCTAAGATTGTCCTCCAAAGTACTTTTGGTACCATCTTCAATTGGTTTTTCATTAAATATGTCAAAAATGACGTTGGTATTTGACAATTCATTTTCATCATTCGCCGCAGTACTCTTCACATCGATTTCACTAAGTGATTGGTTGTAAGACTCCAAGCTTTTCAAACTCAGATCGATTTCTGTGTTTTTATTTAGCAAATCAGAATCTTTAAATTTGGATGAATCGGTGACAGAACCCTGCGGGACGTGTCGGCTGAGCCTACTGGTACGCTGAGCCTCAATAGCATAAAACTGTTCATCTTGAACTGATTCTTCAGAACTTAAACTGATGTTTCCGCGGCTGTTCTTCTTTACTTCTCTGTACGTAACATTTCTTTCGTGTTGTTCGAAAGATGCGTCAGAGTCGTAGGATTGCTTTCTCATTTGTTTCTTCATTCCTTCAACTCTTTCCTTGACTTCGTCATCAGAACTCCTCGGTGGCTCGGTATCACTCTCAAAAAGCTTCATGTTTGGCATACCGTTTTTAATCGCCTGAACAATGTCATATCCGGATGATGGATTATCGAGAGCATTTGAGATCTCCGATTCGCCTTTGGAATACTTTTTGCCACTAATTTCATGATCTTCATTTTTGTTAGAGGCATTAGTTTCGGCGGGTTCATTATTTTGCATCGACTTGCCAATTACAGAAAACATTGACTTTGAACTTCGGCTTGATTTTAAGTTGTTGCTCTCAAAGGATGTCTGAAAAGTTCATAAAGTTAAATTAAATTACATAGCTCAAATAACAACACAACAAACAACTTAATTTTCTAACCAAATTATTACACTTTATCCTTCTGCAATACTTACTTGACTATCGGAGGAAGAATTGCCCTTCGCAGAAAGTTGGGAGGGCAGCATATTATGCTTACTCCGATTTTCTAAGTTGAACATGTTCAGAGATGACTTGCTAGTTGAACTTCCGATATTATTTATTTTCGGGAATATTTTCTTTGGCAAATTGGCAGCTATCACCTTTTCCTTCATCTGAAATAGTTATAACAAACCAACTTAATCCAAATATATGTATTCTTAGATCAGACATCAATTTTAACGCATAATAACACAATTTTTCATCGCTTTAAATCATTTTTGCGTGCGTAGCCTATTAAATAAATTTTATAAAAAAAACGCCATATTGAAACGGATGTCACTTGTTTTTACTGAAACATTACTTATTCACCACAAAACAGATAATTATAAAGTTTAAATTCGATTCGATAAATTCTAAAAAAGTTCTAATTTATCAAACCACTATAAAATATTCCAGCAATATAACCAAACCTAAACTAAGTTTATAAAAGGTTATCAGCTAAATAAATCATTGAATCATTACCTCAATTACCGATGACAGTTGATCCGAGTGGTTAATGGCCTCGTTCAGTTGCTGCTGTGTCTCCTTGTGTTTCTGCATTTCGGCATTCAACTGGTGTTTGTAGTTTTTCGCTTCCAAACTTATGCGCCTCTGGAGCGTGTTGATCATTTCATTTTGTTTTTGGATTTTTTCGTTCAACTCTGTAACTTGCGCTTGTAATTTTTCACGTTCGATAAGGTGTCTGTAATAGTCCAAATATGTATGTTCTTGTTAATGAATAAATACAACATAGATGACTGCCACATTGTCCAAACAAAGTGCCGAGAAACTACGAGTGACACAAAGAGCCATGGAAAGAGCCATGTTAGGAATAAGCCTAAGAGACAGTCAGAAACGATACGGTGAGAGAAAAAACAAAGGTCACTGACATCATCCACCGGGTGGCGACTCTAAAATGGCAATGGGCAGGTCACGTAGCCAGAAGCTCAGATGAAAAGTGGACAAGAAGACTGCTGACTTGGAGACCGTGGACGGCGTAGAGAAGTACAGGTCGACCGCAACTACGGTGGAAGGATGATCTGAACAGACACGTTGGAATAACCTGGATGCAGTCTGCACAGGACAGAGTGACATGGAAGCGAATGGAGGAGGCCTTTGTCCAGGAGTGGACGGGAATAGGCTGAGGAAGAAGAAGAAGAAGAGGTGACTGCCAGTTCTGTGACTGATTATTATACTCAATGTCTAAAATCCATTGTATTTTTTTCGTAACAAATTAATGTGCCTAAAATTGATGCGTACATCAATTGTAGAGATCTTTTATAGATGGCACGTTTCCACTAAGGCAACAATGAGCAATATGTGGCATGCGGCAAGGAATATATCAACACGCTGAGACATGTAGCAAGCAACAACGACGATTTCCACTTGTCGGTCCATGTTGTCTGACGCTTGCGCCATTGTGTAACAAAGATACACAGTGTCATAAGATGTCGCCGGTATTCAAATGATCGCGGATGAGTGCATCAAAAAACAGGCGACATGGAGAGGAATACCCAGAAAACAATCTTATCTATTGAATACTACACCGGAGTTGTGGAAAATTTCTTTCTACCTAGTACGAATGATCAATAGATGAAATACGTGATGCATAACTAGCTGCAGTAGCAAGGATCTCAATGTCAACAATACTCGCACTTGAACTAGGATCACACCACAACAATCTGCTGTTTTCACCCAAGGAGTGAGTGACCTTTTCGACTAGGTGGTCAAAATCTTGCCTCCTCGTACACGAGAAATGTTTGAACAAACTACCATCATTCAAAATAAGTTTTTCGTCAAATTCCTTCCAGATTTTCACGAATTTTAACAAATAAATCTCTGATCCACCACCTGGGTTTCTTCCGTTTTCATATTTTATTGCCGTTTGCAAGGATCAAATAAGCAGCAGCTGCCAGCAGAAGCCCTCTAATGTCAACTGGTGTTGAATAACATGAAATGCTTTTGCCACATGCCACAAACAACGGCAACAAAGCGACAACTGGCAACAGATTATTGGGCGAAGTTCAATTTGCAACAATTAATGATGTCGCACGGCAACATCTAACAACAAAATAACACGTGAAGCATGTTACATATTGGTTGTTGTTGCCTCAATATAAATGTACCTTAAGATTAAATTTTGAAATTTGACTCTTCAGTTCACAAATATCAGTCTCGAAAAATTATAGACTTAAAAAATTTTTACGAAAGGAATGAAAGTAGAATAAATGCAGTAGAAATGAAATATCTTAGACGAATGTATGTTAAATCTGTATATGATAGTGTCGAATGAAAATATAAGAAGTGAATGCGGTGCGAATGATAGTGTTATGAACAAAATAATGAAAGGATCATTAAGTCTCTGGTGACACCGGTGGCAAGAGCAATTAGTCTGCTGAACGCCGTCTCCTCGGAGATCGACGTCTTTCATTTTAGTGAAGGTACGTTTGAAATGTCTTTTGAGTAAATACACTGATTTGATTTGAAAATGGTTTGGACACATGGAAAGAATGAAAGAAGAAATAATGGTAAAAAAAAGGATATGTTAACGATGTAAATGAAACTAGAAATAGAGGAAGACCGAGGAAAACGTGACACGGTCAAATTAATCAAATATTGAATGTCGGCCACGCGAAGTCGGAGAAATCGACGTGCGTGCATGACACGATGTATGAATGTTGAGGAAGCGACAGAAATATGTCAGGAATGAAAAATGTGGCAGTCCATTATTTCTGCCTACCCCTTCGGAGAGGCGACGTAATGGTCAGTTAGTTAGACAAAAGCATATAAATATAATTTATGGACTAAAATAAAGTGAAAAGTTGTCTATAATTTTAAATAAGAGTTGTGCGTTTTTCAGTCCCAAAAATCTGGTTCAATTTGTTCACAATCAATTTTGTGGAAAATATTTAATTGTTTATTTAAAAATTCAATATTTGAATATGTGATTATAAATTATACATATTAAAACATTACGTGAAATTATTTTCCTTACGCTAACTAATTTTACAATAAATAAATATAATTTTATAAAACTTTTGTTGACTGGTTTCGGTGACAATACAGCTATATTTTTTTTACGTACCTACTTAATATTGTTGCCGAACTACTTTACAAGTATACAAGTTTTTGTTTATTATTTGAGGTTTATATTGAAAAAAAATTATGTTAACTTTTACTATGAAATTCCTATTTCCAATAAAATTTCGTGAAAGGTGAATGAAGAACGAATAAAACTTTAAAATTTCACTTAAAATGTTATTTTCAATTTTCGTGATGATATCTGACACGAAACTTGTTACTTTTATCAAAAGAAAAGTTTTAAAATATTTCAGAATAATACAACCCAAGTTTTTTTTTTTTTAAATGAATTATTGAAACTCTAATTAAAATAAGTCACTGTAGTTAAATATAAGTCAAATTGACATATTATAGTAGTTTTGAAGAAATATGAAATAAGAGAATCCAAAATACTTACGAATCTTTACTTAAAGCTAGAAGGTGTTTGTGTTCATCACTCAACTGTTGTAGCTCAAAGTCCTTATCTTTCAACCTCTGCGTGACCGCCCGGAACTGCATCTTCAACTGCTTGTACCTCACCTGCCAGGAGCGCATCTCCTCAGTGTGCCCGTTTATTAGTTTAGGGATATCTCCATTTGCGTTTTCATACCTGCAACAGATTCAATGTACACTATCTATCTCTCATATTTGTTAATGTTTTACTGGGGAAAATGTGGACCCTATATACGTAAATTAACATATATGTCTATATAAGTAGGTACTCTATAAAATTACAATAATATTAAACAAATTATAATGCACTTGTTTCATTATTGTAATGTGCAACATATTCCTGGTTTAATTTTTCCATTTGTTGTCAACTATTGCATCTGTATATAATAATAATACAATAAAAATTGTACGAGTATTTATGGGAGGTGGTTTTTATCCTAACATACAAAAGTAAAAAATATATATATTTTTTATGTAACATAACATTTGTTTTTGAATTATTACCCGACTTCCATAACAATAATAATTAGATATGGAACATATCAACAGGGACCCACCAGGCGCCACCCAGGACAGTCCTGGAGACGCAATACAAGAAAAGTTGACCCCAAGTAAATGGGATACATAGGCTAGGAAGAAGAGTAAAATATTGGTTATTTAATTGATTACCTCTGAAGTGCAGAATCTTGGCGCTTTTGTAAACTACGGAGTAGTCGGTTTTCATTCGATAGTTCCTGAAATAAAAATTAAAGTTGTTATTTGAAATTTCATTGTAGAAGTTCATTGTAAATAATGAAAACAAAAAATGTTTGTAAAAAATCTTTTTAAAATGTATATTTAGTTAAAATCTACTGATATTTGTGTCTTCAACCGGTTTCGGCAGCTCACAGCCATCTTCAGGTCACCAAAAGATGGCAGCAAGCTGCTGAAACCGGTCGAAGACACAAACATCATATACTTATTATACCTTCGTAGCCGAGTGGTAAGTGCATTCACTACCACCCTGAAGATTCCGGGTTCGATTCCCGGCGAGGGCGAGGGTAGTGTGATTGTCAAACTGCCTTTGGTCTGGTGTAGAATTAATGTGACAGTAAAATGGCGATAGATTAGCTACCTATCACATGTCACGAAAATCACTATGATAGCTATAATAATACCCTTTACATCGATTTGGCTCATGCTGTCATGATGTAAAGAGCGATTCAACAAAATAATAATAATAAAAATAATCAGTGGATTTTAACTAAATATACATTTTAAAAAGATTTTTTATTTTCATTATGTATCATGTAATAGTATTATATTTAATAATTAGAATTATATTGTATATTCCTACATAGTCGACCAAGACACCCCCTATGTTATAAATACAACACTATTTATTTATACCATTTTTATTATTGTGGTTTAAAAATAACAATAAATTACTTACACTGAGATGGAAATGAGCATCGGCTAGTTGATTTTGCAATTGTTTTACTCTGTGCTCCTTAGCAGATAAAACCCTTTTGGTTATAAACTTGTCTCCGCCTCTGTTGGTGTTTTGGGTCACAGAAAGCATCGTTGTCGAACTAAGTAACGGGTGAAGGATTTTCCTTTTGGAAAGAGCGCAGGGAAATTTCAAGGAATGTGAACTGTAAACGCTTTCCGAACTGTGGATTACAGAAAAAAATATTTTATAATAATGTGTAATCAAATACCACAGCTTTAACACATAAAAAATTATCTTTAAAATAAAAATGAATAATTGAAACAACACAACATCAATAAACTTCTTTTGACATTTGGAATACTAGCTTTCACATTATTCAGCCAAAGAAAATGAAATAAACAAGCTAATTTTAAAAAGCACTTTTCACAACATATTTTAACATTAAAATATCACCTATTATGCTACACAACACACCGCACATTGAAAAAAATTATGCGTTAAAGTTATTCCTTAGAAGACTGTAAAACAAAAATTCTTTGCAAATACCTTAGTAACCTATCTGCGGAGTGGTTCATCCGAGTGAAAGTGATTTAGAAGGAAAATAAATTCAATATTACAAATAAATAGGTGTTACAACAGCAATACATGTTCATTTAGTTATCTGGATACTAGTTTCATCATCGTAAATGTACACATAAATGTATTTCATGAGTAAGGCATATATATGTTTTAAGTGCTTTGTTTATCAATACTGAATGTGATAGAAATTCATTTTCACCTGTTATTTTAATTATTAATTGTACACTAAATTTTCAGGTATAACATTGATTACAAAATAAAAGATTTGAACTTATTAAAATTCTTTGTATATATGTCAACAAAATGTTACAATTTTTTATGACATTCCACTCTTAGGTTTCTTAATATATAACACAGGAGCTAGCTACCTCACAGATACAAACCTTTGTATGCATTTCTTCTTTTCTTCGGGAATCAAACTTAAAACGGACATCGCAAATAAAAAATAAAAATGTGGGAAATTGTGACACTTTTATATTGCCCAGATAGTTTTAATTTTTTTAATACCATGTATTTTTTATATTATGAAAAAAACAAATTATGTCACCACGTACTGAACATCACATTCAAGTGTGAGACTGTTATGCATATCTTAGCAACCGTTGCTAAGGAAGAAAAATTGGTCAATAACAGTAAATAAAGATTTGAAGTAGGTACCAGCACACCACATTGTTTACTTTCCCTAATTAGATTGCTTTCTATCCTTGATCGTGAATTATAAATTGGAAAAGGTTATTCACTTTAATGTGGATATCAGTTCAGGAACTTTTAAGCATAAAATATTACATGTGTTTTGATAAATAATTAATTAAAAGATGTCATTTAGTAAGTTTATTGATGTCTTAAATCGTTATTGTATTCAAAATAATATGTTAATACATTAAATCAGTTTTAATATATTTTTTTGAGAAACAGATGTTTGGCCTTTGACCCAAGTTTACTCTAAAGGTCTAAAATTTTGTTTCACGGATGGTTTCAAAAGAATATTTATATCTTGAATTTTAAATATTATATATTACAGAATGTCGTGACAATAAATAATAATCAAATTAACGGAAATGGACAGTAACATGATTTATAAATTATGTGTACAGAAGTTAAAAGGTTTGTATAAAAAAATAGAGGATTTTAATGTCAACAAACTGGAATATACCTTGTAATTTGAGTTCACCTTCCAGCTCACTAGAGAAATGACGGACTGTTCAGTCTCCTCTACATTTTATGCTTATGCTTTTTCACAAATTGTTTTTCAACATGACATGAACGACTTTCAAATTTTAATAGGTTTGGTCATGCTACATTTTCTTCATCAACTTACATTATTCAATAATTCTTCCACTAATTCTTTCCATGTGTCACAATCATCTTGGTGGTTTGTTCTTTTTTTTTAACAATATATAGGGTATTACAAACAATAACCAAATTATTATTCACTGTGCGAATATAGTCGAACTTAGTTATTACGAGTAAGATGGCACCGACTGAATTTATTCTTTATAAGCATCACTCGTTATATCAGAGAATAGGTAATGAATAAACCCATCACATCATGAAGTCATCATGAAAACATGAAGATCATGAAGTCACATAACATGAGCTCTAGGGATCGTCTCTTTTTTGCTCGGTATGCCCGAAAAACAGAAGTGAATAAATGTATGGAGAAAATCATAAACTAAGATGTTTCCTCATTACATCCGAGATCTCGCTATTTCCGTGATCATAATTACAGAGTTCAACTGTAATTCAAAAAAGTTTTTTTTTTTAAAAATATGTATATTTCAATAATAAATGTGACACATTTTAATAACAATAATATAATAATTTAACATTTTTGGTTTAATAAATATTATAATTATCCTAATAGTACAATCATTAACTTTTTTTGCTTTGCGTTGGATCAATTTGATTCTGTCTGTTCCACATTTGCGTATATAACGAATTATTATTTGCGATTAGTTGGGTGTGAGACCCTCGTTCACTCACAGATCCATTTTCAAGAACAAATATCTCATCCGCATCCATCACGGTGGAAAGTCTATGAGCTATGCAAATAGAAGTCCTGCCTTCTGTTGCTCTGTTCAAGGCTTGTAGAATATTCTGAAAAGACAAATAAAAATATGTATCATATAAATAATGAGAACATAAAAAAAGTTAATCAAATCAAATTCAAAATTCTAATTCTAATTCAAAACAATTCTAATTCAAATTCAAATCAAATTGTCGCGACAAAATATAATCAATTGTGATATTTATAACAAAGCTTTTTATTTAAACAGTCAAAAATTTATATCAAACAAACATTTAACATTCAATCAGAAAACGGTCCCATAAAAATAAGAATAAAGTGATGATTGTAGGCCGTAAAAGGGTCTCCCGCATGAAAAACTGGAGGGGATGGTTCAGGGAACAAATTATAGAGGGCGCCCCCGATGGGAATATCTGAAACAGGGGTGCGAGGACATGAATGTCACATATGTTTAGTTGAAGATGGCTGCAGAAGACCAAGCGCAGTGGAAGAAGAGACTGAAGATTTTGCTGGAATACAATCCATAGAAAAAACTACGAAGAAGAAACGGTCCCATCCTTCATATTAAAACAAACCAATCACATATTTGAATTCATAATAAAAATTAATTTTGCCCTAGTACGTTCACCCTTCATAACATTGCTTTTTGTATTTTAATATTTAACTTCACACTTACATGTTCTGTTAGTGAATCGAGACTTGAAGTGGCTTCATCAAAGATTAAAATTGGAGAATTTTTTAAGATAGCTCGAGCAATAGCGACTCTCTGCTTTTCACCTCCTGACAACTTGAGTCCTCTCTCTCCAACTTTAGTTTCGTATCCGTTTGGCCAATTCATTATAGAATCATGTAACTCAGCCATTTTAGCTGCAACTTCCACATCTGGTTTCGATTTGAGCAAATCTCCATAATGTAGGTTATACAAAATGGTGTCATGGAATAACACAGAGTCCTAGCAAAAATCCAAAACAAATGTTTTTACCAATTTAAAAAGATGTGTTGTTAATTAAACATTTAATCAACATCTGAATAGAATATTTGGAAAAAAAAGACATTTTTTTTTACCTGAGGTACAATAGCAATAGCTTTTCTTAGGCTTTCCATGTCTACTTCTTTAATATTTTTGTCGCCAACAAAAATTTCTCCAGATTGTGGTTCATAGAACCTGAACAAAAGTCGAACCATGGAAGATTTTCTGCAGATAAAATAAAATAAATATTACAAACATTTTTATATTATTTTATTTTATTAGAGAACAATCAAAATTGATTTGAACAAAGAAGAAGAAAAAACTTCATAGAATCAGTTTTCTCTAATGAGTTTTTAACTCTTTTATAAAAATACAAAAGATGATAATGAAATAAAATAATGTTATTTAATTATTATTGAAAATGAACTTCCATCAAGAGATTTCAGTAAAATCATTAAATTATCTTTAAAATATAAAGAACATACCCTGAACCAGATCCTCCAACAAAAGCAATTTTTTTACCAGGAGGAATAGTGAAACTCAAATTCTTAAATATAGGTTTTCCAGCTTCATATTGGAAATTGACATTTTTAAAAACAATTGAGGCATTAGATCTATCCAATTCTAGAGCCGGAGCCCTGGGCGCACTCTGAAAAATTGATAAATAAAAAGTTAGTCAAATTAAATTTAGCCATTTCTATAGACATCTAAATGACAATTAACACTTTATTGCGGGCAGATTAATTACAGATTAACCACATATAGCGGTCAAAATTTAGAGTGATGTAAAAATGTTATAAAAAGATGCAAATAAAATTACATATATAAACAAATCTTCGGCAGTTTCTTTCAGCAAAGTTCCCGAAAAAGGTATTCATACCCTTGCCGCCGGCTACCACATGTCCAGTAAACTATATTAATAATACTCTTCTGGCAGATAACGTGTTATTTGAATTGTCTTTTTAAATAAATAAAAATGAAAGTAAATTTTGAAGATTGTAATACAATTCAAAACATTTCTTTTATATTTTCAGTGAAGACGATTTTTTAAAATCTTTTTCTTCTTCTCCAGCCTTCTTCCCTCCACTGCTGGGTATAGGCCTGCTCTATTTTTCTCCACTAATCCATTTTCAAAAAATTACAAACCAAAACTGCACAAACCTGTATTGCACTATTGACTGTCATCAGAGTAAACATGGTCTGCATATCTATCAGAGCTTGGCGGACTTCTCTATAAACTGAGCCCAAGAAACCTAGAGGCACAGACAACTGGAAGAGGAGACCGTTGACCATAACCAAGTCTCCGACAGTCATGTGACCTGCAAATTTCAGTAGACAAAAATATCTAAATTCTAGTGATGATTCAAAACAAATTAAATGTATGATTTTATCATTATAATTATCATTATTCCTACCTTCGATAATTTGGTTGGCCGAGAGAATCATAATTGTGCTCAGAGCTGCACTGAATATAGCATTTTGGCCAAAGTTTAAAACTGCTAAACTAGAGGATGTTTTTAAAGATGCATCTTCGTATTTCTTTAAACTCTCATCATACCTTTGAAGTTCATATTTTTCATTGTTGAAATACTAAAAAGTGAAGATGAAAATTTGTTAATGTCTTATTTCACATGTTTACAAAATGGTATGTACATATATTTGAATTGCACTTAAATAACAATAACAACATTTATGTACTTTAAATCACATTTAAATTTTAAAATCTAGTTGAATCTATTTATTTCTTGATGGTTTTTTTTCTCGCCTGATAATATTTTAAAAAATTATTGAGTTTTTGTATTTTTCAAAAAAATTATATTGTTGAATATTTTTTAATGTTCTTACGTGTTGTAATTTCTTTAGTTTCTTTTACTTTATTTCTAATTTTATATTACATGCATGTGTTATTTATAAACAGGATAAAAATAATAATAGTAAAGGATCAAATTATATAATAAATATCTAAATTCAAAAGTTATCCTATAGAAAGAAAACATTATTCCACCTTGACTGTTTCATAATTGATCAGTGAATCAATGGCCTTGTTTCCAGCCTCGTTCTCAGCCTGGTTCATGTGGACACGGAACTGTGTCCTCCACTGAGTGATCCCAAGTGTGTAAGCAGAATAGATGAACACACATCCGAAAGACACACCTGGAAATCAATAAAGAAACTCTTCAGAAATTCTCTTCTTACTTACTTCAATTCCTTATCGAATAATTTGTGTAAAATTAAACTCACATTCGTGAAGTGTAATTAATTGTGAGGTGAGATGATAAGAAAGTGATGTTTATTAATTTGAAAACAAGTTGTCTGTACTTCACTATTTTTGTGGTTCCCAACAAAAAAAATAATTTAGGAACTGCAACTTGTTTTCATAATACAGTGGAACCCCGGTAATCCGACAAACGTTTTGCAGGGCAGTGTCGGACTATCGAATTTGTTGGATTATAGAGTACTGCCTAAGACCCCCCTATAGTCCGGAATTTTTTGAAAAAGAGTACTTTGTAATCCGAAAAATTACAGATCAAAATTATAAGATTCTATCTGAACTACAAATCATACTACATTATGTATGTCGAATTTAGTTAGTTAACAACACAATAGAGAGCTTATGTTTTATTATAAAATTAATGTCATTAATGCTACTTACAAAAAATAATAACTAAGCTTTACATTAGGAAAGAATTGTGTACAAAAATATAAATAGTTATTTTTCTTCTTCCGTAACAGGGTGCGCAGCTCTGTGGGACATAATGAAATTAGCCATCAATGATAAATAACGGTCGGACATTTCACGCGTGCCAACTCACGAACTGCGAAAACATGACATTTACATACCAAAATAATCAAAAACTATGAATAAAATTCATAATATGAACCAATCAATTTATGAAGCATGAAAATATTCATGAATTTTTTTTTTTGTTTAACATTGTTGAAACGCGAGACCAAAGCTTTGTTTCTGTCTTCTCAAAACTAAAAGTTACTTGTAGAATACATTAGTGAAGATAGGCATGTCGGATTACAGGGGGCGCCGGATTAGACAGGGGCCGTATTACCGGGGTCCACTGTAATGTAGAAAGTAAAGAAAAAGAAAAAATTTAATTATATATTTACCTGCGAATGCTAATCCCCCTTTAACACCTAGAATTGTTGAAACCAATGCCAGTTCAAAAATAGTTGGCACAATATTGAACACCATAGCAGTCAAAACAAAATTAATAGCTCTTGAACCTCTATCGATTGTCTAGAATAAAACATTGATATTATTATATGTATGGTATGTTGAGAGACAAAGTTTTGCTAGATAAAAAAATAATAATCAAGGTTTACCTTAGAGAGAGCACCTGTTTGTTTGGAAAGGTGAAAATTTAAATCTAAATTGTGCATGTGTGTGAACACATTACATGCCAGTTTTCGAATTGAATGCTGGGCCACTCGTGCAAATACTGCGTTCCTTAATTCATTCAATCCTGCGGCACCAGCTCTGGCAATACCATCTTAAAAATAAAGCAATCTTTGCAATTTCATATGAAGGTATCGTAAGTCAAAGTAGGATATTTTCTTCTAGTGGGAGATACTATTGACTAACATCCAATGAGCAAGCTTAAACTTGCCGTTCCAAGAGCTTGAGGGACGGTTGCCATTCCCATCAATGCTTCTCCATTCACTGCGGTAGCTTCGTTAATTCCGTCGATGGCGTACTTAAATATAAATGGAACTGTCACGTTTAACACTTTAGCTCCAACCAATAGTGACAATGCTAGTTTCACACGGGATCTGATGAATTCATCATCCTGTAAAGGATAAATATGAGCAGTGTGAGAGTTTTTAATTTATAATTTAAGAACACATACAAATTAAACAAACTTATACAATAACAAATATTGTATTGAGTACATGCTGTATAAGAATACAGTCGAAAATTTAAAAAAATAATAATTAAAGAGCATCCATCACTGATTATTTTATACTTATTATATTTTATTATGTCATCATTCTAAAATCTATATTATTGCATTGTTGAATATTACAAGTCATAAAATTTAACCATACCTTCCATTTTATTTGTTGTTGAAATTGAAAAACATTATTTTTGTGTACTGTAATTAATATCACCAAAATGACACATACATTTTATTAGTTTTCAGTTATCCTTCACTAGGATCATCCAATAAATATTTGGTTTAGTGTAAAGTGAGAAAAAAAATCTTTTAGTAATCTAGAAAAAATTTGGCTATCACTGAGATAAAATCTACCTTGGGCCATATGTACGCCATCATTCCTCGCAGCATGTCAGTTGAAGTAACGGGCTTCACCTCCTTGCCGAGGTTGACATCTTCTCGGGACAAAAAAGATGCACCTGGATGAAAGCAGTCTCTCTTTTGGATACCTAACACGAAGGGAGAGACCATGAGAGGGAGTAGTAGGGAAAGAGTGGAGCGAGGGGGCAGGAGGGAGGTGCAAGCGACTAGGTGAAGGAACTATGCAAAACAAATAGGGAAAAAAGCACTGCGATCATCCACTGTTAAAACAAACAAAAAAATCATAACAACAATAAATTAACATGTGTTTACATACAATCATGATTTTCAAATTAATTACAATGACTTTTATTGCATTAAGTGATAAATAGCATGCACAGATACAAATAGTTGTGTTAATTGGAGGTACATAAAAAAATTGTCAATAATATTAACCTTTAGGATGCTAAACAAATACATCATCATTTGCAAAAACATCAAGATATGCTAACAAAAATCATTTTTGCCATAAAGATGACACAAAAATATTTGAATTAAAATAATTTCTTTGAAGGATTAATTGTATCTCAATAGAGACGAAGATGCAAATTGGAAACAGAATATAGTGATCGAGGTGTTTACAGGACTTATGACCTGTCATTGGTTGGGTTAAGCGCACGCTTTATGTAATACAACATTCCCAATTTCACCCTTCTTACGAACACCTTTCTAATAATTTCTTTGAGATAAATAGTGCATCTTACTGGTACAAACAAGCAAGAGAGAAAGAGATACCGGGCATCCTATAGAGGGTCTGTGCGATATCTGTATACAAGTATGTATTATTATATTATTCTTTATTTTTAACTTATTTCTCATTTCATAGTAGCAGCCAAAGGGTATAAACAAAGGTTATTATTGCTTTAAATGCTAGATTTTCATAATCCTCGTCATTTTCCCAGAGGAGTGTAAATAGAATGGATAAAGCTTGTATGTTTTCAAAAATACTTAATATAGAGTTTAACATTGTCTTGTTTAAGAAACAATAAATTACATTATTCCCCCAATGATTAAGGTCTACTATTTTTTTAAATACAATGGATAAATAAATGGATATAAGTGAACCAAGTGGTACTATAAGTTATGAAAATTCCATTTTTTACTTGCAATTATTACAAAAAATTCTCCAGTAAACTAATGAATTAAAGCTCCCTTAGGTTTATAAAACATAATTGTGAATAAACTTCAGCATTTGTAATCATAAACTTGGTCTTTGGGATGGTATAATGATTAAATAGTATAACTTTAAAATTTGCATATTACATTCACTATTGCATAGTACTAAAATAACGTTTATGTTAGTAAGTAATACTGAAAAAAACTTAAGTTGATTGAGAAGAACTAAACAAATGAATATGAAAGTAAATTGTTATACAAATATTTTGGAACTTAAATACAATGCTATTTCATTACACAAAATACCTTCAATCAATAGATTTTAATGCAGAAAAACACAAAACCATCAGACAACAAAATAATACTCAATTTCGAATGTCTATTTATTTGTATTGATAAATTCCTTATGCATAATTTTATCAGATTTTTACTCTATTATTTGGTTTCAGTTTTAAAGTATATTTTTACTACATTAAAGGTGATTATTTACCTCTGGGTATTTTCAAATTATTTGCCCTCTTTCCTAAAACGGCTGCCAGTACACTATTCCCGTATTTAGAAGCACCTGTCTTACTACTGACTCTATTACCCCCATCACTGGATGTAGCTGTACTCTTATTCTGAAATTATGTAATAAATAGTTTTAAAATATCTCCAGTAACTAAATTCTTCCCATGAAAAAAATTACAGATAAGTCATTTTGTGATAAGGTTATCTAATGTCAAAACATATATTCAATTTAAACATCAACCCCGCGTAATAAAATCTACTCACCCGAGTATGATTAAAACAATAAGGGTGTCCGCAATAAATATAGGGTATAAATTTATACTGTGGTGTATAATATTTATGTTTCGATAAATAAAAATGATTGGGTTTATACATCAACCTTCGAACACCGTTGATTGTTAGTTGAAAAGACATATTGACCCAACCAACAAAAATACGAATAACTTATTAAATAAATCCTACATGTAAAGTTCACAAATCAATTGGGGGATAAATTGATTTAACGAGGAAAAACTATTGTTATGAAACATCGACCTATCAAGTGGAAAAACGACAAGAGAAAATGACAGGCCCACGTAAAATTTCTATGATGTGTGATAAAATTATTCCATAGACATCCGAATAACTTCGAGAAATCAAAATTACTGGCAGCATACCTCGTTTGACAGTTCTATTTTATTTTTATTTAAACTATCCGTTTTTGATAACGCAGGTTATGTGTACAAACCCAATGCCGTCTCAAAATCACTGGTAAATACTTTCAAAACAGAATTGACAAACTTAAATATCCTACATATAATACATACTATTAATTGTAAACGTGAAATACGGTAATATCACTTTCTTTTTACTGTATTTTTTTCACTTTTGCTACAAATAATGTGATTTCTGTATAACTTTTCATATATTTTTTTCCAGATTAGTTAAATATTTACAATAAGATTAAGTAATGGGACGAACCAAGCGAAAACGAATATCGAAATTGAGAAACGGAGGATATGGAATAAATTCTCCAGATATAATACACCTAAATAAATGGATAAAATCGAATGGATTTAAAACCTGTAAAACAATAAGACTGACAAATTTTAAGGAAACAGGACGCGGTGTGATGGCATTAGAAAATATTAATTCTGGTGATGTTTTAATGGAAATACCATTCAACTTAATTCTTAGTTTACACACTTTAGAAATCGATGAGAGTTTCAAAAACATATTTTTTAATGTTCCTGGGTTTATAAAGCAACTGCAGAGTTGTCAAGCAATAGTCTCATTTTACTTAGCTTATTTAAAAATTTGTAAATCTCCCTCATACTGGTCATGCTATCTAGAAACAATACCAGAGAGCTTCACTATGCCATATTTCTGTACTATTGACCAAGCAGCATGTCTAGATAGTAACATCATAGACATTATCCATTGTCAAAAATTGAACATTGACAAATCTTTTAGTTATTTCAAAAATTTGCTCAAGAATTATTCATTTATAAATGATAGTTTTTCCGCCATTTTTTCCGAGTTTTCTTTAGAACTTTACTCGTGGGCCTATTTTGCTGTAAATAGTAGATGTGTTTATTTAGATCCTTGTATAATTAGTCAAATGTTTCAAAGGAATTCACAAAATCAATCATCTTTAATAAATGTTATTAATGATCCTCCTAATTTGGGCTTGATTCCGTATCTTGATATGTTCAATCATTCGGCAGATGCTGAAACTGAAGCTAAACTTACATTTTCAAAGAGCTTTAAAACCTGTTCCCTTACAGCAAAAGATGTTCCAATATTTAGATTAACATCGCTTTCGAGTTATAAAAGATATAATCAAATATTTATATCATACGGACAACATGACAATTTAAAATTATTAACAGAATATGGATTTTGTTTACCGTTGAATCCGTTATCTTCAGTCAAATTTAAATTTGATGAAATTTATGATTTTTTAAAAGGATTTGTCTGTCCCAACAGTTTAACAAGAGATAAATATACATATATTTTAAAACATAAATTTAATAATGACATTTTTATAGACTTAAGTGGAATGAGTTATAATTTTATACGCCTTTTGTTAATTGTTTCTGAAAATGATAGAAGTTCTTGGGATACTAAGATTTATTCCTCTGAAATTTCCACTTCTGACTCATTAAACATTTTTAAAATAGTTAAAAGATTTTTAAGTCAAAAAAGAAAAATGTATTTCAATCTGCTATCAAATTTTCCTCTTAATTCGATGAATGCATGTATTCTACAATGTTTTAATTTACTTGAAGATTATATTAACATCATTGACTCAGTTTTATTATCCATTGATATTAAATAATAGCCAAAAAGTGTGTTTTATTTTATTCATAAAAACAATACCTAATAAAAATATTTCAAAATACTTTATTTTCAAAATATTTTTTTGTTAAAACATTCACCATTTTTACTACTGACTGGTTTCAATAGTATCTATATCTTTATTGTGACATTTGCAAGAAATAGTATTTTCGGAACACTTTTTTTGGTCATTTATAACTTGACTATTGTAAGGGGTTAAGAGCAAAAAGGGGTCACAGGGTGGCCACTTTCGGAGACCGCAGATGACCGGTCCCTGCTGCCAATTTTGCAATTGCCAAAACAAAGCATCCAAGTAGCTAGACCGAGTCCTCAGCGAGGAATGTCCCCCACACCAAGGCATATCACCATAATATAATAATTTTCCTATTTGTAAAGTCTTTTGAGTTAATATATTATATAAGTTGCTGGTCGACTGCGGCTTGTGATTCTCCACACAATATAATGTTGATGTGTATGAATATAGTTAATTTCATCTCTCTATTTTTAACCTTTAATAATTGTATATATTATTGTTACATAATAAACATATTTTCAACAGCTTTTTTTCTCCCCGTAGGAATACCAGAAATGTTCTGGCTGAGGTTTTCCGTGGTTTCCTCAACTGTGCAGCAAATGTAAGTATATATTTAGATAGCCAATGGATCACAGAGCTTGACTGAGTCAGCTCTGATTGTAATGTTTTTTGAGTAAATAAACTGATTCGATTTGAAAGAGGTCTGGGTCTACCATGATTGCGCAAATATACACATATTTTTTTTCCTTAACATAAGTCCCGCATGAACGAGAGACGGACCAAGGGAGTATCTGAGCGAAGCTGATGAAAGGTGCAGCTTAGCATAAGAGCTTCAGGTAAGCAGAGGGAGCCCTCTATATCTCAGCCATATTAAAAATTTAAAAAAACCTTAGTAGACTTGAGAAGTATGTCAGGAAAGAACAGTATGGCGGTCCATTATTTCTGCCTATCCTTTCGGGGAGACAGCACGATGGTTAGTTGGTTCAATAAAGAAAATAAAAGGAGGTGAAGGAGTAGTCTTACAGGTTTAGTTGTTCAATAACGGATTAGCTATTTGAAATAGATCCAAAATATAATATGTACTTATCAGAAGATTTTACTTACTAACTAATCATTATGTAATTTCTCCAAAGCATGAGAAGGTAGACTACCATTGTACTGACATGCTTCTCTACTATTCTAAAAAAAGTTATTTATTATAATATATAAATAATTTTATTTATCGAGATATCTAGTTTTCCTATAAATTAAGTTATACGCAGCTGGTCATTCATAGGTTAACGATCTTAATTAGTTTCGCAAATCGAATTGAGAATTGAAAAAATTTTCCCGATTCTAATGAATAGAATAAATCAGTTTCGGTCCCAAAACAAAGTTTTTTCCGCGTTTTTATGTGTTTAACTAAGAAAAAATAATCGAACAAATAAAAAGAGTTTATTATGAAATGATAATTATTCAATACTGATGTTTTGACTATGTAAATGATAATTATTGTTAGTACATATGATTAATTGTTGATCAGTTGCCTTAATTTCCTTTTTTCTTTAGAATGATACAAATGTTAATTATATTACACATGATCTAGCCGAGCAGTCGCTTACTGCCTCAATATTAAATGAAACTGGAACAGCAGATTTCCTAGGTATTATACGAGGCGTCGCGAGAGCAGGCCTCCCTAAATATTAACTTCTATGTTTGGTTAAACGTAAAACTTTAATCTTTTCCCTCTTCTTCTTCACTTTTGATAGACTCAGGAGTCTGTTATTTCACGCGGGTCCTCTTTAGACGCTGAACTCCAGCATCATTCCGAAGCAAAGCACACGGGCAACGTTGGGAGGAGTTGTTTCGAGATCGGGAATGAGATACGAGTAAACTTCATTTTTCACCCCGTGACAGCAACATTCTCCTAACACGATAAGGTTGCTAAATTGTCGTATCGACGTTGATGAAATGAAAGACTTATTTTTTCACTCGTATCAATTATCTTTCTAATAGGTACAATTTTTTTTATTTGTATCAAATGGTGTCCGACTTTGATATGGCCATGTTTCATGGCATACTCGGTGAGATTGCACTAAACAATTTTTACACGTCAGAAAATAAGTTTTCTCTCTGGAGGCTTGTTTAATCTTAGTTGAATTTAATTTTAATTAGTGATAAGACAATGAAAAACAATAATAGTATATAAGAAAAACAATAATAGTGTATAAGAAAAACAATAATAGTGTAAGTGACAATTTTGTGAGTGGCAACACTTTGAGGGGCGTGATCTAACCCCCAGCCTGCGATTTTTTCAACTCGGCTCTCGAACAGCGACGCAGCGCTCTTACACACCGGACTCCGGTGGCGAGCTGGCCGGCACGAAAAACTGCCAAAGGCTGCACGGCGCTTGGCTGCTTATGGCGTCCGCACCACGAGGGACGTGCGAGGCGGACGATGGGGAAGAGCGTGGAAGCGAAAGGCGGTTTGGTCTCCTTCGCTGAGACAACAGTGGCCAACATCAGGCCCCCAATGATGATGATCTGAGGCAGCCGGCACCTCGAGGGACGTGCGAGGCGGAAATGTCATTTGGCCGGCGCGCCACGCCGGCGGACAGTGGGCTGAAAATGAAGCTTCATAGACTTAGCGTCACTCGAAAGTCAAGTACCTAATTATGAAAAAAAAAAATATGCCTGCGTATTTCTTTACTAAATAGAAATGTTTTATGCCAAGTGACTTTTTTGATTTTATGATACAGAAAGCATTTTTTTAAGAAAGCTTAAGAATAAGGAATAAAATTTAAAAAGCAGTTTTGCAATTTTAAAGTTGAAAATGTCAATGTTCCGAAGGTTTCCAAGATTCAGTCTTTGGTGATAATATATAGTTTATATGATGGATTTTATGGTACAGAAAGCAATTTTTTAAGAAAGCTTAAGAATAAGGAATAAAATTTAAAAAACTGTTTTTATTTATTTTTTAAGTTGAAAATGTCAATGTTCCGAAGGTTTCCGAGATTCAGGGTTTAGTGATAATATAGCTTAAGTGATGAATTTTATGATTCAGAAAGCGATTTTTTAAGAAATTTTAAGAATTAGGAAAAAAACTTTTTATCTCCATACATAAAAAAAGAAAATCGCAAATAACTTATTAAATAATAGCTTTATCAAAAAAAGTTACTTTACATAAAATATTTCTATTTAGTAAAGAAATACGAAGGCATATTTTTTTTTTCAAAATTAGGTACTTGATTTTCGAGTGACGCTAAGTCTATGGGAGCTCTATTTTCAGCCCACTGTGCGGCGACCAGTGGGCGCCGGGGAGGCAATACGTCCGCCTCCTATGGAGTCTGACTTCCAAGTCTCCGCTCTGTTTATGATCTTCAGCCTCCGTTGTCAAAAAACATGGCCGCGCGTGTTGCCGCTCACCATATCCGGCCGGCATTACTTAACTTAATTGCAATACCGGGGCAGAAAGCTATTTTTTCACTCACAAAATTGTCACTATTATTGTTTTTCCTATACACTATTATTGTTTTTCATAGTCTTATCACTAATTAAAGTTACACTTAACTAAGATTAAGCAAGCCTCCAGAGAGAAAACGTATTTTCGGTCATGTAAAAATAGTTTAGTGCAATCTCACCGAGTATGTCATGAAACATGGCTATATTAACTATTTACGGAATAAGTAAGTACGTTTAACTTCATTTTCAATTGTGTTATGGTAACACTACTGATTGCGGGAAATATTCTAAAATAACGTCCAAATTTTTTGACATTTCGAAACCGAAAGGATTCGTATAAGCGTAAAGCAGTAATTTTTAAAGATACAATTATTTAGTAACGAAATTATACGATGGCTGATGTTCAACAGAAAACAAAAAATGCCGTGACATTACGTGGCTCTGCTCAAATCATCCGAGAATACTTACGTTAGTATACAAGTTTTTCATAAAGTTAATAATTCTTGCACACGTTATTATTTTTGTTTTAATGACTGAGATCATTGTTTTATTTAAATAAAACTACTTATAATTGTTTCATAGTTTGATATAACAATTTACAATTGTTTCATGGTATTTTCTTTCAACCGTACCAAGTATCTAAGTAATTGTTCAAAAATTGTTTGTAATGTTTTGTCATACGTTTTAAAAGAATTTTTATTATTAATTTCTTTTTATCTTTCAAACGAATATCGCTTCATTTTATGCTCAAAATTAGGATGCTATATATTTGAGTTTGCTATATTAATTTTATCGTTTTTAGAGTTCGCCGTAAACTCTATTATATTTCAACGAGGGATTTATCCTCCCGAAACATTTAAAACTGAACATCAATATGGGATACCTCTGCTTATCTCGGAGGATGCAGGAATAAAAACTTTCATCCACAATTTTCTATCCCAAAGCGAAGGTAAGTTATTCCACAACAACAATAACAGCAACTTATTTTTCATTTCTTCTATGTTCGCCATCACTTTGTGTTGTGGATTCACATTTTAATAGCTCTTGAAGATTTGGACCGTAAACGTCCATCCTTGGTGTATTTTTTTTTAAACAATAAAAATCGTTGCTTATTTACTAAATGAAAGGGGGTGGAGTCTAGAGTTAGGGGTAATCTTTATTTAATTTTGATTGTAGGGAAATGTGAACATATCAATAATTGGACTTGATTTTAAGTTTATTTGTTTTTTTATAATATTTTCTTTACTAATTTTAATGAATCTTTTAATTTCTAAAATTTCGTTTAGAATATACTTAATTATTTTATATCATTTTTATGCTTAAAAAGGACGTGTAGTCCTAGTGTGGGGTGGCGGCGGCAGACCTGATAAGGGAAAGCGTTGGCTATATATAGTAATATACCTATAAACCGAAAATCATTGGTTTATTTAAAAAAAAAAAGTTTTTCCAAGCAATATGAAACCTTTAAACTCCCATATCTCCAAAATGTATATTTGCACTTAATTCGGTTTTACACTCACGGTGCGATATTTTACAATAGATGCCTTAAACTTAAATTTTTGTTTGTAATACTTTGAGAATAAAATTGATTTGTAGATCCAAAAGATATGTAAGTGAACTTTCAATTAAACCAAAAGTCATAGGAACTTTTATATTGATAATCTTTTGTTTTGGCAGAAACACTATGATACTTTAACATTATTAACTGTTTAATTTGAAACACTTATAATATCGCAACCATCGACCTCCTTCAACGTGGATGCCCACAGTTAGGAATGTCTGGGAAGGCGCTGGGACTGGACAGCCAGATGACCCAGGATCGCGACACGTGGAGCCGTTTTAGGAGAGCTGACCCCAAATTACGGGAAATGGCCAGGCGAAAGAAAGAAAGAAAGACTCTTAGAATATCACAATTTATTTATTTAATTTCTATTAAATTGTCATTACAGATGTCATGTTTGTGATATTCTTCTTCTTTTTCGTTTCCTCTCGCCGAGGGTCGTGATCCATGGAGCTGCTCGTGGCTAAAACAAAATGCCTCCAATCCTCTCTGTTCTCCGCAGCCCGCACTGCCTAGTAGATGTGATATTACGACAGTGTTTCAAATTGAATAGTTAATAATTTTATTTCTGTTGAAATTGATCATTCTGAAGCGATACAATTTAATAATGAGATTGTTCAACCAAGTTGGAAAATATTATTTTTTTGAATTTTTTTTTACGTTCCCTTATTGATGGTGTCTATGTAGTAGCTAGTACACATTCCTTTTAATAAATTACTAACACTCTCAAATGTGTTGTATTGTCATGTATAGAAGTGTAAATAATAAAAATATGCACAACTGTCTTGCACACTCTTTACATCTCACTTTCACTACATCCACATTTATGAGTGTAAGAAAGACATTTGTTAGTAGTGTTATGTCCTTCGAACAGTAAGGGAAGCACCACAACTCTTTATGATGCACTCTCGCTACTATTGTTATTTGTTGTTGAATATTGTGTCAATTGTTCTTATTGTTAAGACATTCTCTTTGCGTAGCATTCTCGCTCGATTGTTTTTTTTTTCCAGGGAATTATATTTAAAATATTATTACTTTTGATTGCAACAAATTAATTGAAGCAATGTCCCATGAATATTACATTTTCCCGATTTCAAACTCTCATTTTGAAGTATGTAGTGATCACATATTAGCACAGTTAGGGAAAGGTTTAAGATACAGCTACAAAATAGACACGATTTTGTTTGTTTTAACTTTTTGGTACATTGGTTTAAAAAAATACATATAATTTTTTTTTTCAGAATGGATTGTGTCTCGCAAGGTAACCAAACTTTCACTGATAATTCTAAATGCACAAACACAGGAAACGTTGGAGTGTTGGGATTTCAATTTGGAATACGAAGAAGGTGATCCCACATTATCATCGGACAGCAAACCCGTAACCGGAACTAAAGAGTTGAAGAAAATTCAACAGGAAATTCGTGATGTGATGTTGCAGATATCAGCCACTGTCTCCTACCTTCCTTTATTAGATGTCCGCTGTTCCTTCGACATACTTACCCATGTATCCAATGATTGCGAACTTCCAGAAAAATGGTCAGAAGCCAAACCAGTATTTATAACTAATTCACAGAATGTTAAACTAAAGTCTTTCTCCACAAGTTTGCATAAAATGGAAACTGTGGTTAATTTCAAAATGTCAGACTAATTCTAACCTATTAGTTTTAATGAAAACTTTTGATAATGTCGAAGAGTTTTATTGATATTTCATTGCCCAGATACCAAAATTTGTCTATACTAGTTTTTTTTATATACAGATATGAAAGTGTTAAGGTAGCCATTGACAATTGTACCCTGTTATCCGAATGCCAACAATATTCAAAGATTAATATTAACGTTTATAATTAACAAGTTCCTGTTGAAAATTCTGGATTTCTTCTTGATAATTAAATTGAAATGAATTCTTCCAATAATATCTTCTTTATCGCTCAATTTAAAGATTAAAGAGGATTCTATAAAAGTTTTTTTTTCAAGCTTTGAAAATGCAATGAGTTTTATCAATGTATATTGCACTCTGCTGAAATGAGAAATTCTGTCTTTATAATACATTGAGAAAGGAATAAGTGACCTCGGTTGAGATCAGTGGCAACACGAAGGAAACCCAGATGGTTCAGATCGAAACCAGTTGCAGAGAACTTGTTAATATTTTTAAATTAAGATTTTACTCACCGACACGGTGTTGTGTGATTTTATTTTCTTGCATAGAGATGCTGTATTTTTCAGGTATTATTATTAGATACCGTACATTGAAAGACATATTTCTAGTATGTTTTTGGATGATTTAAATCATAAAAAATTTAATCCAACAATTTTTTTTTCTTTCTAAACTGCATTGTCAACTCTTGTATGTTTAACTATTTATATTGTTTGTTTATATATACAAAATTACGTTTCACTTTTATCATTTCATCTTGGATCATTAGCATAAACATGTTAATGTCTTACATCTTACAATACCTGTGGCTATAATATATATTTCTAGAACAATTCTATTTTGAATGTAGTATTATGACCAAAAATGTACTTTCTGTTTAACTCCACTGATATTATTTATTATATCATGGACAATTGTGTAAAACTCCATATTAAATAATGAATATGAATAAAAACATCTGTTTTCTAGAAGATTTATTATATTTGATGAGAATGACATGTTTTGCCTTGCTAATTCATAAAACATTTGATAATACCTTAGCAACAGGTGAAACATGTCTTACCCATAAAATAGATTAAAACTTCTAAAAAAATATGTTTTTATTAATATTAATTAACACTGATATTCGATTATTTTATTCTTATTAACGTGAATAACAGTATTCATAATTATTACATTCCTTTTTTTAATTATTTTTATTTATTTGACAAATTTGTTTCTCAATTTTATTTTTATAATCTGATTACTTTTGCCTAACTACTCCACTTTTGTAAATATACCAGGTGTATGCATACATTTTTGCCATTTTTTGTGGTAAAGAAAACACGTAATTTTCAAGGGAAATTTATTTTTTGTTTATTCAAAATATTGGCCCTCGGCTTCTTCACACTTCGCCCATCTTTCAGATAAGTTATGAATACCATGCTGGAAATACTGTTTGTCTTTTGTGGCAAACCATTCGTCAAGCCATTTTCCAACTTCCTCGAAATTGCTGAAGCGCTGCTCTGCGAGCGCGTGCCCCATTGATGCGAAGAGGTGATAATTAAATGGCGCCAGGTCAGGGGAGTACGGCAGATGCGGAAGAATGTCCCATCCAAGTTTTGCTGTGTGAGACGGTGGATTGTCGTGTACCAATTCACTTTGCCATGTCCTCTGGCCCATTCCGGTCGTCTTTTGAGTTTGAGTTGGGTCATCATTCAGTAGCGCCTGCAATTACTCGTCTTCGCACTTTTGTGGTCTACCAGAATGCGCACTGTCTTTCACATTGTAATCAAAATTGTCATAAACATGTCTCACATGTTCTAATCGAGGGTGTTCACCATATGTTTCTACCAGCAAACAATGACTTTCTACAGTATATTTTTCTTTTGATAAAATAAGAAAAGCCATGCGTGCCGCAAATGTTCTTTTTCAGGCACAAACGTCGACATGATCACTGAACGATACAACACAGACGCTATTGTTTGTCGGAATTAACTTGTGTGTGTTTGTAGGTTAATGTCAGACGAACAAACTGACATAGTTCCAAATTCTTACGCTGCATACTGTTTGGTAGCGCCATCTCTTAGTGAAACCGGTAAAGACTTATGCATACACCTGGTAAGTGCATTGCATATTGGTATCAATTATTATTTTATATTTCAATAGTGTAGTATTAATATTTTTTTAAATAGATATATTAGTTTAAATATGTTGTTTTCTGTTTGGCATTTACGAGTTTACCTTTTTCAATATATGTATTTGTTTTAATTATTTAAGTAAATATAATAAATGTAAAAAAATGTATTTTTTGTCCAAGTTCCTTTTTTTTTTTTTTAACGAAATGAAGAATAAAAAAAAATACATAATAAGTAAATGGTGCACTTAATCGCAATTGTTGTAATCGCAAAAAAAAACCTATCCAAAAAAGATAAGATGGCAGTGCATAATGCTGTTCTTTTGCCGACATGGTAGTGAAGCATGGAACTTGCAAAAGAACGATGAAAGTATATAAATGCAGTAGAAATGAGATCTCTTAGACAATTGCATAGTATATTTGTATACGTTGGAGTGTTAAATGCAAATATCGTATAAGAATGATATCGATAATGATATCGTTCCCAAAAACTCCACAAAGCTTCTTGGTGTTTATCTTGACGCAAATCTGTCTCTAAAATCCCAAATTAATAACACGTTCAGCGCTAGTTTCTTCCATCTAAGACGATTAAAATCCGTCAAAAGGAGTATTCCCCATGACACTTTCAAAACTCTTGTAAATTCCTTCGTTGTGTCACGACTTGATTATTGTAATGGAATTTATGCAAACATTCCAAAACAACAATTAAACAAACTTCAATCTGCGTTCAATGCAGCAGCAAGGCTCATTAAAGGCATTCCAAAAAAGTCCCATATAACACAACATCTCAAAGAACTTCACTGGCTTAAAAGTCCAGAAAGAATCCAGTATAAACTCTGCTGGACAGTCTTCAAAGCGCTACATGGAATGGCACCAAGTTATATATCTGAACTCTGTATAACGGACAGCCTAAATTCAAGGAAATCCACACTTCGCTCGGCGAACTCCTCAGCAATAGGAAGATTAGTTGAGCCGAAGCGTTGCCCCAGTACAAATTTCGGGGATCGAGCGTACGCGGTATCCGGTCCATCAGCTTGGAACAATCTCCCTTCACACCTTAGATGCATAAATGATCCGACAGATTTCAGATCTAAATTGAAAACCCATCTTTTTCATATTTCATACCCAATTGAAACATTTATACTTTGTTCTACTTACTTTTAAACTGATCGTTTTTTAAGCGGTCACATTTAGATTTTTAGATTTAAAACACGTCTTAATGTGCCCCTGAGGTGATTACATCACAAAAACGGCGCTTTAAAAGTTAGCATATTGTTATTATTATTATTATTATTATTATTAAGAAGTCAATGCAGTGGGAATTAAAGTGTTGTGAATAAGAAAACGAAAGGTTTATTAATCTTTCATTGCATGATTTTTTTAATTTTAACAAAAATAATAATTTTGTGAGGGCTGTTTTTTAAGTAAGGGTCGTTTGAAGATAAACACCAAACGAAAGAAAATTGTGAAAAACCAAATTTATTTTCAGATTCTACATACATTTTTTTTTCTACATAGCTGCCCAGTTAGTTTTAATACTTTTCATAACTTACAACTAGATTTTGAATACCCTCTTCATAGAAACTTGCCGCCTGTTCCATTAACCAAGAGGTCAGGGCCAATTTTCACGTCTTTGTCTTAAAGTTTAACTTTTCAGAAAAAATCTTATATAGCACTGACCTCGACACTTCAGGAAAGTCGTTCGAAATAGAACTTTTCAAGAATTTTCGCTTCAACTGCAGCCACCATGATGGGCGACCGAAGTGGGACACTTCATGGACGTTGTCGCAGCCAGCTTTGAAGTCTCTGACCCACTTTGATCGCACTTTGCCTTCACATATGGCAGTAGCTCCGTAAACTTCACAAGATTGCTGGTGAATGTTTGCAGCAGACAGGTTTCTTTCCGACAAAAAAGGTATCACTGACCGTACCTCGCATGGGGCAGGCGATTCTATTATCTTGAACATTTTAAAGACACAGAGCAGACTGTACAGCAGTGGCGGTACTACCATAGAAGCCCAGAAGCCCGGTTTGCGTAAGAAATTTTTAATCAAAACCCCCAAATCTAAGTAATCATGCCCTCGCATAAACCAATAACCCCCACCTAATCACCTACCAACAATGTTCCCATCAGATGTAAGAGGAATAGCTACAAGAGCTGAATCTCTGTAAAGAGGTTTTGATTCAAAATTTCTTACGCAAGCCGGGCTTCTGGGCTTCTATGGGAGTACCGCCACTGCTGTACAGGTTATTTGCACAGCCGTGAGGACAGTTGTTCCCAAGGAATGGCGAGACACGACACAAGCACTCGTGGTGTGCGCGCGCCACCTATTGGTGTATACATCGAAATGGCCCTTACTTAAAAAACAGCCCTCGTAGTTATCTATTTAAAATAGAATATGGGAAAAATATTTTGATATATAAATTTGGTTTATTTTATATACCCATATCAATAAAAATGTGTTTGTAGCATATTTACTATATAGCTAAATTTGATAATATTTTATAATAAAATATATTTTATTATTACATACAATAAATACTCGCCTAGCAATTTTTTTAAAAAATATTTATTTGAAAATATGTTTTTTTTAAAACTCAGTGTGTCTAATAAACTGGCAGTAAAAGAAACAGGTCAACCATCACAACCATATAAAAATAAAATTGATTTATTTATTGGCAACCCATCACACCGCGTCTCCCGCGGGACGAAAAGAGAAGGATGGAGTGCCGCATCGGTTAAAGTGTGACAGTCCATTCTTTCTGCTTACCCTTTCGGGGAGACGGCGTGATGGTTAGTTAGTTACTTATTATATTATTTGTAAACTAGCGCCACTAGCGATGGCTTGAACATAATAGGTAGATGAGAATGTAGAATGTAGGGTACAACAAGAATATGTATGAAATTAAAATATTCCATACAAATATTAACAATTTTTTTTATTTTTAGCAAATTTTCTACACCATGCAATGAAGGGTTAAGATGGTTTAGACATATGGAAAGAATTAATGAAGATAGAATGGTAATGAATGTATGCATAAACGGACCTCGAAATTGAGGGCCCAATCAAATCAGTTAAATATTTATGACGGCCAAAAAAGGAGTCAGAGAAATCGACGTGCGTGCATGACATTATGTATGAATGTAGAGGAAACAAGATAAATGTGTCGCGACAACAATGTGGTGGTCCATTATTTCTGCCTACCCCCTCGAGACGGTGTAATGGTTATTTACCTACTTACTTATCAGTTTCGTTGTCTATCGTCCACTGCTGAACATTGCTTACTTATCGTTGTCTATCGTCCACTGCTGAACATTGGCCTCTTCCAAAGCAAGAAACTGCCCCCTATCCATTGCCACTCTCATCCATCCAGGTCCAGCAATACTTATAATATCATTGGTCCAGCAGGTAGGGGGACATCCAACACTATTGAATCCTAATGGTTAGTTATAATAAATGAATTATTTCATTGTAACCACTTAGCTATGGATCACAAAGACCTATGTGGTCTATTCTCCAGGTTGTTCCTTTTATGAGGTGGATTCTCATCTGTCCTTTCATCTTTTAGGAGGACTCACATGGACGGGTCTTATAAGACTGGAGTGTAGCGTAATACAAGGAAGTCTGGTAGTGTCCATTCTTTGGACATGACCATCAGTCCCTGCTTTGGTTTCTACTCCATCTAATAATATCCTCAGCCTCACATGATTAATAAAAAAAAAATATTCTTTATAAATTCATTCAATTTATTATTATTATGTTATTATAACTTATTTGTTAACTTGGGTTTACAAAATAAGTACAATTTTAAAGTCAACCAATGTTTGTTTGTATTTTTAGGTTTTAAGATTTATTTAATGTTTAGATTAAAATGTGCACTTACTATTCTTTATGATATTAAAATAATAACATTTTTGCACTTTGTTTTATTTTTTAATATTTTTTTGGAATCTTCTTTAAGATTTCTATCTATCTGTCAATAGGAAATTTCTTAATACTCCTAAATCGTTACGATTATCTTCGCGTGTATGGTAATCATATAATTTTTAATAAAATGTTTCCAAATAGGATACTGTATAATGGTGTTTTAATTTTATTTCTTATTGGTGTTAATGGTGAGTATATTTATATCAAGACATTGAATTTCAATGTGCTGGTTTTATTTTTACAATGAATTCTGTAACTCTCATTGTCACACACCTGTTAGATTTACTAATAGAAATGAAGGTGAGCTGGAGATCTTAAAACATATAAATGTAGGAAAATAATTGAAAATGCACAAAAATATTATGTTTCTTTTATTGGGGTTCGTAAACCTTAATGACTGATTGCATTTTCATATGTAATACTGTACATCCTTTAAAATTAACAACTGGCTTATAAACATCTAGGTACATATATTAAAATACTTTATAAACATAAAAAAGCATCACATGTTAAATATGTCAGCAAAGAGAGAGATTATCTTTCGTGTGATTAAAGACATGAAAGTGTTTAACCTGTTTCTTCCCCAACACATGTTCATTAAAGTATCTATTCTATTCACCTACTAACATTTTAATTTTAATCTCATTTTATTTATTCTAAAAAAATTGCAATTTCAAAACTATTATCTACACTCATTTGTTTATCAAAGATCATTTGACATTTCAAATTAGTGTTCAATTTCAATAGTAATGTCAAATATCTCAATAAGTTATTTACTTATTGCAATAATACATTCTGGGTTATATTATATATATATTGTTTCAACCAGAAATTACTTTAGCAATTGTCAATGTGTTTCTTTACAGATCACACACGCACAAGAGAAAATACAAAAATGTATTTTAGCCTGACGAAGGAGCAGTCATTACTGAAATCAGTAATATTTAGTTGAAGCAGAATATAAACCAAATGAATTAATGTTGAAATTGAGTTGACATTAACAATACTATAAAGCTTCCTTCTATTTGTTTGATTTCAGCTAAAAACACTACAATTGAAGATTAAAACTACATATAAGTATAGTATTTTCAGCACCATTCTAAACATTTCTGCTATATTTTTTTTGCCATATATCGGTTACTTCGCAGATCCTATTCACATTTACTATATTTCTTATCCCTCAAAAAAATTGAATCACAAAAAGAGTAATATGTGGAGACATTTTAGTTCGTTTCGCAGACAAAACAATATTGTGAAATGATTTTTCCATAAAAACACCAGGATTATTAATTACATAATGGAGGTTAAGTACTTACATCCTTTTGATTCTCATTGATATAATTTTTGCTCCCCTACCTATACTATTTAATTAACCAGGGCAATTCTTGACAATGGTTGCACATTGAAAGCAAAATTGACTATCATTAAAAGAGTTAATAATTTTACTCCTTATTCAACATTAAATTTTTTTTGTTTATTTCTTTTGATTTAAATATTTACTCATATTTTTCATACAAATACACTTCTAAATTGTTAAATTTAGTAGAAAATGTGAAAAGTTTGTCTATATTCTTTCTAACTATGTAAAAATATTGCTACAATATAAAGAGAAGCTCACTCCTATTCAAGTCTTTTAAACATTGTTAATAATAATACAATCTGACGAAGAGACAAGCTCTTGCTAAGCTGTTATAGCATTGGATTTAGACCAGCGGTTACCAAAGTGGTCTGTATAGACCCTCAGGGGTCCCTGGGATCATTCAGGGGGTTCGTGAAAAATTAAAATTGATTTGGGGGTCCCTGAACAACGTCAGGGGGTCTGCACAAGGTTTACGGGGACCTTTTTTTTTTAGCTCATTCTCATTCAGGGGGTCCGTGGAAAATTTAAATTGATTTGGGGGTCTCTGAACAACATCAGGGGGTCCGCACAAGGTTCACGGTGACCCTTTTTTTTTAGCTCATTCTCATTCAGGGGATCTGCATAAAATAAAAGAAATCAGCAGGGGGTCCACGGGACAAACAAGTTTGGAACCACTGATCTAGACACATATAAAAAGTAATCAAGTGCGACATGGACATGGCCAATTTTGCTTTGAGTTTATAGATAACATTACAGATCTCTTTCAATTAAGCCGTTCTTTACATTGTACTTACTCAATCTAATTTTGCTGATCTCTCATACCAACAATTCAGTCGTGATAATTGCTTTTCCAAAAATATCAAATGCATAAATCTATGTTGACGATATATTCATTTTAATGTAATGTTTTTGCTGCAATAATATTTTAGTCATTTTTTTAAAGAACATCTAGCATCTATCTTTGTTTAATAATATTCTAATACTTAATTACTTATCTACTTTAATTCTGAATTCAATACCACCTCAAATATACAATCCTAACTTTCACATTTCAGTAATTAAACTTTTTACATGCAATTTATTTTTCACATTAACAATTTCACAATGCTGTAATTTACAATTTCTATCATCTGGTTTTCAAAGTCCAGAAAGATCTACAACATTTACTATCCACATTGTATAAAACGCTGATTAGACCAGTTCTAACATATCCCTCGGAGACTTAAACACTCACTAAACGTGATGAAATAAAGATGAACCGCTTCGAAAGGAAGACCCTTCACAGAATTTTCGGACCTATTGAGGATGGTCAGACGCGGATAAAGAGATACAACACAGAGTTCTACGATCTATACCAGGACGTCGGCATGGTCAAGTTTATAAAAATTAACAGACTGCGCTGGCTAGGGCACTTGCACCGCATGGGGGATCTGGAGCTCCCCAAAAGAGTGTTGTATGACAATCCAGTAGGGCAAAGAAGAGTCAGCAGGCCGAGACTGCGATAGTTGGATGGTGCCGTGGCAAACTGTCGGGTCCTGGAGCAGCAAGCCTGGGAGGTGGCGGCCAGAGACAGGACGGGATGGAGACGTTTCTTGGAGGAGGCTAAGACCCACCAAGGATTGTAACACCGGAGAATATCATCTGGTTTATTTTCTGCTAATTTATTTTTCTCCAATGAGCATATAAATGTTGAGATAATTGCTAATTCTGCGTGTTCTGTAGGTAATCTTAAACGAATAATTGGTTTGACGTTCATTCTTAAGACTTAAGAAGATTACGATTTACACGAGTTACTATTTATTGCAACAGTTTTATTATTAGTAATATGTTGCGTTAATAAAAATAAGCTGTGTTGATAGTAATAAGTTGTGTTTATAATAATAAGTTGTGTCTATAGTAATAAGTTGTGTTAATAGTAATAAGTTGCAACTTGTGTAATAATAAAAAATGTTAAATTAAATTGACTAAATGAGTTTTGATTTTATTTCAAGTATTGTCATGTTAATCTGATTTTCATTTGCGAATGATAGGGATTTAAGAGTGTCTTTCATCATGTTTTCACGTAAAATATTAACATTAGCATGCAAGTTGCAGCCCAGTTTAATCTGCAAACTTTTTTGAGTTGTCTTTAAGGCTAATAATGGTGATTTGCACTCTTAGAGAATTATTAAAGCAAGTTTATCACACATGCAGCGCTGAGCCGGCATAAGTGTTGGCATCTTCTACAGTACGTAATATTAAATAACATTTAATTAATATGAAATTGACTATATAATAATTTAGTTATACAAATCACTCACCTAACCTACCATATCAAGAGAGCAATTGCAATATTAGCTTGATTCATAAATAATCATTTTCAATTCATTATTTTTATTCTAAGTAAGACAATAAAATACACAATTTAACATCTTGCACAAATAAACCGACCCTTACAATAGAGTACTGATTTTAAGATTCAAAATGTGAAAATAATAATAATTTATTGGCAATTAAATATAAAAATGATTTTCCACACATTTTTTCTTTATGCTCACTGATGCAAATACTTAAGAATGCATTTGAAAATAAAAAAAATTAACTTTCTGCATCACTAATAACCAAATAACCAAATTTGAATAATATGTTTAGTTAATGAAGAAATTATTTGACAATGTTTATTACTCAGTATTTTCATTACTATTATTGGAGAATTCAAAATGAAATCAGATTTTTAAATATATTTTATTTAGCACTCGTTTCGCAATTTTCATTATAAATTATTATAATAAAACTAAATACAGTACATTGATAATACTACTTTTCAACAATCACTAGAATAAACATGTTAAATACTGTATTTACAATAATAAGTAAAATCCTAAATGCTAATCTACAAATTGTGAGTTTAAACAGCAACCTAAAGGTATTTTATTATTACAAAATATTTTATAATATTAGTACCAATTATGTTAATATCTTTTTAGAATACATGTCATATAAATTGAGTATTTATTGATTCCTTAATTCCAACTCGAAAATACTCTCTCGCCTTTTCCAATTTCTCTTCATAATGAAAGGTTAAATAAAATTTTAACTATCCCTACATAATTATTATTGAGGTATTTTTGTACAATTGTATAAATAATATTATAATAAATAGCATTCATCATTCTAAATTGTAAATAGTCATAACACAACAAAATTATTATTCAATGCTTGTAGCAAAAGAGCTGCCAAGTATTATAATTGTAGGAGGCAAACATAAGGAAAATTTATATGCATTGTCTACATAGTACATTCTAACGATTATATAATATAATATTTTAACCATACAATTATTATAATATACACCTGTTGTGTTTCAAACAGAGAAATCACACTCTAATTTGGAATGCATCTATAATGTGCCATATTTTAGGAGGGGAAATAGGGATCCATGCATTATTATTATATTAAAGGCTTTATGTTGGATATTTAGAAATACAATAATAAAATGACATTTTTCAGTTGTTTTTTCCCAATGTGAAAAATCATGTTGGTTTATTAACCTCCTTCATAAAATGAATAAGAATATATCGCAATAAAGAATATTGCCTTAATCCATAGGTTAAGAAAAATATTAAATTTATTTAGACAACGCTTGTTAATAATAGCATGGACATACTCTTTCAGTAATTACAAAACTTCATTATAAATAACGGCACACATGTTTCTAAGTAATTCTATGGGCTATAAAATATTTCGTTCTGAGTATTATGCTCAAAAATTTTATTGCTAGGAAATTTATCCTTTTGATGAAAGTAATCAAAATCCTCCGAGTGGTAACAGCAATCGTGATGACCACGAAGAATGGCCGTTACCTGGAATAAAAAAAAAAGCAATTAAAATACATCCACTAAGTCAATAATTCATAATACTTCAGTTTTTTTAACTATCCTGTATTTCAAATAATGTCTTTTTATTATAAGTTTCAATATAGTTTGTGATTTAACCAAGATATTTGAGAAACAATCATTCCTATACAGATGTGATAAAAAATTATATCATATAATCAGAAACAGTAATTAAAAAAAAATCGAATGTTATGCAATATGAAGTCATTTATAACTTTTATATCTACCATTTATTGTATTCTATCACATTGGGCATATCTTTATATGTGCACAATATATATTAGGTTTTGTTTGATCTTGCTTTGATATCCAAAATGGTGATTTAAGTATTTTTTCTCCCAAGGGAGTCTATCATTTTATTTTTTTGGAACATTTGCAATGTCTTGTGAAAAAAGCTTATTTTTAAATTGAAAACAAATATTGGACATATTACAAAAATTTTATGCCATTATATTAAATATTTTTTTTGCTTTTTATTTTATCGTAATGAAGCCGTCTTCTAATGAGTGATTGATTATTTTGAAATTTAGCAAAAAAAGTATTATCTCAGCACATATATTAGTTAGTAAATTAAATCACAAGTCGAGTTATTTTATTAATGCGCAAAAACAAAATATTATTCTCCTTTAGAAACCGTATTAGTAACTACATACGAGTACATCATTTTAGATGGTTTATAAATGTAATAATGTTTTATAAAAATGTACAATATACCAGTTGTTGTCACAATATACATATTTACTTATCATAAACAAAATATGTAATTATAATAATAATATTATGCAAAATATTATGTTGTCATCCCAATTATTTGTAAACTTTAGGAACTGAAAACACAGGAGTTTTTTAAAATAAAACTTGTTGAATAAATGTGTTAACACATTTAGGAAGTTTTTGATCTATATTTGCATATAGCATAAAATGCAATGTGGTTTACATTTAGCAATATTTTCTAGGATCTTGAGTATGTCTGTGTCTCGTGGTACCATCTTTGATAAAGGTTTAGAAAATTCTTGTAGGCACCATCTTCGGAGTAATATTCACTTCAACTCACTCTATCAACTTTCCTGAAGATGGAGTCTGTAACCATCTCCTAAGCGTCCGTTGAAGAGGATACCACGAGACATGGATATACCCAAGATTTCAGAAAACTTATTTTTCTTTTTCAAGTTTACAAGTTGGTTAGCAAAATTATTTATGTTATTAGTATCTAATATGTTATACAGTGCATAAATCTCACAACAAATACTAAGGCTTACCTATCTATTCATTTAAAATGTGTAAGTTACATTGTTATTTAGTTTACATAATTACAAGATAGATACGGCTACATCTACACATTAGTGGGTAAGAGTGAGTCCAACAACATCAAATGTTAAGTAATTAAAGTGTTAAGTGCACACACAAACATTGTAAACAGTATTAACACGAACCATGTCAGCCAGTGTATTGAACAAAATATGGACCTACCATAGATTCTCCTCAATAATATGAAGTCCGGATGGACTCGCTTCGGGAGGACTCCCTAAGGTCTGGGAGTGTAGGCTTTATAGAGTTAAAATAAAACCATGGTGTATGATTCAGTTTCATTTGACACTAGTGTTTTTATTGAAGGTGTTGGTACAAAAAAAGGACATAACAATGTACAGGTGTAAACTGCCGCAGAGCTTACTATTTGTTGTGAGAATCTCATCATTTTTCAAAATCTTTTCTTTCTCTTTCATTGGCATAAATAAATTATTTTAATTACATATAAATAATGTATAACAAGGAAATTATAGGATTTTGTACAGAATTATAACAAATTAATTACTGCAATAAAAACAAGAAAAAATGAAACTATCGGTCCCGTCGTATAAAATCTAGGTATTTGGGGTATTGTGTGACAACGGCGGGCGGCATCCCCTAAAATAATATATCTCACAGGAGGACGCCGAGCCTCCGGCACTCGGAGTGACTGTATAAAAGTTAATACTGTTCATTAGCAATGGGGCGAGGGCGCGTGCCCCTGCCCTCGTTAATTACTGTTAACCCACAAATAATTTGTGAGCTAGATCGTGACCACTTTCCAACATTGTCCCACTTTACAGATTTGTACAAATTAGTATAATAATTCGTGTAAAACCGAATTCATCCAATCCTCTTCAAAATATATGCACTTTGGAATACTCCGTGATTGCATTCACTATAAATTTATTGTTCTTGGCAAACACTGAATTGGCAATATCTGATTAAGTCAATAAAAATTGTTCTTAATTATTTTAACACTTCACTATACAATTCATTAAAACTCACTGTCTTTATACAGATATTTCTCCAACATGAAATTTATAGTACAAAAGATGTATTGACCAATCGATAAAACAATTCGCATTGTTTAATATTATTTTCACATAATTGTCTCTTAATTTTATGTAAAAAAAAATGTTCCTTGTGTTTCATCGAATGTTTATGTATATTAACGTTTATATTTAGCAGTAGTAAGATGTTGATAAACCCAGTTGGCAGGGGGAGGAATTATACATACTGCTAGGATTAGACACATCCTTGTTTTCACACCGCTGACCGTTGTAACCCTCTGGACACCTGCAATAGAAAGTCATCGGTTATTTATCATCTCATTATATTTACTTGATAATCTGAACTGTTTAATGTTATGGCATACTATAAAGTGCATTCATTCATGCAATCATTTAATATTCTTGGCTATAGGATGAAACATTTAATTCTCCAGTTTCATATCTAGTTTTACAAAACTCTTAAGTAAGAAAGAATGGAGTGATACATAAAAAAAATTACTCTGGTAATATGACATACTTGCAAGCTGCTTCTCTGACTGCTTCAAAAAAGAGACATGTCCCTCCATTTAAGCAGTAGGAGCTCGGATCATCCATCGGACACGGAGCTCCAGAAATAGCTGAAAAATGAAAACAATTAATAACTTTAAATAATAGACTGGCAAAACACTTGTAGAGGAACTGAAACTCATCATCGTGGGGTTTTGAAATAACACCAGAAGAACAAGAAGTTTTACATCATACAAATATATCAAATTTAAGAAACACAATGTTCATCACATGCCTCTTATAAATATTAACTAAAATCAAATGAAATCAGTTTATTTCTCTCAAGACATTACAAACATATTTACAGTTTAAGGCATCTATTTGAGAACAGGTAAAATATCAGGAACGCATGAGAGATGGTTCGACTTTAGGAAGACAAGATACTCTCTAAAGCAACGAGTATTTGTCTTCTGTTTGTACTTTCACTAATATGAAAGGCGTCGATCTCCGAAGTGATCATGTTCAGCAGTGTGATTGCTCTCCCCACCGGCATCACCAGAGATAGGTTGGTTCTGAATGTTGGGAGATAAAACATCATCAACCTGCCCTCCAAAGGATGTGGCTAGTACTAAACATGAACTAATTATATTACTAGATATTAATAATAATAGAAGGAAAATGCTACAATGATGGGCATCAAATATTAGAACGGTGCTTGTATAATTTTAGAAAAAAATATCTTGATAATTAAAGAAGGATTTTTAAACATTACTTTCACCCATTTAACAAAGTTCATTACTATTAAATTAGTTAATGCAATAACTTTCAGTTTCTATTTCTTCTCTTAAAGGATAATTTAGTGCAAAATAAGTGTTATTAAATAGTATAATTTGGTTTAATGATCAATCTTACCGCTATCAGTACTTGGGTCGGGCTGCACAGTGAGGTTTGCCCTGGATGTGGCAGGGTTGGCTCCCGCTTCTACTGCCCGACACTCGTACACTCCCGAGTCCTCGGGCTGTGCGTTACTGATCACCAACGTTGAGCGCCGCCTAAAACAATAACAAAAAATATATAAGAAAAAGGGTATAAAATGTGAAAAAGTAATTCAAATTTAAATTGTTTTTAAAAATAATTCAATTTACTGAATAGTACAGTCGTCAGACAGGGAACGGATAGATGGGCACCCATAGTCTTGATGTGGAGACCATGGGAAAGAAAAAGAGGCATCGGTCGACCCCAAAAAAGATGGACTGACAACATAATTCCAGTTGGGGGAAGAAGATGGATTATAGTTGCTCGGGAGAGATGAACATGGAGACCATTTGAAGAGGCCTACATCTAGCAGTGGAGAATTGACTTGGGAGAAGAGATGAGAAGTACATAAAACGGTGATATTAGAGTTCTGAAATTATTTTTCATTTCTTGATCATTGATGTTAAAATATAATACACATGAAAACGTCAGTTTTCTAGAAGTTTTATAGATCTTATGGGAATGACATGTTTCGCCCTTCTAAGGCATTTTAAATGTCTTAGATGGGCGAAACATGTCATTTCCATAAAATATAATAGAACATCTAGAAAACTGATGTTTTTATTTGTATAACAAACTAACTAACTAACCATCACGCCGTCTCCCCGAAGGGGTAGGCAGAAAGAATGGACTGCCACACTTTTCTTTCCTGACATATTTCTCTCGCTTCCTCAACATTCATACATCGTGTCATGCACACGCGTCGATTTCTCTGACTCCTCACATGGCCGACATTCAATATTTGATTTGATTTGTATTAATTATTTAATATGGAGTTTTACATCATTGTTCAAGAAACAATAAATAAACTATAAGTGTTTATGAAAACGTTGGTTTTCAAGAACTTCTATTATATTTTATGGGCTGTGACATGTTTTTGTTTACTAAGGCATTATCAAATGATGAAATCATTAGGGGATACACAACGAGTGTTATGCGAGTGCATTAAATATTATTTAACTTTTAGAAAGTAAACATTCACATCAATATTTAATATTATCAAATGGATAAATCAAATTTAAGGCAACTTTTTTCAAATGCTCTTTAAAAACTAATTTTGGAACTAACAACTTGTTAATGTTATGAGTGTAGCCTCTGGTACCAATTGAGATACTCCAAGAGCAAACTGGTATTGGAGTTTGGGGGATTGTCTCGTAAGCCTTTCTTTGGTTTTGATTTAGTTGTATTTACACCTGAGGATGGAGGAGGTCACCTCCGAAACATGTATTATATATTTTTCTTCTACTTCTTCTTGTTCCTCTGCTATCAGAGGTTGTACAACATCATGGCTATTTCTACCCTAAATACAACAACTGAACCGTTCTCGGAGGTTTTCCAGTCTGGATTTTCTTCTCCTCCCATTTTTTCTACCATACGTTTTTCGTTAATTTTACATTGGATAATTAGTTGGAGCACTTTGTATTTATCAAAATGTTTTAAAAAATAATTAAATTAAATAATTTTTAAATTCAAATCATGACTAATATTTGATAATATTTTTACCTAGTATTTTTATTTTGTAAAAATATTTAATAAATAATGTAGATAAAACATTGTTTAAAAATCTATTTTCACACATAATTTAGAAAATAAAATGAATGGTCTTAATAAAATGGGGTCTTACTTTTTGGTTTGCAGCTGTATCCTGATGGGTTTGGCGGGCAGCGGGCGGCCGTCTCTGAACCAGGTCAGCGTGGGGGGCGGCACGCCCCGCGCCTGGCACGCCAGGCGGACCCGGGACCCCGCGGCCACGCGCTGAGGGCGGAGTCCTACCACCCCGGGGGGACGACCTACTAGAAATAAGAAATAATTAACGTCTTCTCAATTCTATAATATTAATCAAATTCAGAAACCTTAAATAATGGAGTTCTAATGCCAAGTTTGGAAGAAGTGAAGCTTGGACCTGGCAAAGAAGGACGAAAGTAAAATATATGCCGCAGAGAATAATGTGCGGGAAAACGATATATGATAGAATACCGAATAATTGTATCATAAGTAGAATTAAAAAAGGATCCCAGGATGGTTTGGACACATGGAAAGAATGGTTAAAAAAACTTTTGAAAATGACAGTATTTTTAAAACACTTTTTTTTATTGTTATACTGAATGTTTTTCTCTAGATGTACAAGTAGCTGAAGGAAGGACATCATAAATAGAAAAAAAGAGTTTTTAGTATTATACTTTCAACACAAAAATATATAATAACTTAGTTTGTAATCTTCTTTTTGATTAAAACTTCTTTCGGTTTTAGGTTTTGTAACTATTATATAATATATCTAGAGTTCTGAATAACCCTGCTCACGCTTACAAGTTGCCGAACTTGGGTAGGTAAAAATACGTTTGTAGGTTCTTATTTTATAAGGCCAATGCTCGCCATATTGCAACTGGACATAATTTAGGTTGGATTCTGAGAAATTCATAGAAAATACCGAATTAAGAAAGGACATCACGTCTCCCCGCCGCATACGACCGCCAATTTATAGAGTACACTGTTTATGTTGACCGTTTTTGTCTTTCGGCGAATCCGACCGCAAATTTATTAACTGTGGGAATATTTCATTCCGTTTTAAAATAAAGTGGTCACCTCAGTCCGATCTCTGAAGCCAAATTATTCAGAAAAATTTGTTCCACTGAAATGATTTTAGTCTAATTGTAATATTAACCTTAAAACGCCCGTGCGCCGCATACAAAAAAGGTAGCCCACTGCTCAAGCATTTTTTGTGAAACAGGGACGCGTAGCTGTCATATAAATAATTAGATGTCTAAAATTAGTCATCCTATTTAGGTAAAATAAAAAGCATTATCAAAAGATTTTTTATAATTTACAAAAGCTTTATTTGTAATTTTTCACATTTTTTTCATATGCGGACTGTAATAAAACAACGCATATCCTAAGAGTCAACCATGTAACCATGTAAACAATATTGGAACCGAATATGGATCTCAAAGATATTATTGACGTAAGCTATTCGCTAAAAAATCATATTTTAAAAACTATTGTCATACATCAGTGTAATCCGATAGCGAAATGCATCACCGGTCCCATGCGGGACCGTTGGCCATTGAACTACGCAAATCCGCGGTCCGTACGGGACCACTGGACGTCTAAAGGTTAAGGAGATATGGGTGTAATGCTTGTACGAAAGAAGGACGCGGTACAGTCATTTGATATTTTTTTATTTATTTACAAAGCGACACATAATAATAGCAACATAAGCCTACGGGTTTCAACGTGCGTTCTGAATGCCCGTCGACAAAGGAGAGAAAGAATGATCTTTCAGATGGGCGAGGTGCTGCTCGCTGACCGTACGGTTACGCCTCGTATAAGATATCACGTATGTAAAATATAAACTTCTTAGCCATACGTGTAGAAGCGGTATAAAAACAAATATAAACCAAAGTTATAATAAATTTAATGGAAAAAACGTTTGATAATTTTTTTTTTAATTGAATCTAAATCTATATTATTAAATTAATATGGACCCCGTTTCATTTATACATAATGACGCATGTGTCCTATTATAAAGTTTATAGTTTTTCATAGAGCGTTGGAAAATTGACACGATTTCGCATTCAGTATGAAAAGTTGATATATAATATTGTAAATTTCGTAATTCACGGCTTAGTTGAGGCTTTTCTTTTCAATTTAATCATTCAGTTACATATTTAAGATAAAGCAAAAAACGGTACTGAGCTGTTAAAATTGTAAATCAAGTAATTAATTCCGTGAATTGTTGAGAGCATGAAAGTGTGATGAATTTTCAATTTGTCGTGAAAGTTTGGAACTTGGATAGGAGTCGCTCTGAGTCAGTAACGTACTGTGCTGTTACTAATTTTCGCCGTCGGCCACTGCGGGAGATGTGCCAAAACTAAAGAAACAGAGGATCTAAAGCAGATAGGCCCCTACCTGTTCTCCCCCGCGTCGGGGCAATGTGTTCCAACAGACATCCTGAAACTCGTTTTCACTTTATTACACTTCAAATAACAACTCAATCACCTCATTAGACCCAATCGGATACACGGAATCCTCTGATCGTGAGCAATGTGAATTTGTAGCTTGCCCCAATTTTATAATTAGGCATAGAAAAAAGTTCTAAATTCTTGTCCTAATTATATAAGCCGGTGTATCATGAGATTCACACATTTTTATTATTTATCCGATTGTAATAAAATATTCATAATCGTTGTTGTATTTTTAGTACCATTTTGAATTCTAATAATTTATCGATTGGCAGGTGAGGATTGGATACAAACTCTTAGGATGAAATAGACTTCACCGGTTTTGAGAGGGAACTTACACCACATTTACTTATATATTGGTAAATAATATTGGCAGATAATATATATCAATCAATCAATCAATCAAATCAAATCAGTTTATTTACTCAAAAGACATTACAAACAGCACAAATGCTTAAGGCATCTATTGAGTACAGGTAAGATATTATACACATACAACATAATACCAGGAACGCATTAGTGATAACTCACTTTCTAAAGTCAGAGTATTTGTCCCCTGAACCAGATATAACAGAATGATTACCAAATTATCAACCATTGACTGTCATTGGTGAATAATCCTGTTAACGATGTATAGATTTTGAAAGTTATACGGAATTTATTAGTATTTTATGTGTATTATAGTAGAAAATTGGTTTTTATCTAAAATTTCTATCTTTTCTCAAATTTATTTATTGATCATTTACCAAGTATGGTTTTAATATTTCCCTACTGGGGAAATCTGTGCTAGGGAAATGGAACTTTAATTTAATTTGCGCCCTCTTTCGGATGAGCATTCTGGGTCACACATCTAGCCACCGCATAAACAATCATCAAATCACATTTCCAACAGACGTAATAGGAATAGCCATTAGAGCTGAACCTCTTTAAGGCACAAGATCAAAGTCCAAGTCCAAGGAAAACGGACGAATCTGGCAAATAATATTGCATATTAAAAAATGGCTAACTCGATGATACTGTTTTTTTATTATTTTAAAAATAGTTATTAAAATTTGCGGTGATGATTTAACATTGAAATTTTATACTGAAAAATACGTGTAACGTCATAAATATAATAAATTACTACTTATTTACATACAAATTGACAATTCGGAATCATAAGAAACATTGTTAATAAAATACAAATATTCCATACTGACACTTCTAACGGTGACATTTTGAAGTATTTTTTTTTACCTTTTCAGTAAAAATGAGCACGCTCATATTTTTTATGAAATGTACGAAAGGTACATAAAATATAATTATGCCTTTTAAGAAGATCATCTGTAATACCGATAAGATGCAATGAATTGCTTGAAGCTGACCTCTGTCTACGCTCAAGTGGTTCGATGATGGATAATCCGCATTTACGATTACATATGTACAGTGCACCAAATATCTCTCCGGGGTTTTCATCTTTCCCGCCAAACAGTGCGTCCAGACCTTGAGAAACAGATGATCGTCTAGCCGGGCGATGTCTAAAGTGATATTGAAAGCGTATTTATGATTTGTTTACTCAGTAATACAGACGTAATTTAATTACGATCGCCTTACGTTTACACAACATGCCGTTAGAGAGAGATTTTCGGTACATCGTAAAACTCACAGAACAAAAGTTCAGCTCTATGAACCTTGTTAATTTAAAACAAAAGATTTTCACTACATCTCGGTACAATACAAATAAAACTTATGTTTTTTTCACAAATGGTTCATTCGAACACTATAATCACTTACCTACATATATAAAGCGACGATTTTTTAAAATAAAAATATATGAAAATGCAGCGAAACCTATCCCTTCCCTAAGATATAATAAAACTTTTAGAAAATATATGTCTTCAACAATATTTTACATAATGTTTTACATTATTGTTAAAGGAATAATAAATACGAAAATCATTGTAATTAGATTTTTTTTTTAAACCTATTTCTATAAAAAAATACGAGAACAATTCGGTGCAATATTATTTTTTTAACTTAACATTTTGAATATAACAAATAAATAGAATAATTTTCCTACTATTGATATGATGTGTTCGAATTTAAATCGACAGTTCGAATTTGAAGGATTTAGATAAGTAATATCACGAAATATTTTTATTAGATTTTTAAAACTATCAGCTCAGGATAAAGAGCACTAGTGACTATTTATAGAATTTCCTAATTAAATACTCACAAATAATGTCTGATTATTAGGCAATAAAATATTTTTTTGGGGTTACAAAAAAAAAATCTCAATACAGCAGACGCAGCTAAAAAATACGCAAAGTTTATAAATGTCATGATTATGGCTCGACTTGGAAATCTCTGCCCAGTTCCCCTCGCGAGACCGCAGTCAAAACATCAACGGACGGGCTAAAATTGTCTGCGATGAGTGGTCACTAGACGGAGATAAAGTTGCGTTGCGACCAGATTGCATAGACTAGCTGATTTTTATATAAAATTTACTGCCGTATATTAAAACACTCTATTTTGAATTCCCCCAGCAGTGGAGTAGCGACTGCTCTTGATATCTGGCATGATACCCCTGAATTCAGAAATAATTGTTTCTTGTAAAATAAATATAATTTATTAACCTCCAAGATACTACGGCCAATATTTTGGCATAACACTTGATTCAAAATCGTATTGCCGTGAAATTATTCTCTGGCTATGAATCGCGATCTTCTTAATATACAGTAAGTACTATTTAACAAAAATATTAAAAAATCACAAGAAAAATAATTAAAATCTAACATTCTTTTGAATGAAATTTGAAATACTTAAAAAAAATACTATAAGCAAAATTTGGATTGTTTTATTATAGTAATTCTGCTTCTAGTTCTGATTGGTTTCGGCAGCTCGCTGCCATCGTCGGGTAGGTTCTTTCTTACTCCAACAATTAGATATATTATTACGAATATAAAATAAAATAATCCTTTGCATATTAACCACGGAATTTTAGGTAATTACGGTAGTTTCGCTTGTACGCAAGGTTCATCAGGGTAATATAAAACATAAATAAAAATCTAGATTCACATGAAGTCTGTGGTGTTCATTTTAGCAGCTGTCAAAAGTGGTTAATATGCAAAGATTTATTTTATTTTATATATGTAATAATTTCAAATGACTATCCACAAAGTGAGTGCTTCGTATGATAATTTAATTAAATATATCCTCAATCATTCAATTATGATGATCTGTTTTAGTCTGGTGACGATAATGGTGATAACAATTTGGATATAAGACTATTTTTATTTGAGGATTAATTTTAAGGGCGTCCTTCGTCTGTAATTTCGTCCTCCGTCGATTTTAACTATTATAATGAAACGTATGGCATGAAAAACAAACAAAACAAACAAACCATCACGCCGTTTCTCCGCAGGGGTAGGCAGAGAGAATGGACCGCCACACTACTCTATCCTGACAAACCTCTCTAGCTTCCTCCACATTCATTCAACGAGTCATACACGCACGTCGATTCCTCCGACTTCTAACATGACTAACCTTTAAAATTTGGTTAATTTGGTTATGCCATGTTTTCGTTCGGTCTGCCTCGACTCCGTATTCCATTTACATCATTAACGTATACTTTCTTAACCATTCTTTCTCCATCCATGCGTTCCATATGTCCGACCCATCGCAGCAATTCTTTCATAATTTTGTTCTTAATACTTTCTTCCGCTTTACATTCCTTTCTTATATCAGCATTTGAGATTCTGTCGTATATCGTTCTACCACACATATGGCATGAAACGGTGGTATAAGCGAGCTGACCTCTTGTGGGCAGAGACTGGTGATATGTGAACAGATTTAGTCCAGTTCCAGAGGCACGCTACGCTACAGGGCAGCAGCATCTCGGTATTAAATCAAGTGTCCGCGTGTAGGTGGGGGCGCTCGCCATCCATCACCAGCGCTCCTCCAGACGGCCGTACGCCCGCCGCCAGCATACATCATCTGCTTCTGTTTGTGGACTTAATTGATCCCATACTTAGGTGTTAATTAGTCCACTACATCTCTACATCGGTCGGACACACATGAAAGTCGTAGCCAAACAATGAGGTGACTGTGAATACGTACACTCGCACAAGAATCAGGAGGATTGTTTTGAGACGAGAGAGAATAGCGATTGAAAAAAGATCAAAAATGTCATTCAGGTGGGTACTGTTAGAAAAGAAATACTTATTGAGACAACGGTACAAAACAAATGTAAACAATTACCCAAAATATCAAAGGTATCCGGATAAACGCATATTTTGAACGGTAGGCATAGATAGGTATTTTCTTTAGTATTTTCCCTGAAGAAAGTTCTACTTTCATATAAACTGATATGCAAATAGTAAAAGTAATCATTGATTGAACAATGATAATACTACCATTCATAAGTGTTTATGTTAACAAGACAAGGTGTTTACATTAGATGTTTCAGGTACACACTACTTGAGTGATACACGTATGCACATGAAACATTTCTCTTTACTTTGTAAATAAATAAATAAAATGTGTGCGCTGTATGTATAATTACCTAATTACTAAGCATTTTTCTTTAATTAAATTGAATGAAAACGTCTGTTTTCTAGAAGTTCTTTATTTAATGGGAATCACATATTTTGCCTATCTAAGGCATTATCAAGTACCGTAGCAAGACGAAACATGTCATTCGCTTCAACGTTATTCGTATTAATTAGATAATCCATTATTTTGGAGGAAACACTTTGATATTTCAAAATTATTAACTATTTAATTGAAACAGTGTTATATTGTAATATCACAATTAATTTCATTACTATGAAATTCTTTGACCGCTGTTTCGCTAGCCAGTGTTAGCGTCATCAGGTGCTACAATCAACAGTTGATTCACTGTATTTTGACATCAACTGTGATATTATAATAGTGTTTCAATTAAACAGTTAATAATCGTATTAATTATTCAATATGGAGTTTTACGTGATTGTTCAAGAAACTATAAGTATTGTACATTTTACTTTAATTCAAATATGAATTACCAGCACGAGATGAAAAAATGTGACACTATACCGTAAACATATATAGAAAACAAGAAATGTATATTATGTGTATATATTTTAATTCAGCTTGACGATTGCCAGGATTAACGTTTGAACGAATGCACCGAGTAAAATCCTGTATTTCGAATTGAGATATCATGCGGAGAAGTTCTCAGTCGGGTCTCTCCTGAAAGTGTGCTGTCACTTTGACGAAAAGCTGTGATCGGGTTTCAGAAACGCAGACGTATTCAGTTCTGTACTAATGTATTGCAAGCGTAAAATAACACAAACCAGTAAATGGTTCTTGGATGACTCTAAAGCTTCCAAAAATGTTTCCAAGAAGCAAATTAAGACTATTCAATTGATATCAAAGTGAGTAATTTATATTTCATCGTGTCAAACGGCGATCAATGCGCAAGCGTGACCCAAATAAAATGACACATGTAGTAAAACATTGAATTGCAATATTAGTTTATGTGTCTCCGGTAAAAAAATCTCTAAGCATTTAGTCTCCCTACATACGAACATTTATAAATTTTATTTGATTAATTGGCGAAGTAATTTATGTATCGGAAACACGCCCAGGAATCAAATAATTCAAAGAAATAATCTATGCGTGATTTTATTATTTATTGGATACAATTAGGAAAAGAGAGCAATCTTTATTTAAATATATTTGTAAAATTAGGTGTACGAGGCTTGAAAAAATACGAATGAGATATATTGGTAGCAGTTGGATAATAAAAAAATGCTGTAATAAATAATACTGATTTTGCCACCAGGAATTAAATTTGACACAGCTGTAAAAAATCCCCCTGAAAAACTAAAATTTTAGATCTAAGGAACAAATACGGTGAACTTGTTACTCTGGAAAATAGTGGTGACTTAAATACTACAAAAAATAATTAAATTTCGATTAATAAAATTTATAAATTTTAATTTCATTAAATATTCATGAAATAGCCATTTTTTAGAAGTTTTATAATATTATATCGGAAAGACACATTTCATCTTACTAGGAGATTATCAAATGTATATTATCATTTGATAATTCCCTAGCAAGGCGAAACTTAGCATCTTACTCCTGTATAATATATTGAAACTCTATGAGACGGAAGTTTTCATCAATTGAAATATTTACTACAGAGTTTTTATCATTATTCAAAATACAACAAATGAAACCAATGTAGGTATTTATTTTTGATAAAAAAAAAATTTCAACTCCATATTAAGTATTCAAATATGCGAGATGAACGAACGTTTTCTTAATTTTTTTTATGAATAAATGGAACTGAAAATTTTATAATCTAGTTTGATAAAATAATGTTAAAAAGTTGTTAATACCCTAGAAAATTAAAATTAATAACAATTAATTAAATTAGTTAAAAAATATTCGAACTTCAAGAAAATGCTCGTTTTTTCAATCACATTGAACATTTTAAAAAAGTAAAGTGTAGAGGTACATCATTTCGATAGATATGTATATATTTTTAAACTTTCACTTTAATAAAAAATAATTTGAAGCACTTATTTGTTCTAACACTATATTTTCTCCAACCGGTTTCGCTCCATCTGAGATTTTTCGGGGTTACAAAACAAAGTGATATAAAGACTGACAAAAAGTTTTGTTAAAACAAATCATGTAAGTTATTATTACAAATTATGTTAGTTAATATTATTTTTATAAAGCTTAATAACTTCTGCACAATGAATCCTGGTGAATCCGATCTGAAGAAGAAACGTATCTTCAGCGTGGGCGGAATACGGCAAGATTGTGTGAATGAATGGAGGCAAAACGAACGAGAGAGCTTAAAGTTTCACAGGTTCAAAATAACAGTCATAAAATTTCTCCATTTTGAATCAACCGCGATCCTTGAAATAGAACCGAAACGGTTATTACGACGTTCTCCAGTTTGTGAGGGAATCATTCGCGCGCCGCTCCGGGAACCAGAGGACAGGGGACACACGCTAGACGCCACTATCTCTGTAACAGTTCCTGACTTGACGGCAAAATTTGACGTAACATCGGATAGAGGGTACTGACCCGGCGCTTATTTAGAGATTAGTTCGGGACTGCTACGCGATCTCTGCGTGCTTAAAACGGCGCCGTATCGTAGGGATAATTATTCAACATTCACATTTTTATTGAAAGTTAAGGCGTTAACACCTCCATCCTCAGATATATAACTCAGTTATATATTTACACCTGAGGTCACCTCCGAAACATGTCGTCTTTAATATTTTTATTGTATAAAGATATTTAAACCATTAAATTGTAACATAAACAGCGATGTTTTTCAATTCCAAAGTTTTCAAATTTTTATTTCAGTCTGTGGATTCCTTTCAAAATAATCGCAATGACTTGTATGAACCATTTATTTTATATACATGCACCAATATTTTAACAATAAAAATCTTTCTTATTTAATAAAACAAAAAGGGGGCAAGGAAGATGCCTCTACTTGTGATGTCACTAAAACTATAACACTCGGCGCTCCTGGAAATGACATAAAGTGGCCAAACCTTCCACCACAATGGCAAGAGAAAGAGAAGAGCAAATATAATTATAAGACGATTTCGACTATATATATAAAACTAACTGCAATTGACAAGAAGAAGACATTTAAAAAAAAATAAACATCTGGTGACTTTTATATTAATTTTATTCTATAATATATTCGCCTTTAATATGTGCTGTAGATTCACATTTGAATAAATAGAAATCTAATTTGTATTATCACAACACATTATTTTAATTTTATTACAGGCATATGTCGATCTTTTTTGGTCCTTCTGCACAGAGAGAAGAAATAAGAAGGACCGTATAAGGACCAAAACATGTCTGCAATTAAAAGAATAATAAAATGTTGTTACATTCAAAGTGGTTCTCTATTTATTAAAATTTATATTAATTGACTGAGCATAGCTAAAATATATGAGGTTTCTGGAGTTTCTTATTCAATCGATATTATACCTAATATATTCCGTTGTTTCGGTTTATTCCATAGTGCATATCATATTTAAACTTTTTTGGGCAGCAAATAACTGTGATATACCGATCGTTTATATTTTACGTATAATATATTTATGTAAGCATTTCAAAAACGAGGAATGTCTATTCCTTTGTTTTTCGTGTGAGAAAAATAAAACCAAACCGGTCACGACATGATACAGCTAGCGTGTGTGCTTTACATTTCATATCATTAAATGTTTTTTTAAAACATATTGAACATAATTTCATATGCGAATATAACAGATTCATGCATACCACTGGTGCGTTGAACCTTAAGGAAGGTCAATTCAAATTTACTTTATTGATTAGAGGTCGTTGTGCAAACATGAATGCAAAATGTAATTAAAAACCCTCATAGCAAAAATATGTATCATCTAATTCGTAAGGGTGAGTTGAGGAACTGTCTTTATAACTTGTTTCTCACTTCACTAAACTTATTCATTGTTTCTTGAATAAATAATAGGAATGAAAACGTCTGTTTTCTAGGAGTTTTATTACAGTTCATGGAAATTACGTGTTTCGCCTTTGCCATCAAATATTAAGGCATAATTTTAAGGCAAGGTGAACATGACAACATGGCAAACATGAACTTCTAGTAAACATACGTTTTCATTAGAGTTGAACTCTTTGGATTGATCCATCATTGATGCTGTTGTTTCATGTTTGGAAGCTTTGTGCAGATTCGCATTCTGTGTTTCTTTACTGGAATTTTAAATCCTGTAATAATATTTTTTTGTGAGATTTATTCAACTGAGTAGACTACTATATTATTCCATTCAGACATATGCGTCACTTTCACCATCTTTCAACATCTTCTAGAAATGGGCTAACCCTTGAAATTTTTAAATAGACTCTTCTTTAGTCTCGAGATTTTTTTATAACGTCATATTTATAGTATCGCGATTTGTATTCACTTTTAAAAATATAATTAATATTCTACTAAGTATAAGATAATAATCGTTATTTTCTTGTTAGCAAATAATGGCTAATTCTAATTTAATTGCAAAATGATACACACTCATGATAGTGCAGACTGATTAGAAAAAACGATAATCATCACACCAAATAAGTTTTACATCCAGGGTTCAACTGAATTGTTTAAATAACCATTTGATAATTGACTAGAAAAATTTTAAAGTATTATAATACTTGAAAATTTTATCATACACAAAACATATGCATAATATGATTGGATGGAATTTAAGACTACAACTAATTAATTAGATAACCATCACGGCGTTTCTCCGGAGGGTCTCGTCGGTTTTTCCGACTGTCGCCTGCTAGTATTTGATTAATTGGGTCATGCCATGCTTTGGTCTTCGACGGCTTTTTTTTCCACTCAAATTGCTTGAATACTTTTAGCTGTAAATTTCCCAGAAAATATTTCATAACATTGAATTCAAATAGAAGTTATATTACGAAATACATATTTTTAAAAAGTGCATAAAACTGAAAAAAAAAAAATCTTTTTCATCACTTCATCTCATATATTCAATGGCTCTTTTGGAATCATGTTAATTTACGTTTCTTAATATGTCAAATCTTTCGACTGATATTAGGTAAAGTGGAGGGACGTCGGGGAGTTGGTAGAAGGCAGCTGTCCTGGCTGCAGAACATCAAAGAATGGACAGGAATAACAAGAGTTCAGAACCTGTTCCAAGTGGCGCAGGATAGATATGCCTTTGCTGTAGTGATTGAACGGAATTTGTGCTGTTTCTTGCCCTCTGAGGGTGCGCTGTTTTCCAGCTGGGAGAGGGAAGTTGCCCCTCTGTGACGGGTCTCGTTCCTTTCCCTCTTGGCCATAATAATAATTTGTGCAGTGGTTTTATTTATTTATTTGATATTATGAAATGCTTCCTAAACCTCGTCCTTTGTCCTACACGCCAAAAACTGTATTTTTCCCATCCCGCATTTGTCTCCTCTGCCTCTCCTGTTCTTCCCGCTGTATATTCCTGTGGTGTATCATTATTTTTATCTTTTATATAATGTTCCTAAAATGTTCATGTATTATTTATTATGCTGATTTATTTATTCAATAAAGTACAGCGGAGCATAGAAGTGAGATTGAGCAGATTAAATGTGGTCTGGCACCCTCTTGTTGTTGCCGTATTTAAATGCAAGTCCCGGATGGACCGGGGACAGGCCCAGGGAGTGTACGAGCGAGGCTGATAAAAGGGCGCCGCTACGCCCTATAACAGCCTCGGGTATGTGGCGGGAACTTCTATGTTCCTTTATAAAAAAATGCTGTAGTGATCGCCAACGTTGGGGGGACCTGACACGGCACCGAAAGAAGAAGAATAAATAAAAAACAATCGTTTATTAAAAAGAAAAACAGCTGTTTTCCTTAATATTCTAAATTTGAAAATTATTATGCGTGTAAAATAATATTTTCAAATCGCAGATAAAAATCATTAATTTTATTGGCAATACATTTAGTGGAACACCCCTATTGGCCGGCGTGCATGATAATTAATCGCCAGCAGTCCGCTCTCACACTATCACATTATAATAGTAACAAAGGCCACGTGGTAATGGTCGCGGCCAGTAATTGTCTGTCGGGCCAAAAAATTGTCGCAGACAGGCGGGCGTCGGCCATTACGCTCGCCGAACCTGCTCTGTTCAATAATTTCAACAATTATCACTTTGGATTCGGAATAGACAGCTTTTTGCAATCGTTGTCTCAAGGTAATTAAATATCTCACATGAAATATCTATTTTTATCCATAAGTATCGTGAAATTATTAATAATTAGATAATTTATTGAATTGTTTAGAGTAATCAGAAAACTTCGAATTTGCAACTTGAAGGAAATATTCACATTTATGAATCAACCATTTCAATAATTTAAATGTTCGGTTGTGATAACTTTATTATTGCTGAGAAAGATCCATCAATATTAATGTATGGTATATTTGCTATTCAACTTGTACTCAAATGCTCTTCATTTTTGTAAAAAATAAAATAAAGTCAAAGTTGAATTTCAGAGAAAAGTCACGTAAATTTAAATATAAACGCCAAATATGTTATTTTTTTAAATGAGTTATTCGTATATGTTTTTTTATTAAATATTTAATGCAATATGGCATCTCAAACTAGGAAATTAAATCTTCTGATACTGGTGTAAATTTAGTTACGTTTGATGGAACATTTATCTTATATCAGCAAAGATTTTTAACATTCTTCTATTGAAAAAACACCGAATGAGCAAAATGTAAAAAGTGTGGAGTTTTTACAATTAGTAGCAACATGTTTTTGGGATCTTGGGTACATCTTTGTAACTTGTTAACTTCCTCTACAGATGTTTCAGAGATCTTTTTAGTCTATATATTTTAAGGGTAGTAATTTAAAGAAAGAAATGTAAGGCAGATGACTGCATCATGAATAAAATTAAAAAAGGATCCCTGAGATGGTTTGGACATATGGAACGAATGGATGAGAGTAGAATGGTTAAAAAGTTGTACACGAGCAGCGTGAGTGGGAAAAGAAGCAGAGAACGACCGAGGAAAACATGGCATGACCAAATTAATCAATTACTAAAAGGCGGCCACATTCGAAGTCGGAATAATCGACGTGCGTGGATGGTACGATGTATGAATGTAGAGGAATCCCGAAAGGTATGCCAGGACAGGCCATTGTGGCGATCTATCCTCTCTGCCTACCCCTTCGGGGAAATGGCGTGATGGTTAGTTACAGTTTAGTTACTACCCTGAAGATGGAGACTGTAACGATCTTCGAAACGTCGCTCGAGGAATTACAAGATCCTTAAAAAAACATATTGTAATGTAACATATTAATTAATAAAAAAAAGTACATCTGACGTACAAGGCTTTGAATATTAAAATATTTCATTCAATAGATTTAAACATTCTTCCAAATAAAAATGGCGGTGTAGCAACGCGTGTCCGCGCTTCATGACGCATTACACGATCAAGGATATTCCTTAAATATTGCCGCCCAGAATGTATAATATTGGGACATTACAGTCAATTACAAAAATCAACGCAATCGAGAGCCGACATCCAGCCAGCACAGACAAGCTGGCGACAGTCATTATTATTCCAGCGGAGATCCAGTGAACTCCTAACCGATGCCTGGCGAGAAATGCTGAATTTTAATTATAACATTAAGCTTATAAGCACGTGGAAATATGTTTCGAAAGATCAAAGCTATTATTATTCTTTATTTTGTATTCTAACCTCATCGGTTTAAATTTCTAAATCGGAACATTTATAATATTTTATATCTGAAGAAGAAGAAGAAGATATCTGTAAAGATTTCCAACTGTCTTCTCAAATAATTAATACGAATGAAAAGACTGTTTTATAGAAGTTTTATCTTATTGGTTTCGTATTTCTAATGCATTATCAAATGTCATTCTCTTCTTCTTCTTCTTCTTCTGCTTTATTTAGGATTGTGTCCTGTTATTTCTCGGAGCCTGTTACTGGGACGCAGATGTCCAACTGTCTCGTCACCTTTTAGGTGGCCTTCCTGAAGGTCGATTTCCTTTGGTACTTCATTTGCGGCTATATTTATCTCTCTTTCAGAACATGATCTATCCAGTAGCGTCTTCTCAGTCTTCAAAGATCTGCAATGTCATTCTCATAAAATATAATGAAACTTCTAGAAAACACACATTTTCATGAATAATAATGATTTAATATAGAGTTTTACACCATTGTTCAATAAACAATAAAAAAGTCTTCTAAAATCAAAATAATGTATTATACTTTACTTCTCATGAAAATTAAAAGTTCAATTCTGATGTTACAAACCGCAATTTCTAGCTTAAGATTATTTTTTTGATCAGTTATTGTGTCATTTTCTTATAACTGTAATAACTTCGTTTTTGCAATTTAGATTAAATTATTACGAATAAACTTTAATGTTTTTAGAATCGAACAAATGATCATGAAAAGGAACATTATTGGCTGTATGTTTTATGATACAATTCGATAAAAGAGTGGAGTATAAAGATTGAAAAATTACGATAAGATATAACGAGATTCCACATTGAAATTTAATTTTTTTTCAGTTCAACATGTGTAACATGAAAGTTATACACAAATTAACGATGTGATATATTTATATTACAATGTTCACTTTGTGCTTCATTCAAATATTCATTTGCTCGGAGATAATGGATCGACTGTTTGAGGACTTGTTGACAAGCTTAACAGGAATTGAAGTCGTAGACAAGTTGGCGGCAGTTAAAATATTTCCAGCTGTGAATATCGTGTAAGCAGGACGAAGGACATACTGTTCGCTCCGTGACTCGGCGAAAGTGATGTCAACACATTTTTGTATGTACTGATTCGCAGTTCATCGTGTTATTTTATTATGATGTGGGGAATGATAATAAATATTTTGACAAATGTTTGGTATCTTCGCCAATTTTTTTCGATTTTCATGCTGGAAAATACTGTTTAGACTCTGATAAATTCATAATATTAAATCATTTTGTACACACTAGAAAACATGCAAGGAAAATGATTTATTATATAAATTAATTGGTTTAAATTATGTCAATTTCAACCATGGCAAAATATTGGATGTTTTGCAATTGTTGTTAAGGAATACAAAAATAAAATAAATTTATTTGAATTATATTTGATATATATTATACTAAAAACAAATTAATATTAGGTATCGATTAGCGAATGGCATACGAATTTGCGGTAACAATTCTGATTGTTGTTTTACCCTTCTCATTGTTCTGGAATTACTCACTTAGGTACTCAACAAAAATTTCAGTATTATAATATTATATTTGACTCGATAACTGATAAACTGTTGTATCATATCACCGAGTTCCATTCAAGACAATTAAGCAATCCTCTGAGTTGGGTCATCAACATTAAGTGACACGGCGCAATAACCCAAATACAGGGTCAAAACAGTGGGTGTAATTTTGTTTCTCCATCGATAAAAACTAAAAATAAAATTCCGTTTACGTGTGCACCCGAAATAATTCGCTTGTCCCCTCACAGATGCTTTTAGCTTTTTTCTTGAAATTTGCCTGAAGAATAATTTGACGCGTTTATTGCATGTAATGGAATTGCCTGACGTCTCTTCTCACGGCTGTTCCCCGCACAGAGGAGCCGCCGTGATGAATATTCAACTAGCGGTGTCCTTTAGAGCCTCCGGGTCGCGATCTGCCGTGGCGGCAGAGTACACTTCCCTGAAACATGCTTGAATCCAGGTGGAAAATGTTTTGTAAATTCTTCCATCTCCAATGAGGCAGAATGAATATTTTACAAAAATACTCTGCCGCGGGGACGATTCTCTCTCTTTTGGAATGGGCTCTTAACCCGATCGTTTTAAAAGAATTATCACCAGCGGGTGCTCCGCGAGTGACACACGCGGTTTTTTCTTCTCTTTTTCTGTTTTGGTTTTCTTCTGAGTCACGGTTGACCGTTCCCACCGTTCTCACTGCATTTAAATCGTAAGCTGCACCGAAAAAATATAGATATAATAAATATAAAAATTAAAAGTATTCACAGATCCCCATAATCACAACTCTCTTTCTCGCTGAGGAGGGAATTAAAATTAATTTAATACGAATAAATTGTCTTAAATATATGAACAATAAATTTAAATATTATATTAATAATTGATATAATGAAAAATGAGAACATTATTTTGCAACGATAATCATAACTTGAAACCCCGACAAAGAAATATTAAATGTTATATATGGTCTGTTCTACTATATGGCTGCGAAACCTGGACCCTGAAGTGAATGTAATGAACCGGTTGGAAGCGTTCGAGATGTGAATATACCGCAGAATGCTCCGTATACCATGGACCGATAGGGTCAGTAATGCACACGTACTACAGAGAGCCAGAGCCAATAGAGAGCTGTTGTCGAGTGTGAAAATTAGAAAGGTTTCATATTTGGGTCATGTGCTATGGGGAGAAAAATACCACCTCCTTCGACTGATATTAATGGGTAATGTGGAGGGACGTCGGAGAGTTGGTAGAAGGCAACTGTCCTGGCTGCGGAACATCAAATAGTGCACAGGAATAAGAAGAGTTCAGAACCTGTTCTAAGTGGTGCAGGACAGAGATGCCTTTGCTGCAGTGATCGCCAACGTCAGGGGGACCTGACACGGCACCGAAAGAAGAAGAAGAATTGATGTATCTCACCTATCAACACTTAATACTAACCTCTCGTAACTATTTCTAAACCTTGCGAACGTATTTACGCCCCCACAGATGTGTAAGTGAACCAGACACGCCGCGAAAAATCTGCTCCCCGCTATCCATTGTTTCCTCGATAAATCTCCGAAGATCAGACGAAATATTGATATAAAATTCCTCTCTAATGCTGTATAGCGGCAGCCGTTAGTCACCTGTGTAAACACGCTGACGTTTAGCGGGAGATTACTGAGAGACACTTTATTTCGGCCGTCCGTTGTTCGAGTCTATTATCTTGATCCCCATTATTGCCGGGAATTCGATTTCAAACACAATAGTTCAATAAGTTTAATCTCGTGTTTACACTGCGCGGAATAAACGTGCTAGAGGAAATTTCCTCGCTGACAGCTAACTGCGCGGAAGAGAGATGGTATAGATCAGAGCTTTTAGCGGAGAAATGTTAATAGAGCTTTTCACGAGAAAACGGTGTTTCACCCATCGAGAGAGATTCCGTTAATTCTATTTGTCTACTCAAGGATACAATATGATGTTAATTTGTGAACATGCTTAAATGGAATAACCTTTTAATTTTTATGAATTCTTAATTTCATCGAGGGTTTTATACTTACGTGAAGGATATCTTTGCTAGTGGGTGATGTTCACCTTGCTATGTTGTGACAATCTGACATCCAATGATTGATACAAAATGGTACAATGGAAGAATCGCTAAGATATGCTAAACCGCAAAATGTAGTTGGTAATACGACTAATGAATAACAAATTGTGGTGTAATTTAGATCAAGAGAACGAGATGCGTCATTCTGTTCCAACAGAGAACACCCATACCCATAGATTCATACCAAATTGATAAAAATGGAAATTATCTAAGATGGAATAAGTCAAACAAATTTCATAAGTAACATTTATTGATAAAAAATATTATGGTTTATGAAGAAAAAAAAGCTATCGTAAGCTACTAATTATAATAGTCTTGCAAATAAATGCCGCATATTACATTTAAAGTTTTAATTAGTGTTAACAATTTCTGTCATATATTTGATGTCGCACTAGTATTTCTAATATCACGATATCAACTAGTGTCAGTTTAGAAATACTATATGAAGTGGTAATAATTTTATTGCATATTATTTTTATAGACAACTCATATAATAACTTACATATCAAATTAATATTTATAAAGTGACACTAAGACGAAAATGTAATTTTGACTTGTAAATATAACTTGAGAAATACAAGTGCGATGTGTGAATGGCAGTAATCAACTGTCGGGAGACTGTACATCACAGTAAATGAATTCATGCTTACAATATGAGCCTTATAAAAGTAATCTATTTAACACACGAATCAGCCGATTAATAACATTTTGCGAATTATGATGTTATATAATGGTTAGTTAAAGATCATTATTATAAATTTTTATCGGTTTATGATGTAAATTTGTATAGGGTTCAATGTATAAACTCAAAAACACGCAGACAACCAATAAACGGAAAAAATATTTTTCACAATATTTTATTGTAAAAGTATTGTGATAAAACATTATTTTTCAAAAGTTATTCAAATGTGAATCCACTACGCAAATTGACGGAGAATATAGATGATTAAAAAAAATCAACGATAAACTTTAATAATTTTATCAGAAATTATCCCAGTAACTAATAAATACATCCATGATACATGTTTATCTTCAACACTATCGGCTCATATTGACTGACCGGATCAAACTGCATTCGAAGATTGAAACTGAAGTTCGTAAAAATGAAGCTATGTCGAAAATACAAAAAAAAAAATTGGGAATTGCGTTTTTTTAATAGATTGATTTTCTTACGTTTCTGGTAATAATGTAAAGTTGACCGCTTAAGCCGTTTATTGTTTTTTATAGATAAATTCCACCAGAATTCATATAAATCACTTTAAAGACATGAACTTAAAGAACTTATTTTTTTAACAAAACTGGAAAATATTATATTAAGTACGTAATTGATTACACGTGTTAAACATCAGTCAGTATTCTAGCTTTTTTCCACTTTTGAGATTATTTTTCTGAACATGTATCGAAGATTTTAGATCTTCTGTACACGTAAACATCATTCGGCACGAAGCAAGTTTTAAGCCATTGCACGTTAAACAATTTCTATGTAATCGATTGTCCATAGTAATCATTTGAAATAATATTACGTTCCTAAACAAATGAAACCCGTTCCGTTTGAATCGAGCGCCATGAGGGCCGGAATGCCCCCTAATATGCAGATGAGCAGCTACCGAAGAATCCGGAGTATTTGCAAGTAGCCGTGGAAGACCCAAAGCTGGCCCGGCTGGAGTTCGCCGCTAGCGTGCCTTGTCCAGTGCCCACTCACGCTAGCATGAGACACCCGACTCCGACCATTGTTAGGGCACTGAATTTATTCAATTTAATAATTTTAAAATAATTAAATAAAACGATGTTTTTCAATAACAACTTCCATTTTTTACTTTGATTTGCAAGCGTCTGGTTTTGTCAGATTTGCTGGCATCGACTGGCGTGCATCGGTGCCAGCCAGCCTGGCGAAACCGGTCGTGTATGAAATAAATACAAAAGTCGAAGTAGTTATTATTGTTTAAAATGAACATCCATAAAGAGATTTTAGTAAAATTATTAGGTTATAAAATATTCACAATAAAACAAATTAAACAGCCATCCGTCTCTCCGAAGGGGTAGGAAAAACCACATTGTTCTTTTTGGCATTTTGCGTTTATTCTATTTTCATTCTTCTTTTGCCGGTTCCATTTTTCCATTCCATACAAAAGGGTCGGTACAAGAAGTTAACAAAAGCCTATCCGACTTTTAGGATGAATAAAATAAAGATTGGTATAATTTTTTGTTAGAAGGTAAAAATGAAAATTATTTCTAATATGTAAAGTGATTTTTGAATTTTTGTAAAATAATTGTAAAATATCATACAATAATTCCATTTTGAAATACCGTGCACACAATATCATAAATTTCAAATATAATTTATTCAAGAGTAATGCATAAATAGGTTTATTTTATTATTACGAACTGAAACCATATGCATCTAAATATAATATTAATCGGAGAAACCCAATAAAATAACAGATTTACCCGCTGGCTATGGGGCACTTGTCATTTAACAGGTTCCCACATACACACATCTTTGAAAAAGATACAAATTTCTCGTAAACGTTGACTGTAAAACATATATCAAAGCATTTTATGGCGAAAATGTTTATACACTGTTTGCGCTGTAAATGTCAAGTTAGTAAACAAAACACGAATAAATTTAAAATGCCTACAAAAAGGAGCATCTTTGTATCGGCGTAGAACAAAAACAGGCAAATATTTGTGGATGATTTCAGCCGGCAGCTCTCAATACCCACTTGCGCGCTATGTACGGAAACACGGACTCTCTTAGGGTGCGGCCACACAGAAGGGTTTCGGTTGGGGACTAGCTTGCTGTCTGTCCGAAAATGACAGAGACTGTCGAATTAAATTATTTGAAAATGTCACGTCATTGATTATTTTACTATATTAACTTTAATTTATGAATGAATCAATGATTGATTTTTGATCACAAAGATGTTTATATTATGTAAAATTTGGTTATTTTCACTCTTAAGCGACGATGGGCGGGACACGTTGCTTGTGACTCAGATGAAAAGTGGATAAGGCGACTGCTGTGCTAGTCCCCGAGGTCGGCAAAACGTGGAGTGGCGCTCACAGTTACGTCAGTGCGACGATATCCGAAAGAGTGCGGGAAGTGTCTGAATGCGAATCGTTCAAAATAAAAGGGGGTGGAAATGCGAGAGGAGGCCTACATCCAGGAGTGTACTGCCGCAACTGGCTGAAGAAGGAGAAGAATAAAAAAATCAAATAAATAAATAAAACTTCAAACGTAAGCAAAATTTACTCAATTTTAAATAAAGAAATATTCGATTTGAAAATAAATATGAGTTTATAAATTTTTGACATTACTTTAATTGATATTTTTTTTAAATTAAAGAAAACATAAAAGCTTAATCAATAGCGTAACAATTTCAAATAAAATAATTTACATCGTTGTTCAATTATTTCTCTCAATTTCGGACAGACAGCAAGCGAGTCACTCACCGAAACACTTCGGTGTGACCGTAGCCTTAGTATTATATTATATACTGTCCTTGAAGTTTGAGTAGTTTACCTTCTTGCTATTTACATTTTGTGCCCAATGCTCGCTACGGAGACTTGTCAGGTGGAACCTGCTGCTTTTGATTCTTTTCCATAAAATTATCTTTGAACTAAATACATTATAATAATATAATATATAACATGCGCACCTCTCATGGTTCAAAATCAATATTTTCTCGTAGAAAAATTACTTCATCATAATTGTTAGCAACGTTACTAAAAAAATAATATGAGGAGAAAAACATTTAGAATAATATAATAGGATCAAATAATGGTATAAAAAATAAGCAATTTATTGTGGAGGATACTTTTTAAAAGCTAATTGAATCCAATCTTTTAAATATGGTATACTTTATTATGAAAAATAGGCATAGCAATAAAAAAATGGTTAGTATATAGAAAAAAGACTTGTTAATTATTCAGAAAGTAGAAGTTCTGCACATTTGGAAGATTTTTAGTTCAATCCTGATATTTTCTTCTCTACTGCTTAAGGATATATTTATTCTTTCTTGATATCTTGAGTGATAATATTCTGAAATCTTAATTCAATGTATTTAATATACTTAGATAATTTTTTTTTAAAATTATTTTATGAAAATGTCTTATTTCACTTTGCTAGAGCATCATCAAGTGATAATGGCCAAAAATTAGAAAAAATATAGATTTGTATTCTGTATGTTCTATTGATAGAGTGGAGAGTCCACTGCTGGGCGTAAGCCTCCACCCCCACGCCATCCATATCGGTATCTCGCCAGTGTTTTCCAGGCCCTTCCCGCCGTCCGCACAATATCATCGCTCCACCTGGTGGACTGTCTCCCGACTCTTCTCCGGCCCAACCTTGGCCTGCATTCAGTAACCCTCTGGTTCCATCTTCCATCATCCCGTCGGCACACATGACCAGCCCACTACCACTTCATCCTCGCAATGCGTATCCCTACATCGGTGACCCTGGTGCGTCTTCGAATCTTCACGTTGGGTATATGGTCTCTAAGCGAGATACCCAACATGGATCTTTCCATGACCCGCTGTGCAAATTTGATTTTGTGCACTGGTTCTTTAGTTAACGTCTATGTCTCGCACCCATACGTCATCAGAGATAACACACACTGGTCCAGCACTTTTGTTTGTCAGAAATCTTATTATTTGATAAAATCGTAGTGGAAAAACATATAATATTCTTCTTCTTCTCAGCGTTATATCCTGGTGTTGGATTTTATCTCCTCTATATCAGTTCTCTACTAGCCCCTATCCCTGGTAATCTCTTTCCCTTCTCCAGTTTCCTCTAGTCTCCTTCAACGCATTTGTCCATTTTTTTCTGTGTCTTTTTTCACGCGGAACCAACCGGACTTGAACTGTCCTTTGGCATTCTTCCTATATACATCACCGTAGATGTTGAGACTTGTAGAATCTCACTAATCTTTCCTGGTCAATCAGTGCTTCTAGTAAGTGTATATTTTACTCAATACAATAGATCTATGGAGATACTTAATATTTATATGATTCTACATACATATAAGGTATTTTATAGTTTATATAATTTTTTCGACGATGACGGTATTAATTTAGAAACACGTTGAAAAAACAACCCTCAAAAATCGTAAAAACATGGTGTTGTGATTCATATTTAGTGAATTTCTTGGTGTTAACGCCTTAAGTTTAACAAATAATATTTAAATAGGTATATTTAATGAAAATTCTTCAGAAAAACTTCTGAAATCTCACAATATTCCTATTATTATATATTATATTATTGTATGTAAATACGCCTACATAAAAATATAGTTTAAATATGAAATTATACAGAAGTGTTTCATCTAGATAAAATCTATATTTATGATTCTGCGATACATTTCGCAGTAAAAACTATGTCGGTATAACCTAACCTCACCGTCCCGTCCGTAATGCGCGGACGGTGGAGAATTCAGTATGCGCATGCGCATCTCTCGGACAACGGAGTGCGCCTCTCCGGCGATGGTGAACCCGCTTTTCCTTTCTGGTCGCGATGAGTATGCGTGTGGGGAAAACAACACAGACGATGGACACCAAACGAAAGTAGTAAGCTGACCATTCCAAATTCATTTTCCATGTTTCTCGCGTTTTTAATATAACACGACTCTAATGGAAAGGAGAAAAATGTGATCAGTTAAAACGCAATGTTATCTGGGATAATACAATACGGCACAATTCGTAACATATTGTATAATTAATTGAAACAAAAATAATAATAACACTAAGTATTTATTACGATTGTAAGTATTTGTTCACATGTATTTTTAATATATGCTGTTTTTGTTTCAACATTTGACATGTATAATATTTGAAAACGGATTAAAATAAAACTGATCCGAAATTATCAAGTTGATATTAAGAAATCAATTCTCAAAAAATATCTGGTTTATAAAATTGGAACCCCTAAGAATTTTAAAGATAATAAAATTATAAACTGTTAAATTAAATAACTTTGTTTTATGTATCACAATTGTATTTTATTTTACGCGACAGCTGTTTCGTCAACCTATGTTGACATCATCAGGTGTTACATTGTGACACCTGATGATGTCAACATAGATGGACGAAACAGCTGTCGCGTAAAATAAAATACAATTGTGATACATACAACAAAACTATTTAATTTAACAGTTTAAAATGTTAAGGTATCATAGTGTTTCGGCCAAAACAATTGACTATAATAAAATTATATTATTGTATATGATATGTAATATTATTTCGTCCTTTAATGTTTATATGCATATTTTTTGGATGAATTGTAAAACGATTAGTGACACATAAAAAAATGTTTATACAAAATATTCGATTCTTCACTTTTGATGAATTTAACTTGGTTCTCTCTTTTGCATGTTTCGTCCCGTCATTTTCATTCATCAGAATGGCAACGTCTATGACTGCCACACAGAGGTCACGGGTTCGATTCCCGGCGATGACAGTTTGATTCTAACACTGTTTTTGGTCTGGTGAAGAATTCTTATTCTTTTTGTGGTACAGAAATCATGTGTCCTAAGATGATGAGGTCTAGTTGTCCCTCCATCTCTTAGATGATCTTCCAGGTGGACGGTGTCCGGAGGGGATTTCGTAAGCGGCTGTATATGCGAGTCTGTCACTATCCATTCTGGCTACACGGTACCTCAAGTATCTTCTTCTGGATCTACTCAACCGAACGATATACTTTATTTCGCTAGCTTTTCTTATGTCTGAATAAATCACTTGACAATAAAATGGTGATAGATTAGCTACCGATCATACATAATGAGAATTAATATAATAGTTCTACACTTTACATCGATATGCTGCTGCTTTGGAGAGTGGTGTTTGTTAAAAATATTATTATTCTTGGAAAATTTATTATTTAAACATTAAATTGGCGTTGTTAAGTGTCCTGTGCCTAGTGGCGGCACCCTACCCGCCGCGCGTAACTGTTGTGTGTCCACCGCGCGTACTATTCGCGTACTACGGAGCGGTACATCAAGTGACACACGGTGTTTGCCCTTATGCCCATAACCGGGCGAGGGAACAAAACGTCTGGCCGATTATAGATTCCGATTGTATCGCGGCGCAGTGGCTGTTCAATGTCAATCTTTTCAGCATTATCTCAATACTTTGTAGGTACGCATGAAAATGTCATATTTTTTGGTGGTCAAGGAAAACCTACTTAAACAAAACTTCGAAAAAATGATTAACCTCCATATTAAACAGTTTACTATAAACTCCTAATTAATTTTGCCTATATGTAAAAATCTATTTTTTTATCATAAAAACCTAACATTTAATACCATATTTATTTATTGATCATTTACTAAGCACATGGTTTAAATACCTCCCAACTAGGGTAACCCGTTCTAGGGAGGCATAATAAAGCATCAAATAATTGGTACAGTTTAAATGATTTAAAAGAAACGTGTACAAAGAAAATGACAAATTATTTTATAAACAAATATTTAACAGTTAATAAGAATAAAAAAGTATGTTTTCTAGTAGTTTTATAATATGATTGATAAGGGAGGGCGAAACATATCATCCCTATGAAATAAAATAAAACTTCTAGAAAACTGACATTTTCATTCGTATAATTAATTTAATATGGAGTTTTATATCATTGTTCAAGAAACAATAAATAAGTTTTATTATAATTTATGGGAATAATATGTTTCGCCTTTCTAAGGCGTTATCAAATGCATTTGATATTTCATGGCCCACAGGTTATTTGAAACCAATTATTTAAAAAAAATAGCTATTGCTTCTCACGACATGTGATAGGTAGCAATTATATCGCCATTTTTATTGCAATGTGATTTCTTTCAAACCAATGACGAGACTTTTTTTCATAGTGTTATCGCTGGGAATCAAAGCCGGGGCCTAAAAACCGTCGGATGACATATTTGTATCATTATCTAATGACAAGTTACGACTCTTAAGATAAATGTTGTAAATTTATCTGTATTGATTATCGAATAAAATATCATTTTAGCTGTTCCAAATTAAAACGAAGCAATACAATTATAAAATGTACTATTGTATTTGATTAAAAAAAATATGCTCTTTTTGTATGGGATGTATTTTAAAGTCTAAACACACTGGTGCCTAAAATCCAGTTAACGGTCTAACCAAACAAAGGTAAAATAACAATGCGACTAAAGAAAAAGTGGCTACCGAAACTCCATAAAAAGCTAAGACAATGCACTCTTTACAAATAAAACTGACATTTCCACAGTGTGACTGCGAAGTCCTATCGGAACATTTGTAGATATCCAAATAAATATAATACTTACCTATCCAATAGTTATATATTATACATCCGTTCAATATAATATTAAGCATGTTATTAAATTATATAAATAAAAAAAAACAAGTCACTTTATTTCTGTAAAGAGGTAAATCATGTGAAATCGGAAAAAGAGTTTTAATTATGCAGTTTTGAATTGCTAGAAAAAAATGTTTGTATGATATTTTTTATTTAAAATATTGATGCAAATCCTAAAAATCATGAAAAGCACAAGTCTTGCAAAACTTCTTTTGGGTCACCTGAGAAATAGGTCATTGATAACATATACCTGTACCTCTTTACCAAAATGCCATAGATATATAAGTTAAATCCCGCACAGAAATCGTGCTATAGCAATAATGTTATAATTTCAATTTTTTAAACAAAATATTCTCATGTTTAACATACTTTAGAATATTGAGTACCGACTACGAGAGACGAGAGAGGACTCAGGGCCCTTTAGTTGTAAATTAACAAAAAATGTGGATGGTTTATGGAAAAGACAAATTTTCTTTCAATATGGTTTATTTATCCCAAAATAGGATTATATATGAGTATTTAAAGCAGTGATCAGTTTGCCACTAACACAAACAGAAGCCAATTTACTACTGTATGAAACCATGGGGAGGAACTCCTTCAATAAATTGTAATACAGAACTGTTTTAGCAATGAAGAGCGCTTGTCGTAATAAGGATTGGGGCCACGTCCTACGCATCAGAAAGCAAGCATTCTAAACAAACGATAGAGCAATAAAACAGGTTGTTAAGTAATGAAATATTAAAATTTAAGTTGGAAACATTTTGTAGAGACCCTGTAGTAAAAGGAAATACACACAAGGCAACACGCATCTCGGTAAGAACGTTCCAAGAATCGGCAAAAATTTCACCGCTACGAAAGGAGACCCGAATTGCTGGCGGTGCGGTGGATGGAGGAATTTGGATAGGGGCTAATACTCTTAGTAAGTGATTAATTACTGCAAATATTCAAGTTTACGACTGGTATCAACTTGTGCATCCTTCTACAGCCAATTTCTTGTTCTGACATAAATGTGATAATCACAAAATGTTCTCATCTGAAAACAAACACAGCGTTGAAAACCACTAAATATAGTTTTAATTAGAACACCAGTTATTTATCGGTAAGGTTGGGTAAGGTACATTAGATTACGATTTTGGTCTGGTTGGGTTAGATCAGGGTAGGTTAGTTTGAATAAAATAATAAATAACAAATTTATCATTCCCACAAAACCAAGAAGAAGTCGCCCAATGGCAACATGGTGGGCCAACGTGGAAAAGGAGCTCCAACGCGAGAACCTGAGAGTGGAGATGAGTCAAAATAGAAAAGTTTGGCGTTTTCGTACGAGGAGGGCCGACCCCAGATGATGGGAAATAGCAAAGGGAAAGAAGATAAGAACAAATTTCTAATATTCAGGACAACTTTGGCGTTCTGGTAAACCATTTTGATTTTTCTATTTATAAACAATTGGATCAGGACTTCTCTCTATTTCATTATATAATGCATTGCCATCCGGATATATCAATTTCATATCTTTATTTTCTCTTTGGAATATTCTATTTCATCTTTTTATGTAAAATAAGATTCAGAAAAAAGAAATTCGGATGGATAGTGCGGTTTGCATACATATTTTTAACATTTCATTCTTAGAAACACACTTTGACTTTTTCATAATTTTGCATACACTTGCATGACTCAAATAACTCATTCAGCGCATTCTTTCTGGAAGCTTTGCTTACATCTCGCGTTATGTAAGAGTATTAAACACATTTTCTTAATTACAACATATTTGCAGCCGGCCAGAAATACTCGTTCACCACACTTACGACGCATAACATTTTTGGAGGATTGTAAATAATTCCATGGAAAATTTGCATGCGAATAAAAAAAAGTATCGCCAGTGAAAGTAATAGGAATACGTTACAATTTTAATGCAAGGGACTGAAAAATGTTTTAAATATAATTTTCTCGTTTTTTCCTAATCAATTTGTCAACTCGATAGACAGATAAGTTAAAACAGCATTTATTTATAATATCACGTTGTTCTTAATTCATTAAAATTTCAAAAAGATACATACCTTCATAATCCTTATAACATGAGAATCCTTTATTAGTTAATTTATTAATCAATTTATATATTTAATTTTCTAATTACATTTTAGTGCTTAATTAATATGCGAGTGCGTTGATGATTGAGTAAGATTTGGAAACATTGTTTGCAATTTGTTTTTATAAAAATGTACTTTTAATTTAACTGATAGCTGAAACAAGACGGGAGAATATTCAAAGCTAGTAAAATAAAGCGTATATCTGGATCAACTTTTAATTCAGACTTTATCTAAGAGTTTTAAAACACAATGATTGTTTATTTTTTTATATAACATTGGATAAATTGAATAGGTTCAGTTTTCAGTAAAATAAGAAAAAAATCCGTGAAAACTCTGAGTTTTGTGACGGTTATGTAAGAAAATATGATTTATATGTGTGGCTGTGAGTTTTTATTCGTTAACAGGGTCAGTGAGCCGTTTTGAGAAGTGACGCCGTAGCTATCGCCAGACGAAATCTGCCTGCTCCGGCCGCGATCCAGTCTGGCGATAATTGCTGCATTAGCGTCGTTTTTCGCGGGAAAAAACTAAGAGGGAAATCCGCTTTCCGCGTGCTTCACCATGACAGGAAGTTTTTTTTCGGCGGGAATTGTCACAGCGGTAGTAAAGTATTACGGCGAGGTGACTTAATTTTATGAGGCCCGCCGCCGTAGGTGATATCGGCCGCGGCCATTAAAGCGATTGAACGTTTGCCAATTTTTCCGAAAATCTCCCGAGCGGAGCCCGCCTCATTACGCGCCGATGACACCATTTCGGAAGCCGTTTCTCACCATCACCAGTTTTACTAGAAAAAATTAATCGTCATCAATGACAACCGCTGACTCTCGGTGAGTAATCGCGGATCTTGGTGACATCGAAATCTAACTAGGTAATTCTAGACCCTTTCGCATGAAGCACTTTATTTATGGTGTTGCTTTATTTAAAATAATTTATAACATTTGTGTATCTTGTCTTTACACCACTTTATAATGTTTTATCGATTCAGCCGGCTTTGCTCCCGTCGGAATATCGTCAGGGTGTCAAAACAAACAGATTATGTAATAACATTCATAACAACAAACCGCAGTTTGTTATGTAAACCTGGCGAAGCTCCGACAGGAGCGAAACCGGTTGGATCGAAAAAAACAAAATAAATTGAATTAAAAAAAAGAACGTGTTTTATTTTTTGAAGAATGTTTATTCTATTTGTCAAACTGATAGTTTGAACTCTAACGAAGCTCCGGCGAGACGAAACCGGTTGGTTTGATAAAACAAAATAAAGTGTGAAAATAATGTTATAAATTATTTTTAATCCTAGACCCGTTTATTCCCTTCAGAAGATTTCATTATTTTGATTCCTCGCTCGCTTATTTATTTACGTTTTTTATAGTAAAAATAAAGTATAAATAATTTCTTTATAAAAAATAAGGTATGAATATTTCTTTATAATAAAAAAAAAGTATAAAAAATACAATGGAAGTGCGGCCTGCCATGTTGCATGGTACGGAGTGCTAGATGCTAGGCTGCGAAGAAAAATCCACGCTGGAGAGATGCAAATGCTATGATGGTAGGGGGCATCACAAGGTATTATATATTTCTTGAAGAATTATGCATAACTCCATAATAAAAAAAATAATATGAAAGATAAGGTCCATTTTTTTATTTTAATGAGATACGTATCACAATTTATTTTAATGAGATTGTCACGACAGCTGTTAAGCCAACCTGTGTTGGCATTATCAGATATTACAAATAACTCTTTTGTTGTAATACCTGATGATGCCAACATAGATGATACGTATAATAAGAGTGTTTAATATTTAAAAATGTTAAAGTAAAATTGCGTTTGCCATAGATTGATTATCTATGCAATTTATACCCAAATTAAGAACGTTTGCTAAATCTGTGTTATTTAATGAATTTATTTTTTATTCATCAAACATAAAGTTGTCAAAAATTTCACATGCGGTGAATTCTCAAATTGTGTAGCGTTATTTAGATTGACTTAATTTTGAATTAATATTTTTAAACGTGTTCTTAGGATATTGTGCCAACGGTAGCCATTACACATTGCTCAGGAAAATAGTTGAGTGTTGGTTATAATAATAAACAATAGTTCTCAGAATCGCGTTCTTCATACAAGCACATCTGCGAGAATATTCAGAATCCAATACTTATCTCTGTGCACATCGATTCTTCGTTTGGCGTGTATATCGGTTAAAAATATACGAGAAATACTGCTTAGATCGATTTCACAGAAGCTGACCTCTTTGTGAAAGAAGCAGCGCTTTATTCAAAGATAATTGCAAGAGAATTGACTGAACACCGGTGACAAATTTTACGCATCTTGTCAAACTTATGCGCATAGCATTATAATAAATTATTTATTTACTAATATTACTCATACATCGATCATAAATATGGTTTTTAGTAGAATATCATATTTACCACGAATTAAATTAAAAATTAAGTTTATTATTATACATATTTCAATATTAAAAAAAAAATTAAGTATTAAATTTCGCTTAAGTATTATATGTGTATTTATAAATTATCTCCTATTAAAACAAAATAATTGTCAGAGTGCATTAAGGTACAATCTTAATATATCTTTTATAATAATTAATATATTGGCTTAACAAAAGGCAAGCTGCTTCTCTATATTATAGTGTAATTTTGAAGAAATGGAATTCAAATTAATTGAAGAGTGATTAAATCATAAATTGAGAAAAAAACATTTGTTACCAAAATATAATACATAATCAAGATATTCGAGAATAAACATGGTTTAAGTCATTTGAATCATTAAGTAAAATTTGTTTAACAAAAATTAAAATAATAGACGTGGGTGCATAGCATTGTGGTGCCTGGTGATGTCACTGGGAAGAGCAATCAAACTGCTGAAGAAGATCGCCCCGGAGACGAACGATATTTGTAATGTTCTTTGAATGATTAAAATTTGAATACGATTTATGAATGTGGCAGATTGTATAGTTTCAGAAAATAGGGCTACGGGGTTTATCTTATTTACCGGCCCTTCCGAAGAGTCGATATGAGATTTCGGATGTTAGTTAGAGTTATGTACCAATGATTAAGTAATTATATCTCGATAGAGGTAAATTGTATTAGAAATATTTATCTGGAATTGGAAGTCTAGGACATAGTCGCGGATACTCCGAAGTGTGGGAATTTGTAAGCGCCTTGTCATTGAATATTTATTAGCTATAACTCGTTATCCCCATCAAGTCTCCATACAAGTGGCGGAGTCTCCTGTGCGACCCAAATATATTTACTAAGCTCGCAAGACTGGCGACGTAACTCACTTAATTACGAAATTTTTATTTCAGTTTGAACAGCACACTGTGTTTTCGAATTGATATCTGTTTAATGAGTTTAAATTTTATTGAAAATAAAAAATGAGTAGTAATAATTAATGATATCTAATATGAATCTTTTAACTCTTAGAATAATTACGATAAAATTATAATTTTACATATGATAAATAACGTAATTTGTCATTAAAATATTTCAAATTTATTTCAAATGTTATTTAGAAGAACAAAACAAATATTTTAATGAATTCAAAATTCAAATTCAGTCAGTAGTTGCACATCATTTATTTATTAAGGGTAACATAAAGCGATATCAATAACATAACTACAATAAAACATTTAGAATAATTAAAATAAGGCCAATTACATGCTACCACAAATATAAAACAATAGTTAACAATTAACAAATGATAGTGTGATAGTCATTATCATTACACCGAAAGTTTCAATCTGACCATACCTCCATTATTCGGTCATTGTCCTCATAAAGATACGGTTACAATATAATAAGCAAAGATACAATAAAAATGAAACATATTTAATTATTTTCTATCCATTTAAATTGAAAAAAATATGGAAAAAAATGGTACTTATTAAAATGAATTCCAACTGGATTCAAATCAGCATTTAATAAATAGGTATACGAGTATGTATTGTTTCTTGAAAAACAAATAAAAAAAGTCTGTTGTCTAGATATTTTCAAATATCTTAAATGACATTTGATAATGCCTTAGAAAGACAAAACATGTCATTCCCATAAATTATTATAGGTACAACTTATATTTTTCAATCTGATTAAAAAAATATTAAATTTGTTTTAAAGAACGCTCGAATAAGTAAATAAACGAATCATAACAGAGTTATAATCGTCTTCAATCGAGCATGCAGTTTTGGTGACCGCTAAAAGTTTGCAACAGAAAGCCGCTACACCGTTACCCTTTATTTTTTATACGTCCAAATTGTTGAAATTCCAAAATTTACATAAATGCCGAATGGCGGTCCACTTCGGGCCCTTTGTGCGCCGCGCCCTCCGTTTGTGGGCACCGCGGCACTGCGCCCAATCCAGAGGCGGTGCGGAGCTTTTATACAATATGCATACAGCGACTTTGATGACCTTCGTAGCAGAGTGGCAAGAGCTATGACTGCCACATCGAGGGTCTCTGTCTCGATTCCCGGCGATGGCAATGTGATTCTCACACTGTCTTTGGTCTGGTGTAGAATTCACGGGACAATAAAATAGCGATAGATTAGCTACCTATCACCTAAAAATTGTATCAGTAATGGGTTCAGACAACCTGTTGTATACAAAAACGTGGAAAACAAAGGGACACTACCACATTAAAGGCCCAAGTGGCATCCTAAGAACCAGAAAATATATAAGACTTTGCTGAAAACCAATCCCTTGGATTGAAACATAAAAAAACAAACAGCGGAATTTAAAATATCTTTTTAAACTAACTAACCATCTATCACCAAAAGGGTAGGCAGAAACACCAACAAAAGACTACCACACTGTTCTTTCCTGACATACCACTCTATATTCTTCAACATTCATTCATCGTGTCATGTATGCACGTCGATTTAATACAATTTCATGGTTTTATCGGTGCATCAGTGATGAAGTCGGTCACAGACATAAATTAAGATAGATTATATTATTCAATTTAAGATAAAATTCGACAATGAACTATCAATAAAATCATAACATACTACTCGTATATACACATATCAATGCAGTATATGACTTAGAGTTGGATGCTATCCATAGTAAGTTACAAAATAATCTCAAAGCACTGGAAGTCGGTATCACTTTTTAAATATATTATTAAAAAAGGATACATTTAATGGACCATTTATTACTATTTTTATCCATATTTATTATGAAACCAAATAATAATTCAGATTGATTTGATTATTGATCGATTTGACTCGCGCTGTAATGATGTTACGAGCTATTTAACAAAATACTAATAATCAGAATATAGAAAAATCTAGCCCTATTTGAGTTTTTATTATTTTTATAAATTCTGATTGAGTCACGAGGCGCCCTTGCAGCGTGCAATAGACCGCCGCAGCCGCAAGTGTCGACCTTAATAAGTCCGAGAAGACTGCACCACGCGCCCCGCTGCGAATAATTAGACCAAACCTAAGCTTCTGCGGTTACTGCGCTTTTAAAAAACCACGTTCCGATATGCGGTACCTTGCCCCTCGCCCAACAAAAAAACCGTCATAATACATGTTCGAGCTAAATTAATATAATGTATCGTATATATTTGGATTTTAAAAATTTAGACGCAAACCCTGAAAACTATTGATTACGAGTTGCCATATAGCATTAGAATATTATATACATATTTTAGAAAGATACTGATATGTAGATATGACTGGCTCAGTATGTCGATGACAAAGAATCTACCGAAACCGGTCTCTGTAGAAAAAAAACCAAAGGTTAAAGTCATTTCTAAAAAAACATCGTTTTGTTTCATTTAATGTAGATATAAGGTATGCATAAGATTTATTTTTTAAAGATGCTTTGCATAATATCATATTTTAAAACACTGTTATAATATCACAATTTATTTTTATTTACTGAGCGTCACGACAGCTGTTTCGCCAACCGATGTTGGCATCATCATGTGTTATAATAAACATAAAATAATGTGTTTATTAAAATAAACAGCTGTCGCGATACTCAGTAAATAAAAAGAAATTGTCATATAATAGCAGTGTTTTAAATTTTAACAGTAATAATGTTGAAGTATCATAGTGTTTCAGCCAAAACAATGGACTATTTAATATCAAATTTTGTTTACTTCTATTACAAAAATTCGTTTATATAAAACCAAAATTAGTTTTTGTTGAAAAATAATGAAAAATCTTATCATCTAGGACTAGCGGAAGAATCGCGTGACACGCTTTTCTCTTTCTCCACGCCACCAGAGAAACAGCGTGATGGTAAGTTAAGTTATTTTACGTACCATTATTAATTTGAAAAAAGGAATCGTCAGATTAAGTTCGTTTTGTTGTGAAATGTTTGTTCTACGTACTGGTAGGTTAATACCTATTCTAAAAGTGAAATATCTGTGAGTAAAAGTTGTGTTCTCAATTGCCAAGTTTTTCGTGTTATTGTTTTAAAATGTGTCTGTTCATTGTTGACAATGTGTTTAACAAATTTAATTATGTGGGTACTGAAATCAATAGTTCGCTCTGTGCGAGTACTGTGAACTCGGACATAGACCCAATGCTGTTTTACTGTTCAAATACATACAGTACTCGATGCTACTCCATTTTAACTTGTTCCTAAACCAATATGAATGTAGAGCTGAAAAAGTGCGTAATTGATGCTTCTTGGAAATAGAGTGCTCAAAATTTCACTTACTATCCGAGTAACGGTCGTAAGTCTGTCGACATCTTTAGAAAAATTGTTCCCGGTTTACCGCAGTTAACCAAATCGCCAACCTTGATTCAACTAGCATTCTCCAGACTTATTTACAAGCATACTAGATTCCTTCCGACAATTAAGAGAAGAGTTGACGAATAATATCACCCAAGACTTAAATATTTTATATATGGATTATTAAACTATTTACCAATGCCATATTTCATTTATTTAAATTTACCATTTTCGAGATTTACCATCTGAGATGGTTTAATAAATATTGTTTATCCATTATTTCAAACACAAAGCTATACTTTTTTGGAGGATTAATGATGAGACTGCATAGCTTTCATAAATACAATATGGAGAAATATTTCAATGTTTTTATGTGATTCGGATACAAAAAAAAATTTTTTTTGAAAATGCAAACTTTTTGTTAATTTAATATCGAGTTTTTATAAAGAAACTATCTTAATTTTGTAATTTTTTAAAAATAATTATAAACTGTTATAATATACTATAATAACAAATGCAGGTATAAGAAGTGAATGCGGTGCGAATGAAAGTGTTATGAACAAAATAATGGAAGGGTAATTAAGACAGTTTGGAAACATGGAAAGAATGAGTGAAGACAGAATGGTGCAGAAGGTATATATAAACGGCGTGAACAGAGCTAGAAATAAAGGAAGGCCGAGGAAAACGTGGCACGATCAAATCAATCAAATATTAAATTTCGGTTACGCGAGGAGTCGGAAAAATCGACGTGCGTGCATGACAAGATGTATGAATGTAGAGGAATCGAGAGAAGTATGTCAGGACAGAACAGTGTGGCGTTCCATTATTTCTACCTACCCAACCGGGGAGACAGCGTGATGGTTAGTTAGTTAGTTAGTTAGTTTATGGAATCTTCTGAAGTTCAGAAAAATCGAAAAGTGCGGAAACTTTTTAAGATAAAATCGTAAAGAATTCAGTTAAAGAAAATCTTTTTCCTTACATATTCATGTGCTCTTTGGTCAAATTTATCTGTTTGTTTACGAAAAAAATATTGGGTCTCCTTAATTTTAGGATGACCTCTTTGGGAAAAATTATTCCACGGAACTAGTTGAAGTGTGTAATAAACTTATTGAATCACAAACAGGAGAATTATTTTAGAAGTATGTATGTAATAGAGCGGCCCCCTCGACGACTTTCTGGCTATCCTCAGAAATCAAAACTTACGACTGACGTTCCGGGAGATGGCTACCAGAATCGTCAATAAATTAAGGAATTAAATAAATAAAATATTTGTGAATATAGGGAGTTTCATTTCCCCACAGTGTAAAGCTACATTGAGTTTTCATAATTGTTCTTTTACAACAAATATATTCTCTAACAAATTTTTATTGTCCCCATAGATATACCTCAAATGTTCTGGCTGAAGTTTTCCATGGTTTTCTCAGCTATAGGGTGAATATCAAAACATGATATTCTTGACTTGGAGCTTGACTTAGTCAGCTCAGTTGATTTTAAATTTAATGTATTATAATATACAGAATTATTTAATAAAAATAGTAATATCGTTGAGATCACCAGCAAGGATAATATTATAGAAACTTACAAAGGAAAAAGTAAAAACGTATTTTTACGTCACTCTTCAAATATCATAGAAAGAAACGTAAAAAGAAACGTAAACGTTGTGTAAAAGTATGAAAAGAAAAAAAAAGTTATGATTATTGTTTTCTTTATTCTATTTACAAATCTTTAAAAGTAAAATAAAATGTAGTTCTAAATCGTATAACTAAAAGTTGACAACCCATGCAAATTATGACATTGGTACAGTTCTGATTTGTTATATCTATAGGTTACATCTAATTAATTAATAATAATGAAACATTAAACATCTACAACACAAAGCTTTGGCGAGTATAGAAGAAATTAATAATAGTATTTATTATAGAAGTGGTAAAAATAAAGATATTTAGTTTAAAAATTATTTAGTGAGTATAGTGATGTTTGAACATACAAATAACTTCATCATATTCTTCTTATTATTATTCATATTGTATATCTTGCGATCTGTTTATGCAGGATATCAACTTTCTTCGTGTGATTAAAACGATGAGCCTTCTGTCCATCTCTTTGGTGGTCGTCCTTGACAAATAACGATTTATTGTAATTTTAAGAATTCTACTCAACAATTACATGTTTTATTTGACAATTCATTAAATATTTAAGATACGCGATGCAACAAGAAGTTTTTATTTTATGTATTCAATGTCTTATTTGTAATGACGTTTGATTTAATTTTTCAATGACAGCTGAAAAGCTAATAAAACATCGGTATTTTTAGTAATGAATTATTCTGAAATAGCTGTCTTTTTTTAAAAATAGGTATGTAAAGAAATCATACATACAGTATATAATAAATCATCAATTTTTTACGGACTTGCAGTTTTAAAAAGTAGATGTCATTTTATTAACATTCTCGTCACCTTCCATTTATTTGCACAGACTCCATTCTACATTGAGACGCGTGGTCTGTAAACATTGTGCCTATAGAAAAGGAACCTCAAATCTTTTCACTTCGGCGGTGGAATAATTTCAGCATCAGGCGCAAATATTATAGCTTCCTCGTGCTCCTAGAGTCCTATGTACGTTTCCCACGAAGAATAATAGACGTATGCAAACGAGCGATTCGGCACTGACTAGAATGTTTACAATTTGTCAGTCAATTTCTTCAAAGTAAATAATGAACGCAGTTTTCAGAACTGTATCGATTCGAAAATTTCTAGACATTCAATGTACGTTTTCGAAATCGGTAAATTATTTCGGTTAATTGTCAAACATTGCCACACATGCATTACCTTCGAACAAAACCGATAATAATATTATGAAAGATATGCAAAGAGTTTGATTAGATTAAAAATAAAAATTAAAGTCTAAAACATATTTCGGAATTATGTTATCATACAATTTGCGTTCAAGCAATAACTATAAAATATTAATAATATTTATATTTGTTAATGAAATTTACCAAAAAATACTAAATATCTTTTCTTCTTCCTGGCGCTATCCCAACTGTCTGTGTTGACTGTTGGGGTCGGCTCTTCTCGATCTCAGGCTGTACTTCTTACGGTTCTGAGTATCGCCTTCACTCAAACCATTTCTCTGCAAGACGCTATTGTACTGAATCATCCACGTGTTCCTAGGTCTTCCTCTGGATGGTTGACGAGGAAGATTCACAGACAAAGCTCTATTTAATGTGTGGTCTGGTGGTCTCCGAATCTAAATATACTCGTATATGAAGACTACCGTATACAATCTTGCATGAGGGTTTATATCTGGAAAAAGTTAATATTTTCTTCAGAAATCAAAAAGTTCTTTTTGAATAAATATAATTATAATTTATTTTACATTACAAAGACATGTTTTGGTTACAACATAACCTTTACACAATAAAGGTTATGTTATAACCGAAACATGTCTGTGTTAAGTGTAATAAAGTGTTGTAATACTAAGTCTAATTTTATTTATACAAATATGAATCTACAACACAAAGAGAAGGTGAATATAGAAATAAAATCAACAAGTTCTGTTTTTGGTGGATGGTATTTGAAGAGGAAAAAAACATTTCAATGTTAAAACGTACCTAACGAATATACACATTGTCCAATAAAATCAGTAACCAATTAGAAGTATTTATTTGGCTAGCCAGAGCCAGAGCATTGATTAGGCTAAGAGCGAGCGGTCGCTAATTTTAGCTGATAGATAAATCTGAAGGTCCACCGCGACAGCATTGATGAAAGTGAATCACTCGCTTTAGAATGGATCAGTGTACTTGTGCATACATTGTGTTGATAGATCAGTGAGCGATGATTTATTTTTGAAGACACAACAACAGAAAACGTTTTACATATATTATGTTATTATATAAATGTATGTTCTATCTTATTTATAATGTAAATATTAAATTCGTTCTTCAATTTAACACTAGTACTATGCATAATAATTCAATAAAATATTTTTTGATTGTCTATATTTCGACAGCGACTGGATTCGCCAAGCTAGCTGGCATCGACAAACTGGTCTGTCATGTTAAAGATCTGTATTTAGACCAGTATGTCGATGTCTGCTAGCCTGGCAAAACCGGTCACTATTAAAATATAGACAAAAATTGGAAGTAACTGGTTAATAAAAGGACATCGTTTTATTTAATTATCATTTGAAATGAAATTTTTTTTTCAGTTAAATCATTTAATTCTTATTACATATTAAAAAATCATCAATTTCTTACTCACAGCCTTTGCTTTTCAGATGTAGTGATATTAAACCAATTAAGAATGTATGTATTTCCTCGGTCTTCTTCTATTTATAGTTTCATTAACATCATTAACATATATTTTTTTATCATCCTTTCTTCATTCATTCTTTTCATGTGTCCAAACCACCTTAATGTTCCTTTCATTATTTTGTTCATAACACTTTCATTCACACCGCATTAATTTCTTATATTTTCATTCGACACTCTATCATACACAGTTTTTACACACATGTGTCTAATATATCTCATTTCTACTGCATTTATTCTACTTTCATCATTATGTTCCAATTCCATGCTGTAATAAGATTTGTAACATTGTTCATATGTAAATATTATATATTTAAGATAAGACACATAAGATATACCATAAGTTTACCAATACTACTTCGGAGATCAGAAATATAATATTTAACTACAATTGTTTCCTAATCTGATTTGTATCAGAGAAAATTTGACCGCTCGCCTCCGGAAGGTAGGTGTAACGGGTTCGGACCAATCCGAACTCTCTCGCCTCTAGTTGGGAACACTTGTATAGAGTTAGTTAAGAGCGGTAACTAACTAAGGTGGTGTGGATCTATTTGTGTGTGGCACATTCACGCGTCAGAGATCTTTTCAGGGGCCGGTGTGTACGTGTGAGTTTGATATAAATAAAACGATACATACAATTAAATTGTTTTAAATTCAATTAAATTTAAATATAAAGTAACAGGAATGTTTTAAATTATAATTTAACAAAATAATACCATAAATCTTAGAAAATGGTAGTTATATTATAATTAAAACATTTTAGCACAATAATACATTGAAATTATTTAAGAATCGCTACTATGTACTAAGTAGAAAAACGTAACTCTTATGCCGAATCTTATTTTATTTTATTGTTATTGAGGGTAGCAAACAGTGAACACAGTATACAAATACAAACACGCAGAAACAACAAATCATGGACAATTACACGCGACCACAAATATTATATAACAACTGACATAAGGTTAAGTATATCCGGTACACAGCCGCACTTTGAGCGTAGTTAGTCCGATAAGCAGGAAGGTGGAAAGTTCGAAAGTTCAAAGTAACACTTGATATTTCATATATTGTATAATATATTTAATATAACAGTATGTTTAAAAAATACTCTAATCAAATGAAAAATCAACTAGCGACAACGGAAAATTATAAATATATTTTTTATTAAGTTTTTAGTTCGATTTTTTTTTGTTTTAATAGAAGATATCACATATTTACTATTTAAGTTAATTAAAAAAACAAAAATTTCCATGTAATCGTGATAATATTATGTTAATATTCATTCAATTCATTCGAAAAATTATCTAAGTTATTTTTTAAAATCATTTCTAATATTTATAGAGCTGGGAGATCTTTCATTGTCGATTGAGGTTATCTTCTGGCTTGTTCGATATCTATTTTCTCGTACAGAGTTGTTCTAAATACAACTTTAATTGCAAGTGATATAATGAATTATAATTGAGCAGCTCCATTTAACAACCCGACCACGTGTGAATCACAGCCGTAGCGCACCAACACAGAGAACTTATATTTCTAGACACTCCGTGACTCAAAACGGTTCACCGCCACTTTTCACCAGAAAATAGAACGAGAAAAATCCGTTTTCCTCCGAGCTGTGGTCTCTGCGGACATGAGGCATTTTTCAAGAGGTTGGGTGCATTCGTGACATATTTTGAACATGCCGGACATACACTTCCTTTAGGTGCATTATTTTTTTATTATCTATAACCGTTACATTGCACATGAAATTGCCGTTAAAAATGATGTTTTTGTTATTGGATGATTTTTTAAACAAGATGTAAAAAATAATTGAATAGAAGATGTTTCTTTAAGAAATCGATTTTTCTTTGACATATTTTTGTATTATGAACCTAGGTAAAAATAAACTATGTATTTAATGAAAATTTGATAATGCCTTTGATAATGCCTTAGGCGAGGGAAACGTGTCATTCACATAAGATATAATTAAACTTCTAGAAAACAGATGTAGAAAACACAAAAGTCCAAATCGTCCATGTCAACATGTGCAACATCGAAAAAAATATTATGTGTTATTATAATACATTATGTGCTAAATTAAAAAAACGGTGGATACGTGGAACATAAATTAAATAGACAATATGTGCACCATCTAAAAAGAAGATTTTGTGTTAAATTATTTTTATTTTGTTATTTTATTTTATATCATTGTATTTTATATTATTTGTTTTAGATTTATTTTGTGGGTGTTGGACGATCGAAGTGTGCGCGGGAGATGCCTATTGGTGGCGATGAGGTTCGCAACACATCACACCGCGTCTCCCGCGGGGCGAAAAGAGAAGGATGGAGTGCCGCATCGGATAAAGTGTGGCAGTCCATCCTTTCTGCCTACCCCTTCGGGGAGACGGCGTGATGGTTAGTTAGTTAGTTAGTTTTAATGAAAAGGACATGATTAAATTATAAAAAAAATGAATGATTATGGAAGAAGATGTGCAAAGTTTAAGAAATATCAAGTTTTTTAATGAATATATACTTTTTTGGAGGTATGGGTTGATTTTTGGGTATAAATCAAGAGCATTGCTGATTATGTGTGTAATGTGTGTTATTACTAACTGATACATATTCCGTATAGATTGATCATACTCGGGACCCTAGTATAGCTGTTTATGCAGATATAATACCTAGGAATAGATGTGCGCGCACCCGAAATACTCTCTCGGATAGACGATGAGAGATTGAAAGTGTTTTTGGGAAAGTGACGGCAGACTCCATTCTCTCAGTCTAGATATACCATACACTAGTCCATTACGGCACAAACAATGTTTTCAATCAATACCAGCAGGTACAAGTTAACATAACTATTCTGTTCCTACGCAAATCGAGAAAAGAGAAAAAGAATGACGTAAATATTCATAAAAGTTATGCTCATAGAAAATAAAGATTTTGCAAAAAAGACACCAAGACTGCTTCGTGTCGTTAATATTTTAAATTAAATATAGTAAATATTAGATTTAAACAAAAAATATTATTTAAATTAATAGGCAACATCTGGATGTCGCCAAAAAAGAATATGAGAATATTTTGAATACAAGAGAGCGAGTGAGGAATACTTCGATTCTCTCCGAAAATAATTCGAAATGCACACGATGCGCATTCCCGAGAACGTTTCTGGATTATTTACAGTAGGGTAGAAAACAAAAGGAGAATAATTTGGTGTTGTTAATTGTGAAATTTTCAACTTGTGTGAAAATAAAAGATTTATATTAAACGTTAAAATTTATAACTAATTACGATTATACATTGAACCATGTTTTTAAAGGCTATAAAATATTGACATTGCAACTAGTAAAATTTAAATATATGGTATTACATACAACAGACATGTAGGTACTCGTATATAGTATAATATGAATGAAAATTAAATGATAGATAGTACAGTATATTTTAACCATGTAAATATAACAAGAAATAGAGAAACCCCTAAGAAAATATCGCGCGATCAAATCAATAAATTATGAAAAAATGTTAATTTAGATGGTTTGGACACATCGAGAGAATGAATTAAAAATATTGGGAATGAAAGTATACGTTAACGATGTGAATGGAACAGGAATAAGAGGAAGACCAAGGAAACGTGACATGATAAAATAAATCAATGTTTAAATGTCGGCCACAGAAGAGTTGACGTACGTGAAGTCTATCCTTTCCGAGAGACGGCGTGATGGTAAGTAAGTTTTTAGTTCGTTAATTAAAAACAACCGCCTATTAAACTTTTTAATCGGTTTCTAAGGAAGTGGCATTATAGTTTTTCTATGATTTATTTCAAATTTTGGCGGCAAAACTTCCATCATTTTGTTTTTTTTTTAAATCAGGCGGGTCAGACATTCATTATTATTGCCAGTCTATTACCGAAAATGTCAGTAAAATACTGTAATTTTGGTAGAGAAAATTTGTTTTACTGTAAATTGATCATAAAAAGTAAAATTTTTCACAACATGTTTCAGATATAATTTAGTTTTGAATCTAGATTATACTAATAACAGTCAAAAAATGTTAGTAATAAATAATTGTATATTTTAACAAAATTTCCGTGTTGGGTGGATTGCCTTCATCTAGGAGGTTTATGTAAAGTCTACAAATCATTAAATTTAATAATGAAAGTAAGATGTCGATTATGAAAGGGTTCTTTCATTAATAAAATGAACATTTTAAGTCCAGTTAAAAAAATTGGGTGATTGCGGGCATATAAGAAAGTTAAAAGGGATTAAAATCGTTCACATAAAAATCATAATCATATTAGAGATTAGATTTAAGATTTCATTAATAAGTGATTAATATATAATATATTTGTTTTACAATAATGAAAAAGCTCGTTTCTCATAAGTCCATTTTATTTCATATGAGTGACACGTTTCGATTTACTGGGGTGTTAAGCAATGCAAAACATGTCACTCTTACATTTCTTTTTAACCTCAATTCCCAACAACTGGGGTCGGACCTTCTTTTTTCAATTTTCCGCAATTTTCTGTTCTGACTCTGCTACCAACACAAGTCGCTGGTAAAGTTCCCTCTAAAAGGTTTCCTGCCATGTTGCCAGCCGACGTCCTTCGCTCCTTATGTGGATAAGATGCTGAGTGCTTTCTGAACTGCATTGTCACAGTCTCGATACATCACATAGCCAAAACATTTCACTGTCATAAAATATGTCACTTCTTCTTCCTTGCAAAAGACTTTAGTGGTAATTCTTCAGAGGGTTACTCCTCCTATATAGTGGAGTCTTAGCTATGCTTCTAACTTTTATGAGGTCTACTAATTAAGTAGTGGAATATAGAGGACTTTATTCTTTGGACATGACCGTGCCTATCCTTCTTCCGTGTCTATTCCATATTTTAATATACTCAGCCTCATATATATCTTATTCTGGTGTTTCATACGCAATTTCTTAGTATCTTGTCTGCTAACATCCTCAGAGTCTTCAACTTGGGGATCCTCAAAACTTGTTTGGTCCTGAAGGTGTCTGCCCTTCAACGCCGTATGTTATTATTGGTGTTACACATGCTTCAAAGATTCTCATTTTTCTCTAAATGATCATGTGTTTATTTTTATATTAAATATTGTGGATTTTGGAGCAATAGAAATTTGCAGCTACCATGTTGACTTGGGGTTGTATTGTCAGCTACACCGATCAGGGCTATGATTAGATATATGAAGGTATTGAGCCGTTCATTGGAATGGTTCTCTACAGTCAGCAAAGATGTTTTTATTGTTTAAAGAAAGTCATACATTTCATATTTTTGATGCCATATTTTTAACAGGCATTGTGTAGTCTGTCTTGTATAAGTTAATTTATAAGTCATTAATTTTCTCAGGTATGATTATAGCATCGTCAGCATATTAAGAATTTTCTCTCCCATCCTAGTTGCCCATTACTGGATTGAACAAAAATGGGCTATGGTTGTTCCCTTGTAAGATGCAACATTCATATAATATAATATAACCTCAATATTAAATACTTATTATGCAGTTTAATAGCAGTTTTCAAAAATATAAACAATGCTTATTTTACTTTGGGAATTAAAAAAACATTGTTTAAACCAATTTTTAATAAAAAAAAATATTAAAATACACCCGAAGATGGAGGTACCCTCTGAAACATGTCGTGTATTTTAATATTTTTTTATTGTGTTAAAGTGGTTAAAACAATGTTTTTTTTAATTCCCAAAGTAGATTACTATGGAATTCCAGTGTTAATGCCTTAACTTTCAATAATGCTAATTTTTCTCCTAATTTGGCAACACTTTCACAAGATAATATTTTAAAAGGATATGATAATAAAAAAAACTTCAGTTTATGTTTTATGAAAAGAGCTCAGATTTAAAAAGATCTCAACCAAGAACAGACAGTCCTGGAGACACCGTACAAGGAGAGATGACATCAAAAATATGAAACAAAGCTAAGATAAAGAAGAAGAGTCTATTTACTCTGTCTTGAACAATGATGTAAACTCCATATAGAAAAATTTATTATTTTCTATAAGTTTTACTATATTTTATGGGAATAAAGGGATGTCATGTCATTCGCATAAAATATCATAAAACTTCTAGAAAACATAATTTTTCATACGTATTAATTAAGAAGAGTCTATGTTGTATGCGAACTTGATTAATTATAATTAAATGTAATTTTTATTTCATTTTCATGTGTATTTTTTGGTTTACTATACGCAGATTGTGTACCCTCCTTTGAAAGCTTTTGATAACTGGTTGCCACAATATGCCATTGTAAATCAAACAAATTTACCTCATGTTCCGACTATTGGGCCACTGACGCGGACCGGAGAACAAGACCGGCGGTAAAGATTTACATACAACCTATCTCAGATTATTTACGTGTTTTAAAAATACTCCTTCATAAGCGAAGTATAAAGGCAAGACTGTTTATTTACAGAGATCTGAAATAATCGATTGATTTGTTCGAAAATAGTTAAATATACTTGGAATATTCGAAATTCTTTATTAATACGTAAATTCTTCTCATGGTTTATGTTAGAAATATATGGGCGTATCTAACATTTAAAATTACTTGTATATAAATTATATTTTTTATTCTATATACTTAAATTAATTGGGGGATTTTTGATAATAAGAGGCGTTAACTCTGGAATTCCATGATGCCGATTTTTTATATAATTAAATTATTCAAATGATTTTACTGAAATCTCTCGATGGAAGTTAATTTTAAATAATACTCGTAATTAAATAAAACAATGTTTTTTAACTACTTCCACATTTGGCTTTATTTCGACAACAGCCGGTTTCGCCAGGCTCGCTGGCATAGACAGACTGGTCTGGCATGGCATGGACATGGCGAAACCGGTCGCTGTCGAAATAAAGACAAATGTGGAAGTAGTTAAAAAAACTTCGTTCTATTTAATGATAAATTAAAATATTGTTTTATCCACTTTCGAATTAATTTTTCTCGGAACCTTTCGAAGATTTAACACATTTATCACCGAGAGAACGATATAATGTTTATTTCGTTCATCCGATGATGAAGCCGTAAAAACTTCGAAATATTTCGAAAAAAAATCAATCCAAATGTGGAAAAACAGTGTTAAAAGATGATTCATAAAAAAACATTGTTAATGGATGATGAAATGATATTCTCGTATATTGTTAGGTTAGGTTAGGTTGGGAATTGAATCCAACAATTCAAAATACAAAATGCCAATTTGGGAAAGTACATAAGAACAGGAACATTTTGGAAATATCATGCTATATTTGAAATATTTAGTATTCTTGCTTAAGTTAATGATATCACTATAGGTACGTTGGTTTTGAAGCTTGGACCCCAAACATTAGTCCTTTAAACTGTCAAAGAATATTAAAAATAGAGATAGTTACATATAATAAAATTCATATACTTTGGATGGAGGTTGTTGATAACATTGAAATCCTTTAAAATATAAAGTACAAGCTGCTTACATCTACAGAACATGGAGAGTTATTGAGATCATATATTGAGTGATGTAAGAATTATATTATTTTACTCTTAAATAATAAGAGATCGAGAGGCAAACGATAAAGATAAGAAAATATACCAGGATCATCTTGAGATCTTACTGGAGGCTTCATGGGGAAAATGTTTTTTTTTACAAATTTAATATGGGATCAAAATAATTCCTCAACTGTTTATGCCCTATCGACGACGTCGAAAATCCTTTAAAAAATGAATACATATTTAATGTTTTTTATGGACAATTCAATCTATTTGAAATGTTTTGATTGATTAAAATAACTTTAAATACTAGAATATAACACGAATTTCAGTTAACGTATGACGAAAAAACTGTAAGTGGAAATATTTCAAATACGGAATCCGGAACGAAAATTTCATATACCGGTTCCGGGCCGGCCTCATCCGAAGCGCGCCGCGACGCTGACGGCGGTGAGAGCGTCGTCTGCGGCGGGACGCTATTTCTAGAGTCCGTCTAGCGCCCCCCTCTCCGCACTCCACCAGCTCCCCGCCCGCCGCGTGCCCCCAGCTGGAGTCCGTCCCAAGCGGTGATGAAAGAAAACGGTGGGACAAGAACTAAATTATTTAATTAGACATTTTTAAATAATCTCATTATACATATCTTAATATTTTAGAACAAAATCACTTTTTTTAATTAGAAGTCGAAATTTGGTATACCGATTTGTATAAGAGTACACATTAAAATGATTAATAAAATAAAATTAAAATATCGGAACCAAATTATTACATACATAATTAACATGAATGAAAATGTCCATTTTATTTTATTATATTTTATGGGAATGAATTATTTTGCTTTGCTACGGCATTATCAAATTAAAAACTATGCAATTACCAAAAAAATTAATAAAACTTCTAGAAAAAAGATGTTTTAATTCGTATTAATTATTTTACAAAATTACAATTCAAGAAACAATAAATAGGCGTAAAAGGTTGTCAGGGAGTAGTAATTGTTATGGGAGTGACCTGTTTCGCCTTGCTAAGGCATTATTAAATGGCTTAGCTTCTAATGCTTAGTTATTCACACATATTCATCATAAAATATCATATAACTTAATTATCATCCAAAAATTATCTTGAAATCATTTATACAGTTTTAAGATTTTTAGTAATTGATATGTGTGAATAGGAAATCGTTGATATTTATAGCATAAACCAAAATAAATGAAAATATTAAATAAACGTTTATTTTTAAGCAAAATTTCTCATTGAATCGGGTGGTGGTCTAGAAAATTTGAATCTTGATCATGGGACTAAGGTTCAAGCCTGAACACGACCAAATATCATCTTTAAACATTTAGTATAGGTTGAAAAATAACGTTGAAAAAGAATATCAATATCATAAGTTTGTTAGGTTTAAACAAAAATGTCGGAAATATTAAAATAAACGTATCGCTTTAAGGATAAGCCATATCCAATATTTTTCTTTCCTCGTTAGTCCCAAGCATGATTTATGGCCCTAGGCTCAAGTGGGGAGTCGCTCCAGCCACTAAGTAGACTGTATATCCGAGATTTCTTTCGCAATTTTACGGGCGAGTTTGTTCGTCTGGTGATTTGCACCTAGTTAACCGGGAATATCAAAATGCTATAATAAATATCCTCCTCCACCCGCACTTATTCTCTAGAACAAATCGGTTCACCTCTTCAAATGGGTTGAATTCTTAAATACTACAAGGATCCATACATTATGTATTCAAGGAATAAATATATAATTAAAAAAAATAAATTCGTCGATTTTCAACACTATTTTCTCTATATTCTTTCATTGAATTTTTTTATTTAAGTAAAAAATAAAACTGAAACCCACCAACTAAGTGAAGGATACCTCTACAGAAAATCCCTAGAGAAGGCAACGGAAAACCATTCGAGAAACTCTTCCGAGGAAATCATTGTAGTAAGATAGCATTCGCTACAAATGGCCAACATCGGAGAAACCTGACACGGCACTATAAGATGAAGAAGACGAAATAAAAAATATCTCGGTTTGTGTAATATAAAGGGATTTAATTTAGAATATTTTGTCATCTGGATATTAAAAGTATGTACGAAATGGAAGGCATAATACAAAAGGGTCAACAATTAATTAATTGGCAATTTAAATAATTCACAAAATGTTGTACTCTTCAAGGCTTCATCTAGGTAGCAAAAAAAACCTGTTTATTTTGTAAACCTGAAAAACCTCGGGCGGGAGCGAAACCGATTGGATCGAAAAATAAAATAAAGTGGTGTGTAAACAAAGCTCACAAGTAATTAAAATTATTTTAAATAATGCCCCACCAAAAATAAGGAACTTTAAACGACAGTATAGAAAAACCATTATTAAAGTTTCTTCAACAATGATGTTTAACTCTATATTAAATAATTAATACGAAGAATTAACCTAGAAGTTTTATTATATTATATTTTATGGGAATGACATGTTCGCCTGTCTAAAGCATTACTAAATTTAGGTATATGGTTCATTAAAATAATTGAATTGTCATTTTCTCGTGTGTTTAGTTAATCTTTCATGCGCATGTATGTAACGTTTACATTCTGTCAAGCGAGTAAAGAAGAGAACGTCACAAGCGGCTCACTACCGCCACACCCGCCCGTCCTCGGTCTGTTCCGAAATAATTCTGATGATATCAAAGTTTCAGCCGCTAACTTTTTTTCAAAAACATTATTTCGTCAATGTTTTATCGAGGCGATTTGCGGCTTAGGTATGTCTAATGAGATAACACGCCGTAAGTATATCATTCGACAAATGTCCCGCGAAAATTCTTCAGGAATTTCGCGATCAAATCGTGATTGAAATACGGATGTTTAGTCACCGGATTATATTTGAAGACTTTTTTGTAGTGTGTTTTCGCGACGCGCGATCGTAGAATTCAAAAATATCTCTCGTACTACGAGTCGAAAAATTTGGAAAATTCGTTTACATCGACTGTCGCTATTCGATGCAATAAAACTATCAAACTCAAATGATTATCGAAAATTAAAAATATTTATCAAAAGATATTTTTTGCTTTGGATATTCTGTCCAGCCATACAAGCATGCAGACGGTACGCCCATAAAGTGTTTCGCACGGCAGGTAATGACATTCCTGGGTTGAAAAATATCAAAATAATATAATCAGAGCATATTAGTGTCACTAGTAACCTACTGATGTATTTTTTATTCGTCTAGGCGCTAGAAACTCGCAAATAAGCAGCGGTGTTCGAAAACGCATAAAATTTGGAATATTTGGCTGGTGATTTATCAGCGGGTAATTGGGATTCCTTGTTATCTTTTCATATGTCATCAGCCGACGATTAGAACACTATTTATAATGTCACATGCTTTCAAATATTCTACAAGTGATTGAAATATAAAATATCCCTGCGTGAATCATAGTCTGATCAAACTACTTGTTTTTATACTCTAGCATTATTTATGGCTGCAAAATCAAACGAATATCTTTTAAAATATTTTAATCGGAGAGGTATTCGACAACATACATAAAAAACATTTATGTATTAATGTATTTATGTAAGTATGCCGTATATACCCGCTTGATATTTTAGACTATTTTCACGTCAATACTTTTTGGGATGTCTGAATATCGTCTGTTTTGCGGTAGTTTCATGCTCAGGGCCGATCTTCTTTTCTCTCTGCGATAAATAACATTCTATCATACATACCTCGGATTGAGAAAAAGTATATATAATTAGGCTAATAAATTATATAATTATTTGGCCAACTTTAGGCATTAATAGTGTTAATTTAATATGAAGAAAACAACTGTTTTCTAGAATTTTAATTATATTTAATAAGAATAAATAATATTATGTTTTGTCTTGCTTTGGTACTATCAACTATAATTTTAAAACATCTGTCATTTCCATAAAACATAAATTTAAAAAATACGTCTAGAAAATATACGTTTTAATTAAAATCAAATCTTTAATATAGGGGATTTTATTGTGCACATTCGTACATATTTGAAAAAAAAGTTTAAATAAAATCATATTAAATATGCTCTCCATGGAACGCCAACGAACAACGCCGACCAGGAAGACCCCTGAGAAGAAGAAGAGAGAAAGGTGGAGTTCAGCGTCTCAAGAGAACCTGCCTGAAATAACAGACTCCCGAGTGTGAAGTATCAAAAGTGAAGAAGAAGAAGACATTAAATATGGTGAAGTAATAATGTGCGATTATTGAAATAATGTAGTTATGATGATTGAGGTTTATGTATAGTTATGATGAGTTGCTTAAATGTGACATGCTGAAACATGTCATGCATGTAATATTTATTTAAGACATAATATTATTCCGGAGATTGATAAATCGACCGTATAAGAATATTCAAATTGGCTTGCAGAGGCAGTGGGTTAGTAAGGTAACCAAATTAAGTCTTGGGAGCATCGATCCATGAAATGAACGCTCTCGTGTGATCGGTGTTCATGAATCACATGTGACATTTGCATATAGCGTGAGATCCTCCATTAGAGCTTCCAGTCTATTTCATAAACGCAAAGAGGTGATCGTTCTGTAAACTGCATAGGGTCAAAATTCTTTGTCGAAGCCTATTATATATTTTACATACATTTCGATATTTAACCGGTTTCCAAGAAACTGTAAATAATATTTTAAATTCCTTCCACCGTAATATTACATTTTGAACCAGACACACTTCACATTTAACACTTTAGAGACAGTTAAATTTTTAAGCGTACACTGCTAATTTATCTAACATAAGCCATCAAAATTCTTGCATTGTATGGCGATTATAAAAGTACACAATTCTATTCCAAATAGTATCTCTCAACCTAATTTAAAAGGCTCGAAACATCACATAATATAAAATTGTGTTCAATGAAATAGCAGTTAAATACTCGTAGTTTAAACGATAGCAGTTAAATAGCATAAAAAATAGTTTAAACGATATTTGAGAAAGAATAACAAAGATATAATAACAATAAAATATATTTAATTATAATAGTTTACACGTTCAATAATAGCAAAACTAATAGGTTCAAGATTTTTTGTTTGTTGAAATACGAGTTTCATAACATAATCGTTTATATCTTTTTCTTCGTCCGGTATACTTTTAACTTGTATTTGGGAGCCCTTAATACAGTAGTAATTTATTTCAAAGGCTTGTTATGCGTTCCTTTTAAAGAATGTTATGCTCCAACCAACTGCAGTTTGAATTATTATCTGATGAAGTTATTTTAAGTTTCCGAAGTAATGTCGTACAATTTACTAAAGATGTTTTTCACACTATTTCTACAGTGACTAATGGCATTAGATAAGTTAAATGTCGGTTTATTAACTTAAGAAAAACGGGAGAGGAGAAAAATAAAATTAATGCTCCAGGATATTAAAGTAAATGGGGGAATGCATAATATTTGAATACATTATTTTAAATGAAATAATTTTAGCTTTAGTTCAAGTAGTTTAAAAGGTCCTTACGTAAATTAAAATTTTGTATATGTTCATACAGAATCTCATATATTAAATGAGTTTATCATAAATCAATTAACATATAATAGTATGACACGGTGTATGAGTGTCGAGGAATCTAGAGAAGTTTATCAGGAAAGAACAGTGTGGCGGTCCGTTCTGTCTGCCTACCTCTTCGAAGAGACAGTGTGATGGTTAGTTAGTTAGTTTGAACTTTCTTAACGTTTCAATAATCTTTCATATGTTGCTAGTCAATTCTTAAACACTATAAAAATAGCTGATTTGCGTAAACTTCAATTTAAGATTTTCATAATTAGAATATTATCCGCGGCCGTTGGTTAAACCCTTCCATAAATTAACACAGACACACCTACATAAATATTATATTTCACTCGCTTGCATAACGCATTTCCTGTTCCATATTCAAAAACACATTTAAAAAAAGAAAATTTGGCAACAATCCATTGTCATCTTTTTGCGTCCTTGTAACACAAATGTTCGCGAGTTCAAAGAAATTAAAATAGCGCTTTTTGCGGGAGCTTTTACAGGTAACGTTGCGCGAAGCCGAAAGCTTTTGGACAATAATTGGTAAATGGTAAAAAATAACTGTTATATAAATTATTTCCCTATGATTATTTGTGTTTCTGTTATGACCGACTTACATAAAAAGGAAAAAATGTGTTATCACATGAACATTTGTCGAATTATACGAGTATATACCTTACTAATCCAATATGATATTTATTTTTATTATACTATTACAAGGACTTATTATTTATTCATAAAATATTCAAAAAAATTCTGTGAAATTTCAAGAAAAAAATAGTGTCTAAATATTATAAACAAGATTATTTTTAGAAATTTCAGTAAAAAAATTTAAATGGAAAAATCAAAATACATATTAACACAAATAAGAAAAACGATACGGGAATTATTTTAGATCTTACAAAATATTCAATTTTTTATAAACTTAATCCAGTGATGATGGTGTGATATCTTCAAAACTTTTTGAGAAAAAATAACACAAACTAAAATTTTATATTTTTATTTTATAGAAATATAGTTATAATATATAAAAATCATATAATATAGTCAGTTCAATAAAAACGTTACTGCAAATTGCAAATGTCATTACTGCAAATAGAAATATATCCACAGAAGCAAAGATGGCAGTACACAATGGAGTTCTAGTGCCAACCCTCATGTATGGAAGTGAAGCTTGGAGCTGGCAAAAGAAGGATGAAAGCAGGATAAACGCCGTAGAAATGAGATCACTAAGAAGAATGTGCGGGAAAACGTTGTATGATAGAATACCGAACGATGAAATAAGAAAGAAATGTAAGGCAGATGACTGCATCATGAATAAAATTAAAAAAGGATCCCTGAGGTGGTTCGGACATACGGAACGAATGGATGAGAGTAAAATGGTTAAAAAGTTGTACACAAGCAGCGTGAGTGGGAAAAGAAGCCGAGGACGACCGAGGAAAACATGGCATGACCAAATTAATCAATTACTAAAAGGCGGCCACATTCGAAGTCGGAACAATCGACGTGCGTGCATGGTAAGATGTATGGATGTAGAGGAAGCTCGAGAGGTATGCCAGGACAGGCCAGTGTGGGGATCCATCCTCTCTGCCTAGCCCTCCGGGGAAATGGCGTGATGGTTAGTTAGTTAGTTAGTTAAATACGAGTAATTAAAGTTTTCTAGTAAACTTTTGACAAAAAAGGCTAATAAAAATCTGAAAAATAAAAATTGTTCGGGTAACATAAAAAGCAACTATAATAATATTTTTATGACTCCGTGTGCTCTCTACTGTAAAATATAGAAATTTAACGCATTTTTTAACGACTTGCATTCTAATTATTTGCGAAGATTGCATGACCTGCCACAGACGATGCGTTCCCCGAGACATCACGGTGTGTAAGCATAAATAAAAAAATAGAATTAATTTTATAGGGATGTTCATGTTTTTTACATCAAAAATACTGTCGAATAAATGAAAACAAAAAACTTGAGTATAACAAAAAGTTTTTGATTTTCCATCGTATAATCTAAATATAGTTTATTATTTAATAAACAAATAAGGCTAATAATTAATAAGGATAAACGAGAAACTAGTAAAAATAGATAATATAATTTTTGCTTTAAAACATTAATAATTGAACATAATAATACATACTATTTGATTCAAATAAATATTAACATATTCATGTGCTTTTCACTTGCATTACACGATAACAGCAATTTATCAAAGCATCTGATAATGCCCTTATAAGGCGAAATACATCGTTTACATAAAATATAAAGAAATTTCTAGAAAACAGACGTTTTCATTCATATTCAATATCTAAAATGGAGTTTAACAAGATGGAGAGATAGTTTTTTTATTTTTTTTTATTTTTATTTTACATGTTTTATTTTACAAATTGCCAAAAAAGTTTATGGACTGTAGTTGTCACACTAGGCATGGCCTGTATCGTGACCACTGGCGAGAGGCCAGCCTGATTTCGGGAACAGACCAAAAGTCTATAAGGAGGAGAAGAAAAAGAAGAAGAAGAAGAGTTAAACATCATTGTTATAAAAAACAATAAATATTTTTTTGCGTTTATTTTTCTAGAAATTGCCATTATAAACTAAAATACTCACAGAAGCCGCCACTAGTCTTAAATTTTGAAAAGATAATTAAATGTGATTTTAAAATTTGAATTGATTAAATGTTGCAAGTTTTAAGAAAAAAAAACGGTTTACCCATCACTTTATCCCATCTGTATCGAGGTGCAGCCCGGTAGTCACTGGTTGCGATAATTCTAGAGATAATATATTTTATATATTACGACATCATACTTAATTTCCCAATCTACAGCTCTAATGACTAATTTAAACTTCTAACATTACGGATAATCTTAACGACGGCGATGTATTAATAAGCGCCTGATAATTCTGTGAACTTGGCATACAAATTCATAATTTATCTCACATAAAGACTACGTACCGAGCCATCAAATTTAATGATTAAATGCAAATTGTGGGAATAAAAATCATTGAAAAACTTTCTCAAACTTTTCGCAATACTCCGTTCTAACCTGCTCTAGCAATAGACGCAGGGATGGATTATCATCATCAGCCCACACTTCGTTATTATCGCTTACTTAAAGAAAGTGGCCCTGAGTGCAACTCAAACGGAAATAAGTGGTAATTTTATTAGTGTTTGAAGAGTGTCGTCTCCGGTGAATCAATTGTATGAAGGAAATACCACAAATGATGAAAAAAAACATTATAATTCACTAATTTTTGCGTCTTCGACCGGTTTCGGCAGCTCGCTGTCATATTCTGGACCAGAAGATGACAGAGAGCTATCGAAACCGGTCGAAGACGCCAACATTAGTGAATTATACATTTCCATTTTATAATATTTATTTAATTTACATTTTAAAAAGATTTTTACAAAAAAAGAAAACAATATTTACATTGAATACAACAACAACAAAAATTGCAATTATTACTTGAGAGATTTGTCAAGTTGAAAAAATGTTTTTCACCGTGTAAATATTTGGAAAATCTTTTACATTTTAAAATATAATGGATATATAAATATATTTCCTAACTTGTAACGTAATTGCATTTATATATTATTTAGCAAAACTCTTATAATTTTAGATAAACTTAAGGTGTAAACACTAAGGAATTTCAAAATGATGATTTTTTTACGAATTAAAACACCATATTTTCCATTTTTGAGTTTATTTTTCTCGCCATGTTTCGAAGGCTTTACACCTTAATCATCGAGAATAGGCGTAAAGTCAAATAATATATACTGAAAAATGGAAAAAAACGTGTTTTAATTCATGGTCTATATATTTTTTTTTAAGTTTAATTGAATACGTTCTCCGTATTTAACTTTTAGAATTATTTCCAGAGAATTTATCATCAAATGATTGCAAGTAATATAGTATAGTTGACACTAAATAAGCTTTAAAAGTTTTCAATAATATTGACTATGAATCATTTACATAACATTTATTTTTATCTTTTATATTGTAAATCCATTATGCGGAGACTTTTATAAACACCACATGTATTATACAACCGGAGAAACAAAACAGAGAAACATAAACATAACAAAACAGGAACATACAAACTACGAGCTAGATCTTTGATTTTAACATTCATACATAAAAACTGCTAGTCAGTGTTAAAAAAAATTGCTTTTATATGAGTTCTACCGCTCTTCTTCATTCAGCGGCTGTCCCCTAGCACCCCGACCCGCCGGCCCGACACAAGCATCAAGGAGCGTTACGGACCTCGACCACGTCACAATAAAAGCGCCTTATCTGCCGAGAGCATCGGTTCACAGGCGTACGGGGCGCTTACTACCTTCATCATATTATTCCCTAGTCATAATTCCCAAGGAACCTTTACACGCCGAGGCGAGACATGAACTGATTCGGTAACCTTCTAAGAGCCAAATTAATTAGTATGCATTAGATGGTTTAATAACACTTGGTCAGTAGTGTACTTTTATAACACATCACGTGCTCTCTACACCAAAACGGATGCAGTTTTAATTCCAAAACCTCTGAGGTAAATTTTACATATGTGATGTAAATATAATAATCCGTAATATTTGATTAAATAATTTGTCAAAAACATATTTGAAACATTTCAATCAATTAAAAAATCTGTTTAGTGTAGTGGATAGACATTTTTCTACAGTTTGCTATAAGAAAAAAATAGTTTTTTGCCTCGAAAAGAAGCCGGTAGAATCAAAAACGATTGATAGAAAATTAACGATTAATAGAAAAAATCTTTACAAAATAAAATAAAGTTAATAATCAGAAATCAATTCAAGCATTGTTTATGGTTGTAATATTAATTCTAAAAATGTTTATAAAAAAACTTTAATACGACGACTATAAAGTAAGCTCGGGAGGTATGTCAGGATGGAGCAGTATAGCAGTGCATACTCTCTACCTACCCCTCCGGGAAAATTATGTGATGGTTGATTAGTTATAATATGAGATTATAAACTAATTTGATACAGTATACGGCATATTTATTTATTAAGGAATGTTGAATTTTTTTGAACCAAAATTACGTGAAAATTATATATTAGGAAATTAACACTAATCGACATTCTCTTGATTTTCGCCAAATATTATTTTCGTAGTAAAAAAAAAGATGAGAGAAAGTGTCTCGCTTCCATCTTCCATTATACTAATCAGCCAGAAGACAGCACCGAGATAAGACAACGTCCCGAAGTGAATTCTGACATTATGGCGGGATGGAACAATGGAGGCCTTTTGTTTTTAAAATTAATACAAAGTAATTCGTGGGAGCACTTATTTGCATAATGAATACATTTAAATGCTGTTTAATAATAGGCAAGATGGTTAATCAAACCACGGATTAAATGCTTTATTTCCTGGCCCCAGAAGCGGCGTTACCACACGGACCGCTCCGTACATTTGCATCATCCTAAAAATTAAAATGATTATCTCTACATTTCGGTGCGGAATTGCCTTTTCTATTACTTTATCAAATGGGTACTTGATTTATAATTCGTAGGTTTTCGTAAACTGAGTAAGGTTAATTATTTATTTAATTAACTCTTTGATGTATTCAAATTATACTTTGTGAAATTTTAGCACACTTAATGTTTTTATAATGTTAGATAAAGCCATAATTTGACGCTGAATTGAAGGGAAATATAGGAATCTTCCATACTTCAGTAGCAAACATTAAAAAAACTACTGTCGATTAGGAAGAGGTAGATTTTCAAAATATTTAAAAAAAAGTAGTATCTTACCATCAAGGTCAAATATGATGTCGGATCTCAAACATATTGTATTTTCACTGCATATATTTTAACAATATGAGCATTATAGAATTTCTGGGAATCGAACAGATTTTTTAAACTATCTTTGAAAACACGATTTTTTTTTTGTTATGCTGTTAATTTTTATTTAAACACTAGAGTATCATTGTCTGTCTCATATTTATGTTTTGAATAATATAACTTAATAAGTTAATATTAGGTCCTTACATATGAAATTGGTAACATAGATCTCAAATACCTTCTCTTTGGTTAGGAATTCCAAATTCAAATTTATACAGCTATTTACTCAAGTATTTGTGTGTCGAAAATTATAATTAATTTGTTTTTTCCTCAATTGTTTCTTTTCTTTGCGCGACTCGGTTTACAAAATGGAAAACTTGAAATATCGCGTTATTTACGAGTACGAGTTCCACCGTGGCACCAGTGGCAGAAACGGCTCGAAGGATTAATGATGTGTATGGCGACGGTGCCGCAAAAGAAAACACAGTGCGTTTTTGGTTCCAACGTTTTCTTTCTGGAAATTTCGACCTGCAGAACAAGCCCCGTGGACGGCCGGAGACCAAAGTTGATAATGAAGAATTGAAGGCTATTGTGGAAACGGATCCATCGCAAACATTAAAATGGCATTAAACATTCGCCTCACGGTGATTGAAACCTAGTGACCGGTGACTTAAGAGTTCATTTCAGTAACTATTGTCACGCGGTCAAGATGTATAACAATCGATGAGTGTGTATATTTCATGCACTAAAAACATGTGTGTAGCTATTTTCAATAATATTCATATTGACTTTATACATTTATTTTATATTATTTAACGTATAATTCATTCGTATAACTTGACGACCTTTGTGCAGTGTGGTTAGAGCTCTGACTGCCATACCGACGGTCCCAGGTTCAATTTCCGGCGATGGCAGTGTGTCACTCTGTCTTTGGTCTGGTGTAGAATTCACATTACAGTAAAATGGCGGTAGTTTAGATCACATGTCATAAGAATCAATATAGTAGCTAAAAAACGAATTGTATGCAGTAATTGGGTTCAAACAAACTGTTGTGTACAAAAAAAAGATCTCATAGTAATATTTATTTAAAACATGTTTTTAACTGGATAGTCGGATTATGCGTGAGTGAATATAGGATGAATTTAGCACCGTAAAGAGAGTGTTAATAAAACGGTGTTTTTTTTGTAATATTCATTAAGTAACTAACTAACTCTCGAGTTTTCTCCATATTCATACATCGTAACATGCACTTTTAGATAATTAATACCAATGAAAATGTCAGTTTTCTAGAAGTTTTATTATATTTTATGGGAATTACATGTTTCGCCCTTCTAAGGCATTATCAAATATACATTTGATAATGCCTTTGAAGGGCGAAACATGTCATTCCCATAAAATATTATAAAACTTCTACAAAATTGAAGATTTCATTCGTATTGATTATTTATTATGGAGTTACATCATTGTTCAAGAAACAATAAATGCACTTTTAGAATTTGATTAATTTGATTTTGCTAAGCTTTTCGTAGTCTTTCGCGGCTTCTCTTTTCACTTAAAATATTTGTACACAGTACATTAACTATTCTTCTGTCATTCATTCATATGTCCAAACATAATGTGGGATAAATTTTGAATTCTACTCATGATGCAATAATTTGCCTTGCATTTCTGATTATAAATATTTATCTGCGTTTTCTCTGCCTCCCCCTAACGTAAACGGCATGATGGTAGTCTCGGTGATCGATCGCCGTGCATCTGTATCGGTAGTGATCAGTTTATCTCGCTATTGTTCGGCCCGCTGCGCCGGTTGGGACCACGTTCCGCCCGGCGAACAGTTTTCACGGTCTGTTAACGAAAAATCGCCTCGGCCGAGCGGCGGTCGCGCCCTCGGCCAATCTCCAGACCCGGGTATTGTGTTGGGAGACGAATGTGTGCGGAACGATGTATGATAGTGTTCTTCTTACGATTTCCAAGTACCGCTAAAATTAAATTACCTTACATACCTAATAATCAATTAACCATTATTTTTTATGGAAATGATTACCTTACAAATAAAAAGAAATATGATCGTAAAAAATGTGAATCACACTGATTTTTTAATGAAAATATTCTGCAGTAAGAACATATTAAATCTATAATATGTTTATATATTAGAATTACCTATTTAATTACATACTATTTTGATATTGATGTTTGCGGGTATAGTATATTTCAAATAAAATATTTATTAATTTAATTAATACGAATGAAAACGTCAGTTTTCCAGAAGTTTTATTATATTTTATGGGAATGACATGTTTCGCCCTTCTAAAGCAGTATCAAATGACATTTGATAATGCCTTATAAGGACGAAACATGTCATTCCCATAAAATATAATAAAACTTCTAGAAAACTGACGTTTTTATTCGTATTAATTATTTAATATGGAGCTTTACACCAGTGTTCAAGAAACAATACATATATATTTTTTCATGATTGCTAACGATGTAAACGGAACTAGGTATAGAAGAAGACCGTGGAAAACGTGACGAGTTTACATAAATCAAATATACTCGTAGAATGTTGGCCAATCGAGGATTCGCGGAAATTGGCATTCGTGTATGACACGATAAATGCTGTGGAAGCAAGATATGTATATCAGGAAAGAACAATGTGGCCTATTTATTGTTTCCTGAACAATGATGTAAAACTCCATATTAAATAATTAATTCGAATGAAAACGTCAGTTTTCATTCGTATTAATTATAACAATGTGGCCGTCTATTATTTATGCCTATCCCTTTCAGGGAGACGGCGTGATGGTAAGTTAGCTTATTAGTTATTTGAAATATGAAAAATTAATTTTGTGTAATGTTAAATTTTGTACCGAGTAAGGCGGCGCTTACTCAAATTGTTTTATTTATTAAAATTATGTATGTTACTATTTTATTTAAACAGTAATAAGGTTTCAAAATGGAATATTTCACATTTTACAAGAACGGTGCCAATGATGACGATTTTTTTTTGATTAGCTAATGGCTTGTTAAGGGGATATTTATAAAGACAAACGCTAATGATTACCAGAGTTATTCATATAAAGAAACTCTAAATATTTATAAAAAAGGTAACATTTGGAATTGCCTTAAATTGAATAAATTAAAATGATTTAATAAATGAACGAAAATTTAGGTTTAAGCACCTATTTTGCATGTGTATTTGAGAGCGTATTTTTTTCTAAATTGTATTGACGACATATGTGTGTTCACGGTAATAAAGCTCACGTCAAGATAATTCCATGAACAACCTCGTTTGAGCGCAACTTAAAGTAATCCTTTATCTCTTGGCTTTCACTAAAGTCCTTTTCAGCTCATCCAATTTGGGAGTGTCAATGAATCAATCACCAGCGCTGCCGGCGGTGCTAAAGGAACGTTTACGGGTATTTTTATTTTCCCAAATTAGCTTTATGGGCCTAACTTGACAAAATGAGCGCGCGCGGTGACGCTCGATGGCGAAAGTGACTCCGGCCGAGTGACGTAAAACATCGCATCGCCCTTACACCCGGCCCGGCTCAATTAACTCTCTGCGTATCGTGGCGCACTTCTATGCATCCAAGTTTTATGAACGGCGGTGTGGGTGTCCGTTTAAAGTTGGACTTTAACCTAAGGCATTGAGTAAAGAAAATACACAAAACACAACGAAATTATTAATGCGAATGAAAACGTCTGTTTTCTAGAAGTTTTATTATATTTCATGTGAATGCCAATTTTCGCCTGTTTAAGGCATTATCAAATGTTACAAAGACCTTAACTGACGTTTGATAATGCCTTAGACAGATGAAACATGCCATTCACGTAAAATATAATAAAACATCTAGAAAACAGACGTTTTCGTTCGTATTAATTATTTTTGACATTATTTTTGCAATTTGATAATATCTTAGACAGGCAAAACATGTCATTCACATTAATTATAATAACACTTCTAGAAAACAAACGTTTTCATTCGTATTAGTTATTTAATATGGAGTTTTACATCATTGTTCAAGAAACATTAAACAACAAAATAGATATATCGAAGTTTACGTAGCAAAAGAAGGCTGAACCTAGAATATACGCGATATTAATGAGATTATTCAATTTAATATGAATATGAGCTTTTTCAAATGCAGATATGATAATTCAATTCAGTGCGAATGATAGCATTATAATCATAATAATGAAATTATTATTAAAATGGTTTTTACGTATGGAAATATACGGAAACGCCTTGAAAGGATCACGTATTATAGATGTATTATGTAATACATTATAATGCGTTGTATTATTCTATTTCACAAATTGAAAGCCGTGACAAAGGACAATGTTTTTGTTGATATAGACGAGCAAACAAAAGTGAGTTTCAATTAAATCATAGTTGATGAACGGGGAATGCGGCTAAGGCTTCATATTGTGAAAATCTAAAATAAGCAAATGGATTCATAAATTTTTCTAACAAATGGGTTTTATTCACTTATAACATATTTGTTATGTTACACAAAATATAATTAAACTTATATTACAGCTTCTGATATCACGACACGTAGTTTTATTTCATGTGTTTCCAAAAAAATCGTATATAATTTCTTTCGTTAATCGTTAATGTCGTTAACGTCTCTTTCGGGTAGACGGCGTGATGTTTAGTTAGTTAGTTATATCCCATCTCCTTTATACTAGAAATATATTTAAAAAAAAAACTGATTGTTATTACCATATACATAGCTCTCCGGGCTACTACTCCGAGCCACACAAATCAAGCCGTCGCATATAATAACAATCCAACAAATCACCTTACAACAACGTTTCCATCCAACGTTAGAGGAATAGCTTCAAGTGCTGAGCCTCCGTAAGTCATAATATCTAAGTCCAAGTCCATTACTAAGAAGGTTATTTGCTTGCATAAGTTTTCGCTCCATGATATAAAAATATATACTACTGGTTCTGATTATGAAATTTTGGTTTGCTTCATGTGGTTCTCCCGTAAATTTGGAGATATTTCGTGTATAAGTGAATTGTTTTGGTCAATTTGATTGTTGCCGCACTTTAAAATAGTTAATTGTGATACGTAATACGTTTTTACTGTTTTGATGTTAAAATTATACAAGTTTTTTCGCTTATATAAAGAATTTTGACAGGTGTAAAAATAAAATTTTCATTTGTTCCAATAACAAATTGAATAATTTTTTCAATATCATTTTAAAGGTCTTGCTAGTGTTGGTTTGTTTTAAGTGCTTTATTACAGCTAATTAAAAAAACGGTGGATACGTGGAACATAAATTAAATAGAAAATATGTTCACCATCTAAAAATAACATTATGTGTTATTTTTATTTTTTTGGTGTTATTTTATTTTGTATCATTTTATTTTATAATATTTATTTTGTGGATGTTTTACGTTCAAATTCGATGAGGTTCGCAACCATCACACCGCGTCTCCCGTGGGGCGAAAAGAGAAGGATGGAGTACCGCATCGGTTAAAGTGTGACAGTCCATTATTTCAGCCTACCCTTTCGGGGAGACGGCGTGATGGCGAGTTAGTTGGTTAGTTAGATATAAAAATATTAAAAAAAAAAACTGATTTAGGAGATCTATCTCATTATACTCGTATGTTCCGTACGTTGGATAAATGCATTAAAGTGTCTGTCGCCGATGTTGCCCGGATTCGGTCCACTAAATTAGCGGGTGTTATTATTATTCAGAGCGTTGATAAAGCGAGAGTTCGCCAACCTTGGGGGTGCAGGGGGGAGCGCGGCCGGGGGGACACGGCCGCAGGATGCACCGCGTTAGCGGGTGCCATTGTTGGCCGCCACTTTTTTCAACACTTTTACACCAATCACCAATCACCTAGCACAGATAAACGATTTTCCTATGTAATATTGTACTCGAGTGTCGCAATAATTAAAAATATATTATATGAGAACAAAGTCAGTGCTTTTGTATTCTGTTAGTATCGCGAAAATTTTCAACCATAAAAAAGTAAATACTTAAAAGCGTAAATTTGAATTTATCTTAAACACGATAGATTACTTTTTTTTATCAAATGAAGCACTCACTTTATGGTTAGACATTTTAAATTATTACTTATGTATAAAAAAAGGACAATAATATATGAAATATCGGACACGTGAAGAGTCGGAAAAATAGATAATAACGTGCATGACACGATGTATGAATGTTAAGGAATCGAGAAAACTATGTCAGGAGAGAACAGTGTGGCGTTCTAGTCTTTCTGCTTACCCCTTCGGGATATGGCGTGATGTTTAGTTACTTTTTTTAATTAAAATTACAATTCCATGGTTAACATATTTACAAAGTGTTATTTTATTTTATGTTTGTAATTGTGTTATTACAAAATTAAAATTTGATTTTAAAATTTTTCGTCAATCTTTTTACTAGTTTTAAAAATGGAAAAACTATTGATATGGACCCAATACTCTAAAAAAAATGTTAGATATATGTAAATATAATGGAAGTAAATATTGTAAATCAATAATCCATGTTCTAATTGTTATAAATAATGAAAGGGGAAGCTTTGAAACATCCTGGAAAGGGAAACTCCCGTTCAGTAACACAATATAATAATTTTAGAAGACTAATTATCTTAACGTCACGAAGGTGAATTTTTGAACATAAATATCACTTCAAAACTCAAAGAATACGGACGGTCAGATGATTTTATCGTGACACACCTCACATTCAACGTGCCATTTCGGTACTCCACCTTCTTCCATTATCCTTTGTGGTGTATACCTCATTGTCACACAATATGTTGTTACACGAGTGATCTCTATTAACATCAATGGAACTCTAAAAATTCAACTCAAGTGAAATGAATTTAAAGAATGGATTTTTGATAAAGCGGTACATTTTTAACAGTTCCAATTAAATTAAGCACTGCAAAGAAAATCTTAACGTCCACTTACGTTATTCACAACTGTTCAACTGTTTATCTATGGATGCAAATGAGTGCGATAAAAGTGTTATTGAAATATCGCTAACCATTTGTCATGTGTAGCATCTCCGTACGCAATGGAATGGTTGTTTGATCATACGAGTGATAATCCCGCGGTTCCCGCCAAACAATGCAGAATGAAAACAAAACAACGACCGACGGAAAAAACAATCAATATCAGTACACGATAAAACAACGTATTTGCGAATTCAGATTGAAATTCTACTAAATTTCGCATAGAACTACCGTTGAGAATTTACCGAATGGCGATGCAGTATACAATCCACTGGCTCTTTATATCGCTCTGCTTACTTTCGCGATATTTATAAAATCGCGTAAAACGAAGTTTTCTCGGAATACCTCCTTCAAATTAAAATGTAAACAGCGGCCGTAAAGGCCAAGAGGTATTTATATCTAACTTAATCATCCCGAAGAACAAAAATAATTAAAATAAACAAATAATTTGTACATAGGTGTGCAGCAAGATTTTAACAATGTAATCTTATTACGTGAACTACTCGAAAGAAAGTATTCGAATTTTTAAAATTAAATATACAATATAAATAACAAAAAACTGGGAAGCTCATTGACGAATGAATGGATATATCAGGGAGACACAATATAATATAGAGACTTTTTAATTGAAAAGTTCTAGAATTAAAATAATGGTATTAGAACTATTATACAATCTTCCATATGAACAGAAAATGGTTAATTGTTTTGAAGAAGGATTTGGGCCATTTCCAGACATGGATCAGGAGCCTGAGTTTTACTTAGACCGTCACCAGTGTATATCAACTATAAAATATCAAGGTTTTTATAATAATCAAATGATTTTATTGAAATCTCTTGATGGAAGTTCTTTTTAAACAAAAATGAAATAAAACAACGTTGTTTAACTACTTCCACTTTTGTCTTTATTTCGACAGCGACCGGTTTCGCCAGGCTCGCTGCTCTGTCGATGGCAGCGAGTCTGGCGAAACCGATCGCTGTCGAAATAAAGTCAAAAGTGGAATTAATTAAAAAAACATCGTTTTATTTTATTATTATTTAAATATCAAGATGTTTTCTATTTTCTTATCTTTCTGCATATCCATTATTGAATGTTTGCGATCACTTGCGCCATTTTACTTCTGTCAATTGAAGCGTTTATGTGGCTGCCTAAAATCAGCAATTCACTTCACTGTATGATTTTTCCCAGCCATGAAATTCTTCTGCGTCCCACGTCTCTTTTCCCCCTCGATATTTCCACCAATTATCAACTGCAGTAAGTGATAACCCGGGTTGCGCATAAAAAACTGTATACCTAGGGCATATTATGCGAATCCCGAATTATGTTTCGTTTAATTATTATATAATGTAAAATTAATAATGATTTGACGCCTAATCATGAAGATTTAAAAAAGATATCGTCGCATGACATTAGAACTCATGGCTAAAAAATATACACAATTGGTAAAGATAGAAATCAGTCGACAAATTAAGTTCAAGAAGATTCAGAATAATCTAAAACTATGTAGGTACTAAGTTAACGCATTATTTTTAATCCATAAATTTTCGTTTTAAAGTTGTTTATAAAACATCGTTTTTTACAAAAGAAATTCTGAATGGTTTACTGTGTTTGCCAGATTCAAATGATTAATATTAGCATTCAGAAATTCTCATAAAGAAGAATAACAATTTAATTAATGGTCGAGTTGAAGTTTTTTTAAACACACTGTAATCATTACACCTGTTACATATCTAATTTTAACAACTACTGATTTTTACTGTGAACCATAAATATGTACGATATTTCCGTATTAAGTTAACTATAAATAGGTACGATATTTCCAATATTTTTTAGCTTAACCCTATTCCGATATGTAATGCACATTCTTGAAATTAAAATGTTTTTCTCTAATAAATAACAAACAATATGGCTGATGTTCTGTCTGATCTGGTTAGTTTAGGCGAAACGGACTGCTAGGATCGAGGAGCTTGGAATAAAATCATCAAGAAAGCCAGAACTCTTCAAGAGTTGTACGACCACAGGAAGTAATTAATTATGATCCTTCAGACTAGTGTATAAACTGTGTCACAGAGATTCAAAGGCAATTCTAAAGAATTGTAATTTTTTTGCAGTGATCACAAAGATACTGTTATTTAAATTAATTTTGCCTAAGCAATACATTAAAGTATTATCAGTATTGTATTTAAAAGGGTCAAATTTTGTTAAAAACGTTTTATGAGGAGTTTTCTGCCATTTTAGGACATTGTAAAATTTAAAAAAATATTCCTATTCTTACACTAAAATATAGTGTTTTCAATGTGATGTTACAAATATTTATCAAGATAATAACAACAACTTAAACTTATTAAGAATTGGTCTAGTAAACACACCAATACAGAAGCGGTGATATAAATAATTACGTTATATAAGAATTAAAATGTTTAGTACTATATCATCAAGTCTCCCCGAAGGGGTAGACAAAAAGAATGGACTTCTACACTTCAAGCGATGCGGCACTCCATCATTCTTTTTTCAACCCCGCGGGAGACGCGGTGTGATGGGTTGCGAACCTCCTCGCCACCAATAGACATCTCCCGCGCACACAAAATAAATCAAAAACGAATAATATAAAACACAATGATTTAAAATTAAAATAATATAACACATAATGGTACAACTATTTAAAACAAAATATAAAAATACACGTTTAAGTATATTCTCGACACCTGCTCGCTTCTGTTGTGAAGGAGTAATATTTTTCTTTTAACTCTACGGCTTATAACGTAGTGCCAAGTAAAATCCTATTAGATTATACACGCGTTTTCTACTGAAGGTTAGCTTTAATAATTTGTGAATATTCAAGTTAAAGCTTTACTGAAAATTTTTTTTTTCTCTCGTCGTAAAGCATCAATTATTACGTGACACGAGACAAAATATTGCTAATTAGAACAAATTTTTATATTTGTATGCTTTAAAAAAATACGTACAATGACAACAAGTGAATATTTATGTTTCATTGTGTTGTATTTTATTTGTGTTTATTAAAATGCAACGTTGAATGAAAAATAAAAACGTGAATCGCTAAGAGAGAAATGCAGAAAAATCTAAATTTGAAACGGGAACAAGGTTCGTACTAAAAAGTGAAATGCTTACAGCTAAAATATCGTTACAAACTTGTTAATTAGACAAAAAAGTAATTGCTGATTTGTTTCAGGCTAATTTAAAATAAAACATGTGAAGGTGACACGTAAATTTATATTATGAGATAAATACCTACTTATTTTTATTTTCTAATTTTGAATAAATTCTTAAAGTTTTTATTTCTTTTAAGTAAGCTTTTAGATTGAATTACGTACATTTGACAAATTAATAATATTTAGAAAATATGCTATCCTTAAAATTGCTTATTAGTTAAATTTTCTAAGAAATAAATAAATGGTAAGCTCTTGATGTAGCTTAATTGATTAAAGCATTGATTTCGGAATACGAGGATTACGGGTTGACCTGGATAAATAAATGAACTGATTGTTTCTAAAGTAAATATTTAATATCATCATTAACTGCTATCGTTTGGTGTTAGGAAAACGTATCTTTTTATGTTTAATTTGTTCCTAACTAAAAAAAAGATCTTTCCGTCTAGGTAGGCATAAATAATGAACCACCACACTATTCTTTCCTGATACAAATATCTTGATTCCTCAACATTCATACATCGTGTCATGCACGCACGTCAATTTCTTCGACTCTTCACTTGGCTAGCATTTAATATATGATTGATTTCGCCTAAAAACGAACTCCCTAAAAGGGAACCTCCAAAAGACATTTAAAGTGAACGCTGGGAAAATACTGCAGAAAATTGAAGCAGATATAGAAATAACAGTACATAAAGGCACGTAAGACTTCGAAGAACAGCGCAGAGACGACGCCGCAGAGAGGAGGAGGAGACGAAAGGACTGACCATCGGGAGACAGTGGCGGTTCTACTACCAATGTTTTCCCCTGTTCTGGATGCCTCATAGTATGTGAGTCCGGGTTTGAATTTTATAGTCACATGAGGGCCCACATCCGTGAAGGACAGTCTTCCTCGGATACGAGGGACAGTCGATGATGACGATAAAAATATGAGAAATGTATTATTTTTTGCAGTCGATTCATGTTTTCCGTAAAAGTTGACATAAACCGTGCAGATTGAATGATTCATGTGTCACTTAGACGGCCGTCCGTCATTACATCACGGTTTGCGAAACATGAGTGCGACCAGAAATACACCCGCTCTTATTAACGGCCAGGAGGATAAACATTTGGCCGTCATAATGGCCCAGTGAGTGTCGCTAGTTCAGAAATAAGGGAAGGCGCAAGGTGAACTGACACAAAAACCGATTAATATACATATAATATTAAGATACTTAAAATTATACAAAAGGGAAAAAGCACGTTCGAGAACGCCATTTTTCAAATAAAATTAATATTCATTTGCGCAATAAATCTGTCAAACAATATATTTAAACTGTTAAATTAAATAACTTTGTTTTTTGTATCACAATTGTATTTTATTTTACGCGACAGCTGTTTCATCAACCTATGTTGACATCATCAGGTGTTACAATAATACATAAATTTTTTTTTGGATATATTATTGTAACACCTGACATAGGTTGATGAATCAGCTGTCGCCTAAAATAAAATACAATTGTGATACAAAAAACAAAGTTATTTAATTTAACAGTTTAAAATGTTAAGGTATCATAGTGTTTTGACCAAAACAATGAACTATTAAATATATTTAAATACAAATGTATGTATATGTATAGTATATTATATATATTATATCCTACATTATTTATTTTCTATAATAACATTTTAATAAATTTTAATATTTCGATTCACCCTTAAGAACCAGGGAAGTTATTATTATTATTTAAATGTGAAAGAGTTCTTACATAATCTAGCTTTAAAGTCGAAATTAAATTAAATAAGGCTAGTTGCAACCCGTAAAATATTTTAAATAATTTCTACTCTTTAAACTTGGTTCACGGTACAATCGTAATCAGTAGTAAGCTTTAACTCTTAATGTTTATCAATTTTTTACTCACATTTAAAATTTCACAACTAACAACACCAAACTATTCTCCTTTTGTTTTCAACACTACAGTCATACGACAATAATCAGAACACAATTCAAAATGATGCAGAAACGTTAATGGGCATGCGCATAGTGCGATTTTGAATTATTTTCGGAGAATCGAAGTATTGCTCCCTCACTCTCTTGTATTCAAAATATTCTCGTACTTTGTCTTGATGACATCCGAATTTTTGCCTATTTATATAATGATATTTCAAACTCTCGCATTGGGCATAAAATATTACTTTACTAAGAACTTTTGAAATAATATTTCGTTGCTATTGCATTTGACTACTTCAGACAGTTGCCCCATACTAAATTTAGGTCATTTCCTTCCCATTCTTCATTCGCTGCGCCTAGATGAATGGATATTGGGGACAGGCGCTTCGGATGAAAAAGAAAAACTAGTGGCATAGTAAATACGGCGTCTTCCGTCTGAAAGCTTTTTCTTGTATTCGAGCTTTTACAAATCTCCGGAAAATCAGTAGGTCACACAGATGCATTTTTGTGTTATTTTGTGTTAGATTCTTATTTATTTAGATGTTGATTAACTAATACATTATAAGGAAAATGCTTATGCCGAGTATTTTAACTTATTTATGTTTACCCAATAAGCCATAACCGTCGATCTACAGAAAAAAATAGATGCTGTCTGAACAATACGATTTAAAACATAAATTATTTTGATTGTAAATATCTTAGATTTCTCTAAATTTTGTGTATTTGTAAGCTGGTAATATTTACACATTGTAGTAGAGAAACATTATTAGAATTGTATTTACTATTCTTCGTTTTGTCAAATTGCAAGATCATATCAAAATAATATAAAAATGGTAATTATTAAGTTTGCAATGGGGCTCGAATGACTGGTAGTGCCATATATAAAATGCCGTGAAACGCCACCTTGCATTACAAATGTAATGCTTCCTGTAAGTCAGACATCCTGGCATCCAAGAGCAGTCCTCCTGATTTCGCGAGTGCCGGACAATGTGATCACTGAACTTGCCATCATGGTCATAGTAGACAGGGAGAGGGCATATGGTGTATTTTCGGCGCCACAAAACCGAGATCCACCAGTTAAGGGGAAGGTAACCCCTACAGAAAATCTTTGGAGAAGGCAACGGAAAATTTTCCAGTGACACTTCACAGGAAAACACTCGGGTAAAAAAGCACTCGCTGCAGTGATTGCTAACGCCTGGGAGGACCTCTGGGAGGATCATTGTTATATTATCAAAAATATTACTTTCTATCACAACTAAATTATGATGTTATTGACAATTTGGTAAATTTGTAAATTTTTGGTAAATGTAATAATTTGGTAATTTTTTTTGTTAATGCAAGTTCTTTATCTAAAAAAAAACATTTGTACACATATTGTACAAGTACTTATTTCTAAAGTGACGCAATCGTGTTTTTAACTAGAAAATTATATTGTAGTATTGATTAATATCGTTGTATTTTATTAAAATTTCAATATGAGTTTTCTTTGTATCAATAATTGTCATTTAACAAACTACTCGTATATAATAAAACAATAATTGACAAATCAAACTAGCATTTCTAATGTAAAAATGGTATTAAATGGGAGACTTTTTGTGTCATACTAGTGCGATATTTATTTGCAGTGTAAAGTGCTGCAAGTAAGTAGTAAAAATAATAATATAACAACAAAACGAAAAAAAATCGGAAAGTTGTGTTACTTTGAAAATAAAATAATTTTTAAATGGCTCTATGCCCCAACCGTCCATAGACGGTCTATAATCCCGTGCACGGGAGAACGGGAATACAAAATTAGCGTCTATAGACGCGGTAATTTATATCTAGCCAAGTTTGACTCTTTTAAATAATCTAATATATTAAATGTATAGTTACATCTCTTGCCACCGTGTTGAAATAATACGATGCAACATATTGTCAATAATTATTGATATTACATTGAATTTGAAAAGGCTACGTTGGTCAACCAAAATGCGTCATTATGCAGGGTTGACACTCGTCATACACTTGTGCTCTAGATATATTTCTTCTTATCCCTGTGAGTTGATTAAATATTTATTATATGCCTGTTCTCAATAGATATCTTAAACTATAATAATTGTTTGTAATGTCTTTTGAGAAAATAAACTGATTTGATTTGATCGATTTAATTTTATTTGTAACTCGTATTCTTATTTAACGTATTTAATTTAATTTATGAAGATATGTTTATATTATTAATGTTTATTTTTTTTCAATAAATAAAGGCTTAAACGAAGCACGGATCATTTATATGGTAAGTGTTCATTATGTTATTTTAACATATTCCCAAAAAAAAATTATTTAATAGGTTTTGATAGAAAAAATTGCCGGCCCTCGGGGTCCGGCCATATGAATACCTCCCGGCATTTAAAAGGTTAATAAGTGAATCATATGAATACCTCAATTAATACATGGATGCATAGAAATATAGTATTTGAATGTATATGATACACTCATTATATACAGATTTTTTTTATATATTATACTTAAGGCGTTTATACTGTAGAATTCTATAATGACATTTTTTTATTAATTGGAGCATTGTATTTTCCACTAAACACTCATATTATAAATAAGAAGGTTTAATTGGTTAAATCTAATTCTGTTAGTTGGCACAGTTGCTGATGTTACTTCTTTAACAATTAGCTCCCCGAATAATACTTTAAAATATTTATTTTAGTCCGTAAACTTTTTCAATGTTAAATGTACTATCAAAGTATTTATACGCTCAGATACGCATAGATTATTTGTGTTTCTTTATAGCAAAAGCGGTAAACAGTGGTTGTGAACACACTTTTGACATTGAAGATACAATCGTAAATTTTCTTGTAATAAGGATAATTATTTCGTTCACGAAAAAAAACATAGCATTTTCTTGCCAAGCATTGTCTTTTCATAAATTCTATTTAGACTGGATTTCTCAAGAATGACTGATTTATATCTGTGAAGACAGCTTCTATAGAACAAGATCTGCTTTGAATCTTAATAACTGTTTCAGACGGGAAAATCTTACGTTTAGCCTACAAATTCATCGGAAGAAACTAGCTTGTAATGAAAACAAGATCAGTTTTATAATTTTTAATTATCATTCTACTTGAAGGGGCTAATTTTACAAATCTTATCAGAATAAAAACCTTCGTTTTAAAAAGTAATTAAGGTAAAATTATTTCAATAACACTTTGTATTTTCACAGCACTAATAAAAATACAAAGTGTTATTCTAATAATGTAAATTGTTGTTGTAATTAAGTGCAATATTAAGTGTAATTGTATTTATTCAAATGTGAATCCATAACACAACGTAAAGGCGAATATAGAAGGAAAGATACAATTAAATCATTAGATTTTGTCAGTATACAACATCTAAGAAGGATTTTATTTCTTATATTCAATATTGATAAAAAACGTTCATTCGTGTGTCATCGCATATTTTTTATTATTAAAATAAATTGATCTTAAAGTATCAATTTAATAGTTGACGGATGTATGAATATTGACGAGTAAAGGAGTATGCCATGATCAGACAATGTATCATTTCAACCATTCTGTCCACTTCTTCAAGAAAATGGAGTGATGACCTTTAATTTCTGATCAACGTAGTTATTTCAAATAAGCTGTATAATGAAAGAGCTTTTCCTAGGAAAGCGATAATAAAAAATACAGTTATAATTTGTTCATGGAAATCTTAGAGAGTATACCGTATCATAAATATTTTTGCTATAAACTTATGAGTATCATTTGAAATGCGGTCTGGGCACGGCAGAATAAATACATAGCGGCGGCTCAATATTTCTCTTTGATTTTACGAAGAACTAGAAAATCTTTATTTCCCCGGAGACGAAATGAGCTTTTTATATTGTTATCGAATAAGAAAATTGTTGAACATAACATCAAAGGCTAGTTTATAGTAAAATAAACGAAAACACTTTTCACTAACGTCTGATAGTGGTAGTAAAAAAGTCATTGGATGAAGGGTATAAAATTTATTACCATACGACATCTTTCGGTGGCGGCATACTGGCTGTTGTCGGAGTGCTCCCAACAACGAGTACCGCCGTTTTCTTCATGTGCCAAAATTCTACATGTTATTTAAGTTTCCAACATTTTACGTACTTTTTATCGAATCTACGACCGTAGATGAATCTCCATCTTTTTGGAAGATAAATGTACTATTATTTTTATTGTATATTTTGGGAGTTGAATCATAAAGTATACGCGGAAACTTTGATTAGAATTTTTATTAGAAAATAAAATGGAAATTGGCTCCATGTTTTTCTATTATGCTAAAATTTAAGAAGAATGCAAACATGAATCATATATTGACTAATTTAATTTGTTTTATTTTTCTAGTTTTTACCTAATATTAAGTAAATATATTTATATTTTTTGCTTACTAAAGCATTGATGTGAAACTCCATATTATATATTTATTTAATATTGATAAAAACGTCCGTTCTTTAGAAATTTTAATTTATTTAATGGAAGTCACAAGTTTAACATTGGGCATTATCAAATGTTTAGTATTTGATATTGCATAAGCAAAGTGAAAGATGTTTCTCCAATAAAATATAATAAAACTTTTAGTATACAGATATTAATATCAATAAATATTTACAATGTTCCTTGGCTGGTTATTTAAGTAATTCCAAGATATACTAGTTTTTACATCTTTCAGATACATGTAATATTTTTTTTTGCAGTATTGTGTATTGGGGTGTTTTGATGAAAAACTACGCTCAAAAAAGCTTTTTACCTTTTTTTTACTACAAATAACGATTTAATATGGATACAATATTAACATCAGATTAGATATCTTTGATGTCAAGATTTTTTCGTTATTTTCTGTTAATAAAAAAAAGAACATTATATTCCTTATTCAACACCGCTGCTAAAATTGCATAAACAATTTTTCAATGCAGAAATTCCACATTGTAAATGTTTTTAAAACGGACTGTTAAATAACCTTTTTGAAAAAATTGGATTATTAGTCTTGAGTCATCGCATCAGTTTGGACGAGTCGCCTCTCCGGTAATTACGGAAGAATGCCATAGTAATAACACGCAAGACAATGTTGAATTATCGCGAGTGTGTCTCCGAGAGTTCATCGCTCAGCCTCCCCGCGGATGCTGCCTCCATAATGCGAGAGATTTATGATCCCTCCGATCGTGTTCATATTTGTGCGGCATTTCGACACTTTGCGAAGTGATTATGAAATAGCGGGTGACTCTCAATTCATGCACTAACAAACTTTTTATGATTTAATTAATTTCCATTAAGAAGTACTCGTATGTCTTGATATTTTTTAATAAGTTAATTAAAATTCTTAGCGATTTTTTTTCGATCACAAAAGTGATGGTTTTGGATGTAGGTAACACTTTGAACTGGCAGGTAAAATTAATGGTCCGCTCGGTCTTCAGCAATCTTCTTCAACTATGAATAGGAGGAACAGTTATATCATGCCATGCTCGCTTTTGATAGCCAATTGATCCCTTAATCATTCCCTTTAGTACAACGTGCAGGTAATTTTCATGGTGCTTCATATGACCTTTGCATTCTTCACTTCTTACCGGTATTTGACTGATATAAAGTTTCTTCATTTCTGCTGAGAAACTCGTCATTTGTAATGTGGTATCACGGGAAATTCTAAGGAATTATCTATACGTCCAAATCTTTTTTTCGATATCTTTCGCCTATGTTTCGCAATCGTTCATAAAAATACTACAACATATGTTTTGACTAATTGCTGGAAGAGTTTAACCGCCCTACCTTCGGGTAATTTTCCAAGAAACGTGCAAAAAAAGCAGTTTTTTTTATTAATGAAATTTTATTATATATTAATTAAATTTTTTTAAATTACAAAACGTCAAATACTCGGCCGCACACTTCGCATGCTTGTAAAACTATCATATTTATGAAGACTTGTACTCAAGTGTTGTTGGCACACGCGCGTATCCCTTAGAGTTTGTACATTTTAGGTACATTACTTTTTCTCAAGCGCGTACATTACTTTTTCTCAAGCGCGTACGTGATACGGGATAGCGCAGAGTGGTATAGTCAAAGTGAACGTATCACGTACGTTCTAATACATAGGGTGATTAAGGTTTATATTACTGGATTCTAAAATTTTTGATTTCTTATTGAAGGCGATTTTTATTTGGTGGATGCTACTGTTAACATTTATTTTTGTACGACCATCCTATGTGATTTACAAGATACAGGATTTGAAGAACTATTTTGCATGCTTAAATGCACCTCCTAGCTTTAGTATGAATATATTAGAATTAGACAAAGATAATTCTGGGAGAACTAAACTGTGAATAAATCCTGGACAAAATACGCGCCTGTTATGTATATATATATACGAGCATCATAGCAAAGCTCGTATTTTTACGGCATGTAAACTCAGTTTTAAACAATGTTGTATTCCGTCGATTGTCTGTCGCTTACCAAAGAAACAATACTTTATTTAACTTTCAAGGTAATAAATTTACGAGCCTAATGATCTAGTTCTTTTTTTATTGCAAAGGATTGAAAAAAAACATGACACTGATGAAAGCTGAAGATAATTTTGTATGAAGCATCTATTCTTCAGTTCCCCAAAGGAAAAACCAAACTATAATATTATATTTTGATGGAATTGTTTCCAAAGTTTGCGCCGTTTCCCCAGAGGCAGAGAGCAGAGAGAATGGACCGCCATACAACTCTTCCTTGACACACATCTCTCTACATTCACACATCGTAACATACCTCTACATTCATACATAGTAACATGCATGCTCGTCAATTATTCCGACTTCGAATGTGGCCGCCATTTAGTATTTGATTAATTTGGTCATGCTATTCTTTCTTTGGTCTTCCACGGCTTCTCCTTTCACTCACACTGCTTGTATACAACATTTTAACAAATTTTTCTGTCATCCATTCGTTTCATATATCTTTTTAATTTGACTTACGATTCAGCTATCTGCCTTCAATTTCTTCCCTATTTCGTCGTTCGATATTCTATCATAAATCCTTTTTCTGCATATTCTCAGTGACATAATTTCTAAGACATTTATCTTAATTTTATCATTTCAAAGTTAACTGTAATGTATATTAATTGAGTTAATATAATAAACAAATCCACATATTCATGAAATAAATTATTTAGTTTTAGTTTAGAATGTTTTTTTAAATAAATTAATTGTATACAAATTCAATAAAAATTTGAATACAGTTAAACACACACTTGAAAAACAAATTAATTTTTTAACTGTTTCACAAACAATGAATATTTTGAGGGAACCAATTTAAGATTTCTAGTCAAATTAAATAATTGCACACTCCCATTCTATTTTTTAAATTAATTTTGCAAACGTCCTATTTCGCACAATATTTCACGAAAAAATTGCATTGAAACATCGAATTCTATGTTATATGAGAACATTTTGCCATGAGAAAAGATAAATATCTATCCAAATAGTGAGTGGAATAGTAATCAGCCACATGACACATTCTACAAGAGATTGCACTTTCCGAGCTGTTCGCACTGATTTAAATGGAATTCCATTTAATGTGAAAGACGAGTAACGCACTATTCACATATTTCTTATAATAAAAAAAATATATACCAATACATAAAAAAAAAGACTAACACCACAGACTTAAATCAATGATATTAGAATTTATCACACAATCTTCAATATGTGCAAAAAATAGCTTATTATTATGAAGAAGGAATCTGGTCGTGTCCAGCCTTGAACCCAAGTCCCCTAGATCAGGAGCCAAGCGTTGAATAATAAATGTATAATATTAAAACGTTGTTAGTAAGTATCACAACTTATTTTTTAGCTGTTTTGACAACCTATGTTGGTTGAACTGATAAATGAATTGTGACACGTATTCATAGTAGTTCAAATTGAAACATTTGATAATGTTGAAGTATCAGCGTTTGGGCCAAAATGATGGATTATCTAAAAAAAATACATATTAAGAAATGAAACCATTAGAAAATTAATTATTACCCAAGGTAACGTATTTAATAATGTAATATACCTACATATTTTATAAAAAGGTTTAATGACACTTGATCTAATTTAATAAAGTTAAAAAATAAATAATATATAGCACACTTTATTTAAAAAAAACTGTAAATAAGTTTTAGAACTTTGTATGTACGACCTATCGGTAAACGCTATATTAATCTCGTCAAAAGTTTTTTTTGTTCAATTCTACAGTGGTAGATACTTTCTGTTGTAATGCAATAAGTTTCTGGTATAAGTTTTCACTTAACTTAAAATTAGGTTTTTAAAATAAATATATTAATACAAATTTACAAGAAAATTCCAAATATTCATTTTGTAGACGTTGGACGATCGAAGTGTGCGCGGGTGATGCCAATAGTTGGCGATGAGTTTCGCAATCCATCACACCGCGTCTCCCGCGGGGGCGAAAAGAGAAGAATGGAGTGCCACATTGTTTAAAGTGTGGCAGTCCATTTCTGCCTACCCCTTCGGGGAGACGGCGTGATGGTTAGTTAGTTAGTTAGTTTCATTTTTCGAAACCAAATCTTAAACTTTATTTTTTTAATCATCGTCATCAGCAATTAGTCGTCCAGTGCTGAACATATTCCTCCCTTCCCGACTTCCACAACTCTCTATCTTTCGCCGCTCTGTGCCATTGACCTCCTGCCACTCTCTTGATGCCATCAGACCATATGGCTTGTGGTCTGCCTGGATTTCTATTACCAGATCTCCAGAGTGCGTATTGTTCACCGATCATCCGTTGTCCTCGCTTTATGGCTTGTCCCTATTCCACTTCAACGAGGCCACTTTGCACGCTACGTCCGCAACTTTGGTCCTTTCTGTGATCCATTTTTTTTTTAATAGAACTACAAATTTGTTATATACCTAGAGTATCTGATTTATGTAAAATTTAATCAAATAACAACACATAAAACATATTAATTGAGTTAACAATATGTTTAAGATCTTGGTACATTTGACGTTATTTTCGTATAGTTTCAAGGGCGCTCTGCGCCTGGAAAATGTTAATATTAAAGTTTTAACAGAGCACCCAACTTATTCTCTCCATGCCTTGACTTGTTTATTGAATGTAGCACTATTTGATTAGTCGAGGCTTTAATCTGATTAATAACATATAATAAAGTCCGCTAGTGACGGTGCTGTGAAATCACTACACACGTCGAAATGAATGTTTGAAACTTGAAAATAGGATAATAGTTCACAACAGTTAAAGTCTAAATAAAATGAAGATGTTTTAAATCTAATTGATAAACAATCAGAAAATGCTCAAGATTAATCATTTATCTTTCTCGCACACACCAATATGTATGTAGCGAGAGGTCTTATTCTTCATCGTGTCAATGGCAAGCTTGTTTTGTTTGAATGATCAAGTCTATCTTTTTATCTTGTCATTGTGGTGGAATGTTTAGCCAACTGTATGTCGATTTTAGGGTCGCCGGGTATTAAAGTAATATCACACGTGGAGGCACCTAGCTTACCTTGTATATTCTGAGACAGTTGTATATTCTTTTCTCTTTGCCTTTTAACACGTGAATTTCATAATTAGTATTATACATGATTTATATTAAAATTTATATTCTTTACTCTTTAACCTAAAGACTAAAGATTAAACAAACGCATATACGTAAATCTCATAATCAATATTTTTTTATATGTAATAATATAATTATTTAAATCGATACGTAAATGTATAATGGAGGAATAACGATAATCTGAACTCAGGTACTTCGGTAAGGGAAGGTTAATGTAATAAAATCGAAGTAAATTATAGCGTTTCCGAATTCGCAAATCATCTTATTGAAAAAGATCATTCGTTCAGTTAATGATAATGGCGTTGAAATTTTACATTTTTATAATAGAAGTAAAATTTTATATAATCTCTTTGAATAATCTCGAAATTTTAGATAATAAAAAAGCAATTAATATTAATAAAATATTATAAATTTAACTTCAAGTGGAATAAATTATTTATTTCTTTTGTCGCAAGATTAATACCTGGACCCCAATAAAATTTTTTAAAGTATTTTTTTGTTGTTTTATTCAAAATGTTTGTTATAACAAATGCATAAACGTTCGAATAAAATTGTTTTGTATATACTATAATTAACTACACTGATGAAGGGCTTCTGTGGCCAAAAATGTTTTTGTTAATTTAATTTAAAACATTTAGTGTTGTTTAAAATAAATAAACATTGTTCGATGAATCCGCAACACAAAATTTATGGTAAATAAAAATAATAAGATAATAAATTATTATATATTGTAAAAGTCTGCTTTGTACTGTAACGAAATAATCTATCTATTATTCTAAATATTATGAAATATTTTTACTTAACTTTTTACAAATTAATAATTTGTGAATTGTGTTTGTTGAATCGAAAGTGATTAGAAATGACCTTCGACTGTTTCTGGCGCCTTGATCCCAATGCGTTTCAAACGTTACCCAACGTGTACCTGTAGGTGCCCTCGCGTGCAGTGCGGATAGTTCCGTTTATTATGATTAAATGCCAATTGACACTTGAACGCCGCTGTACGCCATTGTGTAGTATTCACACAGCGGTTGTTTAGTGCATTATCAATGCAAGGAATGTTGAGACGATTCCCAATACAAAAACGAGTAGGTAATCGTCGACATGTGCCAACCAAGTTCTATCTTTTTGAAAAGGCGATCATAACTTTAATTTTAAAATATTCCAAACAAATTCTTTATGTGATATCGTAAAAAAACAAATGAGGTTATCATCTTGGATATTGTCTTTTCGGGAGTACCAGCCAGAAGGCTATTGCTCCCCCGCATGTTGGAAATATCTTTCTTGGAGATGAAGTTGGATATTGTTGGATGGTGAGGGGAGGTTTACTTGGAGGATGTAGTGGGTTGTGTCCGACATTTGGACCTGTGAGGTTATCATAGCATAAGATCTACCGATTACTCAATTTTATATTGTAATTATAAGAATGTAATTCACTTTTTATGTATTTTATGATGATTTATTTTAAAGTGCGCCATTTTGTAAAATAAAATTACTCCCAATGCGCACTAGGAAAATACTGACCGAAATTTACAGTCTTTAGTAGTTTTTTTTTTAAATTGAACGTCGTTCTCCTCTTATTAAATACTAACAGGGAGGATCTCCCATAAAATAGAATATATAACTGGAATTCTGCTTTGAGAAATACATCAACCAATAACTCAAATATGCGGTTTTCACTTAAAAAAAAAACACGATAAAAACAGGACAAAAAGTTAAGCAAACATGTAACCCGATATACAATGAACTCGCGAGCACTTGAAGAGCACTTCATCATATTTCCGAGTGTGATGTTTTGATAAAAATGAAAACATTTCCCCGAAAGAGGAGTATTTCGGTATCCGGAGAGTGAATATTTACGTAAATTTGCGTTAAGCTTCGCCGTAAATTGTTTATTACGAAGCAGATGATCGTGAATAAGCTTCTGGGCATTCGCAACATTGTAAGGAGCTATTCGCACGGTTCACTACAGAGGAATATTTTCATGCTTAAACAGAGCCGTAAATCGTTAAAGTCAAAATACTGCATCCAATACTGAAGGGAATTTGACTGGAAAGATATTTGAAAGTTAACGATTAACGTCTTTGATCACCTCTCATACCAATGTTAATAAAAATTCACAGCATGGCCTATGTTTCTCGATTTGTCCGATTCTTTTGCTTTTAAATTATGAAGATTTAATTTCGATTACAAACCCTTTTTTTCTGCCAAAACAAAATACTTCTATTTTCAAATTATAACCTTCAAGTTTTTCAATAAAGAAGAATTAATTAACCCCTTCATTTAAATCGTGTCAGATCATTTAGTTTTGTAGCATATACATTCAGCATATACATTGTGCCTCTAATATATTGGCTATATCTTTGTACAGTCATTGACTTAAAAATAATAATTATAGGGAAAAATGCCTAACAATATTCTTAGCTTATTCTCATAGAACTGGTCTGTACAAATAAACAGTAAAAAATTTAAAATCTAAAAAACTGCCTGTTAACAAAAAAATGATGATTTAAATAGTCGCGCATTTATGTTAGAAAAATGCTTGTACATCCCATAAAAATATGAAAACAAAAGGAAAAGAGAAAGATATTTTCATTATATTCTTAAAACTTCCAAGAAACCGATGAATGCATTATTAAATGTAAGCTAATGTAAAAAGCTTTTGAAAAGCTTTTTTTTATATAATGCGCTACTTAATACCTTTACAGACTCGTATACACAAATATTATTACAAATATCAGTACTAATAGTATTACTCTTTGATTTATAACTTTAACAAATGCTTTTTAACCAACTTCCCGGCGGATTCTTCAAAAACACTTTTAACCGCTTTGTGAGACGGTCAGTTCATAAAACTTGACCGCACGATCCCGACCAACATGTTTGCAACCTGCGGATCTCTCTTTATTGAGTGCAAACGTAGTTCGTCCGTCTGGGCGCTGCTGCGTGGCGCCGCGGCGTCACGTCGCGGCGGCGGTGGCTCTGTACGGGTAAGGGTTACCAAGAACCAGATGAATTTATTACTGGCGAGCGAGGTTGTATTTTATACATAAAAATAAAAATTTAAGTAAATTAAAAAAATATAATTAAATAGTTATCAAATCTTTAAAAAGTCTTTCCTTAGCATATAGTTAGGATTGAACAGTTAATATAATATTATAGATTACTTTTAAGTTAAAAACTTATATTCTCTAATTAACGAAGATTCCATTTGTGTTAAATTCAATTTAAATTTTAAATAGGAGCAAGATGATTCCAATGACTATTTAAAGAACATTCATTCCAAATGTATTCATTTTAGAAAACATACTTTTTAAATTGGCAAAAATAAAACACCAAAAAAAATAGCGACATTTAGTAGAGTCAGAGGATCGCTTTTTTGGTGCAGAGTTAAATATTGACTAAAAGGAGTAAGTTTAAAATTAAGTAGAGGAACGTCGGGGAGTTGGTAGAAGGTAGCTATCCTGGCTGCGGAACATCAAAGAGTGGACAGGAATAACAAGAGTTCAGAACCTGTTCCAAGTGGCGCAGGATAAAGATGCCTTTGCTGCAGTGATCGCCAACGTTGGGGGACCGGACACGGCACCGCAAGGAGAAGTTTAAAATTCATACACATTATTTTGGCATTATTGTCTCGTAACTGTAAATAATATATATCGATTTGCGATCACAAAAAAGTCTGGAATGAACATTCCTGCCAAGTACTCTTAATACAGTATTCCAGTTAAGGTGCACACTTGTGTGTAGAGTGCGTAGGTACTCTGGGGTACATTCCTACATTGGGTCAACCCAATAAGGCGACCTGACGCCGACCGCTTGTCATGGACAGATTGACTCTTCAGTTGACTTGGTGGCGTCCATGTTATACTATAATTTATGGAACTAAAATCGTAATCAAGCGTATGGGATGGCAAATTTAGAGTTGCAAATGCTTTATTTAATTTCAAACAGTATTACAATTGATTTAGTGACGATAAACATCTACAACCGTCGTCAGTTTTACTCCTACTTACGATTGGAACAGTTGTTGTTTAGTGAAATCTTTCAATGTTAACTATCAATCAACAAGTAACCATTAAATATAATAATACACTTTTAGTGATTTGTATTAACATCACTTTATTTAGTAACATCAACCGGTTTCGCTCCCGCCAGAGCTTCGTCAGGGTGAGAGAGTAAACTAAATATGATTTTGTTTACTCTCTCACCCTGACGAAGCTCCGGCGGGAGCGAAACCGGTTGGTGTTACCAAATAATGTAGTGTTAATACAAATTACTAAAGGTGTATTATTATTTTATTTAATAATGTCACACCACAAATTTAGTGCTTCATACGAAAGTAAAAAATTCACCCATTTGATCTTAATCAAAACTGTTTTTTATATATATTATAATAATATTTCATTTTGATACAAATATCCCCTATCCAGATCGATTAGGTTATATTAGGGTCAGTGGGTAGTACTTTGTTTCTGGAATGATTATCTTCTTCATGCACAGCGCCTGTTATCAAGAAAACTTCTGGAAGTATGTGCCACTGTGTAAATACCACTGGTAGTGATACGCTCAAGTTATGGCAAGTTGCGTAAGCCAGTAAACTTCTATTTGTTTGGGGTATTTAAAAAGTGAAAAAACTTCTGAAACTTCACTTGCATATCGCACTTTTGATAAAACAGGGCATAATTGTAAAAAATTCTCAAAATGAGTTAAGTATGCCAATGTATTTTAAAAACATCCCTTTATCTGGAGTAACATAGTCGCTCATTAAGTTCAGTCTCATTTTGGCAGAGGGTGATAGTGTATGATCAATATAGCCAGAATAACACGATTAATATTATTTATTTAATATTAATAGTCTCTAATGAATAATTACAAAACGTACAATTGTGTCCTTGTCTTACCGAAGGTGCGATATGTTTTTAGCCATTGAATATTTCACAGTCACACTAAAAAAAATAACGAAAACAATTCTATGATTTAAATTCGTAACAGATTATTTTAAAAATCAACATCTGAAACATCAAGCGACAAGCAATCATATTAAATTATTTTAAATGTTGAGCAGTTCTAGCGATTTTTATAGTTTTATTCTAGTATAACTATGATCAATTAGAAAAATAGTTCGCTTTGCAGTATTAAGTACCTAGTAGGTATGCGAGAAGAGTTTTCAGCGCGTTCACCATCTCACAGAATCCGGGTGCTGTTGGTAACCACAGCAATTTTAGTTAAACACATTATTATTTTTACGCCATCGTAAAATTTAATTATGACGTTAAATTTTAACTGATTCAAGTATGTAACTTTCATCGCGTGGGTGTACAAAAGAAAAGTATCTTTGTTTATCTGCGGGTAATGTAATAGTTGCGGAAAGCTCGTGTATAAGCTCTACGAAGTATAAGGAAAACAAAGAAAATATAAATTATTTGGCTACATTAACAAAGTAATAAATAATGTCTTCTACCATAACCAATTAATTAATTGTAACAACATAAACAATTTGTACGCATAAAAAATTAACAATGTCAAAACTTTGAAGGCAAAATATGAAAAGAGAAAAAGTCTGCGAGGAGATCTATTAATCTAGAAGGGATATGATTTCATGTCCAAATTCTTTTCTTTTACAAATGGACAATTATGTCACAAAATTTCTTTAGTAGGAAGAATTCACGCTATAACACGGTATTTATAACATGAAATGTACGCAGACATATCCTCAGGTAATGATTGACAAGATGCAGCATTAAAACAGAGCCTGCACTCTATACATGCACAAGTAATTAGTGAACTCACAGTGTTTAAATGAATCTTGATATTCAATATAATACCTATACTGATAAATAAGTTCTGCCTTTGTATATATGAACAAATCGTTTTATATCTAAAATTCATAGATAAAACACAAATACTGATAGATTAAATAGATTAAATGTGCTTGAATAACAAGACAGTTTGAGGAAATTTCAGATTAAGAAATATGTAACATTTGAATGAAGATTTGCAGCTTTTCTGTGGATTATAATAAATGTGTGATTTCATTTTGCTTTAAATTTTATTATACAATATATAATTATTTTCTTATCGTCATGTGTTCTAGATGGTCCTTCTTCTTCTTTCAGTGCCGTGTCAGGTCCCCCAATGTTGGCGATCAATGCAGCAAAGGCATCTCTATCCTGCGTCACTTGGAACAGGTTCTGAACTCTTGTTATTCTTGTCCACTCTTTGATGTCCCGCAGGAAGCACAGCTGCCTTCTACCAACTCCCCGACGTCCCTCCACTTTACCCATTAATATCAATCGAAGGAGGTGGTATTTTTCTTCCCTTAGCACATGACCCAAATATGGGACCTTTCTAATTTTCACACTCGACAACAGCTCTCTCGATTGTGCGTTGTATAACAATTCAAATAGAACAGCGATTTAGTTGTTACTTAATAAATTATTTTCATTTAAAAATGTTAAAAGATCAATTAACAAAAAATGTAAATAACATTTCACATGTATGATTTTATAGTAAGATAATTTTGCACGTTTCAGAGAAGTGTTCTACAGTTTAAATACTCAAGTATTTATCCTACTTTTCTTTTCACATTTAATGTTTTTTATTTATAACATTAAATTACATACTTTTATGCTGATACTTGACTAATGATGTAAAACAATGATCATTTTCGACGACGACAACGAATGATTATATTGTTAAATGATGGATGTTTATTATCGTCGTATTTATCAAATAAGACGTATTGTTTGTAAAGTTAAATATTTATTACAATAAAATATTTTTTATACTTACATTTCCTCGAAGCCTTGAAAATTGTAAAATATTATTTATGAAACTATTACCGTCATCCTGTAATTCTTGCAGATTATCAGCAGCCACTTCCTATCAATAAATAGTGATAGCTGAAAACGCAGCCAAGTATTCGCCTGACTCAGCGAGTAATTTGTTTGACATCGGCTTGGCGGATGCGTGAAGAATTTAGAAATACGACCCAACTTATTGCCATCATAAAGCTGCATGATTCGATAATAATGTATCTCATCGGTGGATACTGTCGGAGCGGCGCAAGCCTTGTGCTGACGGAAGAAGAATTACACGTCTAGAGACCGAGGATTCTCCACATTGAGGACAATTCCGCGCACTATATACGAGTATTACGAAGTGGGACACACATGATATAAAGTTATTTTAATCTCCATTGACGTTCAAGCATCTCTACTAATTGTAAGTACTGTACTTGTACTCATAACCTTTTCTCTTTGCATATTGCATCATTTGACACACGGCTCACCTAATATGTTCCTGTCTTATATCCTGCTTCGGTTTCTAAATAAAGTGTTTATTCTCGTAATAGCCTTGATAAAATAAAATAAGTAGTGATTCGGATACTTACAGATAACCTGGAAAACAAAGTGTATATCAAAACAGAACGTTAAAAAAATAAAAACTTGTATATAATTATTATACTTATTATTTATTGAACAATGATGTTAAACTCCATATCAAATAATTATTATTAATGAAATCGTCTGTGTTCTAATAATTTTATTATGTTTTATAAGAATAACATGTTTCTCCTTGTAAAGTAATTATCAATAACTATGTAATAAGGCATAACATGTCATTTCCGTAAAATATAATAAAACTTCTACAAAACAGACGTTTCAATTCGTGTTCATTAAAGTTATATATTCTATAATATTTCATGAATCTACATAATTGTGGAAAACGTACCATTTCTAAAAATTTTATTATATTTTAAATATAAAATAGTATTTTTCCTCACTGAACATAATGTAACTCGTACAAAATCTTTGATTGGTCTAAGATTTTTTTGTGAAATCTAGAGTATTTGACAGTATAGAATTTATATTTATGTATTTTATTTATTTTACTTTGTTGATTTTAAATGGCTGTCTGACTTTAAATAGTAACAGTTTAACATAGCACATATAAAATAAATAATTAATTATTATAATTCGATGCACACTCTTTAATGAGTAGAAACTTCGGATATTACAGTGTGGTGTATTTTATTAATAGATGAACTATTAACGAAATTCTTGTAATACTGTATACAATATAATTTCTTACTGACGTTACTTACAACGAACGTGCAATTTGTCACATAACGGAATGTGACAAATTGCACGTTCATCCATCAATGCAATATTTACACTTTACATCCTTTTCGTTACCAAGTGTAATTTTAAACGATTCAGTAATTAAAAACAAATACAAATTAATCCATTTACATAATTGTTGACATATTTTTTTTAATGACATGACATATTTGAACGTCACAATGTCACAAAAAAGTGCCAACAAGCTAAGAGTCACTCAGAGAGCAATGGAGAGAGCCATGTTGGGTATCAGTTTACGGGACAGACTCAGAAATGAGGACATAAGAGTCAGGACAAAGGTTTCCGATGTTGTCAAGATGGTCGCAACCCTCAAGTGGCGATGGGCGGGACATGTCCATTCGCGATCCAGAAGAAAAGTGCACAAGGCGACTGCTGTGCTGGTGGCCAAGGACGGCAAAGCGTGGAGTTGGGCGCCCACAGTTGCGTTGGCGCGACGATATCCGGAGAAGTGCGGGAAGTGCCTGGATGCGGATCGCTCAGAATAGAAGAGAATGGAAAATGCGAGAGGAGGCCTACGTCCAGGAGTGGACGGTCAATACGGGCTGAAGAAGAAGAAGAAGAAAGATTTGAACATTTACTGATAACACTGAAATTTCGTTGGTGTGAAATGAAAAAACACTGTTTTTTCCACACTTGAAAAAATGGAAAAATGAGTTTTAAAATTATAAAAATAAGTAATTAAAAAAAAAAAACTCATAATGTCTTGCCCGAAACATGTTTATGAAAAGTGGAAATAATTTTTTTGAAAATATAACGAAAAATTCTGTTTTGTATTAAAGATTTTTTTGTCGCGAAAAGCATGTTGCGCCTTGCTAAGACTTTTTGTACAAAATGTAACAGTACTGAAATAAACATTTGATCAGCCTTTTACCCATAAAATATACTTCGTGTTTCACTTCGTGTTTGTCCCAATGGCCGTAGTAAAGTACGACCAAGTCAGAAAATGAAAACGCATTAGCTGGAGTGCGTCGTGCGTAGAATTTTCAGTTCTGTACGATATGTAGTTCGATGTCGCCTACCGACACAGCAGAGCCAGCTACTCGGCGAAGAATGCAGTTTACTAGACTAACGCACTCCAAATCCGTTATGACGATGCGCGGTGTCAATCACGTGCATAGATTCTGCGCTGCGAGGTTTGTTGTGATACAATCGGTGCATCATTTTTCACGACTTCCCACTCTAAATAGTGCATTGTTTTCGCTGGATACGGTAGTATTATGTATTTGGAAATACTTCCAGGAATAATCATCGCGGTTATGGTTGATGGTTCCAGTACTTTCTATTTATAGACCTAATTAATATAAACATGCATGTCTTATGAAACGGTTATTAGTCACCTTGTAACAATAAACATACAACGCTTCATATGATCTAATTCAATTATTATTTATATTATTAACTATTCTATATTACTTCCACTATTAACAACTAATTATCCAATTTTTATTATTATAAAATAATTATTTGATTTTAAGTGGTAACTCAAGTAATAATTATTTAAAACAAATTTAAGATAATCAAATAATTTTACTGAAATCGCTCGATGGAAGTTAATTTGGAATATTAATGAAATAAACGATGTTTTTTAGGAACTACTTCCACTCTTGTCTTTATGTCGATAGTGACCGGTTTCGACAAACGCGTTGGCATCGACGGATTTCACAAGGTGTCGATGCCAGCGAAGCTGGGGTTACTAGTTGCTGTCAAATTTAAGGCAAAAGTGGAATAAGTTATTAAACAACATCGCTTTTTCTATTTAATTATTATTTAAAGTTTTTATCGTTGGCCGGTTTCGATACAATCAATATTTTCAACAAAGGGATAACTGATGTAATTAATTGAATTTAACTTTAATTAAAGAAAATAATAAATAATGAGTATGGGAACACAAAGTAACAGCAAAAATATAAATAATACTTAAATTGTACCACCAACGTTAAAGAATAGATATATCCATATGTGTTATCAAGGTTTATATTTGTGAAATTTAGGCTTCGGCAGCTATTCGATTTGGGTGTACCAAGGTACTGAAGTGTACTGGGACCCGTGTAATTCCAAATTAATATAGACGAGCTGCGAGAAATCCAGGCCCTGCCAAATGTGATTTGAAGAAAATAAACAATTTCAATAATATTTGATAATTTCTAAAATAGTGTTGAAAAATGTTATACAAACAGTGAATGGAACATTACATCAAGCTGGGTCTAGAAATTGAGGCATAATTAAATCGATAAAATTTAAAATATCGACCAAACAAAGAGTCTGAAAAAATCGATATTCATGCACAATGTGATTTAAAAATGTTGAGGATACATGCATAAAGTATGTAAGAATATGCTCAGGATAAAAGTGCGACGTTAGATTCTTTTTACCAGCCCTTTCTGTAAAATGGCGTGATCGTTAGTTAGTTTGTCTTTTCCTTATTTTTTATTTTATTTGTCCCAGGAAACATGATTTCTGCACCACAAATCATTTCATTTAAGAGAAGTTAGTTTGTACATAAAATAATTTAACGAATTACTGGATGATTTTAACACAAACATGAGAACTTAAGTAGGTTGTCGTAGATATACAAATATTTATTTATTTTCGTAGAATAGATTTATTTTTGTATCCGTATTCCCTGCCACTTTGCACCCCTTGAAGCATTCCACATATCAGAGAAAGGTATTAAAAGCTCAGTTGGTGAGTATTGTTTATATTCTGCCCCGCCGTATGTGGGTAATACCAAATACGCGCTCGCACGTATTTGGAGATAACGAAAAGCCGACAAGACCACAACTGCTTGTGGGCGCGTTATTACAAACCCCGCGGGACACTGCGAGGACTGCATTTCTCCTTTTGGGGTTAAAACAGCACAAATTTAGATTTCTTTGAGTCAACTGCTTATAAAATAATAATATAGTATTGGGCGTGTTCTAAAATAAAATAATGCGTTAACAAATAATACTAAAACTAGCGATTCGAATAAGTTTCTAAATGCTAACTAACTAACTAACTAACCATCACGCCGTCTCCCCGAAGGGGTAGGCAGAAAGAATGGACTGCCACACCTTTCTTTCCTGACATATTTCTCTCGCTTCCTCAACATTCTTACATCGTGTCATGCACGCGCGTCGATTTCTCTGACTCCTTACATGGCCGACATTCAATATTTGATTTATTTGATCGTGCCACGTTTTCCTCGCTCTTCCTCTATTTCTGGTACCATTTACATCATTAACATATAATGTTTTTACCATTCTTTCTTCATTCATTCTTTCCATATGTCCAAACCATCTTAATGATCCTTTCATTATTTTGTTCATGACACCATCATTCGCACCACTAAATGCAATATACAGAAAACAAAACATCTAAGAATTGAGTTGATATATAAAAGATGCTCGAATCTTGTACATAGGTTTCTAGTACTTATTTTAACAAAAAAAAAGTTTTTTCACAGATTCAGTTTCATTGACTAATAACTATTATTTTTCTCGACCGGTGTAGGCATCAATACCGCTATCCTATAATTTAATGTTTATAAACATAGATAATGAGTATTTTTCCAAAAACTATCAAATCATTGTAAATAACGAAAAGAAAAACATACATAAAACATATTCAATAATAAACAATATACGAGTATTTAGTTAAATTTTGTTTTTAGTTTCGACGGTTTCGGTATATGGAATCATTGGCATCTTCTGGTCTGCTCCACCAGAAGATGAATGTGAGCTGTCAAAACCAGTCGAAAGTAAAACACTAATAGAAAAAAACGATGTAGCAGAATAAAACAGAATTAAATTATAGGATAAAACTATCTAGTTGTGTAGAATAAAACTAAATAGTATATTATAAAACGATTTTTAAATAATCATTTTCATTGCATATTGCATAAATCAAAATACATATTAGTGGATACAATAAAAATATTTATAATATAAATTTAGTTTCATTCCACTACTTTTCCTTGTATTAACTAGTTTCGGCAGCTCGCTGCCGTCTTCTTGTCAAGATTCTGGTCAGCCATCTGGCGAAACCGGTGAAAACAAGAAAAAAAAGTTTAATAAAACTATTATACAACGATTTTTTCATTGTTTACAGTGAACTTCTTCAAAGAAATTTCAGTAAGCACCATTATAGTTGGTTTATTGTTTCTTGAACAATGGTGTAAAACTTCATATTAAATAATTTATAGCAGAATAAGATAACTAACATTTTCAGTCGCATTAATTAATTAACAGTTGGTATGCGATGATTTCTAAATCAGGCTTAGTGTACGTTTACAAACATTACAATCATTTCAGCTATTTTAGGAAACATTCTAAATGTCAATGTTTATATTTTAATACCATTAATGACGTTTTGAATGCAGTAAATGCTTAAGATTATCGCGTGTTAAGTGAAAGCATAATAGGAACTGAACCATATTTGGCATCTGCAATACGTAATGGTACATAATAATTTCACTCCATGTATTCGGAATTTGTATATTGTAATAAGTTTATGTAAGGAACATGGTCCAGTGGAGTACGTAATCAGATTATATCCTGCATCTAATAAAATCATATGGAACTATAATACTTATTCTAATTTCAACATCTTAAAAAAAATCCGAATTGTGTAATTTTTTTCTATATTTGGAATTTTGAAAGGACACTTAAAATTAAATTGTCTAATTATGTTTTTTAAAGTCTGCCAAAAATTTAATCTTTTGTTAGCGGTGCAAGAAAAAAGTTTGATTTTTTTTTAAATACATCTTAATCAATAAACAAATTTCTCTTTTCATTTGAATTTTTTCAACAATTCAAAAATTAAGTAAAAGAAGTTAAATCTTAAAAGTTTTTTTTATAATTTTTTAATAGTTAAAATATTTACACTGAAGAAACATGTTTACGATCCGAAACATATTTGCTGTAAAGGGTTATATAAAAAAAAACTTGTTGTAAAGGGATTCAAATGTGGATTCACGACATAATGTGATGGAGAATTTATGAGAAATAATTTTCTTCAGATTAATTGAGCGCTGAAATCTGCTCTGCAGTAATGTCTAGGAACAAAAATCTTGCGATCATAAAATCCTAAGGTTGGGGAACTGCGTTACGCCCGTCGAAGCGGGTACGGAGTGTGATCTCAAAGCCAAGTCCCAGGCCCGAAGAGCCGGCCAAGGTCCCGAAGATGGGCCGTGACATATTTGGTAGCGACAGGTTCAGCAGTCGGGCCCATTAAGGGCTAAAGAGACACCACTCGTGGCCAAAGAGGACCAATTATGGCCGCGAGGCGAAAGAGACATATACGAATTCACTTAACAAAGCGAAATTAATCGCATTGTGGAATTTCTCAGCGAAAATTACAATTTCATGTATTAATTATGAACATATAAATCTAGAATTCAACTTACCATGGGTAAATTTTAATAAATGATGTTGCCAGTCATATAAGTTAGAAAAAGCGTAATCAAAGCTGTTCATTTGAAATGAAAATTAAACAAATTTTATTTTACGTTTCTCGGACAATGATGATTTCTCCATTTTGAATAATTCCTATGAATGAAAACGTCTGCTATATCAAAGTTTTATTTTATTTTAAGAGAATGACATGTCCATTCATTCTGCCTACCCCTTCGGAGTGACGGTGTGATGGTATGACATCTTTCGATTTTATAAAGCATTATCAAATGCCTTACAAATCGAAACAGTTCATTCCCATAAAATATAATCATATAATCAAACCTACTAGAAAACATTCATTTCAATTATGTTAATAAGGAAAAATTTTTTGTGGGAAATATATGATAAAATAATCACACATTAAATACGAAATGTTATATTTATATTTTTCATTGCTTGAAGAAGAACTTTGTTGTATTTTTAAATTTATCGAGTCGTCCAAATAAAAAAAAGTCGTGAAATCAAACTGAAAATATTTTAATTAATCAACATATTACTTACACTCAATATACAGACATTAATCAGACAAAGAACTCAGAATATTTGATGAAGAAATGAATTTTTTAAAGCATTAAAAACATGTAAATTATTAGTTTTATTGTGTGCTGCATTTTAAATTGCATTCACGCGGTTGAATAAAATGCTCGCATGATTGCACCTATTTATGTTAAAAGTTCAAAAATAGTGTGGATATATGCCAAATCGTTGTGTTCTGGGTCGTTGTACCTCGGTAAATCGCAAGCGGCGTTTCATTAAGAATCATAAAAATGTTTTTAATTGGATGACAAGTTAGTAAGTCAGCCGGTACACTTATACGTACTCTGATGGAAGGCGAACAATAAAAAATATCAAGATTTTCGTACAAATGTACAGAAGCGTTTGCTTATAAATATAAAATGCCGTGAGTTGAAGCCGAAATAAAACTCAAAAATGCATAACCGAAAAATGTTATTATATTTTTAGCACTTTTTTTGAAAACGGATATACTCGTATAATATGGGAGATTATGATACAAAATTACTTATTAATATTACTAAAATAAACATATTAATAAAATAAGAACAGTCGGAGAAATCGATGTGCGTGTATGACACAATGTATGAATGTTGAGGAATCGAGAATCTTAGAAAATAATAGTGTTGCGGTCCATTCTTAATGCCTACCCCTTCGGAGAGAGGGCGTGATGGTTAGTTCGTTAGTTTGTTAATAATAATCCTTATTTATTGAATATATCATTTTTTAAATAATTAATAAGAATGGAACGTTCTATTTTATAGAAGCTTCAGTTTATTGTGCGGGAATGACATGTTTCGCCTCGCTAATGTATTATTATTATAAATGATTTTATTCTATAAATAAATAAATACCAAATACTGAAAAATCTTTGTGAATGTTTATGATCAAACAAATTTTTATTAATCATATTTCGATTTAACGTAATTCATTACCAAAATATGATGCACAAATTTATTTGAGGAGGACGTTAGAATTTTTATTATAAGAAAATGAATCAAGAATCTCCAGAAGCCTTCAGAGTATCAATGGTGGCAAATTACTAATGTTTTAATAACGTATGGTAAGCTCCAAAAATAGGTTAAAATGTGTACCGAATTTTATTTATAGTTTCTTAAACAATGATGAAAAACTGGATGTTAAATATTTAATACCAACAAAAAGTACTGTTTTATGGGAATGATATGTTTCACCTTGCTAAGGCATTATCAAATGTCATTTCCATTAAACATATTAAATCATCTAGAAAACATGTTTCCATTAGTATTAATTAAATTTTCAATGTTTCTTTATTTAACTTTGTACACAACTCCAATTTTATTTAAAAAATTAAATTAAAAAAACAACAATCACGTTTTGGACACAGAAGCCCTTCATTGGTGATATAAATATTAAAAATATAAAATAAAATAAAAATCATGTCTGTGGTCGTAAATTTTTATATGTTATAACTGACAACAATTATGCATTTAAAAATATATATTTATAGTATTTATATCACTGATGAAGGGTCTCTGTGTCCGAAACATGTTTGTTATTTTTAATTTTTATTTTATAATAAAGTTGGTGATGTGTCCAATGTTAAAAGAAACGTTGTTCAATGAATCCGCATCACAAAGTTATCGCGAATAAAGAGAAAATTACATTTTCGTTTGAAATATTTCAGCTATCTGCAATTTGTCTAAATATTACATTAGAAATAAAAAAGACTTGGTACATATTATCTAAAAATGTATCTATAAAAGTAATTTGAATTATTTATCAGGTCTGGCGTGTGAGCATTATGATGCAATTGTGAAAATAAAGATTCTCGGGAATTTTATCGCCCCTAATTTAAATCTGATACATACCATGCAGTGCAGTGTTCGCCTGAAGATACTCGAACGATAATTTCAACTATCGGAATCAGTAATTTCTCCAGTAATAACGAATAATTTAATAGTTTGCTCGGGAAAATAATGAAAAATGATGTTTTAACGCTAACAGAATATTTTGTATCATGTAGGCCAACAATGTGATAGCAGTATATACGAGTATACATTTTTTGTGTTTCCTATACTTTTTGCATGAAAATCATATTTTATTGTGATAAATTCAATTATTTTAAAAGTGTAATGAACTTCACCGCCATAATATATGCGTTCAAACATAGTTAAAAATTTTAATGGTAAACTTAAGGCATTCACACTGAAATTTCATCATCCATTTTTTTTAAGTTAAAACACAGCGATTTATCTCATAAGTGGCAATTTAATTTTAATGCCCATAAATATTTTATTAAATATGCAAACTTTATTTATTTTTAAATTTCTATTGTAGTTCACAGTTTTATATTGTGCCATCTTTATCTTTTTAAATTATTAATATGCTTATTATTTGTTTCTTGAACAATGTTGATAAACTCCAAATTAAATAATTAATATCAATGAAAACGTCTGTTTTCTAGAAGTTTTATTATAATTTATAGGAATGATACGTTTCGCCTGTCTAATGCATTAATTATCAAATGATTAAATATGATAACGCCTTAGATTGGAAAAACACGACATTCTCATAAATTTTAATAAAACTTTTCGAAAACAGACGTTTTCATTCGTATTAATTATGCTTCTTTTTATTTAAAGGATCTGATGATCTGTAATCACTTGAGATGATGAGGACCAACTGTACCTCCATCTCTTGTGTGGTCTTTCAGGTGGACCGTGTTCAGAGGTAAATTTTGTTAGCTGCTGTACATACGAGTCTATCACTATCCATTCTGGTTAAATGGTCCCTCCAGTATCTTCTTTTAGATCTACTCCACCGAACAATTTCCTCAGTTCCACAATTTTTTCTTATTTCTACGTCACGAAGACGATCATGTAGTTGAGTTATATAATAATTTTTTCAATAATGAATCATAGGACTTTAATCTCAGATGTATTAACTATAAAATAATACAGTGTTTTTAAAAAGAGGGTTATACACACACGCATATAATGTAAATACGGGTTAACCATGACAACTTTTTAATCAATCATTCCCATTTATAGAAGTAGGATATATTACTAGACCATGAGAAAATTTGTTTCCCGAAACCGGCCGTGTTTTACTTAAAAAACAATAACTTATTAGTTTAAAATATATAGGTATATACTCGTATTAAACAACAATGATATGTACTATTTTATTAACAATATAAAAAATTTCTAGGAAAATATACTGGTCTCTCGAGGGACAACTTAAAGAATGCCGTTCTCCTGAATTGAGCAGACTAATGCGTGTGCCACAATATTTATTACGAGGCATGAGTGCACAGACGTGTGTCACATACATTATGCAGCTAGAATATTCTTATCGAAGGAATATCGCGATCTAATCGTTAAGGCCGTCTCTTCAGAAGATTTGCTCGCTCCTGGCGCCTATCGCTTTCACAAGACGCCCATATAGGGGTGCCTACTGCACTCCCAGCGATACTCTTGACCCTCTTCTTCTTCTCGCGCCTCGCGTTTCAACACCTACCCTACTTTGTTCTACCGGTTTACCACTGAAGGCATTTTTATTCTCTTTGTGTGGTCTTCGCGGCATTGTTGGCTCGTCGCTACAAATATTATTTTATGCGATGCAATAAATTTGATCTGTTCGAGATCGACGATCTAGATTACATATTTGCGGTAAAATGATGAAATAATTATTGATTTAAATAATACAGCAGACAGAATTGAAAACTTTGAAATTAAGAATCGAAGTTTATGACTGGAATGCTATAAACCTCAAAAACATATAATCACCATATTAACATTATGATTTATCTATGAATTGGAGATCATCGACCATGCCGGACATCAACTCGTCGAAGAAAACTCTCTCAAAGAAAAACGATCAACTTGTTTCTCACTTTCCCTCCAGGTCGGCTGCTACAATATAAACAAAACTAAATAGGTTGAAGGTTGCGGACGGCTCTGCGGGAACTGGTCTTCTAGTGGACAGTTTTTAGAGGGTAGCGTCACGCGGTCCGCCAGACGTCTGTACCATATCGGGAAAGCGGATGGCATTCAATCCGCGGATACACGGATTTTTAATAAGGTACTCACATTCTGGTTTCCCCGCGTAAGTGAATGCGAAAAAAAATGCAAAAGGCTAATGTCGCGAGAGCTAAAGAAGTAAAGGGGGAGTGCGAAACTCACCAGGACGCGGGCGCAGCGCAGCCCGGATCTTCTGCACCAGGTGTCTGGAGCGCGGCGCCGGGGGGGCCAGCAGGCGCAGGCGGTGCGGGGAGGGCGCGGGCACGCGCTCGGCCAGCAGCAGGTAGGCGCGGCCAGCGCGGGGCGCGCCCCAGCAGCCTCCCCGCGCCACCTCCACGCGCACGTGGTCTCCCTCCTTCAGCGGCCGGCCCGAGGGGTCCGCCTTGAGCACGCGCTTCACGGCGAAGGTCACGGACAGGTTCTGGCGACGGTCAGCGCTCATGGAGCGCGCGCGCGCCTCGAGCACGGCGGGCGCGTGCGCGCGGGCAACTCCAGCGCCAGGCGGGCGCAGCGGGCCTCGGCGGGGCGGCCGCGCCGCAGCCCCAGAGCAGCGCCGCGAGCAGCGCCACAGCGCAGCCCAGCATGCCTCCTCAGGGCGCCCTCATGGTCCTAGGGGCGGGGGGCGGGGAAGCGCCGCGGCCGCCGCGGCGCGCGACTTGTGCGCGCTCTCGGCCTATTTCTAATTTTAAAAATCTACACTTCGATTATTTTCTCACTGACACGTTCGCGACGGCGGGCGCCGGTACGCTTTATTTCCGTCATTATTCATTCCGCGCTATTTGAACTCTCGCGGGTGTATCGGGATCCTCTATCGGGGAGCGTTCGGATCGCGAAGAAGTCCAGCCGCCGCGGAAGAGGCGCGAGGAGGAGGCGACCGGTCCGGAGGAGAGAGGGACACGAGCGCGCACCACGGTGGACGGCCGGGAACTGAGCGCACTGCCCGCCGCCCCGCGCCCCGCGCCGCCTGCGCCGCCCCCCGACGGCCCCTCGCCTGGCGCGTGCCGCATCCCCAATAAGAGCCATCATCATCTGATAACCGTGTGGAATAATTCATTTACGCCATCCGAGTTATAGGTGTGCTGGTCCTCCATCTATTCTAGATTACAGCTGACTATGTCTCTCGCACTTCAAACTCCCCGAATTGCGGGAAAAAACTCACCCCTTTTTAACATTATTTATTTATTAATTAAAAACATTTACATAACATTAAAAAAATGTGTATTTTCCCCGAATTCACGTCACTGTCAAAAAAATATCATCTCAGTTTTTAGAATCATTAAAATATGACATTCATATTTTAAAACTATTTCTCCTTCTTGCTGGCTACCTCATTTTAAGATTTGACAATCACATCGACGTCGCGATCTCAATATTAGCATTTCGATGAAAAAGTTTATTTAGTCAAAGTATATGTCCACATAAATATTTTATTGTCTGTAGATTTTATACAGTTTGAAGCAACGTAATAAGTACCTTCATAATGACGTACATCCAACAGGTTGTAAATCAGAGTAGGTACCAGCACGCTTCACGAAGTACGGGGGTGGGAGCGATGCCGATGGCGGCGGTCGGCAGGTGAAGATTGCCCATTAAGGTAGAAGACTGCTGAGTTCATTATACTGTAATCGATGAAACATATTCACAGCTCTAAAATGAACGACATCGACAAATATTATGTGGTGTGTACCTAAATCAAGGCATTGTATTCAATGTTGCCAACTCTATTTCAAAATAAATTATATTCAAATTGACATTTTTTAAAACTTCACTTTTATTTTCACCGTTGACATATTTATTTTCGACCGTAAAAGATAATATAAAACTCTTGGGAAAACGGTTTTATACTGTTTATTCTGACAAGGCAATTTATAATATTAGGAATGTAGAGCGAAATAAGGTATTATGAACAAAATTATGAAAGGATCGCTGCGATGGTTCGGATATATGGAGCGCATGGGTGAAGAAAGAATGGTTAAAAAAGTATACGTTAACGATGTAAGTGGAGTAAGGAGTCGAGGTAGACCGAGGAAAACATGGCATGACCAAATTAATCAAATATTAAAGGTTGGTCATGTCAGAAGCCGGCATAATTGACGTGCGTGTATGACTCGATGTATGAATGTGGAGGAAACTAGAGAGGTATGTCAGGATAGAGTAGTGTGGCGGTCCATTCTCTCTGCCTACCCTGTCGGGGAAACGGCGTGATGATTTGTTGTTGTTGTTGTATACTGTTTACACAAATTTCTATTTTAAATATTATAAATTTCTATTTAATATATTATTTTGTTTTATTCCTCTCGTGTTCTTGTTTTGATCGGTTTCTGCTCCCAGCAGTCCAATTCCCGCAAACTTGCTAGATAGGTCAGAATATTATCCATTAGGCGCTGTCTAGGCATTCCTAGAGGTCTTACTCCGGTCGGTCTTGACGCGTACAGGGTCTTGATTGCTCTGGTCTCTCCGGCTTGGCATATTCGCCCAATCCATTCTAGGCGATTGATTCTCACGATGCTCATTATATGGGGTTATTGGGTCATCATACGGATCTCTTGGTTGTTCATATGTCTCCGAATTCCCCCTGCAACACCAAATCTTGGTCCCTTACACGTTTTATTTTACTTGCTCTTCTTACCTGTGTTTCTACCAGTTCAGGCAACTCGGTGACCAAAGTTTGACTAGATTAAACTAACTAACTAACCATCATGCCGTCTCTCCGAAGGGGTAGGCAGAAAGAATGGACTGCCACACTTAAACCGATGCGGCACTCCATCCTTCTCTTTGCGCCCCCGCGAGAGACGCGGTATGATGGGTTGCGAACCTCATCCTCACCAATAGGCATCTCCCGCGCACACATTGATCATCCAACATCCCCAAAATAAATCTAAAACAAATAATACAAAATAAAATAACAAAATAAATATAATGGCTAGATTAAATGTCTTTATAAATCGGATTTCTTAATGAATAACTCACATAAGAAAGTTATATCACCTCAATTGCTTTGTAATCAAATCACTTTTAATGTAGTCGTAAAAATCTTTAAATCTTTGTATTATGTTAATAACTTACTTAATTCATTCACATATCGCTTTTTAGATAATTATTTAATATCTTTTTTTGGTATTTGAAACTAATTATAAATGGATAGGTATACCACTTATGTGGATCAGTGGTTCTCATAAATTAAACTATCTCATTTATACACAATTCATGACATAGGGAATGAGATCTGTTTATACCGATTAAAAAAATCTTATATGGTCAAGCACGAAACCTGAAAATGAAAAATACATAAAAAAATGTTTTTCATTCTCTTTGTGTATTGTCATCAAATAAATATACATATGTTTATTAAAAAAAAAGGTTTTATTTGTCACCTTTATCCTATGTAGAAGTAATTGCATTAATTAAAAAAAATGTTTTTTTTATTTCTTGTGAATCAAAACTGGACTGTTCCACTTATCAAATTTCCCGATAAATAAAAGAAATTATACCATATCATGAGTATAACATTATAAATTATAATCATACATAGAAATGCTTTTCATTAATACAACATTTTTATTTATTTACGAATTTCGTAGTTTTTATCAAAAAAATATTAGTTTCATATTTATTTTTCTTCGTGATTTTCTTATCCAACTACAAGTTTTTAATTTAAAATCTTAGACAGAGAAACAAAACAATGGAGTAATTTCCGTCGAATCTGGGTTAATTCTATGAAAAATAATCTAAATATATAATTTTAATTAGTATAAGGTTTACACTTACACTAAAAATATTCATATTATGGACTTTCTCTAATTTGAAAGGCGTCGATCTCCATGGAGATCATGTTCAGCATACTGATTTTTCTTCCCACCGGTGTTACCATTGGCAGTTTGGTTGGCTGGCGCTCTCGGAGATATGTGTCAGGAACAAAAAGATCACCAAACCCTCCAGCAAGACTAAGTTCTTCCCCGATTAATATAAAAAAATGGATTATGAGAAACTCATCCCATGGAAGCTGCGGAGAGTTGGTTCTCAACACTTTTTACAAATGCCGTGGGATAGAGCCACGGATAACTACCATACTCTATCATGTAGAGATACCAATTTTTTTCTGAGCCCTGTATGAGAGGACTACATATCACAGAACTACTTTCGAGACTGTTCCGAATCGATGGATTGTATAGAACTCGGAGCTCATTGGAATCTCTTCAGGACCAAATAATGTAGGCCAACATTTTCAGCGCAATACAAAAAATTCTCTCAATATGAGCACGAAAAGTCCGTGTACTCTTATATAATAGATGATCCCGAGATCGTAAATAAATGTGGTAGTTGCTGGTTATTCGTCATGTATCTATGACGTACAGTTATCAATACTCTCGTAAAAATACCATTACGCACTTAGAAACATTGTATTGCTTGTGATGACTTGGACTCCAGTTAACAATATTATAAATATTCGACTGAATACATGGACAGTCGTCAAGATTGATAATTTCTTGTAAGTATTTCAGATCATCGATAAATAAATGTAATCCCAAAATATTTTACACCTTCGTTACATCATTTATGTAGATCGTGAAGAGTGGGCTGCCATCGAACCATGTGGTACCCCTGAAAATTCAAGAAATTGTTCCAATTGAAAAATAAATCGTATGAGACGATTGTTTTCTCCCCTCGAGATAACTAATGAATAAACATAATCAACTGAAAAGAGAAACTAATTTGACATGCTCTGAATGCATTGTGTTATGTTTTATTAACTTAAGATTTTTTGTTATGAAATAGCTCTCTTTTATCTGTCAGTGTATGTAATAAATATTACATATTATGATGTTTTTTCATTATTAATAGATATCTCTTAAATCTGACTAAGCGAATAACTGGTAGAAATTTTGAGATTGAATGAGATTTTTATACAAATTTTATATTATCTATGTAGGTACTTTCCTAGGTTTATTCCCGGGATTTTAGTTACATATCGGAGGAGCTGGAGAGATTGCTTAATTTCATTCACACTTGCCTCTTCAACATCGGTCACAAATCTTTGGCTCTCGTAATACTTATTTCAAAAAATCTTTATTTGTGTACGTTATTTTGTTACATTTAGTAAGTAATATGAAAGCTTGAGAGTAAAAAGCCTCAAAATTATATTTGTTCTATATTATTCTTCCATCAAAATATTCATAAAAAATAGTTATTTCAGAAAACTTAAACTGTAGTTTTATTTGATAGAATCTTTTAATTTCAGATTTTAATATTAAAGAAAAATGTTCAATATTTATCAATATTTCAATAATTAATACGAATGAAAACGTCCGTTTTCTAGAAGTTTTATTATATTTTATGGGAATGACATGTTCCGCCCTTCTACATTTGATAATGCCTTAGGAGGGCGAAACATGTCATTCCCATAAAATATATAATAAAACTTCTAGAAAACTGACGTTTTCATTCGTATTCATTATTTAATATAGAGTTTTACATCATTGTTCAAGAAACAAAAAATCGATATTTCAAGTCAATGCAACCAAAAAGACTCAACAAGGCAAGTGCTTGATTTGCTGAACTATGGATTCCAATATACGTATAACATCAATGGATTAAAAATTACTATATAAATTTATACAAGTTCTTTTCATCAGTGATAATATTCGCTTATTATGGAAAACATTTATATTTGTGATCAATTATGATAAATGTTTTATCGAGTTACTGTACTTTCATCTATAATAGATCAATTTGTAAATTATTTCAAAATCTAAGGTGAGCTTCCAAAAACGTTAGCTACCTCTGCTATAAACAATATGCGCCGTACGCCCCCGGCATCCGATGCCAGTCACACCGAATATAATCTGACTATGTACTCTGAAATTTTACTCAATCTAACATATCATTATTACGTTTATAGGTACTTGAAATGCTTCTTTGATCTGAGTGCTGTGTACAACTATACCCGAGCAAAGTACTTCTGGTAATTAAATGTATTTTTCACCGATTCAGACAAGGATAAGTCTAAAATTAACCAAGTTGAGATTTTAAAAAAGGCACGTATATTTTAATCTATTCAAAGAGATATCATCCTAGCATTAGAATGCTCGATATATATCTAGAGATATTGTTAATGCCTTAGTAAGGCGAAACATATTTTTCCCATAAAGTATTTAAAAACTTCAAAAACAGATGTTTTCATTCGTAATAATTATTCAATATGATTTTTATAATACTATCATTAAGTGGCGATAAGGTTCGCAACCCATCACACCGCGTCTCCCGCGGGGCGAAAAGTAAAGGATGGAGTGCCGCATCGGTTAAAGTGTGACAGTTTATTATTTATGCCTATCCTTTCGGGGAGACGGCGTGATGGTTAGGTTAGGTTAGGTTAGGTTAGGTTAGGTTAGGTTAGGTTAGTTAGTTAGTTAGTTAATCATAAAGTAAGACAACTAGAAGGTTGCCATTTTTTCAACACACTTTGCAGTAAAAAAATATTTTCACTTAATTAAAAAATGGGTGGTGGTCATGGGGACAGAATGCTTGATTCTGATCTAAGGGACTTACGTTCAATCCTGGACACGACCCGCTTCAATCATTCATAATGATGAGCTATTGTGTTCGCATTAGAAATTGTAATATAAATTATAATGCTATTTATTAAAATTCTTAGCAAAATTATCAGCCAGTTTTATGTTGGAAAAAATTATGTTTTTATTTTATTTTTTATGTTTATCAAAAAAATCTTTATTGTTTTTCGTTTGAACCCAATTACTGTATACAATTTGATTTTTAGTTATTATTTTAATTTTATGTCATGTGATTCTTAACAAATCTATCGTCATTTTATTGTAACGTAGTTCTACTCCAGACCAAAGACAGTGTGAGAACAACATTGCCATCGCCGGGAATCGAACCCGAGACCTTCGGTGTGACCTCTTGCCACTCTGCCACTTTATTTTGCATATAACTTGCATAATGAGATAATGCGGGTTGAATTGTTTCGTAATGTATTGTAAATATAAGTATTTTGTATATCATTGAAGAGAAGAAGAGATCAGTTGGATAAATTCACTTGGCCTAATTCTATCTCAAGAAGATGGATTATACTAGTCAATTGGATAGTCAAATTCCATATGCAGGGGACATCATTGGAAGCAGGAGAAATTACTTCACTAATTTGGATAGCCATACTCGTATATCTCTTAATCAATTCAGCAAGAACTTGTGTGTATATTTTATTTTAATGTAAATGTTTAAGGCTTTGTAAATCCATATAATTATCAGCTTTTCCCGTCCTTGCATCTGCCCCTCTGTAGTGGTGGTTATTTGAGGTTCAAGAGGCGAAGAAGTCTAATTTATCGACAGCTGCGGTGATTTTTTTCTTTATTTATTGTATAATGGATCCTACGGTCCATTAGTCAAACCATCGACTAATTTAGAGGAAGTAACAACTTACATTAGGATAAACATAAAATTCATGCAGATATGTAAAGTATTTTTCGATAAAAAAATTTATCAAATAAAATGAAAAATATAAAATATAGATAGACAAATGTATTTATATATGAATAAAACTCCAGAATATAAAGTTCTATACGAAATCATGAAAGGAACAATGTTTAGAGTTTATGTATGTACAGAATGATTGAAAACTGGTACCTCAAATCCAAATAAACGATGTATAAAAGTTTTGATACAATTTTAAAAGTTAGTCATATAAGTCAGAATATTCCACATGGGAAGATAGAAAAATATATTCGAGGGTGGAGAAGTACGAACTGATAGAATATTGTAGTGAGGCACGAAAAGATAGAATATTGTACTGCAAAATCATTATCATAGATGGTAACAAAGAGATACGGAGACATAGAGTTACATTTCTTCAAGTTAATGGATATTATTTAAAGTGCCTAGAGAGGATATTGAAAAAATACTTGAGTAAAATTAATGTATAGTCACAAGAGCTGATCCAAGTTCCAAATACTAGCGTTAAAATGTATATTTTCTAAGTTTTTTAACTCTCATTTACGCATCATACAAAGTTTCGTTGAGTATTTATGAATGCAAAATCATATCTATTAATTGTCAATTAATGGTGGTGTGATATTGCAGTGTTAATGCGAAAATAAACTACTGCGAATCCTCAGCGCGTATTGCATCATATTAAATAGAAAACGCTTTTGTAAAAAGAGACAATGGGCAATTTCTTGCTTTGCAATTGGTGGTAATAAATTAATTACGTACAATTACAACCATTGACTTAATGGCTGCTCAACCTGCCCACTACCAATTGATCGATACACAAAAAGTCGGAGTCGCTTAGTGGGAATCCTATTTATACTCTCCATAGACATTTAGTAATACGACACTCGCTGGTAGTAGTGCCACATTCTTCCTTTTGATTGTTGGGAATACTGACTTACATTTATTGCGGAAATTCACATAATATGACATCGATCAAAGTTGCATTAGTAATTATTTAATGCATATTTTATAATTTGTTCATGCTATCCGTTTAGAAATTTTGCGCCTAATCATGGAGGGAAAATTGGTTGAAGAGATCAGTCGGAAGACATCAAAACTCGTATTGAAACACCCAAGAACATCCCTTTCGCCGACAACTCAAGATAAATTGTTTCCTGGATTATCAAAGTCAACTGAATCGCCAATGTTCGTTCAATAATATCATCATCATATGAAAGAGATCGATACTATAAACATAATTTGTTGCATATTATTGTTGGAAACGTCAGTTTTTATCCAAGTTTATACAAATGGTTATACAAATGGGCCGATCACGTGCAGAGGATGCCGCCATCGCGAATCCCAAAAAGATTGCTGGAGTGGCACCCAGGTGTTAGAAGACCAATTGGACGACCAAGGCAGCGATGGGAGGATGCAGTTGGGAGAGAGGGGGCAAGATTGTTACGAGTGTCAGATTGTAGGGTCGAAGCGGAGGACAGGAGGAGTTGGAGGCGAAGAATACTGGAGGCTAAGGCTCGATATGGGCTGTAGGGCCGTCGAAAAAGAAGAAGATACAAATTATAGGCGCCCTTGACGGGAATATCTAAAACAGGTGTGCGAGGACATGAACTGCGTCTCATATGTTGAGCTTAAGAAGGCTGCAGTAAACGGAGCGGAGTGGAGAACAAGGTGCAAGACTCTGTTGCAAACCAATCCCTCTACTTACCATGAAGTTTTTCATTGCAATAATAAAAATGTTCATGTTTGACATGTTTCACCTCGGAAGGATATTTTGATAATGCTCTAGCAAAGCGATACATATCAAACGAAAACTGAAAGATGAAGGGTTGTAAATAATGAAAATAAAAAAATCTTTATAATAACATTAAGTTTTATTCCACTTGTTCTTCTAGTTCCAACCGGTTTATACACCTCGCTGCCATCTTACGGCTGTGATGATTTTTTATTTTCTTAGTTTTCGCCGACTGGTATTTATAGGCTGATTTTTTTCTTTCAATATTATAGTGCTTTACATAAATGGTATGCAAAATAAATAAATAATTTTCATACGACATAAAAAATCATTTTAAGTTAAAAAAATGCGTCTGAATTATGCAAAATAATATAATTTTGAAGGGGAATACCTTACACTGTTAATATCTATTTTATTTATTTAAAAAAATATAAACAATAATATTTCACAACGTATTTCGAATGTGATCTATGTCCTCATGTATAAATACAACTGAATATAAGTGTTTATACAAATATTTAATAGGTATATAAAGAGGATATTAACAGTGTTTCAAAATTTCCAAATTATCTATAGAATTTAACAGTAGTGGAATTAAGAAAATTGTTAACACCTTTACCCTCAATAAAATAACATCATTATTTGAAATAACATCGTTCTTTCGACGGTCCTCGTGCATTCCATGGATACGTGATACCCAGTTGGAGGATCTGGATTATGCTGATGACCTTTGTTTGCTTTCGATAAACCGGGTGGATGCAGAGCGGAAGCTTTGTAGACTTCACGAGGAAGCGGCAAAAGTAGGTCTCAAGATTAACATGTCCAAGACAGTAGACCTACGAGTGTTCACAAATGACTCCACCCCAATCTTGCTCCACGGTGTCCCCCTTGTGACCACGACCAGCTTCTGCTACTTCGGTAGTATGATAGCAGGCTCGGAAGGTATGGAGGAAGATGTACCCAGCAGACTTAACAAGGCACGGGGAGCTTTCGCTATGCTTCGCCCTGTATGGCGTTCCGGTATCATTTCGAGAAAACTCAAGCTCCAAGTACTGCTGTACGGATGTGAGACTTGGAAGTCTCCCGCAGACGTTATTGGTAAACTCCAGGTGTTTATAAATAGGTGCCTTCGCTCAATATTCAAAATCTATTTGCCCCAAACAGTGTCAAATGCCGTTCTCTGGACTATGGCAGGCGAAAAGCCAATTAGAGAACAAGTCACTTGACGCAAATGGCAATGGATCGGTCACACTCTGAGATGGAACCCAGCCTGCATCGCTCAGGGTACACTAGACTGGTCTCCTATGGGGGGAAAGAGAAAGCGAGGCAGACCTAGAGCCACCTAGAAAAGAACCCTGCAGGACGAGGTTAAGGCAGCAGGCCTCACTTGGGATGATGTAAGGCATCAGGTATGCGATAGACTCGGGTGGAGAAGGTTCCTTGAGGCCCTATGTACCACGGAGGTGTGACAGGACAAAAAGAAGAAGAATAATTTTGTTCCTTGACGACCTTCGTGTTATAGTGGCAAAGAGCTCTGACTGCCATACCGATGATCCTGGATTCGATTCCCGGCGATGGCACACTGTCTTTGGTCTGGTGTAGAATTCATGTGACAATAAAATGGCGATACATTAGCGTAAAAGTCCGGCGTCCAGCTGACAACATGTACACCATCTAAAATAACATTATATGTTATATTATTTTTATCTGTTATTTTATTTTTATTTTTTATTTTATTTTAAAACATTGAAAATATACAAATCTTGTTAGAAGTTCCGTATAAATAATGAAAATATTTTTTTTTTTTTTTTTATATATGTGCTTAGTATACAACACTCAGTTTATTAAAAAAATAAACATTAAATACCAAATATGTTTCAGACTAACAAGCCCTTCATCAGTGATATTATATAAATATAAATATTGCCATGTGAGGAGTCAGAAAAAATCGACGCGCGTGTATGACCGGATGTATGAATGTTGAGGAAGCGAGAGAAATATGTCAGGAAAGAAAAGTGTGGCGGTCCATTATTTCTGCCTACCCCTTCGGGGAGACGGCGTGATGGTTAGTTAGTTTTAAATATTTAAAATATAAAAAAAAAAAGTGGTCAGTTTTGACAGATCTTAAAATGATTTCTGAATGAACTAAGTATAAAAATAGAAACATTAAACATCTACAACACAATTTTATGGCGAATATAGATTAAATAAAAAATAATTTTAATTTTTTTTTGTATTTAGTTAAATTTTACTAAGGGTAATGTCTTCGACCGGTTTTGGCAGCTCGTTGCCATTTTTTTCAGCAAGTAGACCAGAAGATAGCAGCAAGCTGAAGAAACCGGTCGATTAAATAAAGTAATATTTTTAAAAATCATTATTTATATTATCAATATAAATTTCACAATAAATAAACCCATCAAAATATCTAAATGGTATAGAAATGGGAAGCGGTCGTTAATTGTATTCGGGGGATGCCTCATCTGCCATCTGTTGAGCGAAAGATATTGGCGGCAATGATAATGGCCTTACCTCGCCAGAGCCGATTTTCGCCACGCGCCCCCTAATGTTGTACCACATGGTGACAAAATACGCTCCGCCCCGTATCAGTACAACCCGAGTCGAAAGTTTTGTACCATTTCGTAAGCAATTTAAATAATTATTTAAGATTATTTAATTATTTAAGACACTGTTCTTTATTGACACACTTGTTCCGTTTCCTCAACATTCATACATTATGTTATGTACTCACGTCGATTTCTTACCTCTCACGTGGCCGACATTCAATATTTGATTAATAAAAAAATATAGTTTTATTAAATTGAAATCACACATTAATAGTGTACCCGAAATCATCGAAATAGAATCAGAAACATATCTCAATTATCTCGTAGAAGTGGGTAGAACTCCAATTATCCGAACTCCGACTATCCGATCGCTTTCAGAATTTCAAACGGTAACGTACTGCGAATCGCAAAATAATGATTCTATGTACGCGCGCTATTGTTAAAGAAAAGAAAATTGAAGAGACAGGAGAATATGAGGATAACGTGTCACTTGAGAAAATGAGACACATTCTTTTGAAAATTCTCGGATGTTCAGAAGAATATAGGAGAGTGGATGGTGTGTGATTCGTCAGACCCTGGGTCCTAAATGATGATGAACTCATTGAAAGTGTGAGAGAAGAAAGTGTCGAGAAAGAAGATAAAATTAATGTCGATGTTTTAAACTTTAATTTATAGGTACAATAAACTTCTACCATAAAAATTCAAATAACCATGAATTTTTCACAATTATTTAGTTAATTGTGGTTCGAAATATGGAGGTATAAAAACGTTATGGTATAATTTTACGAACAATAAATTAACTTAACTAAGAGCTCTGCTAAAACATGAATGCATACAACCATAATTTTTTTTAATACGTCTAAAGAACGTTAAAACATATATTTAGGATAAAAAACTGCTTTGAGTATAATAGTTTATTCATACTTTTATATGTTGCTTTATGTCTAATTATTAAAAATTAAAGTGGAGAGAATACGCAAGTAAGATTGATTCCTTATTTCAATACCTTATATACTATGAATACACCGAAATATCGATAATATTATTAAATGTGGTATCTTTATTTTGACCGCAAAGGTACAGCTCCAATTTTTTTCGTAGTTTAGCTACTGATCCTCCCCGACTGTCGCTAATAGCTGTAAATAAGTCATTATGTTTCCAATAATAGTTTCTTAATTTGATAGATGATGTAAATAAAAAAAAATCAATTACGGAATGAAAGTTTGCCAACAGTATGTGACTATTAAAATATTATTTTTCAGTTATCACAGAGAGGTTATTCATTTTTTTTTAATAATTTAATAATCCTGAACATTGATATGTTTTACAAAGTTTAATTTGATTGTATTTATAATTACACTAACATTATAATTGTGTGATAGCTCTATTACATATTAAAAGATACAAAATTAATATTTATAACTAACTATTGATACCTTGGTATTATGATATTATAATTAACTTATGAAAGCACTATGGACATTCATACTTCCTCTTTCAGCAACTGATTATTATTCAACGTTGGAAGAATGATAAATTTCTGTCTAAAAAAACTTGGTTTAGTTGCAGCACAACATCCTTGTTTAGAGCTGCTGTTCCAAGGTAAAGATAGTCATGCTGTTGTCTTACCTTCCATTGGAAAGGAACAATAAGAAAAAAATAAGAATATTTTTCTACGTAATAAATAATAAATTCAACATATACGTTAAGGGTCACCCATTCATGAAGTAATACATTATCTAAAAATGGCACCTATGATTTATCTAGATAGAATTGAAGTAACTTAATATTAATTATATTGGTATTTTCTATATAATATACTTCTTCTTCTAATACTGGTTGGAGGCCGCTAGGTCCTGTTTGTGCAGAGTTTGCTGCTTCTTGCGGTGTGAATTCTTAGCTGTCTTTCCATCTCTTGGGGGTCTTCCAGGCATCCTTCTTCCCTCTGGCTTCCCATGTAGGACAAGGTGTGGTAATCTTTGGGTGTCCATTTTTTCCATCTGACAACATCCTGGATGTAGCATATGTAGTCTTATTAATTTAAACGTAATTTACAGTTTGTTCTAAACATATGAACAACCGTTCGATTCCCAACAATTTTATAATTCTATCGTTTTATACACTAATCACGTTTAGTGCCACTCGGTTTCGATACTATCCTCAAAACATTTTTAACTAATCAGGACGATTAGTACTACTTGCTTAATGTACATATTTTTTATTCTTATAATAAAAATTCTGAAATTACTTAATAAATAATCAAAATGTAATGAAGCAATGCATCATAATGCCAAGAGCTGGTACTGGGTGCATATTAAATATGCATATACGCCGTGTGTATGCAATCAAGATTGTGAGTAGGATAAGAGTGAATGATTAACTTTGTGAAATAATTGTTATGATGATGAGTTTGTCGTAAATGAGCTGTAGAATAAAATGCTTCTTTATAATTATAATCAAGCGGCACAGAAATTAGTGACACAATTTTAAAAAATATATTTTTTTATCAAATTTTCAATTCAATATTTATATACAGGTATATAAAACAAAGTCGTGCTAGTTACACTCAAGAACGGCTGAACCAATTTTTATGATTTTTGATTTGTTGGATTTATCTCCGTCCCGAATAGCAGAATAACTATTAAAACATCGGAAAAAATCAGGAAAAGAACGGTTCATTTACCGTTGAAATTGCTATTAAACCTTTAAACGACTGAAAAACCGGCATGCAAGATTGCGAAACCTTAAGAAATGACCATTTGGTAGCAAGTATAAGTAAAATCATCACCTGGGATGAATGCACAATGGCGCACAAACATGCATTGGAAGCACTCAATCAAACTATGAAAGATCTGCGCAATGAATATTGGGAGACGCAATGATTCTACTCTCTGGCAATTTCTGCCAAAAACTAGCAGTCATTCCAAGATCGACTAATGAAATTAACGCTTGCCTCAAATCATCGACTCTGTGGCGCTATGTGTTTCTTATTCGTCATGACGATCATCAAATCACAAGGCCAATTCTTGGATGTTTATGACCTGAATCTAGAAAATGAATGTTTCTCTCACGGTCAATTGTACATAGCATGTTCACGTGCCCGCAAACCATCCGCTTTATTCATTCTCGCACCTGACAATAAAACGAAAAATGTCGTGTATCAAAAGGTGCTTCAATGAAGGTAATCTTCCCGGGTGCAACCCATCCAGCAAATATAATTGTTGAATAGAAAGTTGTGCAGCAATGCTACGCGAATCATTTGGATTCACTTCAATGAAGCAAATCCCTTGTTGCCACGTGAATTACATTAATACCAATGTATTATAATTAAAATACTTTTCATTTTGATTTTTGCAAATTTATTCTACTTCATTTTCTATTCATTTTAACTTAATAAAAAACTGAAATTAATTCAGCTAATAAGTTTACCCAACATTTATTAATTCTGAGGCGGTACAAAGTTCGCCGGGTCAGCTAGTAATAAATAAAAAATCCACATTATGGAATTCCACAGTGCAAACGTCTTAAGTTTTTTCAAAAAAGATAACTTTTTTATAACACGCATATAAACATATCTGTTCTATTAATTGTTTTTAAATAAATCATATGGAACAATGAAAATCTTGTTGTTTAGGTCAAATATATTTTTATATTTCTACTACCTATATTATATCATTATCCATAATACCTTTTATATATATTACGTTTTTGTGTTATGTGTGTTAGAGTTAAAAAAATTAATGAGCAATATTTAGTCCATAGGTTAAGACAGGTTATACCATAAAAATGTATACTTGTTATTAAAACACATAAAAATAAATGCGAATAATACGAAACTTCTCTAGTCCCCTCTGGAAAATATAGTATTTTGTATCTCTCTTTTAAAATAACGTTCTTAAAAACATTGTTTTAAACTGCGTTTAAAATTTATCACAGTGAGACGTAGAATAGGATGGAGTGTACCAGCTTAGACCGAACGCCGTTTTAATTCCATGCAGGTATTTCGGAAAGCATTCCGCAAACACGTGTGAAATGCAATTTCCCCGCTAACGGATTCTCGCAGGAGCCCCTGAAGTAAGTAGGTACTAATTGCTGGCGATAAGTATTCAGGGTGGTCACGGAGAAAGTAGCCGCAGACATAAAGCGATGCATCAAAACGGCAAGTACTGCCTACCCTCGAGTTACGCGGATTCGTGTAACGCGCCTTCGGCTAAAAAATATTATCCAAACAAATATATTTTTAATTTAAATTATTTATAATACTTACATTTTTTACATAATTAACCAAAATGTAAAAACACTGAGATATTTTGTTTTTACACTACTTTATTTTTTTTTAAGTAACCAACCGTTTTCGCTCCCGCCAAAATGCCAAAATATTCACTTTAACAGATGTTTTTACTGTCAATTAGAATATTTATATAACTCTGACGAACTTCGGCGGGAGCGAAACTGGTTGGTTCGTTAAAACAAATGAAATATTATAAAAACAAAATTTTAATCTCTTTTAAGTTGTTTCTTCAAATGCTACCCCACAAATTAAGTGGTTCATACGAAAGTATAATTAGTTAATATTGCAAACAAATGAAAACCTGGAAAAAACGGCACCACGTTTATAACTGTAATATCTTCTTCTTTGTATTAGAAGAAAATTACTCGTATATTGTTTTAAAAAAAAACTACGTCCGTTATCGATGGGCGCTTAACATTATACTCGTATTTATAATAACATCACAAATCTTCTTAGTCATTATCATTTAATAATGCCTTAGAAGGGCGAAACATGTCATTCCATATAAAACTTATCAAAACTCTTAGAAGACAGACGTTTTAATTTATTTGAATTATTTTATATGGAGTCTTATATAATTGTTCAAGAAACAATAAATGATATCAGAGACAATGAATTATTAAAAACATATGTTACATACTTAATAGTCAACAATACTGAATTGTGTTGTTTGAAATAGAATACAAAAATCGCAGAAATTACATAATTAGTAGTAAGTGGCAAGAAACTTACACGCAATCTAATTTTTGTAATTAAATAGTAATCAATTTAACGATGCATCCCATATTTTTATTTATTAAGGTAGCATATACTTATGTATTTATAATATAAATAAATAAATAAATATTTTTTACGTTATCTCGTCTTACGATAATAATACAATCAAATTATTCGCTTGAAAAGATTTAACATTCGCGAATTTCTACTGTACGAATTCCTAAAGAACGAATTAGTGTGTAAATTGAGGACTTACTGCACTACGGACGTAACTCCCTGGGGCAGTTGGACGGTAAACAACTTTTTACACTCCGAAAGCTCATGCTCGTGGACGCAACTGATGCGGCATGGGAAACTTGACTGAAACCACACGGTAATTTAGACAGTATTTGTCAATAGCACTTTCTTTATTTAAAAAATACTGATTTAAGTCAATTGTACTATGTCTCAAAAACGAGTCTTGTTAATTTGGCAGAGTAAAATTATCGAAAATAATATTAGTTTATTCGATTAAATGGTATAGTTTCTTTACATAATATGAAATCGTGAACATTTTTTGATAGTCTTACTATACCGCAGCCCTGAACGCGGCAGGGACTGAGTTATCTAAAATTTAGCCACGCGACTGATGCGGTATAGGAAAAGTTCTTAAATTCCCGAGAGCATTTTGCATTTAAATATTGCTTAAATTAATCACATATCGATTCGCTGGAATCTTCCGTGGTGGTCTAATGCTTGCAATAATTTTACGACGTTAGAAATTGGAAGAAGCCGTTTTTAAATTACTATTAAAGTATGAAGTGAGCTTAATACGTACCCGTACTCAAACGCAATGTAATTATAAAGAACTTGTCTGAGTATGAAATTAAAATGCTTTCAGTAATACGAGATTACTTACAGTTAATTTATTTATTAACGTGGAGTCAATTAAGCTGGCAGTTGTTTTTTTAATATACCTTCACTTTATGATGTCCTATTATGCTTACACATGATGTCAACCGCACCAAATGAAAATAAGGATGTTATTTATTATTAACTGTTTCATGAACAATGATATATAACACAATTTTGAATAATTAATTCATGAATTTTTTAAATGTTTTATGATAATGACATGTTTCGAAACATACATTATTCTTCTTCTTTCTTGCTGTAAACCTATGTGATCTGTTCTCCAGAGTGTTGCTCCTCTTTTAGGAGATTCGAAACATGTCAATCTCATAAAATCAAATTAAACTTCTAGAACATATTCGTTTTCATTCGTATAGAATATGTTATTTATTGTTTACTGAAAAATGACGTAAAGCTCAATACGTTTATCAAATTTTATATTGATGAAAATGTCCGTTTTCTATAAGTTTGCTGAGTAACATAAAATATTCATTAGTGCTCTAGGGAGACGAAACTTGTCACTTCAATAGAATATAGTGACACTGTTATAAATCGAACGTTTTCATCAGCGAGGTCTGCTTCATCTCATAATCTGCGCGATGGTATGACCAGATTAGGGAGATAACTGAGGGAAACCTTATCTCGGCGGTATAGGCTGGGAAGAACAGAAATGATTGGAGAAGTTTTGTCATGGCCACGACCTTCAACAGTGAGGTTCATTTTAAATAATAATTCAATGAAACGATGTTTTTAACTACCTCCACCTTTATCTTTATTTCAACAGCGACCGGTTTCGCCAAGCTCGCTGGCATCAACAAACTGGTGCCATGTCCAGTCTGTCTATGCCAGCGAGCCCGGCGTAACCGGTCGCTGTCGAAAAAAAAAAGACAAAAGTGGAGTTAGTTAAAAAAACATCGATTTATTTAATTATTATTTAATGTACTCATACGAGTATATTATAATAAAAATGATGATTTTCAACTATATTAAAAAAAATATTACATCGTTGTTTGAGAAACAAAAGATTTAAATAGCATATAAAGAATACGAATAAAAACGTCTACTTTCTAGAAGATTTATTAGATTTTATGGGAATGACATAGACATTATCAAATGTATTATCTAAGGCATCTATCAATCTAAGGCATTATCAAATGTAATAGGAAGAAAACGGAAAATAGAAAACAGAAGTTTTCGTTCGTATTAATTATTTAATATAGAGATTTACATCATTCGAGAAGCAGTAAATGAATATAGTATATATAGTAAATAAATATAGTATTAAATCATTCGAGAAGCAGTAAAGAAATATAGTATATATTGCATCAATATGTCGTACGTAAGCACAGTGAGCAAAAGTAATTTTGTTATGATAAAATCATCGGCGACTATCTCAACATGCTGCTACGCGCATGCGCAGCCGGGTAGGCCGTTATAACGATGGTTGATCCTTTAATTATGGACCCACTGTGCCGCCTTACTACACCGTGGGTACCCTCCTGGCGTATTTCTTCACTTCGCCACCCATATTTATGAACAAAATTATCAATGAATTTCTAAGAAACTATGCTGTTTACATAACATTATATTCAGTTTTTTTTTATGACACCCTATTTAAATATTACAAGTTGCTTTCATGAATCAAATAAATCATTCAATATTACATTGAATTCCTAACACAAATAAAATATAGCCTGTAGTGTAACAAAAAAAAGTATTTTGTATTTTGAACAGCCTACCAGTTTCGATCCATCCGGAGATTTTTCAATATATTTTGTTACTAGTGTATTAATTTATTTTTAATAATAATTTAATTTCTGATACTGTGTCAATTCATGTGTAGTTATCCAACAAATATGTATTTTTGTTCCTGATCTGCGACTACGCCGACATCAATTGTTCTCTAAGAGCACGCAGAACCAACCTGCCTTTGGTGATGCCAGTAAGAAGAGCAATTCGGACGTAGAATTTAATCGTCTAGGATTTGTAATTTTTGAGTGCTAGTGAGACAGTGTTCATAAAACATATATTTTCAATTCTGGAAAGAGTACTGCCTAATGTCGACATATTTTTGTTATTTCTTAGCATGTAAATGTGCTATGTCTGTAGGCCTCTGCCTACATATCACATTTATATCTTTATCGTATTCGTATCCAAATGTATTGCCTAAATGTTTTTCGCTTGTTATGTCTCATTTGTGTAAAATAAAAATAAATTATTAAAATAAAAATGATATATAATAATATTTAATTAAATCGTGGTGGTGGCCAGCGTGAACAAATAAAATTAAATAATGTTTGAATTGAAACAAATTTCACCGACATCGATGCACTGTCTGTCGATGTCATTGGGGTTGTTTTCATGTTAGTAAAAAAATTAAGCTTTCCTTAATGCAAATGAAATAATGGAAATGGAATATTTAATTTATTTCGAGCCGTATAAAGCAAATTTCAAACAAAACTCTCCGAAGTTATAACATTTGAATAGACAAATTCACGTTACTATTAAAAATAATATTGTTAAATGTGGACAAGCCAAATAACAGAACAAACCGAGATTGAAATTTTGGAAGATCTGCTACGATCTGAGTGAGTTGGATGATTCCCTGAAGATTTAATCTCTGAATGAATATAAGTGACATTTAAAGAAGGCAGAAAATCAGTCACATATAAAAAACATTTCTATTTTTACTTATTAAAGTATTAGTCCTAGGCATTTAGCTAGACCAGTAAAATCTAATGACTTTTCTGGTCCATGGAATGCTACTTGAGCCTTTAATGTGGTAGTTTCCCGTTGCTTTCCATATTTTTGTACACAACAGGTTATTTGAAACTAGTCTGGTTCGAGCCTGGTTCAAATAACCTGTTGTATAATTTTGTTATGCTAATAATCTAATGAACGTTTGATAATGTATTTACTAGGCAAAACATATATGGTAATTTCTATAAAATAAAATAATCTGGAAAATGTATGTTTTCATTCGTATTAATTATAATTAAAAATATGGAGTATTACGTCATTGTATTATAAAAAAAAAACATAAAATATAATAAATTTATTCTTAAAAATGAATTTAAAAATCTCGACGGACTTATTAACGGGATCCCCCACACTACGCCACTGCAGAGGGGGCGGAAAACGAGCATATTTATGATGATCTGTCGTTCTCAGCGGCGGCGCACGCACCGTATTATTATCGCCATCGAGTAATTGGTGCCGAAAATATTCGCTTCTTGTTGGGTAGGTACCCGCTGCCTACCGGCAGGGAATCGGCCCTTCTCCGCCGATTCTGGACACTTGTTTTTACCGCCGCGAATTTGTTTTCCGTGTCCTGCTGTTAAATCTTACTAGTACATTTTTTCAAAATATAGAGATGATTAAAAAAAAAACGTATTCAAATCACTTCCTTCCTCCATATGAAAGTGTGCTAGTTTTAGTTATACGAATAATAAAAAACTTATCTATAAGCATGTTAACTATCTAACTAACCATTGCATCGTATCCTCGAGTGAGCAGACCGAGATTATGGACCTACAGACACTTGTGGCACTCTGATATGGCCACTTTGCTTTATTTATTTATTTATAAGAGTAACTATCTATATGTAAACAACCTACTAGATGTAAACTGACTTGATATTATACCAGTGGAGCGTATAATGAGTTTCCGATATTTGGGAGTAGAGATCTGCAGCTATAATGACCTTTATACCGATGTACGTGAACATGTCAATAAAGCCTCTGCCGTGTCAGGGTGTCTGAAGAATCCAGATTGGAAGAACAAGCACATGAGTATTGACAACAAGGTCAGAATTTAGAAGACACGCATGCGACCTATCATGACGTACGCTGTAGAGACGCTGGCCGACACTGTACGAATCAAGTGTCTAATAAGAATATATGAGATGAAGGTCCTAAGATCAATTACCAGGAAAACTCTCCGAAATCGTGTCTTAAGAACAAATTGCGAAATAGAGGATATCGTTCGGTGGAGTATATCCAGAAGAAGATTGTGGAGGAACCAAGTGGCCCAAATGAATAGTGACAGACTCGCCTATATACCCTCCGGACACCGCCCACCTGGAAGACCGCCTAAAAGATGGAGGGACAGCTGAACCTCATCATCCCACGAGACATGATTTCTATGTCAAAAATCGTCAGGTCTATTAAAAGAAAAAGAAGTAACTATGTGACATGTCTTTCCAAACATTTTAAATTTAAATCCTGGTCACGACAAGTATCCATTTTGCGTAGTACGAATATAAACCAAACCGAACTTGATTTAAGGAATGAACATAAAATGTCGGAATGGGACATAATTTTTTGAATAGACTCACTCTCACACTGCCGGCGACAAGGCACAGCGTAGAAGGAGTTTAACCCTCATTGTGCGACTGGCTTCATTTGCAGTTAAAAAATAGGTCTCAGACTGCAGCTGACTATATTTGCAGCTAAACTGATCAACCGATTTTCCCGATTCATTATACTATTACCCACAATTTAGTAATAAGTAACTAAAATCAAAAGGTTTATAAGATATGTTCGTATATGAGCTGCAAATCGAAATCGAAATCGAAATTCGTATATGAGCTGCAGTTCGAAACCAAAATGTTTGGACTGCGAGTGTAACCAGACGCGTAATCTTCTTCTTCTTCTCTTCTTTGCTAGCCTTCTTCCCTCCACTGCTGGATATAGGCCTCTTCCAATTTCTTCCACTCGTCTCTATCCTGCCCCCTTTATATCCAAGATTTTCCAACCCTTTTGATAATATCATCGGTCCATCTCATCTCAGACGCGTAATATGGGTTAAAATATATTTCCCACCATGCATATATAACTACCCTGAAGATGGAAACTACAACGATCGCCGAAACGTCGGTCAAGAAGGAGAAGTTACACGGATCTACCCAAAATCTCAACAACAGCAAAAAATTGCTACCAACCTGAAAATCTACGCAATTACTTGAGAACATATTGACTTCAAAACAGTAGTGATTGGACGGACCTTAGAACTATAAAAGCTTTTGGTGGAAGAAAGGCTTTTGGCAAAATGTATAATATATTAATTTAGATGGAACTGAACAACACTGAATGTAGAAGTTTAAATTAAATGAAAAGTAAGTTCTTTATATTATTTATACGAGTATATTCGTTTTCTAATTATATTACATGATTTTATGTTTATTTATCTTAATTGTTTTTTTTTACCCTTCCTGTATGTATTAACATACGAGTACCTTGATTAATTGTCTCTTGAACAATGATGTAAAACTCCAAATTTAATAATTAATACAAATGAAAACGTCTGCTTTCTAGATGTTTTATTAAAATGTAGTTTGTGGGAATCTCGTGTATCGCTTTTCTAAAGCATTATAAACTGCATTTGATGATGAATTAGAAATTCCAAATACTTCATCCCCATATATACTGTAATAATACTTCTAGAAAATATACGTTTTTATTCGTATAAATAATTTACCTTGAAGTAGAATGATCTTCCCGAAACCTGTTTATGGGAAATAAATAACTAATAAATACTTAATGTTCGGTCGTGTTAGAAGTTGGAAGAATCGACGTGCGTGTATGGCGCGCTGTATGAATGTGGAGGAATAAAGAGACGTGTGTCCCTTCGGGAAAACGCCGTAATGGGCTGTTGTTGTACAACATATTCATTATTCAATTAAGAAAAAGTTGTAATCTTCATATCTTTATTATTTGTATATTGTAATTAATTCATTCTATGAATGCAAGAAAAATAACTAATTAAAAGGTATTGTAATTAAAATCTCAATTAAATGTTATCAGGCAATCGGGTTAGAGACATGATAAATTAGCATTTATCCCATTTAAGTGATATGGAAACATTCCCGGAATGCCCTAAAAAACAATAAGCGGGATTTGCCTGCAGACGCATTACTTAAAATACCTCCAGCCTAAATTAAAATTCCTCCACGTGAAGCTGCAGCCGGCGGAATGCCCGGATCTGGTTTAGGCCCTGTTAGGGCTGCGACTGGCCCTATCCTCGCGTGATTTTGGCATACGCGCATGATTAAAGCCTAAATTAAAAAGAGGTCTTGCTCAAAGGCGGCTCGTGAACAAGACTTTACGAATTGATATTAATTTATTGAAAACCTTAAGGACATTGCTAGACTTCAAAGATGACAAAATAAAATAACTAACCATCACGCCGTCTCCCCGGAGGGGTAGGCAGAATTAATGGAACGCAACACTGTTCTTTCCTGACATACTTCTCTCGATTCCTCTACATTCATACATCTTGTCATGCACGTACGTCGATTTCTCCGACTCCTCGCGTGACCGACATTTACTATTCGATTGATTTGATCGTGCAACGTTTTCCTCGGCCTTACTCTATTTCTAGCTCCGTTCACGCCGTTTACATATACCTTCTTTACCATTCTGTCCTCACTCCTTCTTTCCATGTGTTCAAACCATCTTAATGACTCTTTCATTATTTTGTTCATGACACTTTCATTCGCACCACATTCACTTCTTATATTTGTATTTGACACTCTATCATATACAGATTTGCTACACATTCGTCTTAGAGATCTTATTTCTACTGCATTTATTCTCCTTTATCCTTCTTTTGCTAGTTCCATGCTTCACTTCCATAGATAAGGGTCGGCACAAAAACACCATTATGCATTGCCATCTTAGCTTTTTGGATAGGCTTTTTGGATTTTTTAAAACTTTAAGTGCACCATTTACTCTGTTGCCTGCCCCAACCCTTTTTTCAATACCCTTCTCCACCCTCCCATCCTTTGTAAACATACTTCCTAAATAAACAAATTCATCCACTTGTTCCAGATTTTCACCGTTTACACTAATGTTGCAGACTGTCATGCTTCCTTCTTTTTCAAAAATCATTACCTTGGACTTATTCACATTCATCATAAAATCGTATTGCTAGCATACCTCATACATACTAATTACCAGGGCTTGTAGTTCATGCTCGTTGTCTGCAAGTAGCACAGCGTCGTCCGCATACAACAATAAGCTTACTAATAAAATAATAACATTAAATATCTGACCCCAATCATACGAGTATATAGACAAACAAAAATAAATCATATATTCTTCTTCTTATTGGTGTTCCTCTTCTATCGGAACTTGGAGAACATCTTGGCCATTTCAATTCTTGATACAGCAGCTCTAAACAGGAATGTTTTACTGCAATTGAACCATTCTCGAAGGTATTCTAGTCAGGCTTTTCTTTTTCACCCGACAGTTCGTTTTCCTTTTAACATATGGATAAACATATCAGATCTGACCGAATTTGAGACCTCGAAAATTGTACACAGATTAATCACGGAAGAGATAACAGACAATAGTTACAAAACTTATCGATAACTCAGATGTACACATATACTGGACCAGAAACTTACATATATCACATACCGAATGCACGAACAAAAAGAGAACAATCAAGGATATTGTACAAAGAACAAAAATGCTGAACTTGCAAGCGAATTGTCATTGTTTTAAAACCATTTTTAAAATGTTCTAAAATAAAATATACAAATATTTTGAAAATTTATTACACAAGCAACAATAAACTGAATTAATATATTTTATTATTATACATTTTTTTTAGAACATAACACATTTTTTAGGTCTAACCTTTCACATTATCTTTTATCACCTACAAACATTTTAGTTTCTGTATTCAGTGGATAAACTAATGCACGTATTTTTGTTAATGAATAGGTATTTTTCGTTTTCTAACAATATGGTACACATAAAGAATATGAATGAAAACGTCTGTTTTCTAGACGTTTTTTTTTTTTTGGAATGACAAGTTTCGCCTATCTTAGCCAATATATTTAATAATGCCTTAGACATTTGATAATGCTGTGGTTAATGTCTTACCTAAGACAAGTGTAAAACATCTATAATACAGATGTAATCTTAATAATTAATAGTAACTTTGTCTATATCGTTGACATTTGAAACGAATATTATTTCCGATTTATAATTTTATTTCATTCACCTACTATTCAATAGCGATTATCAACTTTAATATTTATCATCCACCGTGGAAACACTTTTTTAAAAATCTTTTCGAGTCGCCCTTGTGATGTCTTGTGTTGCTGTGAATTTGGAGCGATAAAGCCGAGCGGAGCGGCTCAATTTTCATTACCTCCACGGGCATTCTTTTAATGCCACTAACGCGTAATCGAATCGTTAACTTGTGCTAATTTCGTTATAATTCGCCTTTACCTATTCCCTCGTAAATCTCTTCATTGTTTAGTTACGCTCAGGTTACGACGGGTAGAATATAAAACGCCTTTGATTGAGTCAAGAATTCTTATACCTACAAACATAAATAATTGTTTAATTTCAAATTGAAATACAACCACTACAGTAAAAGTTTTTAGCAGATAATATATAGGTCGTAATACAAACTTCTTATAATTGTAATTTAAGACTAGGTTAATATGCAATAAATCATAATTTAAACCTTCGCACCTTTGAAACAAACCGGAGCCTAGTCCAAGACCAATGGTATCAACCGAAGAAAACCGTGTCGGTAATTCTGTACTCGAAAACTTTCGGTTTTCTATCCGCAAACGTTCTACGGTTTTGGGTATCGATGATGTTGGTGTAAAGCCTTCAAAACATGTCGAGAAAAATTAGCTAAAAAGTGGAAAACAGTGTTTTAATTCACAAAAATCGTCAATTTGGAATTCCACAGTGTTAACGCTTAAGTTTTTATTTTTTTTCTTTAACAGCCGTTGTCGTCCACTGCTGTTGTCGTCCATAGGCCTCCCTCATACTTCTCCATGTATGACATGTCATACGGGGAGTGGTTGGCATTACAACGCCACGCTTGCCAGACGGGTTGGCGAGCATCAATATTATGCATCAATATTATCCACCAATATGCATCAATATTATCCACCGAGGTTATTCACACTCTATTTCTAACATTTCTAACTATTTATCTAAATTTATCAATTTTTTTATTATTTTATCTATTTATCTAAATTAATTTATCTAAATTAATCCATTTATCTAAATTTATCTAAATATAACTAAGTTTATCTAAAATTAATTATTACTAGATTTGAAAAAGGAACGAATAAACAAATAAATAATATTAATACAAAAAAGGTAGATATAACTGCGCTATATAAAAATTATATTTGATTGTAAAATACGATGAATTTATTTCAATTTTGTTATCAAATAACAAACACCTAATGAATGAAGTGTCACCCAACCAATTAAGGTTGCGTCCTTTGGGTAGCGGTCCCCGCGATCAAGTCCTTGGGTCACCCTTGTCCAATCGTTCTGCGGACCACCCCGAGATGGTCACAAATAACGTTCCAAATCCGATCGTTTGGTTCACGCGATTCTTCGGGATTCGTTTTGTTTTGGATTATTTTTTCTTATCACCTGTTTAAACTAATGACCGCGAATGGGCTGATTATGCTAAATATCCGAAAAGGAACACACACATAAATAATAAATATCTTTATATTTGTATGCTTAAAATAATAAAGTTCAACATTGTACAATACCATCTTTAATTTATTTTTTATCATATCTCTTTCTACTTTCTACTACAACTCCAGACTTACCATCCCTTTAGATCATGTAACTTGATTAATTTATTTGATTTTTATTTAAAAAAGCCAAGATGGCAGTGCACAATGGTGTTCTTGTCCCGACCCTTATGTATGGAAGTGAAGCATGGAACTGGCAAAAGAAGGATGAAAGTAGAATAAATGCAGTAGAAATGAGATCTCTAAGACGAATGTGTGGCAAATCTGTATATGATAGAGTGACAAATGCAAGTATAAGAAGTGAATGTGGTGCGAATGAAAGTGTTATGAACAAAATAAGGAAAGGGTCATTAAGATGGTTTGGACACATGGAAAGAATGAGTGAAGACAGAATGGTAAAGAAGGTATATGTAAACGGCGTGATCGGAGCTAGAAATAGAGGAAGGCCTAGGAAAACGTGGCACGATCAAATCAATCAAATATTGAATGTCGGACACGTGAGGAGTCGGAGAAATCGACGTGCGTGCATGACTAGATGTATGAATGTAGAGGAAACGAGAGAAGTATGTCAGGACAGAACAGTGTGGCGTTCCATTCTTTCTGCCTACCCCTCCGGGGAGACGGCGTGATGGTAAGTTAGTTAGTTAGTTTAGTTTTGGTGGTTGTTAACATTTGAAGGTTAGAAAGGTTTCATATTTGGGTAATGCGTTAAGGGAAGAAAAATACCACCCTCCTTCGGTTGATTATCATTGGCAAGATAAAGGGACGGCGGGGAATTGGCAGAAGGCAGTTGTCCAGGCTGCAAAATATATGGGATATTAATTAAGTTATCAATATTAAATATTAAAGTATTACAAATAGTTATGTCTGGTGAAATCACTATTTTTAATGGATTTTAAACAAGTATATAAGTTAAATTCAAATAGCCATAAAAACTGTTTATCAATACTTGTTTCAAATGCTTGTTATTTAACTAGCTAACTAACCATCACAGGCGAGATGAATGGACCGCTATACTGTTCTTACCTAATAATTCAATAAATGTATATTTCATACCCTTCTCGATTCCTCAAAATTTATTAATCTTGTCATGCACGCACGTCCTAATGTTTGATTTATTTAATAGTGTCACGTTTTCCTCGGTCTTCCTATATTTCTAACTCCGTTTACATCGTTGACGTATAATTTCTTTATCATTCTTTCTTCATTAATTCTTTCCATGTGTCCAAACCTTTGAACTATTCATTATTTTGTTCATAACACCTTCTTTCGCACTCCATCTCCTTCTTATATTTTTATTCGACACTCTATTATACACAGACTTTCCACACATTCCTCTAAGAGATCTCATTTCAACTGTATTTATTCTACTTTCATCCTTTTTTTGCCAGTTTCATGCTTCAATTTCATACTTAAGGGTCGGTACAAGAACACCATTGCGCACTGCCACTTTGAACCAACCTGCCTCTGGTGATGCCGGTGGGGAGAGCAATCAAATTGCTGAACATGATCGCTTCGGAGATCAACCTCTTTCATATTCGTGAAAGTACGTTCAAAAGACAAATACTTGACTTTGGAGAGTATCTTGTATTCCTAATGTCGAACAATCTCTCATACGTTCCTGGTATTATATATTTATTATATTTTACCTGCTCTCAATAGATGCCTTAAACTATAATTGTTGTTTCTAATATCTTTTGAGAAAATAAACTGATTTGATTTAGCTTTTTTACATGTTATTTATGGATACATATTTCATTACCGACGAAATATATAGAGTAAAAGACTTAATTTTACAAAAAAAAACTCCTTAAGAAATTGTGAATTACAGTATAATGTATGATGAGAATAATTATTTTGATCACCCGAGACAGCAGTGCAGTTCGGTTCCATTTCACCGGGGACCGTCCGAAGGACCACCCGACTATAAGCGACCAAACCGAATCGGACTTTAATTATTAACCACCTCTAGTCGAGCTTAAAGTTCGCGGTCCACTCCAGGGCCACCACTAGACATTTTTTGGCAATCTTTAATTTTTTTTCCACAATCAGAACGGTAGAAAAAAACAATATGTAAAATATTATACATGGTTTATTGTTTTTTAATAAGCCTGGCTACACTATAGTTATTTTGCAAATTGTTTGTTAGAAACATATTTTTAAAGTTATAATTTAAATGCGTATTGTGACAAAAATATATGCTTAACAGTGGTGGACTGTTAATTACGATCATCGCTGCTTAATAGACGATTAATAAATGCTTGATTTAAAATACTCTCTGAATGATAAATAGTGTACAAGTATAATAAAAAGGACGATAGAAAGAGATAGGGCACATCCTTTAGACGGTTATGACGAACAATAAAATAGGGAATTTATTTACATTAAAAATATATTGTAGTAGCTATAGGGTTATAAAGTTACCAAGATTTATTTTTATAATATATTCTTTTCAATAGTATTTTAATACATATATTACCTTAGTTTTATTTATGTAAGAGTAACTTTGTAGCCCAAGGAGCATAGGATATATTTTATTATTTATGAAACGATCACACATATAATATGAGTCGGTTTGGATATCTTATTATTATTTGAGTTATTTTTTGTTCTGAAAATATTTTCTGTTCGTCACCAAAAAAAAACGTTCATCCTAATGCATCTCGCTTTAAAAAAAATCGTGTTTACCTATGTACGCACTTAAGAATTCATACTTATTTGGCGTTACAAAACAAAAATAAGTCCAAATTTTTTATGCCGTGTATGTACAAATAAAAATGGGCCAAATATTCGAAATCACCCCTATAAAATATGACGGTTAGTTGGTACTATCTTACACTTTTAACGACTAACTTTATTCGTGTCTTGTTTCATGTTTTGGCAATACGTGTATTTTGCAAGCGTGAAATGTCCGACCGTTATTTATCATTGATGACTAACTTTATCATGTCGCACTTCCGTAACATTGTGCGCGCGCAGCTCTCAATTTACCCTCTACTCAACGAGTCAAAAGAAGTGTGTATAATTTAAATAATATCATTAATCATAGGCATAAAATCTCGTATAGCTACAATATTAGATCAATCATAAATAATTGATAAAAATTATAATCAAATGATTTTACTGAAATCTCTTGATGGAAGTTCATTTTAAATAATAATTAAATAAAACGATGTTTTTTAACTACTTCCACTTTTGTCTTTATTTAGACAGCGACGGGTTTCGCCAGGCTCGCTGGCATTGTCATCAGTCTGTCGATGCCAGCGAGCCTGGCGAAACCGGTCACTGTCTAAATAAAGACAAAAGTGGAAGTAGTTAAAAAACATTGTTTTATTTAATTATTATAATAAAAATATCTCTGGTACTAAATTTCTCCTCTGGCCCTGCACGCTTCTCTTATTATTTCGCATTCGGCTTTTCGGACGGATAAAACATAAAAAGAAGAGGGAGAAAGAAGATCAACGACGTGAACGTAAACAAACAACTTATTAACACCCGATAGTCTATCTCTCTCGCACCCGCGCGCATGCGCAAGGTGCGCGCGCTAAATAAAAACAAAACAGCGCGCACCGGCGAAGAAAAAAAGCGCGCGCACAAAAAATCTTGCAACAACTCAATTTTGGACACCCATAATGAGAATGAAAAAAGGATTGGGGTACTCCCCGGTATCGGTGCCGGCTTAGGTTAGGGCCTTTATAAGTGTAGCGCCAAAGGTCTCAGTCAGGGTATGCAGAGATGGCTTGAGCTGGTTGGAACATAGTCAACGAATTTATCTGAAATTACCCGCTGCAGTACTGTCGCTAATCAAGAGGCCGAAGCTGAATAATTTGAGAAGTAATTGAGGGTTGCAGAAAATTACCTTTATGGTACCATTTTTATAATCGCAGTAACTATGAAGAAATTTTGTCGTTATCTTTGCCAATTAAGAACTTTTACAACATTTCTTCACAGTTGGGAATGATTGCACCATTTCAAACAGCAATTCTCAAAAACTTACATAAAATTCAATTAGCTGTATGGTTTATTGAAATAATGGAAGAGTATCATACTTCTTCAGTTTGTTTCCATCCACTGCTGGAAGTAAGACTCTTCACCCCCACGCCATCTCTTTTGGTCTCTCACCAGTGTTCTCCAGGCCCTTTCCGCCGTCCGCACAATATCATCGCTCTACCTTGTTGGCTGTCTCCTGACACTTCTCCGATCCAACCTTGGCCTCCATTCAGTAACACTCTGGCTCCATCTTCCATCATCCCGTTGACACACATGACATGCCCACTGTCATTTCATCCTCTCAATGCGTATTCCTACATGACCCTAGTGCGTCTTCTAATCTCCACGTTGGGTATATGGTCTCTAAGCGAGATGCCCAACATGGATCTTTCCATGGCCCCTTGTGCAACTTTGATTTTGTGCGTTGCTTCTTTTGTTAACGTCCATGTCTCTCATCCATAGATCATCACAGGTAACACACACTGGTCCAGCACTTTTGTTATTAAATTTTGTGGCATGTCCGACTTGAAGATGTTGCCCAGCCTTCCGAATGCAGACCAACCGAGCTGTATTCTCCTACCAATCTCCTAGACTTGACCCTTCTTCCAAAAGCCACCAGCGTATCATGTAGGAAGCGAAAGCCACCCTGAGCTGAAAGCAAAAATTAATATATATTATTATTTTATTTTAGGATTAGTGGTGAGTCTTGCCGAATATGGAGGAGAGCTATTCACTACATAGAATATCTGTTTATTTTTATTTATTTATTTATTGATGTTTTAATACCTGCCAACTGGGGTAGACCGTTCTAGGGATACATTCCTAGCAATCTCATCGGTCCTCATAGCATTTGCAATATTCAAAGCTATTACGTTAAATATGCACGTTTGTATAAAATTGGCAATGTTTGTATAAAAACAATATTGTAAATACAATTAGTTTTTTTTTGAATGTATACAAATACTTGTAGACAAATACTGGATTTTACCCATTGCGGTTTAATCATTTTTAAGAAGGGCGGAATGGGGAATGTTGTTAAACATAAAGTGATCGCTTAACCTAACCAATGACTAGTAATAAGTCCTGTAAACGCCTCGACTACCATATTCTGTTTCCAAAAAAACAATTTACTTCTTCGTCTCTATTGAGATACAATTAATCCTTAAAAAAATATTTTAAATGTTCATATTGTTGGTTTCCGACATTTCAAAGATTTCTTTGATCTCCATCTTCGGGGTCATTGATGTGAATTGGCACAAACACCAGACTGTACTTAACTCTTAAACGACAGTTGTAGAATATACCACAATAAACGAACATACTCTGTGAGGTTTCCTCTAGAATAAGGCTCCAATTTTCTAAATATTATAATACAAAAAAAATTCTTTCTGTCTGAATTGGCTGTTCCTTTTGCTCTGTTTAGCTTGTCCCTATACATTTAAGGGGTTAAGTGGGTTTGAATATTTCAGAAAATCGATTATTTTTTTTTAATCTTATTAAATAGTACAATATATTTCAAATATTCTCCTAAAATTTCAAATCGATCCGAGTGAAATTCTAAGAGATACACCCTTCGGAAGTTCCGCCCATCAGGCCACGTCAGTACAGCGCTTCGCAGGTAAAACGCGTTTATCTCAAAACTCAATATTTTAAGTCGGTGGACACGATTTCTCGAAAAGCTATAAAGCGATTTTATTCAAATTTTGCACACATCTTTGAAATAACATTATCTAGTTTTTGAAAGAAGGATTTTTTATTATTTTTATTACAACTATTTTTTTCAAGCCAATACATGGCGAAAATGTGTCCAAAAAATGTGTTTTTTTTGTTCAAAGACTGTCAAAAATTCAAATTTTAATTTAATTTTTTTTCCTTCGTTCAATAACGAGATTTATCCATGTACTAACGAAATATTTTTGGTTTTTTTATTAACCAATAATGAGTTATGCTGTCCACGGCAAGAGCATTTTTTTTTGAGACGTCAAGGGAGATGAGGTACCAACGGCTGAGTTTTCGGAATTTTTAAATAAATTTTTCACAAAATACTGTTTAAATATGTATCTTTGATATGCTGAATTGTTTAAATAAAATATATGATTGTATATATTTAAAAAAAAAAAGTAAAAATACCCTTTTTTTGAACCTCTAAAACCCACCTAACCCCTTAATATGTACATGTGCATGGACTTTATGTTGCACAACTTGCTTGTTTTTACTTGGCAGAGTCGTATATTTTCTCTTTAAGAAATAATTCATATTTACGTCTTGAAATTAAAAGAAAAACTTTGCGAGGTATACACGGTGCGAAAAGATACTTCAGAAGTTCTCTGTATTAACAAAACAACGGGAAATGTGTTTGAAGTAGTTGTAGCTGCGAAGTGTAATGAAGATTATAATTTAAGAATAGAGTTTGATAGGTTTTACAGGTAGCATTATTTTTTTATAAACTAACTTACTAACCATCACATAAATAATGGAACGCCACATTGTTCTTTCCTGATGTACTTCTCTCGCTTCCTCAACATTCATACATCGTGTAGATTGTTTTAATACAACAATTTGTTGGAACCTAATTACTGTATACCAGTGTTTTAATTACGCTACCATCGCCGAGACCTTCGTTGTGGCAGTCATCTTGCCACTCTGCCCTTATAATCACCATTCTTTCTTCATTCATTATTTCCATTTGTCAAACCAACAAAAGTTGTGGTGGAAAACTCCAGGAGTTTATAAATAGGTGCCTTCGCTCAATATTCAAGATCTGTTGGCCTCAAACAGTGTCAAATGCCGTTTTCTGGACCATGGCAGGCGAAAAGCCAATTAGAGAACAAGTCGCTAGACGCAAATGGCTGTGGATCGATTACACTCTGCCTGCATCGCTCAAGGCCCACTAGAATGGTCCCCTATGGGGGGAAAGAGGAAGCGAGGCAGACCTAGAGCCACCTGGAGAAGGGCACTGATGTTAGGCATCAGGCATGCAATAGAGTTGGATGGAAAAGGTTCCCTGAGGCCCTAAGCACCACAGTGGTGTGACAGGACAAAAATAAGAAGAAATGACCCATTCATTATTTTGTTCATAACACTCTCATTCGCACTACATTTACTTTTTGTACTTGCATTTGATACTCAATCATATACCTACATATTGATTTGAATGATTATTTCCAAAAGTGAGTTGACTGGTGGAGGGCCGTGACTAAAGGCCGTCCGCCGGTTGCCGGTTGCCGGTGGCCGGTTGCCGGTTGCCGGTTCGCGCGCCTCGGATTACAGAGCCCCCGCCGCCGCTGCGCCGCGCGGTGGTCCTACCTTTATTACCGTTCTTACTTCTCTTTGCTCGTTTTGCCCGAAATATTTTCTGGGGAAATATCACGAGAGGAGATTGGATGAACTTAATGATGCCTGAACATTTACGGCCTAAAGGTGCCCAATTTGATAAACAATTTATATTTCACAGATCTCACACGTGTTTACTTACACTTATCGTCAATATTTATACCCACATAAACATGCGAATATTCTCTCTTCTATAGCACTTCTGTTAATATTGTCCTGGCAACAAGATCAAAACGGTACCCACCGATATAGGATTTATTTAATTCATTGATTTGGTACGGTTTTTCGGAATATAAATTTAAAACATTAAAACTTCTAAACAAATTTATTCCGTACTAACTAACTAACCAACCATCGCATACTCGACTGCCACACTTTTCTTTCCTGATATACTTATTTTGCTTCCTCAACATTCATACATCGTGTCACGCATGCACGTCGATTACTCCGACTCCTCACGTGGCCGACATTAAATATTTGATTTATTTAATCATGTCACGTTTTATTCGGTCCTCCTATATTTCTAGATCCATTTACAACGTTAACATATTTTTTCTTTCCTTTTCATTAATTCTTTCTATGTGTCCAAACCAACATTATGTTTATTTTATTATTTTGTACATAACACTTTCATTCGCGAGATATGATTTCTGTGTCACAGATCGTCAGATCTATTAAAAGAAGAAGAAGAAGAAGACTTTCATTCGCACCGCATTCACTTCATATATTTTCATTCGGCAATTCATCTTACACAGTTTTTTCGACCCGTTCGTAAAACAGATCTAATTTCTAATGCATTTATTCTACTTTCATTCTTCTTTTACCAATTTCATGCTTCGGTTCCTTCTAGTAAAATATTGAAAACACTCGTATTGTAATGTAATTCCATATTTCAGTCAATAATAAATATGTTTATTTTTTTTATGTACTTTGTATACGTACAACACACACTTGTTAATGTGTGTGTTGTATACAAAGTTAATAATAAAAAAAACGATAATTTTATGAATTAAAACAGTTTTTTCCACTTTTGAGGTTATTTTTCTCGATATGTTTCAAAAGCTTACAACTTCATCATCGGGAGAACGATATTAACAGTTTAAATCGTTCCCCCGATGATTAAGGTGTAAGTCTTCGAAACATGTCGAGAAAAATTGAATGTCAAAAGTGTAAAAAACAGTGTTTTAATTCATAAAAAATCATCATTATGGAATGCCACAATGTTAACGCCTTAATATTATATTTTAAAAAATAACCATTAAACATCGGCAACACAAAGTTATGGCGAATATAGAACAAATAATAATTATTTTTTATTTTAGATCAACAAGGACATTAATGGTTTTGTAAGCTACTTAAAATGAAAAATAACTTCAATTTTTGTTGTTATTAAATAAAACCGGAAACTGTGAAGTTCCCGGGTTGTGTGAAAAAAAATCACATTGTCATTGGTCTGGTATTCATGCGACAATAAAAATGGCAATAGATTAGCTTCTTATCACATGTCATGAGAATCAATAGCTCAAATATTATATACAGTATAGTTAAACCCAGTGTTCAAATAACATGTTATATTTTAAAACACGTGGAAAGCAATGAGAAACTGCTACTTTAAAAGCCGAAGAATCAGCAAATATGTTACACTTTGCTTCAAACCAATACCAAGGATTGAAATAAGATAAGGTGTTATATGTATTTTTAAAAATTGAAGGATTTTTCCTGATCATTTATTAATATATTCATTTCAAACTATGATATATTATATTTACTACGTATAAAATCGTAAATCCCTACACGGAACAATGTAATAGAAATAATTTATTTATGAATCAAAAAACTATTTTTTCTACTTCTGTTCCCAAAAAAACAATTTACATCTTCGTCTCTATTGAGATACAATTAATCTTTATAAAAAAAAAAATTATCTGCAATGGGTAAAATCCAGTATTTGTCCACAAGAATTTGTATACATTCAAATTGTTGTATAAAATAACTGGTCCAAGTAGGCATAAAAATTGGAGAGACATCTCCAGGCGTAATCTAGTACTATATGATTTGCAGAGACTTTTACAGTGCATTAATAAAGATTTTCTGCTTAATGCTTCCCAATCTTAATAGATGACGCTAGTGTAGAGTGAACTAAAATATGTAAAGATAAGCGCAGGATGCTAGCATATATACAATTTCCAAAAATTTGTCAGATGTGGTGGTCATAAGAAGGGCGGAATGGGGAATGTTGTTAAAACATAAAGCGATCGCTCAACCCAACCAATGACAGGTCATAAGTCCTGTAAGCACCTCGGCCACCACATTCTGTTCCCAGAAAAACAACATCTAAGTCTCTATTGAGATACAATTAATCCTTATAAAAAAAAAAAATTATCCGCAATGGGTAAAATCCAGTATTTGTCTACAAGAATTTGTATACATTCAAAGTGTTGTATTTTTTCTAACTAACTAACTAACTAACCATCACGCCGTCTCCCCGAAGGGGTAGGCAGAAAGAATGGACTGCCACACTTTTCTTTCCTGTATTTATGTATTTTTGTATTTTGTATTTTTGTATTTCTGTATTTTTTCTACTTTTCAGTTTATTCTGCTCGACCTGTTTCGAAGGCTTTGCACCTTCATCATCGGGAGAACGATAAATGATATAACAGTTTATATCGTATATATTGTTCCAAATTGAAATAAACGATATATAGGTTTATATCGTTCTCTCGATATAAAGGTGTAAAGCCTTCGAATCATGTCCAGAAAAATAAACTAAAAAGTGGAAAAAACAATGTTTTAATTTATAAAAAATCGTCATTATGGAATTCTACAGTCGCTGTAAGTTTATTTAGAATGTGATAGTAAAAAAATATCTCAGAATTGATCTGTACACTATTCATTCTGTATCATCCTTATACACTATTTATTCTGAGGGGCTGCAAGTAGGATGTGAGATGATGGATAATTATTGGCTTTTTTTATCGCTTACATTATAAATATCGTACATTCAGCTTTCAAAAAGAAATCCGTGAACCCAAAAGCATTAATATGTTCTCACGTGTCCGTAAATAAACATCTCTGCTAATTGATGAAATACAGATTAAATATTTTTAGATCCTATGGGGCACGAAGTAGGTCACCACCCTATGTCCACTTCCTCTATTTAATTTTGTCACTCCTTCGTGGATTTGTTTATAGGACTGTCATCATCTATGAATTATTTCAGTTCTGAAATATCTCACATCAAATTTTAAACTCAGTAATTGCACTACAAGGAAATGAAAAAAACATTATAGTGTAATATTTCTAATTACATTAATTTATAAACATAACATTTTCATTTTCATTTAATCAATATATTTAAGAATAACTTTTTATTTTACCTTAACGGTGAGGCAAAACAATCCTGAAATGTATTTATTATTTAACTTATACGAATGAAAACGTCTGTTCTCTAGAAGTTTCATTATATTTTAAGGGAATGACATATTTCACATAGCTAAGTCATTATCTAATGCCATATATGTAATACCTTTATGCGTTTAAAGACATTTGTTGTGCCTTTAAACGTGTTCATAAAATATAAGTAAACTTCTAGAAACGTTTTAATATAATATAATAACGTTTTTTTCATAAAATATAATTAATCTTCTAGACGTTTTCATTTGTATTAATCATACAACACATACTTAATTAAAAGATCGAAGGAAATTTTGTATTAGGCAGTACTTGGCTTTACAACATTAGAAAATGGACTGACCTTTTCTGAAGGATCTTTTTCACATACTTGAGGATAAAAAAACTTTCGTCAAAGTGATAACCTGATTAATTAAATCACTATGATTTTTTTTATATACTCCAATTTAAACAGAACATCAGAACGATAAAACAAATGTTGTTGTAAAACGTGTGACACGCTCATCGATTGTACCTACTCCGAACATGACCGCCTTTCTGTAATTAATTAATTTGGCCATACCATGCGTTCCTTGAACTTAACCATTCTTCCCTCATCCTTCGTTTCATATCTCCAAACCATATTAGTAACCTTTTCTTAATTTTATTTAGGACGCATTCATCCACCTAACATTCCTTTCTTACTTCATCATTAGGTATTCTATCATACATGTTTTTTTTCCGTACATTATTCTGAGTGAACGCTAAGGAATTGACACCGTCTGTGAAATTCCATAGTTATATAATTAGGAAATTGAAAAAAACTTTGTTTAATCCACGAATTATTAAAAAAACATGACATGTTTCGGAAGATACCTCCATCTTCAGGTGTAAAAGTATTATTTTTTTACACCTGAAGATGGAGGTATCCTCCGAAACGTCGTGTTTTTTTTAAATATTGTGTATATTTTTTATATTATAATTTAGTGGATTAAACAAAGTTATTTTCAATTTCCTAAGTATATTATTCTGAGTGTCCATGAATTTACTTATTATTTAAAATGATTTAGAAAATGCAAAATTATGTGCGCGCCAACCTTGATATTATTTTAATAGATACGTTGTATACCAGATGCATAAATATTTGTCTCCATTCGATTTCTTATGCGTTTCAGTAACGTACATTGTCTAGAAGCGCATCAAGGTAATAAGGAGAACAAACGGTGCGCCTATTTAGTACTGGGTTATTTACGCAAGCATTAAAAGGGATCGGCGAGATCACTGCTGATAAATATTTAGCTCTTTCAGACGTTGATGCTTTGCGGAGTATTATGGAGAAATCAATCACGCAGTCATTCGTCCAAACGCCTGCATTATCCCAGAATCGCATACATTGTAACCAGAAGGGAGCCGATCTGACGGGCGAGTCGTTGATAGAAACATAAAACACATTGCTCTTTGTTACCTCTTGATGTTTTAGAGATTTCTAAGGATTGAGTTTTGTATGCAATTTAAAGATGGATGTACTTAAATATATGCGGTATAATTTTTTTTGTTTATAAAATGTTGGTCTACGGTATACGAGTATACCATTTACCATTTTACAACCTTACTACTTCTACCTATTTCTTTCCAGTTTCACAGTATTCACATTATTCTTTAAATAGTCCATTGTTTTGGCAGAAACACTATGATATTTCAACATTTTATAACTGTTAATTCATTATTCTTTATATCATAGCAAAATCTCAACCCTGATGAAACATATTTTATATAAACGAGACATGTTCGGTTTCCAGTTTGCGTCTTCGTCTCTATTGAGATACAATTGAAGTTTGAATTAACCACCCTTTGGTGTAAATCCAGAATTTCGTATACAGGTATAAGTATACATTCACAAATATTTGTTCTTCAAATATTCTGGTCAAATTCTTTGGCATATAGAATGGAATAATACTCCTAGCGGCTTCTAACAATATGTTAGGCGACAGCCTTCGCATTGTGTTAATAAGGTAGTTTGCTAAATGCCGAAAATCATTCTCCATAGATGGCGTTAGTGGGTCGGTTGTATGGGTTAATTCTTGAAAAAATTCACAAGTGCAACCAAGTCTACATAGATGGCTGACTGAAACTGACACGTGAAGATAAATATGGATTTTGAAGTATATATACATCTTCCAAAAATTTGTCATGCATGATCACAATAACAAAGGTGGAATGGGGAATGTTGTAATTACATGAAGCGTGCGCTTAACCCAACCAATGACAGGTCATGGGTCCTGTGAGCACCTTGATCATCCATGTTCGTTTTCCAGTTTGCGTCTTCGTCTCTATTGAGATACAATTGAAGTTTAAACGAGACATCCTATAATTTCTTTGCTCCGTGAATATTATTAGGAATGTACTGTATTTGTTGAAATTGTGTTTTAGAAATTCAACATAAGTGATAAAATACGATGATTTTTTAAACTGGCTTAACATGGCGAAGACTCAAAATAATAATTTTAGATAAACTCAATGCGTTAACACTGTGGAATTCCATAATGCCGATTTTTTTTATGAATTAAACCACTGTTTTTTCCACTTTTGTGTTTGTTTTTCTTGACATGGTTCGAATGCTTATACCTTCATCATCGGGAGAACGATATAAACTATTTATATCGTTCTCCCAATGATGCGGGTGTAAGCCTTCGAAACATGTCGAAAAAAATAAACTCAATGGTTGAAAAAACAGTGTTTTAATTCATAAAAAAATTGTTAAAAAATAATTAATACGAATGATAACGCCTGTTTTCTATACGTTTTTTTATATTTTATGTGTAAAACATGTTTCGCCGTCTAAATGATTATCAAATATGGAAACATGTCATTCACATAAAAAAATAATAAAACTTCTATAAAATAGACGTTTTAAACAAATTACAACAATAAATTAACTTAAATAATATTTGAACACTTAATAGTGCAAACATAATTAATTATTTTAGAAAAAAATAAAGTGAGGTCTACTCGTAGAATGATATTCTCTTTATCCGGATTTATCTGGATTTGTAATAAGCATTTGTATTTTAATTTTAGCGTACTTGTATGTTCGATATTGTAAGTATTCAAACATCTCAAATGATCAATAAATGTGTAACTATATTATGATGAAAAATATATCATCTCATAAAACAACATTATTATCCAAATAATACGCCATATACACAAAACGAAAGAAAACACACAAAATATTTTAATAATTGTAGTAATTAAATTTCCTTACAGAAATAAGACGGTGTTTTTACATCGAAAGGCTCACAAATATCTGTAACATTCCTCTAAATAAGATGAATGAGATTTTTTCATCGCTAAAACCACACTACTGAGAAACGGTTCGCCGGGTGAATGAAATCTCACGTACTGTGATAGACGGTAAAGGTATGAAGGGATTATTTGGGCACCCCCTACAATGGCTAATCCCCCAAATCATCCCCCAGCCACGATCACTTCCTCAATGAGAACCCGTGAGAATACCTGAAGTTTTGTGTTATTGTGCATAGAATTTCTTTGAGCTTTGAGTCCCGCCAATAGGTAACATTTTTTTACTCGTGGACACCTTTGAGTTACGCATAATATAATGTTCCGTAATACCTTTATAATTAATACTACAACGAATCCAAGGATGTGAAGATTGGTGAATGTTGTCAATATGTGAAGATTTACATATCTAATCGAATATCTGAAATAGATTATGTATTATTTATTTATTCCCCGATGAATACTACTCCATTTATACAATTATAGTTACCCAATTGAAAAAGTTTTTAAAAACGCATAACAATATACAATATGACGGTTTCTGATTTTCAATCAATCTTGTTGAGATGAAAATGCACTAGAAATAATATCGGTGTAACAAACGAGTGATTGATTTTAATATTTGTATGTTAAATTTCGATATAAAAGATAATGCTGAACTAATGAGAATGTTATTTACAAAATAATTAAGGGATTAGCAAGGGAGAAAAAATAATATTAAAGATAGCATTAATGATGTGAATTAAGTATTTAAACTAACTAACTAACCATCATGCCGTCTCCCCGAAAGGGTAAGCAGAAAGAATGGACTGTCACACATTAACCAATGCGGCACTACATCCTTCTCTTTTCGCTCCGCGGGAGACGCGGTGTGACGGGTCGCGAACCTCATCGCCACCAATAGGCATCTCCCACGCACACTTCAATTGTCCAACATCTACAAAATAAATCTAAAACAAATAATATAAAATACAATGATATAAAATAAAATGACAAAATGAGAAGAATTTAACACAAAATGTTATTTGTGTGTTAAGTATTTATATTACTGAATTAAGCGTAAAATCAAAGAATAGGTGGTAGAACCAACAACAACAAACAACAAACCATCACGCCGTTTCTCCGAAATGGTAGACAGAGAGAATGGACCGCCACACTACTCCATCCTTACATACCTGTCTAGTTTGCTCCACATTCATACAGCGAGCCATACAGAGGTAGACCAAATCAAATATCTAATATCGGTCATCCAGAGTGCATGAGTGCATGCATGACATTCTGTATGAATTATAATGACCCTAAACAAAAAAAATCGATGCAAAATTTGCGAAAATTAATTTCATTCTGTTTATTCTCCAATTCGGGTAAACCGCCTAATGTTTGGTTTAGTTTAGTTTGCGATCGCTTTAATAATAGAATAATTAAATTTACGTTTACTTTTTATACGTGCTTTTTACATAACACAGATCACGATGACAATTCCACGTATAATTTTGAAAGCTTGCGAAAGTTATTAAATTATTATTCAAGAATCTTCTAACATAAATATTTTTTGACACCACTGTTACAATTAATAAATTAATTCGCATGGAAACTTAATACCCTTGCGTAGGTGTATGAAACAGTGAAATGTAAACATATTTATCATTTTAAAATAGGTCAAATAGGTTATTAAAAGTTACGTAATTGTGAAATCCTTTTGAAATGTAACATATATGGATTACGTGTCCTTAAAGGGAGGATTGAACGAGTGGGCGAAATTGCGAAAGACATTGTTTAGTTATTTTGCTAGTTTATGTTGCATAAGAAGTGCGTAATTCAAGTATGAATTTTGATTTGAGTAATTTGCTGCGTGTTTATGCAAATTTTAGTACCTTTTATTATTTAAGTTCATGTCCTTATATTATTATAACAAATACAATCAAAATCACAGCTATTATGCCTAGAAAAATATATATGTTTATATTGTGGTGTATTCATAATGGTATATAGTTTTAAATGAATCTCTCTTCACATCATCGTACGAAGTTGCATCAATATTGAAACGTGAAGATAACAAAGATGGGAAAACGAAAATATTCACTCCACGCTTGGGGAATAATATTTATTTTTATGTTGGCATATGACTAAATACCCTGGTTTTATAAATTACACGCCTATTCTAATTCACCAAAATGTCAAACAATATTTTATTCTACAATCATATACAAATTAAATACATACATATAACACGTAAATTCTGCAAATAATATGCACGTGCACCCATTATCCCCATGTAAATTTTTTGTTTCTTGTTGTAATTTATTGTTTCTTGAATAATGATGTAAAACTCCACTTATAATTAAAACATCTTTTGTCTAGAAGTTTTTTTTATGTTATACTCGTATAATGTTTTATGGAAACAACATGTTTCGCCTTGCTAAGGCATGTCACTCCCATAAAATATAATATTATTAAACTTCTAGAAAACATACGTATTCTGATTTAATTTTTTTGGTTAGCATTATATGCAATCAAGCAACAATACCAAAAAGCCCTGTTTACTAGCGCCCGTGAGTAATCTTTAGGCCCCGCAATCCCCAGGCAATATGACCACTGATATTACCATCAGTGAACATAATTAATACTAATAAAAACCTCTGTTTTCTCTCAGTTTTATTATATATAATTAATGGGAATGAGATGTTTTGCCTCTCTAAGGCATTATCGTGTCATTCCCATAAATTATAATAAAACTTATAGAAAACAGACGTTTTGATTCGTATTAATTATTTAAATATGGAGTTCATCAATGTTCAAGAAACAATAAATTAATTAATATCTTTTTTATGAAAAGTGTTATATTGTGGAAATACTATTAAAAAAAATTATGTAAATCCACATAACAAAGTGATGGCGAATATAGAAGGAATACAACTTAACACATATTATAGAATCCATTTTATTTTATTTCATTTTCATTAATGAAGATGCTTTCATAATCAGTTTTGTATAATAGTTTTTTTTAAATAGAAATAGTGTGAATAGAAATACATTTTGTCTACTTACTACTACTTAGACAGCCGTTATCGTCCACTGTGGACATAGGCCTCCCCCATACTTCTCCACGTATCCCTGTCTTGTGCCTTTGGCATCCAATCGCCAGCAATTCTTCTAATGTCATTGGACCATCGTGCGGGGGTCTTCCTCTCTTTCGTTTGTCTTCGCGGGGTCTCCACTCTACCGCCCTTCTGGTCCATCTATTGTCTGCCAATCTGGCAACATGTCCCGCAAATGACCATTTAAGCTTCGCTACCCTTGCGACAACATTTATTTAGTCTAGTAATGTGATATTAAACCTTGTAATGTATGGATGAGTTTTTTTTTCAGAATAGATATATCTGAATCAAAATCAATAAAAAATTCTTTATACAACTTTTTAACGTAATTTATTTTGTTATATAATATGTATTATACAACAAATTACCTTAAAGTATATGTGTAAGAAATATTTTACACGTAAAAATATTTACATTTGCTGTTGTGCGCGAACAAAACAGGTAATTTGAGTCTCCTTGTACCATTCCCGGTGACTTATCGCTGGGAAATCCTGTCACGATTGTGTAGAAAATGTGATGTACGATTTTGGCGAATATTTTTCCTAGAAATAATAAATTGAGCACTAATTTTATAGTCTGGTTAATGTGCCAGATGTTGGGAATTGTCTAAGACAGAGCACACTACAAAGTCTCCTAGACTATTTTTTTCACATTTCCATCATAATATACGAATATACGGTGGCTGGCAGGCGGACAAACTTTACTAGGGCTGGGCTGTTACATTGAACCGAGGTACGGGTGAAATGAAATAAAAGAATATTATATAACCGCACTGTGATGGTACACAGACTACAATAGTAGAAGAAAAGCAACGATCTTGTGAAGCAGGGCCGGATCCTATTTATTTATTTTTATAATAAAATCAAATTCTATCTAATAAAATAAACTTTAGTTTATATAATACGAAAAATATGCAAAAACTTAAAAATAAATTAAATATTTTTTAAATTTTTTTTTTAAATTTCTTGGGTATATAACACAAGAAAATTGTTTTGTTCATAAATACCGTTTCAATTATTTAATACTAAACCGTTATTTAATACGATTAATACGTTTTTTAGCACCGAAAATTATGTCCAGACCAAGAGGCAGACAAAGATAAAAATTGTCGAACTGTGTGAAATAGGACTGGGAGAAATGAAAAAAACTAGAGAGAGATGGCCAGGGAGAGGAGTTAGAGGAGAACTGTTGTGAATATGTCCAAATCCTATATATCGGGATGTAGCGCCGAAAATAAGAATAAGAACTGAAACGTTTCATATTGCGAAAGAGAACGTTTTATATGATGCACTTTATTGGTGGTGTGACATTATTAATAATAATTTAAATCACTGAATTTGTTTTAACACTAGTTTATTTGTTTATTTATATCAATGGATATCGCTCCCAGCGAAGCTGCTTCGGTCAGTTGGCTATTTATCTTAATGAAGCGATGGGATCGAAACAGGTTGGTAAAAAAATAAAAAATAAAAAGGTATTCACTCAAATTATTGAATGACTATGAACCTTTTATCTTTGCGTTAAATAAAAATATTTTTGCATTCATCGAAAAGTGTTTTTTTTGCTTACCGACTCAAGTAATAATATTTTAAACAATACTTTCCATATTTAAATACAAGAATTATATGTATATACAATATAAAAGACAATTTTAAACAAAAATCAGCAATTCTCAATTTATTTAAACATTACTTTTTTTTTATTTTAAGTATTTGACAGTTTTAAAACATTGATCAATTCCTTCGTCGTATCGCGACTAGATTACTGCAATGGTGTCTACGCCAACATCCCCAAACAGCAAATAAATAAACTCCAGTCTGCATTCAATGCAGCAGCAAGACTGATAAGGGGTGTGCCAAAGAGTTGTCACATAACACAGCATCTTAAGGAGCTCCACTGGCTGAAATGTCCAGAAAGGATACAATACAAGCTCTGCTGGATGGTCTATAAGGCGTTTCATGGAATGGCACCAGCTTATATATCTGAACTCTGCATCAACGAGAACCTGAATGCTAGACAGTCTACATTGCGATCAGCTAAGTCTTCTGCGATCGGTAGATTGACTGTGCCAACACGCTGTCCAAGCACAAACTTTGGCGACCGAGTCTTCAGCCAGGAACAGTCTTCCAGAAGACCTTAAGTGCATTGAGAATCAGAGTTTAGATCGAGACTCAAAACGCACCTTTTCAAATTATCATTTCCTGACAGGAAGGGCTGATCGATTTCGTCAGGTGCAGCCCTCATACTAAATATGTTTATATATATTTTTTATCATTATTATTATTATTATTATTATCTAGTTGATAAAACGGAGCATCTTCTACAGCGCCCTTGAGATGAGCAATTCATAAAAATGGCGCTTTATAAATTATCCAATTTATTATTATATTATTATTATTTGATTTTGGAGGAGAGTTGATAAAAAAAATATACCTTCTCATTTTATTTGAATAACTATAATAAATTGCTATTAAAGTCAATTTAAACCCAGCTTTAATATATTAATTTTATAATATAATATAATATATGTAATGTTTAATTTTCACAAAAATGTGTATTATATGCAGTAAAAGAATCAACTCAATATCTTTTATTTTATGTTCTAGAAAGTACGATCCCAGAGGATATTTTATTTTCCCTTTTATTCCGTTTATGTGTCTGTTTCAGAAAAAAATCCTTCCCATTGATTCGATTAAAGCAACTATAATTGAAGTATAAAATTTTATACCGCAGATAAATCACCTAATGCTTTATAGTTGTATAGTACACCCCTGTTTCTGGAGGCGCCGAGACGCTTTATGGCGGCCAGCGACGCCCAGACGGCGGCGCCGTTTCCATGGTTACATAATAACGGCGATCAGACCATCTTTAATACGTTACACTTGCAATCCACTCATTTTTTTCTCCGGTAGTTTTTTCACCGGGCTTTAACGCAATGGGAGCAGATCTAATTAATTAATATTGTACAGGTATTCATTATTAACCGTTAAAGTCATTTATCGTTTTGTAATTCCATTTTTTATTGCTGCGTTTTTCAAAATTTATTTTTGAATTTTCCATTTTATCTATCACATACTCCACACCATACAGCAATTTGTTTTACCAATATGTTTTTTTTTACAATACCTCCACTATAAGAAACATTAACATTTAATAATTTGTTGACATTTATTTTTACTTAGTTACACGCAATAACAAACTGAACGTAAACAAAAAGGAATCTTCAAAGATTGGAAAAAACAAATAAAATTGCCTCGTAATGCAAACATAATTGAAAAGTTTAGATGCCAAAAGCATAAATATATTCCCCTTTCAAATATATTTTCCTTTTAGATATATCCGAGTGGGAGAGAAGGTAATGCTCTTTTTGTCCGGAAGTCAAAAGGTTTGATTGATGACAGATCTTGAAAAATATTCACTTTGGTATACCATTTCCGATCAAATAACAGCCACGCTTGGGTATCCCGTTTCAAACAGAGTAAGCTTCCAAATCAGTTTTTTATCACCCATCTACATGAGTTTTATGAATATTTCATGATGTGTTGATTGTTTGCGATCAGGGTGTAGTTGAATTCCTCAAAGCTATTATTTTTTTATTTACTAACTTATATTTTATTGTAATAGCTGTAAATATATTATTTATATAAATTATCCTATCGATTTGAATAATTTATTCCTTTTTTGTATTTTTAAATATAAAATTACTTTAAATAATTAAATGTTAACATGAGGATGGAAATCGCACGTCACACCATTAATTTCCCAATAAATGAATATTATAATTACAATACTATATATTTTTAATGTAAATAACAACTCTAACAAATAATATTACAAATTCGAAGATGTCAAAGTCAAAACACATTACGTGAAAAATACATAAAAACTTAAATACAATGTAATTTCAAAACACAAAAGAGAGTACATTTTAGAGGTCGATGATCTGAACGCCTTGTTCTTGTCTACACAAAATAAATACTAGACAGTTACATATTCGTCTCTACATAATTTGGTAGCCATAGCGTCTCTCTGATATATTATTTCATACTCTGCAAATAAATTTCAGAAAAAATAAAATAGGATATTTATTAATTAAAAATAAGCATGTTGAATTTTTATGGGTAAGAAAATATTTTTATAATATGTTTTATTTTTATTACTATGCAAAATAAATCATTACTTAAAGTACATATTGTATTATACAAATGAAAATAATGTATGTTTTATCATGTAAAAAAGCATCCCCTTATACCAGAAAGAAAATTGTTTCTCTTCATATTTTCCTGACATGTGTGAATATATGACCAAGAAAAACGTTACCCCCAAACAGGGTTCATAAATAATCAACAATAATAGCCCTATAATCGTGACAGTATGAAAAAAATAAAGCGAGGAAAATATGCTTATGACACAAATATTATGATATGAATGTTCTGTTTTCACACAAAAGTTTTATGTAACTGATATTTTTTGTGATAAACTTTGATAGTTTTATTTACCTTTATCGGATAGAAGTCACATTCTGAAGACATAACGTAAATCACTTTATTTGATAGAGAAACTTTACGTATTTTTGTTGGAAATAAGCAAAAATACTTGTAAAAGTCTAATATTTAACAACCTCGAACAAATCTAAAAACATGACTTATTTTCAACATAATATTTGATCGAGAATTTATATATTTTTTGGATTAAATAAGTTCTTATAAGTGTTACATTAAAAAAAACTGTATAAATTCAGTATTGAAACATGTATTATTAAAACATTTTTATGTTCATAAAAACCTAGCAATTGAAGAATGCCTTAACAAAACTAAAACTACCGTAAGTAGACTTCCGCAAGCGCCTTCTACTGTGTAAATATCCTTTTTCCAATTTGTGTAATTGTCGGAAGAAAATAGCTAAATGAAAATGGTGTTAAATATACAATCAGTTGGTGTTAAAGTAACTATCACTTGCAAAAGTTATTTAACAAGAAGACGATTCAGTTAATAAGTTTTATAATTATGATATAAAATGTTAAGCTAATATCGGTCCGGTTTGTACAGGAAACGTATGCTTAATATTTATTAATTATGTATAATACAATATATCAAAATAACATTTTGGAGTAAATTACTGACAACATATTAAATTCGTAAATATTTGAAATATAAATTGAAGACGAAACTCTAATATTGTTAATTTGATGCTTTTTTAGATAATGCTCCATCATAAAGTTTAATCAGTAATTAAATATCATAATTATTAGTCTTCCTTGTTATAGATGTGTAGGTAATGTTCTTCATAGGGTTACTTGTCCTGTTAGATATATTCTCAGCTTTTCTTATTTAGTCTTTAATTTATTATTGTTTTTTTTTTTAATATATCGGTTTCAAATCTGGCACCTATAGTGTTAAAATCCATATAGCAACGTAGTATCGCACAACAACAAAAATATTGAGTAAAAAAAGTACATTTGTAAGATTTTACGGTAGGATTGACGACCTATCGTCTGTCGCGTACAACCACGACCGCTGGAACAGTCGAGACATTTTATTACGATGGACGCACTATAACGGCGTAGCACTACTACGAAACGTAGATTTTCCATCGTAGACCGTTAACGGCCTGCGTTACGACGTCGTTTGAGAAAAAGATTACGACGGAATGGGAATGAGTTTTATTTTATTAAGAAAAATTAAAATAAGGAAAGAGCATCGGAGCCTCTTTACGGATGGCAAATATTTGTGTTTGTAATTTTCTGAGGCCCGGTTAAATTAAATAATTATTTGTAATTAAAGAGACATTTGACTCTATTTCCTTATTTATTGTTTCTTGAATAGTGATAAAAAAATTCAAAGTCTCAATAAAATATTTAATTTGAGATATTAGATTCAATATTTTTTTTAAATGATGATGAAGTTCTCAAATCTTCGAAAAATGCCCAGAAAAATTGACTCAGACATGGTAAAAATAAATGTTTTAATTCATAAAAATGTCGCACGAAATAATGGTATTAATTTATCTTTCTAAAAAGTTTTATTGTTAAATATAATAATAATACACTTGTAATATTTATATCTAAACCGCTTTCTTTGTTATTAACACCAACCGGTTTAGCTCCCTCCGGAGCTTCATCAGGGTAACAGAATATACTATATTCATTATGTTACCCTGACAAAGCTCCGGTGGGAGCGAAACCGGTTGGGGTTAATAACAAATAAAGTGGCTTGGATATAAATATTACAAGTATATTATTATTATATTATATTTAATAATGTCACACCACAAATTAAGTGATTCAGACGAAAGTTTTGGTGTGTTTTATAGGAGTATCACATTTGATTATGCCCTAGCAAGGCGAAACGAAGTATGGGAAGACCCAAATAAATGTGGATGGATGGCGAGGAAGGTGATCTCAGAGCATTTTAGAATGCGGACAATGGACCGGGGAGTGTTGCGAAAAATTCTGGAGGAGGCCATGGCTCATAGTGGACTGTCGCGTAACTGATGATGATGAGCAAGGTCTTGCATACTCTAGAGGTGAAAGTTGAGTAAGGTGAAATATTTTAGTTCCATAAATAAAATGAAACTTCTACAAAAATTTGATTTTTACCAATATTAAATATAAAGACTATTTTTAAATAATTGTTTTATTACCCTTGTTTTATTTAAGGTCAGTCAAAATTACGAAGAAAAAAAAACAAGCCTTATATAATTCAGTCAGTAGCTGAAATATAAAATATGAATATTATTTTCATATTCAGTATACATAATCTGATAAAACATGGTGGTAAACAATTGGTATTTATGTAAATATTCAAATCATCAATAGTGCAGTGGGAACGACTTTGGTCACGCGATCAGAAAGTCAATTTCCAGCTGAGATACCAAAGATCGAATTGAGAAACCGATAAGCCCGCCTTGCCGGAATATTCATGGTGTCATCAACGGATCAAATTATAACTATTGATAAATGATTATCCGTTTTATGAACATTAAATTGTATTATATGTATTATATGAAGAGTTTTCATGTGATAAATTCCATTCAAGAAGACTAAGTTAATATAAGGTTAAACTATTTTTGGCTTTTGTTTTATACATTATAACATATTTACATACATTTAAACATTATGTGTCTCTCCGAAAAGCTAATTTTTAATATCGGACCTCGAAGTGTTAGAGGAAATTTATTCCGTATTTCCAAAGAAATTTTCTTGATTTCCTCTAGTGCAGATACCTAAGTTCGTTGCTGGGAAACAAGATATATAATTTAATTAAATATTGGACCATCTCATCTCTAGCGGCGTCTAGACTGGGCTGTTGCTACCGAGATTTTACAGGGCCCACCTCACACAAACATATATTAATAAGTCATATGTATCTTCTTCTTTCGGTGCTGTGTCAGGTCCCCCCAACGTCGGCGATCACTACAGCAAAGACATCTCTATCCTGCGCCACTTGGAACAGATTTTGAACTCTTGTTATTCCTGTCCACTCTTTGGTGTTCTGCAGCTAGGACAGCTGCCTTCTACCAACTCCCCGACGTCCCTCCACTTTGCCCATTAAAATCAGTCGAAGGAGGTGGTATTTTTCTCCCCTTAGCACATGACCCAAATATGAGACCTTTCTATTTTTCACATTTGACAACAGCTCTCTATTGGCTCTGGCTCTCTGCAGTACGTCTGCATTACTGACCCTATCGGTCCACGGTATACGGAGCATTCTGCGGTATATCCACATCTCTAACGCTTCCAACCCTTTCATTTTATCAACTTTCAGAGTCCAGGTTTCGCCGCCATATAGTAGAACATATACGTATGCATACTCATGCCCAATTGCATAATATGTAGTAAATGTATGCCAACTAGCATGGCCATTTAATAAAGATGTATTTTTATCATCATCATCATCAACGGCGTTAGAGCCCACTATAACTCTCAGCCTTTTCAAAAAATTTCGCCACTCTCCCTGGTCCATCGTCCGCATTGTTCAATTTACTATTTCAAGCGCCTTGAGATTCTTCGTCTTCCATCTGGTCGGGTGTCGAGAACCTTATTAGGAGTATTCTTTCATTTGCTGGAGGTGTCCCAACCACCTAAGGCAGTCATTCTAAAAGTGATTTATATCGACCCCCAGGGGTTGATTCCTACCTGCAAGGGATCCACAGCAATGAAAAAAAAATGAAAAATGGGAGTGTTTGAGACGTAAATGGTGTCCACGAGAGTGAATCCCATTTAGGCAGGCCATTACCAAAATGTTGTTATCCTGCAAATATCCATCTCACAGATAAGTACCATTGTAGGAACATATGATAATACTTTATTTTAATAGAGTGAGTAGATTCGTTTCAGTTTCAAAAACCTATTTACAGATGATGAATTTGTAAAAATAAACAATATTAGGAAAGCAAAACGGCAGTGGTCTACAGGACAAAAAAGTTTGGGGACCTCTGATCAAATCTTATAAACCTTAAAATGTTGGGTTCAATGTAAAAATTGTCCAAATCATGGTTACCTTACCATACCTGATCCTTTGACTTATCTTATCATATTTTTTTTACCGTTTCTCGGTACGTTAAATGATTTCCAAAATTCTCAAATTAAGAGTATGGCGGAATTTGAGAAACCCATACTTCGATGTCCGAGTGCAGTTGAATACGGTCGCCAAAACCAACCTGCCTCTGGTGACACCGGTGGGAAGAGCAATTAATCTGCTGAACGTGGTCTCCTCGGAGATCGACGTCTTTCATATTAGTGAAAGAACGTTCAGAAGGCAAATACTCTTAATTCTTGAGAGTATCCTGTCTTCCTAATGTTGAACCATCTCTTATGCGTTTCTGGTAGTATACTATACACAATATATAACTAACTAACTTACCATCACGCCGTCTCCCCGGAGGGGTAGGCAGAAAGAATGGAACGCCACACTGTTCTGTCCTGACATACGTCTCTCGCTTCCTCTACATTCATACATCTTGTAATGCACGCACGTCGATTTTTCCGACTCCTCACGTGACCGACATTCAATATTTGATTGATTTGATCGTGCCACGTTTTCCTCAGCCTTCCTCTGTTTCTAGCTCCGTTCACGCCGTTTACATAATACCTTCTTTACCATTCTGTCTTCACTCATTCTTTCCATGTGTCCAAACCATCTTAATGACCCATTCCTTATTTTGTTCATAACACTTTCATTCGCACCACACACTTCTTATACTTGCATTTGTCACTCTATCATAAACAGATTTGCCACATATTCGTCTTAGAGATCTCATTTCTACTGCATTTATTTTACTTTCATCCTTCTTTTGCCAGTTCCATGCTTCACTTCCATACATAAGGGTCGGCACAAGAACACCATTGTGCACTGCCATCTTAGCTTTTTTGGATAGGCTTTTGTTTGCGATGACAACTTTAAGTGCACCATTTATTCTGTTGCCTGCCCCAACCCTTCTTTCAATATCCTTCTCCACCCTCCCATATGCTTTTTGCAAATCGACAAACGCACAGAAGAGTTTACGGTTTTTGGCCATAAACTTCTCTGTCACTGTACGAAGTGCAAAAATTTGATCCATGCATCCTCTGCCATTCATAAAAGCGCCTTGCACATCCCAAACTCTATCACTCGTCGTCTTTCTTACTCTTTCTATTAAAATTCTGCCATAGATTTTACCAACAACACTCAAAATACTAATAGCTCTGTAGTTTCCACATTCCATATGGGATCCTTTTCCTTTGTACAGAGGCAAGATAACTGCTCTCCTCCAGTCGAGTGGGATATATCCCTCCTCCAAGCATTGGTTGAACAGTTTACATACATATCCATGCGGAAACTACTTCGCCACCGTTTTTGATAAATTCTATAGCGATGCAGTCATTACCCTACAGCTTTTCCACTTTTCATTGCTTTCACAGATCTTTCAATCTCATTCATACTTATTTTTTCTGTATTGTCATTTATACCAATCGCGTTAACACCAGTTCTAATGCTTTCATCAACACTTGTATCACCACCATACATTTCTTTAAAATACTCCATCCATCTCACTTGTACAATCTTACTTTCCGTTAACATTCTTCCCTCACTATCCAAAATTGCTTTCACACATCCGCTTCCAGGAGGATTTCGGGCTTTCTTCACTTCCTTCCAAAACATTTTAATATTGTCCCCGAAGTTCTTTGTCATTTTGAGCCCTTCTTCCTCCCTCAGCTTTTCTTTTTGCGCTTTCACTACCGACTTCACTTCACTACCGACTTCACTTCACTACCGACTACACAATATATTATTTTACCTATTCTCAATAGATGCCTTAAAAATTAATTTTGTAATGTCTGTTGATGAAATAAACTGATTTGATTTGATTCGATTTGAGTAGAGAATGACCTAAAATGATTGTGGAAAATATAAAAAAAATATCGTCTACAGGTGACAGCAGTAGTCCACAATAATGGAAACAATAAAATGTTATTTATATAATATTTGTGAAATGTATACTTATATCTGTATACGAATCCTGGATTTTCACCTGTGGGTGGTTAATTTAATTTTTTAATTGTATCTCAATAGAGACGAAGAAACAAACTGGAAACTGAATATGGATGATCAAGGTGTTTACAGGAAAATTTAAATTAACCACCCACAGGTGAAAATCCAGGATTCGTATACAGATATAAGTATACATTTCACAAATATTTGTAAATATTCTGGTCAATTATTTGGCAAATAAAATAGGAGTGGATACTCCAGGCGACTTCTAACAGTGCGCTAGGAGGCGGTAGCCTCTTCGCATTGTGTTAATAAAGTAGTTTGCTAAATGCTAAACAATCATTCTTCATAGATGGCGTTAGTGGATGGATTGTATAGATTAATCTTAAAAAATTAATTAGTACAATCAAATCTACATAGATGGCTAACTGGAACTGCCACGTGAAAATATGTATGGATTTGGAGTATATATACAACTTCCAAAAAATGTATCATACATGATCATAATAACAATGGTGGAATGGGGAATGTTGTAATTACATAAAGCGTGCGCTTAACCCAACCAATGACAGGTCATAAGTCCTGTAAACACCTTGATCATCCATATTCAGTTTCCAGTTTGTTTCTTCGTCTCTATTGAGATACAATTAAAAATTGTTATTTATATGTTTGATCGTATTGATGGCTGCATAAAAATAGGTTTTATATTACTTTATGAGAACGAGTTCCGACACTCGGTGCTAATACATTGTTTTCTTCGCGTTGGTGTTGAATACTTGATTAACGTTTTTTTAAATCAACGAAATTACGACAAACAGGATTGGATTATGGATGGGTTGTCTCCATCTGTATCTTGTAATTCTCCAATCGCTTCACCCAAGACAAGGCTATCTACTCCCGCTATTTCTGACCAGCGCAATTTTATATATTGGCATCGGTGAATAAATTACTTTCTTATTTATACATATTTTTTATTCTCGATCATACATTGGAATGCGACTTCAAAACCTACAATTATCTAGTAAAAACCTATCCGAATGTACGCGAATGCAAAAGACATAAGGTAATCGATATACACTTTGTTGTTACACTTAATTCTATTTACTTTTTAACTTAAGACCACCCGAAATATATTCGTTTGGCCTTCTTTGTGCGTCTGGCTTCATTTGCAGTAAAAACACATTGGTCTCAAACTGCGGTTGGCTACATTTACACTTCAGACAGATAGCCCCAGTTAATCGTACTATTACGTACAATTTAGTAATAAGGAACTAAAGTAAAAAGTTTTATTAGAAACATTCAGTAAAATCGTTCGATTATTTTCAAATATGAGCTGCAAATGTAGTCTGACTCAGTTCGGAACCAATTTTATAGAACTGCAAATGCAGTCAGCAGCACTATTGGGGTTAAAATTGAAACATCTAATGTGTGTTGCAACAAAACGTATTTCAATATTATTCATACAGGAAATTACAGCAAAATTAACTAATTTCTGGAATTCAAAAGAGTGAATATCTGGAATACAAAAGAGTGAAAAAGAGGAATACCGAAGAGTGAAAAAGAGGAACACAAAAGAGTGAAAAAGAGGAATACAAAAGAATGAATATCTTTGTTAATATGACCATCGAATTTATGAATATCAGCATTATACGGTGAAGTGGATTCCGTAGAGTTGGGTGTCCCTCTGCCCACTGGATCGACGATATTATAAGGATTGCTGGACGTGGGTGGATGAAAGTGGTATAGGAATTGGGATTTGTTCTTAGGAATGGAAAGGATTTTAAAAATTCAAAAGTCCTGAGGTTATTGTATAATTTCTTGTTAAGAAGTCGGTTGGAATTTAGTACACTGGTGTGGGCACCGCATGAAACAAAATATTGTCTGTTAATCGAGAAGGTACAGAAAAAGTTATTACGCTTTCTGTACCTCAAAGAAAACGGTAACTACCCCTGGCTGTACCCAACTGATTTCTTGCTGGGTATGCTGGACTACCAATCATTGGAAGTTAGACGAACTATCCACCTGGGTGTTAATTTTTTTCAACTGATTTGTGGTCGAATACGTAACTCTGATATTTTAAAAGACTTGACATTGTTTGTCCCCGACAATTATCTGCGACAAAGGTAACATAGATTATTTTACCTGCCACTGTGTAGAACCAATCTACCTAAGGTAATGCCCGTGGGCAGGTCTATAATCCTATTAAACTGCATCTCTTCGGATGTGAACATTTTTCACGATAGTGAGTCTACCCTCAGAAAGCATCTATCTCTTATGTATTAAATTGCTATTTGCTTCTCTTCTTATTGTTCTCGAATATATTTTTTTAATTGTTGATCTTTCTTACTTACTCTCATTTGTTTTCTTAATATATTTTTTGTATTTCTTTTTTTTTAATTGTTATTATTATTTTGTATATTGAGATTATAAACGATTTGGATTTGACATTATTCTGTAATGTTTATATTTATATATTTTTTTGAACAAATTGAAATTGAATTCAATCAAAGTTATCTTGCAAATTAATGATTTACGTTTGGAATTGTGAACCCCTTGAAATCAAGCCGTCAATAAAAAAGTACAACATAAAAAGAGCTAGCAGACGATCGCTAGCAGACACGAACGAACCTGGACAAGAAGAAGTAATCAAAATTTACCTTATGTCCGATTGTACTATGACCGATCAAGCGTGATCAATTGTGTTTTGTTTACATGGGTAATACTTTCACGATTTAGTAGGGATTATTGGGGCAGCCGCCAGCCATCAGCCACCGGCCAGGGCGGGCGGGGGACGAGGGTGAGAGACGGACGGAAGGCAGACTGAAACGGACAGGTGCGTTGGTTTTTTCTTCTCGTTGCACTTTCGGTTCGAGCATCCGAATTTACAATTATTAAAGGGTGCACATATATAACATTGCAAGTACAAAACATTCACTTTCAGAGTCCAGGTTTCGCAGCCATTTAGTAGAAGAGACCATATTATAACATTTAATCATTCTTTGTCGGAGTTTCTAGTTAAGATTATCGTTTAATCATTTAATAATTCTTTGTCGGAGTTTAAGTTAAGATCATCGTTGCAAAAGCATGTTCTCATTTTATTAAATGCAGCTCGTGCAATTTCAATTCTGCATTTTATTTCAATGTCCGGGTCAAGCGCTTTAGTGATAATGCTGCCAAGGTATTAAAATTGGTCGCTATTTCAACATTCGCACTATTCAGTTGCAGAGTGGGTGAAGAATAGTTAAGTTGCCCAAATGTCATCCATTTGGTTTTCTTAACGTTGATTATCAAGCCCAGATCCTCTCATATATCAATTTTATTTAGGAGTTCTTGTAGATCGGGTATACTACCAGCTAAAATAACTGTATCATCAGCATACCGCAGAATGCTCCGTATACCGTGGACCGTTAGGGTCAGTAATGCTGACGTATGCTTCAAATAATAAATAATAAAATACCACCTCCTTCGACTGATATTAATGGGTAAAATGGAGGGACGTCGGGCAGTTGGTAGAAGATAGCTGTCCTGACTGCGGAACATCAAAGTGTCAAAGAGCGGACAGGAATAACAAGAGTTCAGAACCTGTCCCAAGTGGCGCAGGATAGAGATGCCTCTGCTGCAGTTTGGGGGATCTGACACGGTACCGGAAGAAGAAGAATTATGTATTTTAATTATATATTTCACCGGATACAGGCTTTCTCTAAGTGACAGTCAACGTCAGATGTGATATTTTTAATCAAACCTCCGCTTACATCCTAACAAACTATTTGATTATTCCTATCAAACCAATACAGCAACATTTTTAAAAAGGAGATAGAGACATTATATCTATATTTATTGTCAATTTTATTTACTAAGTTTTCCAGTAATAATATATAAATTGCATTAATGTCATATGTATGTATAATCGTTTGATAGACAGCACACAAATATAATATTACTTGCATTACTATGGTAGGGCACTCTCAATTTTGTTTACAAATGACGGAACTTAGCATGAAACCGCAGTCGGCTCTGAATGGCGTTCTCACCTTCCGAGGTAGGTACCTACCTACATTTGTATTATCTCACATCTGTCCCCCGCTTCAATGGCCAGTTCCGGTTCAGGTCGCAGCGCGCACCAAGCGAAAACAACCCCTAAATCCATCGGTGATAAGGGCTGGTTTCGATCAAAGGTTTATGACGGCGTTGCAGTCCCTTGGCAAAAAACGTCCAGAAAAAAGAGTAATGGAGTTTTGTATTAACGGCACGAGTCCCGAAGCCATCTGCTCCGTCGGAGTCCAGTTAATGTTAAGTGGGATTATATTATTAAGAGGTAAAAAAGTAATTTGGGGACAGTGATTCTAATAGCTTTCGCCGGCAGTCCGCTGCTGCTTGTTTAATGGAATAGTTCCATTATGACGAATGAAGGACTAGGCACTCTATACGATGCATCCTTCCACAGTGGCGTGGAGTGAAATGTAAAAAATCTCATTAAACACGGAGAACGTAAAAATACGTTTTTGGAAATATTTATTTGACACGTAAAAGGGAAATATGAATTATAACAGCGATATGTTTAACTACAATACATGATTGCCGCCTGTAAGTTATAGTCTGGTTAGTCGAAACGTATGTATTTTTTAAATAATCATTCATTTACTTTAAATATCATGAAACAGCGTATTATTAAATTCAAAAAGAAAGACTAAAATGTGATACCGAGCAATCCGGTTATTTAAAAATAATTGAAAAGTTTGAATAAATAAAACTACGTTTCATATTTTTCACACTTAAGGGGGTTCACCCATGTGACGGCCTGTTTTTTTAAGCATTTTTAAGGATTTTGTTTTGACGACCAGTGAAAAGATAAAACTCTCAGTTTTTAACAATTTATTTGTATATACTTTAAGAGTACGTATATAAATATTTAGCCAAAAATATTTAACAGAACGTGAGTTATAGCGCTCTGAACACACCCGCTTCGAAAAAATGGACGCTCACTTCCTCCACGATTCCGGCTGATTGACTTATCTGTAATGAAAAAAATTAACGGTGTTTTAATCTGTAAGCTTTAATGCAAAGAATGAAATACACTCAATTGAAAACACCAAAAATTGGATTTTTGGTAGACCTCTGAAGAAAAAAATCTAATTTTATGTTTTTTTTTCATATGTTTTTGTTATAAAAAAATAGAAATAATGGGAATTTTGAAATGATTGTAGTTCATTCTGTGCGTCTATATATGTTGAATTTACAGAATAAATTTGAAGTCATTCGCTCAAACCGTTCTTGAGATATGATGGAGGAATGTTTGAAAAACAGAGTTTTGAGAAAAACGCGTTTAAAGTTTCAAGTCCGGTTAAAACTATGAGAATCTTAACTTACCTTCAATCGGCGATGCCTGGTCCATAAAGTACTCCTTCTTCTTCCTCTTGTTATTTTTTCAAAGCAGATTGTTCAGCTCTTGTATCAATTATTTCTTGTTTAACTTCATCATTCGGTTGCCGCTCACAGCGCGAGATGCGCGTTTCATCTCGTTTCTGTACATAAGTATGCGCTTCGCAGCCAACAGGGCATCCCATAGTCGTCATTACTTTTAATACTCCTACAAAACCTTCGTTTAAGATTCAATTCATTCAATTTCAACGATCTTGGGGTTAGAGTGTAGATGCTTTGGAGCAAAAGTCCAATTCAACGATTGCTCATAACCATGGCATCTAAAACTTTCCCGGTGTACTTTCCAATCAACGTAGAAGCACCAAAAAGAGATGAGAAGCCTCTTTTCTTCCAAGTGCCATCACCTAAAACTTCTGTCAAATTCTGAAACAAACCCCAAAATGCAATACGCGAACCTTTGAGCGATGGGAACCTCCATGTTCATGCTGTTTTTTTTAGTTTTCTCGCAGAAGCTGATATAAATTCCGTATAATTTTGGGTGGTAAAACGGTTTCCACTAAGCTTTCGCTTTTTATCACGGCATTGCATTTTTATTATAACATTTCCAGTCGCACTTCCTTTTCGACCACTCATTGCGAAAATAAATCATTTGTAGCTGTTTATTTATTTATTTACTAGCTGACCCGGCAACGCTTCGCTATTGCTATATTAGAGTATATAAATACACCCAATATATATTAAAGAAATACAATTAAAGTTCAATATCAATGATTTTATTGGATAAAATGACATGTGTATAGGTGTAAGAATGTGTGTATCCTAATTCAGTTCATATCTTTAAAACATTTGTTTAATCCAAGCAAACTTGCTGTGAACTTGAATAATACTAATGTGAATTGAACAATTGAAGGCTGGGCATTACCAAGGTGGCAAGTTTACAAAAAGTCTGAAATGAGTTTTTGATGCCAATTGGTCTTAAACATAGCTGTGCAAAAGCGCGTTATGATTTAATAATATAGTGTAGTTAAAACGTTACCCTAAAGATGCCACCCAAAAAAAAGTTAATATTTATCTTTTTCAGCTTTATTTTTAAACCATTTTTGTAACGTCCAGTCTTAATTTTTTCCTTAATATTTTAAGTGAAATTAAAAAACAAATAAATATACTATATCACATTTGCATAAAACATTCATACATATACCATTCAAGGTCATAATAATGCTCTTAGAAATACAATGTTTAGAGAAACAAAACTCTTGATTTTGATGTCCATTAGATGAAGCTAATAATGCACATTCACTTAACCAATGACGAAATTTGTAAATTTGTGTGATGTCTGGAAATATACATTGAATCAATTCTCCTTTGGAGTGTGATTCTACAGAAATCAGTTGATAATTTAAAGCATTCATTCCATACAATGAACTTTCATTGTTGCAGAATTTTACCCATTCCAGAAATATTTAAAATGTTGAATGTAGGTGTTTCAATGTTTTGTATCATCATCATCATGAGTCTATATCCGTTCACTCCTGGGCGTAGGCCTCCTCCATCTGATTCAATGTCTGTCGATCCTGGGCAACACGCATCCAATGTCGTCCCTCCATCGAAGTTGAGGACGTCCTGGGTTTCGGGTTACAGTACATCTATCATCAGGGCTGCGAGCGGCATGCCATTTTAGCGCTGCCACTCTTCCGATGATGTCCGACACTCCTGTTCTGCCTCTAATAGTGGAATTAAACCAATTAATCCAACCTGTACATACCATTTCAAAATTAGTTCATAAATATAACAATCTGTCTTGCACATATCAAGGTGTGGGATCCATACATGCCAGTATCTTAGTATCTTGCGTTGCGTGCCCCATCTCACGACATCTTCCACCTTGGAGATATCGTGGATAGCCGTGTTCCTCACCCTATCTCAAAGAGTCTTTCCTGGTATCATCCTTAGCGTCGGCATCTCTGCAAAAATCAAATAATTATATTAAAATGAGCAGTATATTAAAAAAAAAACACTGGCGTGGGAACGTCAGAACATTTGGAAATGTTATATTACTGGATTTTTCCAACTGAGGCAGCTAATGCTGTATGTAAGGATATGTTTACCTATCACAGCATTTTTTTTTTCAGAGAAAAACTAAAACAGCTGAAGTAAATTGTCTAATCCAAAAGATATAGGTTATCGCCCTGCCAGAACAATTTTACATTAAAATAACATTATTAAAATAGATTATACCAATTCATAGAATTGTGAGGTGTGGGATCCATACATGCCAGTATCTTGCGTTGCGTGCCCCATCTCACGACATCTTCCACCTTGGAGATATCGTGGATAGCCGTGTTCCTCACCCTATCTCAAAGAGTCTTTCCTGGTATCATCCTTAGCGTCGGCATCTCTGCAAAAATCAAATAATTATATTAAAATGAGCAGTATATTAAAAAAAAAACACTGGCGTGGGAACGTCAGACCATTTGGAAATGTTATATTACTGGATTTTTCCAACTGAGGCAGCTAATGCTGTATGTAAGAATATGTTTACCTATCACAGCATAACAGAGAAAAACTAAAACAGCTGAAGTAAATCGTCTAATCCAAAAGATATTATAGGTTATCGCCCTGCCAGAACAATTTTACATTAAAATAACATTATTAAAATAGATTATACCAATTCATAGAATTGTGAGGTGTGGGATCCATACATGCCAGTATCTTGCGTTGCGTGCCCCATCTCACGACATCTTCCACCTTGGAGATATCGTGGATAGCCGTGTTCCTCACCCTATCTCAAAGAGTCTTTCCTGGTATCATCCTTAGCGTCGGCATCTCTGCAAAAATCAAATAATTATATTAAAATGAGCAGTATATTAAAAAAAAAACACTGGCGTGGGAACGTCAGAACATTTGGAAATGTTATATTACTGGATTTTTCCAACTGAGGCAGCTAATGCTGTACGTAAGAATATGTTTACCTATCACAGCATAACAGAGAAAAACTAAAACAGCTGAAGTAAATCGTCTAATCCAAAAGATATTATAGGTTATCGCCCTGCCAGAACAATTTTACATTAAAATAACATTATTAAAATAGATTATACCAATTCATAGAATTGTGAGGTGTGGGATCCATACATGCCAGTATCTTGCGTTGCGTGCCCCATCTCACGACATCTTCCACCTTGGAGATATCGTGGATAGCCGTGTTCCTCACCCTATCTCAAAGAGTCTTTCCTGGTATCATCCTTAGCGTCGGCATCTCTGCAAAAATCAAATAATTATATTAAAATGAGCAGTATATTAAAAAAAACACTGGCGTGGGAACGTCAGACCATTTGGAAATGTTATATTACTGGATTTTTCCAACTGAGGCAGCTAATGCTGTATGTAAGAATATGTTTACCTATCACAGCATAACAGAGAAAAACTAAAACAGCTGAAGTAAATCGTCTAATCCAAAAGATATTATAGGTTATCGCCCTGCCAGAACAATTTACATTAAAATAACATTATTAAAATAGATTATACCAATTCATAGAATTGTGAGGTGTGGGATCCATACATGCCAGCATCTTGCGTTGCGTGCCCCATCTCATGACATCTTCCACCTTGGAGGTATCGTGGATAGCCGTGTTCCTCACCCTATCTCAAAGAGTCTTTCCTGGTATCATCCTTAGCGTCGGCATCTCTGCAAAAATCAAATAATTATATTAAAATGAGCAGTATATTAAAAAAAAACACTGGCGTGGGAACGTCAGACCATTTGGAAATGTTATATTACTGGATTTTTCCAACTGAGGCAGCTAATGCTGTATGTAAGAATATGTTTACCTATCACAGCATAACAGAGAAAAACTAAAACAGCTGAAGTAAATCGTCTAATCCAAAAGATATTATAGGTTATCGCCCTGCCAGAACAATTTTACATTAAAATAACATTATTAAAATAGATTATACCAATTCATAGAATTGTTACTTAGAATTTAACGTTTTTCCATGTAGATTCATAACATAACCTAAAATAATACGTAAGTAAAACGATATGTAACTTCATTTCTATTCGATATACCTAATTTAGAACTAAAACTTTGAAATATGTAATGCGGAAATATAATCTGTATTCATTTCAACGGCAAAATAGAATAAACTGAAGATATATATGAATTAGAAATATAAATATTTTACTTACGAATCTGTAACACGCAATTCAAATTTGACATTTCAGAGATAGGGATGGGCAATCCGCTCACGAGTCGACTCAAAGATTCGAATCTTTTTGGTGAGCGGGTGAGCGATGATCCATAAAAAAAAAGAGCGTCAGCTCAATGATCCGCTAGGTCAGGGGGGTCGGCAAAATTATTAGCCAAAGAGCCAAATGCGTACTTTACAACGATTTAAAAAAAAAATTGAGAGCCAAATATGTTTATTGATTTAGATAACCTTTATTATAATTTTTGCACTTCATTCGATTACGGGTACACTGAATAAAACATTATTTCATACTTCTTCCTGTGATGAAGGCGACCAGCCTTCTCTCCATCTCTTTGGTGGTCATCCTGGTGGTCGACGGCCCTCTGGAGTCTCTTGTATCACGATATTAGGAATTCTTGCTGGATCCATTCTCTCGATGTCTCTGCCTACTCCATCTCACTATGTCTTCAATGTTGCAGGATTTGCGAATTTATTCGTTGGGTATCCTATCTCTAACGGTTCTCCCCATTTTGCCGACCTCTGCGCTCGGTGAATCGTATATTATTGCAAAAGAGTCGACTATTTTTAGTGATCTCTTTAAGGGATCTGAGCTGAATGGTTCCGCTCAGTAAAGTGAGCCGATTCTTCTTGATAATTATCGAGTCGTTTGTCAAAAAAGTTGTTTGTCGTTGTGAATTTTTTTTTTAGCTCATCGACAAAAAATTTATCCTGGTGAATTTTTTTTTTTTACCGGAATCAACTTTTTTGGTCGAGGAGCAAAAAAAAAAGGTCACTAAAATAATTTCAAACTTTGAACGACTCAAAATGGTGAACCGTGGATCGTTAAAAAGAGTCGGCTCACTTTGCTGAGCGGAACCGTTCAGATCAGATCCCTGAGATGAGTCGTTTTGCCCATCCCTATAACGTGCGTATATTTTTCAGTTCAAAGGAGCGACTAATTTCATATCTGACCACGCAAAGAGTCAAAAAAGCCACTAATTTGCATCTTATCACGCCAAGCGAATATAGACTCTAAAGATCGATACTCAGGTGATACGAACATGAAGGTCTATACTCGCTCGCACTACGAAAATTTATAAATTTCCAAAGTTAATTAGAGCTCGATTAATAACAAAAATATGCCTATGCCCACCTATGTCTATCTATTAAGGAAGTGTATCAATATGAAAACGATCTGCTTAGGAATAACCCCGGAATTAGTCCACACACACCGGAAGCTGGCCTTTTATTTATATAGATAGATAGATAGATAGATAGATAGATAGATAGATAGATAGATAGATAGATAGATAGATAGATAGATAGATAGATAGATAGATAGATAGATAGATAGATAGATAGATAGATAGAAGATAGAAGATAGATAGATAGATAGATTTTTTAACAGTTAAAAAGTGATACTTATTTACATGATTAACCCCCTGGTTGCCGAAATCCGATGGATCGAACCCATGATGTATAAAAGAAAATTATTCGTTTTAGACAGAGTGTAAGGGAGTGAATCAGTGCCACATTTGTATATATTTTTAATAAAAAAAATCATACATATTGTAACGGCTCTCTCCTTACCTCGGCTAGCGCAGAGAGCGGACTTTTTTATTACCCAGGTTTTCCTCGTGGGATTCTTTCCAGCTGCTGTCATTCGATTAGGGACGGGTGTAAATAGGAACAAAGGTTATGGAATACATGGTTTATTGTATATGATTATAATTATAAAAATAAATCTAGAGCTAGAGATGTTGTCACTATATAATATTCTACACTACCAAGAAAAGTGGTGTTATTTTGAAATAAAAGTGTATAAAAATAACAGTGTACAGCCATCTAATAAGGGTCTCATGTCTATCATTTAATTAAGATCACATACATTTAATATACATTATTCGTAGTGTCTGGACTCGGCTGGAAATATTTTTTGCACACCAAGATAAAGCTAAATTAATGGCACGGCTTACAAATTTTACGGTGATCCTAAGAATGGTGGCTGCTGGCTGTATACTTTTTTACACCGTTGAAATTACAGTAGTAAGTTTTTGTGTCGCTCTCAGTCCAGAAACATATGAACACATGCTAGTTGCAAGTGTTCATGAGGAGCTGACAAAATATAAAATAGATTTGTTTTAATTTTAACACATTAAAAGATTTATTTTACTGACAAACTAGACAGTTTATAAATTATATAATACATTTTACTATTGAGATAGTAATCTTTAAAATTGTGGCTATTTTGGCACATTTATCCCAAAAGTTCCGGCAACCAAAGGGTTAAATAAATAACTGATTTATTTACTTACTTACTTCCTATGGCCATACAACTATTGAAGAATTTTAACCTCCTTGATGATTTTCTTTCAAGCTCCTCGATGCCTTTTGCTCCCGGCAGTCCAATTCACCCAACTTAGCTAGATCTGCCAGAACATTATCCATTAGGCGCTTGCTAAGCCTTCCTAGAGATCTTACTCCAATCGGTCTTGACGCATACAGCGTTTTTATCGCTCTGGTCTTTCTGGCTCGGCATGTATGCCCAAATCCATACTAGGCAACTGGCTCTCGTGGTGCTCGTTATAAGGGGCTGCTGGGTCATTGTACGAATCTATCGGTTACTCCTATGCCTATAAGTCCCCTCTACAACATCAGGTCTGAGTCCCAACATCAATCTTAGGTACCTAATTCTCAAACCAGTAGATTCTTTAAATAAATAATGACAAAACAAAATCAGATATTTTGCAGTTCACGTTACCAAATTAGTTATTATTGATAGAAGCATGTTAATAAATAAATAACAAATTTAAGGTTCCTTAAAAATGCATATAATAAAAATACAGAAACACACTTTGCATTTTTTATTACAATTCGGATGGCTGACAACCTTCTTCATTTTTTTTTGTTAAACCTTTTTAAAAATAAATAAAGTGTTGTGTCAATGCAAAGTGTGTTTTAGTATTATTCAAATATGAATTCACAGCGCAAAATGGAGGTGAATATACATATAACAAAATTACTTGTCTTGGAGTTTTGAACCATCACTTAGGAAATAGAATGAGAATAAATTTTTAAAACAAAAATACCAGTATTAACAAGTTTATTATTTTGAATAATATAACATGTAATCAACACTAATGAATATAAATTATTATATACACTTTACATACCTAAACGTTAATCACATTATTAATCTTTATTTTCAAAAACTCAACTATGTGTTATAAAATAATGTCTCTCATCACTCACGGCTTTTAATTAATCAAAAATAGAGTCTTAACAAGTGCATCCAAGGAACTTGATGTTATCAACATATTATGTAACAATTCAATCATTCCTTCCAAAAAAACCAACTTCAACTCAATATCCAAGAGTACAGCTTACAGCTCGTTAGTTTTTTTAGTTCTGGACCGTTACTGGGACCAAGTTAATAAGTTGATTGCTGCTCTCCACCAAGTCTGTGATGGACACCCTCCCACGCTGCTTGATGAATTTGGCTACATTTTCCAGCTCTTCCTGAGAGATGTAGATAAACTTTCCCCGGTCGTCCACCACTCCCGTCAGGCGACCCTCGGCCTGCAGGGTACTAATTCTATCAATAGCAGCCTGGGTCTTCAGTTTGAAATGGGCAGCCAAGTCTTCAATAACGACTACTTTGTTAGACTGCAAAGGGGATACATCACAGATTTACTTCAAAGCTCATGGATTTGGTTTAAAACATGTTTACATTAAAAAATTTAATGCTATAAAATTATTCTTGCATCTGTATTATTTAAATATATTTTTAATTAATAATAAATTCAATTAATTGTAAGAGTTTTTATTACATTATAGTTTTAACTAGGTACTTACTTTAATATACTGGATAAACTCGTGAATCAGGTTTTTCTCTGAATCATCGTCCCCTTCTTCATCAAAACCTTCCCCTTCCACCGAGAAAGCGGCCTTCATCTTCATATATTCTTCGTGTTCCTTTCTCTCCCGCTCTTCTATCTCTCTCTTTTCTTCTTCCGCTCGCTTCAATTCCTCAGCCTAAAACCATTACAATAGAAAATTTATTAAAACAATAGGAGCAGAAACAAATTATTGATGCATGTTGTGCCGTAGCGCATTCTGTCATGGCGGTGAATGTGCACATCTATCCGCCATATTGGGGCACACTATTTAGTCAATATAGCCGTGGCCTTTGGAGTGTCTACATTTTCATCTGATTGAGATAATGATTTTGAAGATATGTAATAATATAAAAATACAAGAAAATATAAGATAATGGATTCTACTTTTGTGAAATAAATAAGTGAATTTGAATTTCTAGTACAAGAACTAGTGAGTCATGTAGGAAGATTCGACTTTATTTTAGATTGGCCCAAACATAATTTTAAGAAATACATTTCTATGATTAAAAATAAAATAAAAAAATACATATGACATTTCAGCAATCAATAAAGTATGTGATAGACAAATATTCGTAAGGTATCATCAAATTAGAAACATAGCATGACGTGTCGTGATGTACCATAACCCCCACCACCATCCTGACGCAAATTGGAACCAAGTGATCGCCGTCACGACACAGTGTGTTGCGACACAGGGCAGGTATGTTTCTTATATCATTGTGAAACACCACGCCACAATAGTATGTTTCTGCTTCACACTTAACTCCAAAATATAATATAATTTAGTTACAGTGTAAAACCGAATATTAAATAATATGCTTTGATACTAAATAATTGGCAAACTTAATACATTAGGATAATGCATATAAAAATAACCAAAACATTTTTTTTCTGGGACCATTATTCTCTCAGAACTATTATAATATCCCTAAAAGGGTCATACAGCGACTCCATTGCAGAATAAAATGCCCTCACTTGACTTAGGCTTGTGTACTCAAAAACACAATTTTTTAGCTCAATTATTATTTGACTAGGTACCTTTTCTGCATCTTCCAATTTTTTCCTTTCCTCTTCTTTAGCTGCTTCCTTAGCCTTCTTCTCCTCCCTCATTTGTTCTTCGGCTTCCCGGGCGAGCTTCCTCTCAGCCTTAGCCTCCATTTTGGCCCGTTTCTTGGCTCCTATCTTTGCATCCGCAGCAAACATATCCACTTCTTCCTCATCCTCTCTGTTATCAACTTCCATGGGATTATCTTCTTCGGGAAGGGCATCTTGACGCTGTCGAGCAGCTGTAATAAATGATTATCATCTATTTAGAAACGATATCTTATGTAAATTAGAAACAAATATTTTAAGTGAAATCTTGTGGAAAAATATAAATGCTTCAAAACTAATATCAGACAAAACTCCGCTTAGAATATTTTTGATAATAATACATAATAATAATATGCTAACTTTTAAATTGATTGATATTCGCGATCGGTTAGAAAGTTTAATAGAACAAAATATGCAAGTTTTAAATTGGGTATGAAATATGAAAAAGATGGGTTTTCAGCTTAGATCTGAAATCTTGGGGATCTGTCGGATCATGTAAGTGCTCCTTTTTTATTTTTTGGCCAGAAGGCTTTTATTTTTATGTGTTAACATGTAAACTGTTCAATAAAAGCAGGAATCTACTTATGTTTTGGGCTAAAATTCTGTTATGTTTTTAAAAAATTGTCATGATACTAATAAAACAAAAGAAATATTCAAGTAATTGAATTTAAAAAGAATAATATACCATTTGCTCTCATACGCGCTCTCTGATTCCTGGCCGCCTGTAACCTCCCTCCAGCTTGTGGAGCAACGGGTTCTGCTTTCTTAGTTTCAGCTGCGAAATGATAATAAAAACAATTCAAACTCGTAAGTTCGTGGGCATAGTAAATTACGAATATTATTTCTTTAAAAAAATTTACCTGGTTTGACATTGAACGGGAATAAATATAAAACCACTCCCATACCAATAAGTAAAAATAGTGTAATAATTGCAAGCACAATGTTTAAATCCATTTTTAACAAATTTTTTTCAGATATGAATACTTTATCTGTTCACCGAACGTGTCGAACATCTGGTAAAGAATCACTTTAAAAAAAATGACAGCTACAAAACGAAGACAAATTTGTCATCCATAAACCAGTCCATAGATTTTGTATTGCTACGCTTGCCGCCAAATTGTCTATGATGATTGCCGCACCGCCATTTTGGTAGTTGACTTTATTCGGGTCGTCAAAACTTAACATTAATTCATTAAATGTTAGAGTAAACACTAAAATTGAGCAATTAGTTGCTGAAAAATAAAACGGCAACAATGCACATCAAACAAGTAAAAAAATATAGCCTTATTATCTCACAAGTTGTGTAATATCTTAAGAAATGTGAAAAGTTTGCATTGTTTGTTATGATTGCAGGTGATCATTCAAGGGTTCAAGAGTTACCGGGAGCAGATTGTAGTTGAACCATTTGATAAACGCCACAATGTCGTCGTCGGTAGAAATGGATCCGGGAAGAGTAACTTCTTTTATGGTAAGTTTCTGGAAAATTATTCCTATCGCCAACAAGTGGCTGACGCAAAAAAAAAATCTAATTAAAAAATGTTATTACTTACATTTTGTATATTTCAGCCATCCAGTTTGTTCTCAGTGATGAGTTCTCCCATTTACGCCCCGAACAGAGGTTGGCTCTACTTCACGAAGGCACTGGACCCAGGGTGATTACAGCGTATGTGGAGATTATTTTCGACAATTCTGACAACAGAGTCCCTGTAAGTTCACTCCTTTGTTGTGTTTACACTTTTTTTATCCATTCAAATTCATTTACTAAATGAAAACTCTTTTACAGATTGACAGAGACGAAATTTTCCTAAGAAGAGTGATTGGCTCTAAGAAGGATCAATTTTTTCTGAATAAAAAGGTTGTCCCCAGAACGGAAGTTCTTAATCTTCTAGAGAGTGCTGGGTTGTCCAATTCTAACCCCTACTATATCGTCAAACAGGGAAAGGTACTTGTTTTAACTCCTAAAAAATACTTTTAATGTTTTCAAATTATGAACAACAAATACTTGTTATTCCATATTGACCCTTTTTATTGTGCATGTATTTTGAACACCGAAATTGCCCTTTTCTATTCATTGCATTTGAGACTTGAAATGCGCTAGATCAGAGTACTGCTCCCTGATGATGTTCGCATTTCATTGTATTCTTTTTTTAAATTCTTATATCTTATTTGAGACTTTAGTTGTACATAGTTGTCCTTGCATAACCCAAATATCTACTTCAAACAATCGCTTCAACTTATAAGTGTATCGATGTAGAAATTTTGCTATTAGTTAAATCACTGCTTCAATCTTTACATGATTTTAGAAAGCAAAATTTGAATCAACAAAATAGTTATTTTAAAAACAAAAATGTCATTTAGTTAGTAAAAGAAGATGCAATGCCCTGTTGTATTAAAAAAAATGGATTTAAATCAATGATATTAAAAGTTATTATACTATCTCCAATATGAGCTGGAAATACCTCATTATTATGAAGAAGGAATCGAATCATCTTCAAGATTGAAGCCAAGAGTTCTGTCTCCTAGAGCAGTGGTCGGCAAACTGCAGCTCACGAGCCAAAGGCAGTTCTTTAGCTACTAGAGTGTGGTTCTTTCCTGAAGAGCATGTCTAATATCATTTTGATTTTATTTTAATTTAATAGTATTCAAACACAAAATTCAATCAATCTTATTAACGAGAACCTGGAATCGTGCACAAAATTAAAAACAACAACAAACAAACATTTTCCAATAACCTTCCAAAGCAATGTAAAGCCATTAATCAGATTAAATGTGATTTTATTTAAAAATGGAAATGTAATGTTTATGAATACGATTATTACAAAATATGAAATCTAGTTTTATTCAGTGAAGTGAATTTAAAAAAAAAAGCAATTTTTGTAAAATTTGGCTCTTAAAAGGAATTTAAATCTTTGTATTGATAATATTGGGTTCTTTTAACTAATAAGTTTGCTGACCACTGCATTATTAAATCACTCGGTTCCCGGTATTGTTTCCAGGGATGTTTATTATCTTAATAACATTTGGATGATTTATATTTTAGATTAACCAAATGGCAACAGCGCCTGATTCCCAACGGCTGAAGCTTCTCCGAGAGGTTGCAGGCACCCGAGTATACGACGAGCGCAGGGAAGAATCTGTTGTCATCTTAAGAGAAACCGTCGGCAAGGTGCATATTCCTTTAAATCTTCATTCATAGATCTTAATAAGTGTGCTCATTGATACAACATTTTTTGTATGGGATAATTTGAACTTGTTTATGTCATCTTATTTACATTTATTACAACCAATTTTCGGTATTAATGCTGCATCAAAATGTAACAAATTTGAGTAATCAAGATATTTATGTTAACTTCAATTTAACCCCTATAGTGAGGCTGACTATATTTGCAGTTAAAAAAAAATTGATTTCGATCTGCGGCAGTCTATGTTTGCAGCTCATAATCAAATTAATCTTATTAACCTTTTTACTCTAGTTTCTTACTACTAAATTGTACATAATATGTCTGGGCTGTAAATGCAGTAAGTCGCAGTTCAAAACCATTTTTTTCTTTCTACAAATAAAGCCAGCCGCACAATGAGGGTTAAAATTTAATCTCCAAGGGTTAATTAAAAAATTTACAAATATCAGCAACGAAAAAACCGTAACCGAATTTAAGAAAATTTTTATTTAAATATTTTTTTCTGTATATGGATGCTTAACTTCTCTTTCAGTATTTCTTGCTCAACAGGGCTGGTATTTAAGCATTATCTTTGTTATAGGTGGAGAAAATCAACGATTTCCTACGCACCATTGAAGAACGCTTGAAGACCCTGGAGGAAGAGAAGGAAGAACTAAAGGAATACCAGCGCTGGGATCGCTCGCGACGTGTATTGGAGTTCATCATTCACGAGACGGAGCACAAGGAGAACAAAAAGAAGCTTGAAGAGGTGACGAATCAAACATTTTCTTCTTAACTGTATTCCTGATTTCTTTGTGAAAAAATTACTTTGTGACTAATTATCAATCTAGTAATCACAATTTTTCTGAAAATGAAAACTTCTGTTTTCTTCAAGTTTTATGAGAGTGGAAAGAAACAATTGATTTAGAATTGTGTGCGTACAAGCAGTCAGATAAACCAATGTAATACAATAGATTTACGTCAGTATATTTAATACCCACATATGAATAGAAACTTGCATTCACCTAATACAATATTCAGAATCATAAAATATATAATAGGTACGCATTTGCATGTAATTTGGGATTTAGATATTTTTACAATTGAAATCTTGAGTATTTTATTACTATTTTAAAGATACATATGTTTCTACAGCTTTTTCCAATATTTTATGCAATTCATAACAACGGCAACAACAAACCATCATGCCGTTTCTCCGTAGGGGTAGGCAGAGAGAAAGGACTGCCACACTACTCTATCCTGGCACACCTCTCTAGATTCCTCCACATTCATACAGCGAGTCATACACGCACGTTGATTCTTCTGACTTCTAACATGACCAACCTTTAAAATTTGTTTAATTTGGTCATGCCATGTTTTCCTCGGTCTGCCTCGACTCCGTACTCTATTTACATCATTGACGTATACTTTCTTAACCATTCTTTCTCCATCCACGCGCTCCATATGTCCGAACCAATGCAGCGATTCTTTTATAATTCTGTCCATAATACCTTCTTCCGCTCTACATTCCTTTTTTATACATTCGTATATCGTTCAGCTATTCATAATATTAAAATAATTATTATTCTTGTACTGTCACACCTCAGTGGTGCAAAGGGCCTTGAGAATTCTTCTTCATCTCACTTTATCGCACGCCAGATGCCACTATTCCAAATGAGGCCTGCCACCATAACTGCAGAGTTTTTCTTCAGGTGACTTTAGGTCTGCCTCACTTCCTCTTTCCACCCACAGGGTACCAGTCTAGTGAATGATGCGATGAGCGATGCAGGCTGGGTTCTATCTCAGGGTGTGACCGGTCCATAGCAATTTGATTATAGATTGACCTTTTGCCTGCCGTGACCCAGAGAATGGCATTTAAAACTGTTTGGGATTAAAATATTGTGAATATTGAGCAGAGACACCTATTTATAAACACCTGGAGTTTTCCAATGGCTTCTGCAGTAAATTTCTAAGTCTCGCATCCATATAATAATAACACCCTTTATGTATTAGGTGACTGCCATTCTTCCAATTGTTTAAGCATTTTTTATTTATTAAATTAGTACTTTTTTTAAGCATCAATAAATAATGAAATTGGGTTCCCACAAATTCGATGGAATATTTTTATAATTTTTTTTTTAATATTCCCATAGCTGGAGCGTCTACGCAGTTCTAGCAGCCGCGAGCAGCAACAGTACATGGAACAAGTGCGTGACGCGGGTGAGCGTGTGCGTGATGCGGGCCGGCGTCTCAAGGACGCACGCAAGGAAGTGGCCACCGCACGGGAAAACCGCGACCTGCTATCCACCGAGCACCAGCAGTTGCTACGTGAGAAAACAAAGCTGGACCTCACCATCAAGGACCTAACAGACGATGTGGATGGCGACAACAAATCTAAGGTTAGTAGTACATATCTGCTTATTTTATCTTATTGGAAATAATAACATTTTCTTTTAATGCAAGAACTAAAACTCTTTTGTTTTTTGTCTTGGTGAAGCTTAATCACATACATGCATACAAAGTGATTACATATTCAATTCCTTTATTTTACATCAAAGTGTTTGATATTGAAAATTTAAGAAAACATAAGATTTCTAGAAGTTTTGTGAAATTGTAAGAAAATAACTCGTTTCTTATAAAATATCCTGCCTTAAACTTGCTACTCATGCGCTGCTAAGCCGTTGAAAATTATGGTGGAAATTCTAATATATAACTACGCCGAAATGTTTGAGAACTTTTCTCTCAGATTGGTTGGCTAGTGTGCTTTATTTTGTTTTGATGTCTTGTCACTTTTAAGTTTTGCTTCTCACAGAAGATTTTTGTTTTATTTCTAATTCGGAACATGCATAAGTTATATATTTATTTAGGGTAACAAACAATGATTGTAATACATATAAATATAAAAACCTAGAAAAAATAAAATAAATCCAATTATACTTTAATTTAATAATAACATTGGTCACTAAAAATTTATTAAAATTTTAAAGGATTTAATAGTTAGCATGTTCCTAATTGTGAACATATTACCATTGACAGGAACGTGCTGAACAAGAACTAGAGCGATTACGCCTGACCATAGCAGAGAAGGAGCGCGAGCTGGAGGGACTGAAGCCACGCTACGAAGAGATGAAGAAGCGCGAGGAGGAGTGCACGCGCACGCTGGCCCTCAACGAACAGAAGCGCCAGGAGCTTTACGCCAAGCAGGGCCGCGGCAGCCAGTTCACTTCCAAGGGGGACCGTGACAAGTGGATCGAAAAGGAGTTAAAGTAATCATCATTTTATTCTTCTCTCCTTTTAACATTGCATTATTGCAATAACTCCACATACTTAAATGCAAACTAGACTCATTTTTAAGAAATCGTCATGCTATTTCTCCCGAAGTGCAGACTAAGAGGATGAACATCCATACTATTGCCACACTAACCTCCTAATATACACAAAAGCAAAACTCTACCCGAATGAAGCTCCGGCGGGAGCGAAACCGGTTGGTGTTACCAAATAAAGTGGTGTAAATACAAAATAATGGCACACCACAAATTAATTTCTTCATACAAAAGATTATAAAAAAATTAATTAATTATTTTATAAAATCGTTGAAATGAATCTCGAGCAAACGTTTTATTAAATAATCTATTGTTTTGGCGGAAACACTATGATACTTCAACATTATTAACTGTTTAATTTGGAACATTGTTATAATATCACAATTTATTTATTTAATTTCTATGAAATTGCCGCAACAGCTGTTTCGTCAATCAATGTTTGCATCATCTCCTATTGATTGTATCACCTGATGAGGTCAACATATATTGGCGAAACAGGTGTCGCAACAATTTCTTAGAACTCAAATAAATAAAATGTGATATTATAACCATGTTCCAAATTAAACAGTGAAAAATATTTTATTTTCATAACCCTAGCAAAAATGTATTCACAATTGATCCATACATTCCTAAATTTAATGAAAACTTAAGGAAGCTCATTATTTGAAACAAACTCATTTTCTGCAATGGTCGCAGGTCTCTGAATAAGCAGATCAAGGACAAGAAGGACCACGAGGTGAAGCTGAAGGAGGACCTGAAGAGGGACGCAGCCAAGCTGACAGAGCTGGAGCAGAAGCTATCTGAGACGGGCGCCGACATGGAGCGGCAGCGCGAAGCCATCAACGAGCACAACCGCCAGTACTATGAATGCAAGAAGACTAAGGACCAGTCGCAGAGCACCAGAAAGTTAGTACATAAAATGTGTCCCTCATATAAATATCCCCAAATAAAGCCTCAAATACTTCCACCAATGAAAAAAAAATTACCGCTGTAACCATGTCGGAATTCAATAAATGAAATCCACAGCATTAGTTAATTATTTATTTTGTAAGGTTCACTCTACATTGGCATGTACACAGTTGAATTATTAGATTTTCACATCTAACGTTTAAAGAATATTGTGCAAAAGTCATAACATAATACTTTCTACACTCACAATTACGCACCAAAACAAACGGCGGCTCACTTTTATGACAAGGGGCCCATTTACAATACCTTAGCCGACCGAGGTGTCATAAATTCACAGTTCCGAGTCTTTTTGTAGTCCCGTTATCCACCCTGGAATGAAGTACAGAGGTTGCCGATAGAGTTTTATCGATCTCTCCATACGCAGATCTCTCGTTCAAGATAAATTCTCATTCGCTGACTCCATCTCCACACCGAGAGGGTCGTTATCCAAGATCTCAGCTTACCGTCGGCCTACCTCTCATACAGAGAGAGGGTTATCCGCGAGTCAGGTGTCCTCTGGCGTTTATCCTCTCACAAGGAGGATCTATATCCAGGATCGCAGGTTGCCGTTGGCCTACCTCCCGCACAGGGGGAGGGTTATCCAAGGGCTTACCACCGGCCTACTTTAATTCACTCAATACAGAGCCAAACATTGTTCACTTATCCCTTTCACTCTTTTGAACCCTCTGTACATCATTGTTCTTTATATCTATGTAAATTTGTATTTTTATTTAGTTTTTATATTGCCCTGCTCTATCTGTATTATATCTAGTTCAGGTATCAGTGAAACTAGTAATCAATTAAAATATAATTACATTTCCGTGGTTAAAATACAAAATATTTGTAGATATTTTTTTCCCGTTTATCTCATCTTGTTCATTTTAGTGAGTTATGGCGCAAGGAGACAACAATGACTCAGAATCTTTCATCTCTTAAAGAAGATCTCGCGAAAGCTGATCAGGCCCTCAGATCCATGGCAGGAAAGGTATGCACTTTGTTTTACTATTTATTATTCTTACTTCATATCATAATTTGTTTTTTAATGTATACAAATACTGGATTTTACCCATTGCGGGTTAATCATTTTTAAATATTAATTTTACAATTAGTAAACAATAAATACAATTAATCCTTAAAAATGATTAACCCGCAATGGGTAAAATCCAGTATTTGTCTACAAGTATTTGTATACATTCAAAAACAAATTGTATAAAAACTGGTCCAAGTTAAAAGCATAAAAATTGGAGATTGGATCTCCAGGCGTTGTCTAGCAATGTATGATAATTGCGTAGCCTTTCATATTGCATTAATAAAGTTTTTCTGCTTAATGCTTACATCTTATCTTAATAGATGGCGCTAGTGTAGATTGACTTAAAAAATGTGAAGTGTTTTTCAACATAGTAGCATATATACATCTTTCGAAAATTTGTCAGACTTGGTGGTCGTAAGAAGGGCGGAATGGGTAATGTTGTTAACATAAAGCGATCGCTTAACCCAACCAATGACAGGTCATAAGTCCTGTAAACGCCTCGACCACCATATTCTGTTTCCAAAAAAACAATTTACATGTTCGTCTCTTTTGAGATACAATTAATCCTTTTCATATCATAATTGTTTGAACTGGGAACTGTTCCAATAAAAATTCATGAATTTTTTTTCAGCCCATTTTGAATGGACGAGACAGTGTCAGGAAGGTGCTGGATACATTTTTAGAGAGAGGTGGAGAATGGGCCAAGATCGCCAATGCTTACTATGGTCCCGTCATTGAAAACTTCAGCTGTGAGAAGACTATTTATACGGCAGTAGAGGTATTACATTATATCTACCCCCATTGTGGCGCTGGCTTCATTTGCAGTAAAAAAAATGGTCTCGAACTGCAGTTAGCTACATTTACAGCTCAAACAGATTCATCATAATATTACGTACAATTTAGTAGTAAAAAAAAACTAAAATAAACAGGTTTATAAGATGCATTCAAATATGAGCAGAAAATTTTTTCTGCTGTAGTTGAAAACCAATTTTTTGGACTGCAAATGTAGCCAAACGCACTATAGAGATTAACAATGAAAATGTTTTTATGTTAAACTAGAGATTTGCTTATTTAGAGCCAACTGTGTTTATTTGTAAACAAGCTTTGTCGGAAAGTCATATAGGGTACTTTTTAATCGCTTGTGCAGAATGTCCATCATGGCGTGGGCTGTGTGTTACGTAGCGCCGTCTTGTTGGAACCATATGTTGTCAGTTTCCATGTCATCCAGTTTAAGCCACAAGAGTCTCAAATTTATTTTACGATGTATTGTGGACTCTGCAGGACGGCCATGAATGCCATAAATTGGCTTATAGAGCACTGATTTTGATAATAAATTTTAACAATTTCAACGCGTTGTTGAAGTGTGTAGCGTTCCATGGTGAAATGTCGAGACTAAATTAGTATTCTTGTCAAATTTGACAGCTGTCACTTTGCCAAAATAGCCACTATACGCTGTCAAAAGAAGTTCGAGCGTCCCTATTGACAAATCCTTTTACCACCAGGAGACACCACCTGCAGTGAAGCCGAGGTGGTCATTTGGTCAAAAATATATTCCGTACATAATGTCATTGAATGTCCTTTAAAATACAAATTTGTGGCAATATCACTTAGACGGGTTGTTTTATTTCATTTCACAGTTTGAGGCCTCTTAATGAAAAACCCTACACATATTTATTTATTTACTAATCATTTATTTTTAAAGTGTGCCATTGTGTAAAATTAATTACTCCAAGGGTGCACTAGAAAAAGACTAACCGAAAAATGAAGTCTTGGGCTATTTCTTAAATATAATGTTGCTATTCTCATACTAACGCAAAATTCCATTTGATTGTTGGATTTTATGTATTATTATTATTTCTTCAGGTAACTGCAGGAAATCGTCTCTTCCATCACATTGTTGAATCTGATGTCGTGGGAACAAAAATATTGAAGGAAATGAACAAACAAAATCTTCCCGGAGAAGTTACTTTTATGCCCCTGAATAGGCTTCAAGTTAAGGATATGGTGTATCCCCAAGACAATGTAGGTTGACCTCTCTTTGATATTTCAAATATCATTATTTAAATGTAACGTTGCATGCTTTCTTCTTTATGCCTATTCTAATGTATTTCCACTTTGTTTTATAGAACGCCATTGCTATGGTCAACAAACTAAAGTATGACAATAAATACGCAAAGGCAATGAAATATATATTTGGCAAGACCCTCATCTGCAGAAATTTAGAGTGCGCCACAGAACTGGGGAAGACATTCCACCTCGATTGTGTCACTCTGGAAGGAGACCAGGTACCGTGGCTCTATATTTTAATGTCTTGACATTCCATTATTTAAAGCATCCCGAATAATTATATGGATACTAAATTTCAATGATTATGATAACACTCTTCTAATTTACTAATCTCCGTATAGGTTAATCACAATAAATTTCTAACACCGCAGACATCTATGATAATGACTACTGAGCTAATTAGTTTTAAATAAAAAGGATTTTAAAGTTTTAATTTCATCCTTCAACTTCATGTTCACTTCAACTTCAACTTCATCATGAATTATTTTGTTTATTAGGTATCATCGAAGGGCTCCCTGACAGGTGGTTACTTCAACCAGGCCCGTTCGCGTCTGGAGATGCAGAAGACTCGCTCAGAGCTGATGGAACAGATAGCCGAGTCGGAAAAGGAACTAGGCACCCTGCGGCAAGAACTACAGTCTACAGAAGCCAGCATCAACACTATTGTGTCGGATATGCAGAAGACGGAGACTAAACAAGGAAAAGCCAAGTTAGTACAATTGCAAGGACCGGAATTTTTACACCCAATCTTGCCAGATCAGCCAGAACATTGTTCATTAGGCGTTTTCTAAGCTTTCTCCGCGCAGTCTTGATTGCTCTAGTCTCTCTCTATGCCCTCGGGTACATTTTTCAAAGAGACCTTCATTTTGATAATGTCAAATCTAAAATACTCAAACATCTCTTTCAAAGGCAAATTTCTATATACATTTCTGATTTTATATGGAGTTTTTCATTATTGCAATAGGCAATACAACATATTTATCAATTTACAGGGATATATTCGACAAGGTGAAGGCTGACATTCGTCTGATGAAAGAGGAACTGTCCTCCATTGAAAGATTCCGTGGCCCCAAAGAGCGCTCTCTAGCACAATGCCGCTCCAGCCTGGAGGCCATGCAGGCTACCAAAGAAGGCCTCGAATCCGAGTTACACCAGGTACCTGACTAACCATTGTTTTATCTGTGTGAAGTTAAATGTGGAATGATTTTTACCAAAGATAATATTTGTATTCTATATATTATTTGACAGATTATTGAAAAATTGAGGGAAACATTATTTTTTTGCTATTATAATTCATCAGTATATGAATAAGTACAACTTTATTTGTCTCTGTGTTTTGTTATAATTTAAATACTAAGTGACACAATTTTCCCGTTATATTGAGAATTACCATGTTGAAACATTAATTGGTTTTGGAGATAAATAGTCAAAATAACTTATTTGTTTTTTTTTTTTAGAATCAACCGGCTTCTCCCATTGGAGCTTTGACAGGGTTACAAAACAAACTAAATGATGTTGTGAAACCTTTAGTTTGTTTTTTAACCCTGACAAAGCTTCGGTGGAAGCAAAACAAACAGCTTGGTTCTAAAATACAATTAACCCTTTCATTGCCGCAAATAAATCACGCCGCAGTGCTCAGCAGGCCGAATATTTTTTGTCAAAATAAAACTCATCTTAAAATTTTTTTTGCTCTGCTAATTCACTAAACGCAGATTACGAAAACAAAGAATTTAACACAAAGCAAACTGTGAAGAGTTATAAAAAGATACTGATAGAACTAGCAAAACAAGTAAAAACAAATACTTTCATAATATTAATTGAAAATTATACGAAAACTATGCAAATTATCGACGATTCTGACAGCGAGGACCTAATATTTTCGGTTGTGATAGCCCTGCAATATGACATCTGTATACTGTCAGCTGAAACAGTTTTCGAAATTTACCGATAAATCGGTTAAAAGTATTTGGAAACTTGGTAATATATTTCGGGATAACTAAAACAGAGAACAATGTGTGTTCCGTTTCTGCCAAATTGTCAATACAAGTCAATACGGCGCAAAAATACGTCACCAAAAGTACTACCGAGATATCTCGTCTCTGGTCACACGGGCACTGCGCCGTTTGCCGAGATATCTCGTATCTGGCAACCATCGAGTTAATGTGGTATTAAAACAATTTACATAAGTGTTTTTAATTATTTTTAAAAATGTCACCAAAAATATACTATTATATGGTTCGTGATATTTATACCTTATAATAAAATTAATTATTGCTTATTAATTGAAAATCTTTTTACAAAGCAATGTTTCAATTTTTAGAGCGTTGATTGTTTGCTTAATTGTTGATTGTTATATTGTTATTTAGGAATTGATGGAGCAACTATCGACAGCTGACCAGGGCAAGGTGGATGAGTTGAATGATGCTATCCGCAGACTAAACCAAGAGAACAAGGAGGCCTTCAGTGCTAGGATGAACTTGGAGGCTATCAAGAACAAACTGGAGAACTTGCTCACAAATAATCTTATCAGGTAACCTCTCTTATTCTAAGGCAGGTCAGTGTTACATACTAACAACATGCAAGCAAATATCCAATGCATACGCTCCCAAAGTAATTGATAATCCACTCTTGTGGCTGCTGGAACAATTTAGTGTTAAATGTGTTTGGGAACCTATGATCTAGTAATATAAATTCATAATATACTGCAGTTTTAATAACACCATATCTTCATCATAGCAATTGAAGTTACAGTGATGAAACCGGTTGATATAATATAATAGTGTCAAACAATATGTATTGATTATTTTACCTACCAGCTGCCAAAATCAACTTGCCTCTGGTGGCACCGATGGGAAGAGCAATCAGTCAAACGTAGTACGAATCCAAATCCTGTAAAATAAAGCTATCCGTTTGTCGCTTGGTGCGCCTTCATGGACCAGGATCACACAACTGCACCTAGAATCGGGAATCCCAATGATAGATGAATTCATTCTGAAACTTGCCGAACGTTTTTACAAAGGACTCCCTTCACATCCTAACCCCACAATAAAAGACCTCTCAAATTACGACCTAAACACTTCCAGCTACCACAAGCGCCCAAAATAGATCCTCCTCCCACACAAATCATGCCCCTGCATAAACTAACAACCCACTAAATCACCTTCCAACAATGTTCCCATCAGACGTAAGAGGAATAGCCACATGAGCTGAACCTCTGTAACCCAGAAGATCCAAACCACTTTAACTGATGCGGCACTCACGAAATCACAATATTTTATTTATTATTATTATTATTTTGTTGAATCGCTCTTTACATCATGACAGCATGAAGCAAATCGATATAAAGGGTATTTATAGCTATCATAGAGATTCTCGTGACATGTGATAGGTAGCTAATCTACATATCGCCATTTTATTGTCACGTGAATTCTACACCAGACCAAAGACAATGTGACAATCACACTGCCCTCACCGGGAATCGAACCCGGAACCTTCGGGGTGGCAGTCAATGCACTTACCACTCGGCCACGAAGGTCGTATTTATATCTATAGTAACAAACCGTTGTCGAATAGTGTCCAGGAACAGCATTTTGCTGATACAATTTTATTTGTATAGCTCTAATGAAACACAATTATGGCAATGTAAATGGAGTTTAGTTACTATTATTGACGAGGAATGTGCGGCTATAAATGAGCATTTGTGTTGCAGGCGTAAAGATGAACTTGTGCAAGCGCTGCAGGAGATATCTGTCGAGGACCGCAAGCGCCGTCTGTCCAACAGCAAGGCCGACGTGGCAGCCGCGGAGAAGAGAATAAAAGTCATCAACAAAGATCTCGAGGACATGGATAAGAAGGTGCAGGATGCCGTCAAAAAAGAAAAGAATTTAAAAACAGAACTTGAAAAATGGAAGATAAAGGTACCGTGTATATATTTTTAAGTGATTGTAAATTCGCCAAATAGTGACAATTTTGTCTTCATAATTTTCTCTCTGTTTTTTTGATTAGTTACTAAATTAAATATTATTTTTATTGATGTGTATTTATGTACTTTAGGAAAAAGAGGCTCAAGACAAAATGGAAGAAGACTCCAAAGGCCTCGAAAAGATGGCATCCAAGGAAGTACTTATACAAGAAAAAATTCAAGAATCCTTGGACAAAATAGCTGCTCTTGGAACGTTGCCCCACGCCCCTGACCTGCACTCAAAATACCAGAAGATGTCATTAAAAAATGTATGTTAAAAAAAAAAAAAAATTTAAATGTTTAAACTTCAACTTGATTATCGCTTAACTAACTAACCATCACGCCGTCTCTCCGGAGGGGTAGGCAGAAAGAATGGAATGCCACACTGTTCTGTCCTGACATACTTCTCTCGTTTCCTCTACATTCATACATCTTGAAAAGCACACACGTCGATTTCTCCGACTCCTCACGGGACCGACATTTAATATTTGATTGTCTTGGTCTTTCTTTCTATTTCTAGCTCCGTTCACGTCGCTTACATATACCTTCTTCACCATTCTGTCTTCATTCATTCTTTCAATGTGTCCAAACCATCTTAACGACCCTTTGATTATTTTGTTCATAACACTTTCATTCACACCTCATTCACTTCTTATACTTGCATTTGACACACTATCATATAGAGATTTACTACACATTCGTCGTAGAGATCTCATTTCTACTGCATTTTTTCTACTTTCATACTTCTTTTGCCAGTTCCATGCTTCACTTCCATGCATAAGGGTCCGGCACAAGAACACCATTATGCACTGCCATAATGGTGTATATCACAAAATGGATGCTAAATACTTATTAGTATAATTTTTATTCTCGTTTCAGTTGTTCAAAGAGTTGGAAAAGGCAAATCAACATTTAAAAAAATATAATCACGTAAACAAAAAGGCGCTGGATCAATTCTTAAGTTTTTCCGAACAGAAAGAAAAGTTATACAGAAGAAAGGAAGAATTAGATATTGGGTAAGTGATGTTTGTTGTGATTTACTCACGGACAAATCATATTTTATTGCATTATACATCTAAATTAGATTAATCTATTGTATCATGTTGTATTTTAATTTTGTTTTCAATAGATGCCTTAAAAATTAATTCTGTAATGTCTGTTGATGAAATAAACTGATTTGTTTTTTCCAGGGGAGATAAAATCAAAGAATTAATAGAAACATTAGAACACAGAAAGCTAGAAGCTATCCAGTTAACATTCAAACAAGTTAGTAAAAACTTCACCGAGGTCTTCAAAAAGCTGGTGCCTCAGGGAAGAGGTAGTCTCATCATGAGGACGGCCAATGAAGACGGAGTTGAAATTAGACCAGAAGTATGTACCATTTACAAAATTAACTATTATTGTAAAATTTACCTGTTACTGAAGCTTGGGTTATGTAGTATGTAAATTAGGTACATAAAAAATTTACATGCACATGTTAAAAAATAAAGTGCCTATTTGTTAGACATTTTAAAATGTAACTTTAAAATTTTTATAATTGGCGACACCATTTGACATTTTAATCAACTGTCATTTTGGTAGCCTTAAAAATATTATATTTGTAGACAAAACAAAATCATATAAATGCCATAAACAAAATACAGATACTATCTAATCAAAATACCAATAACAAGATCATCATCTATGTCATTTTTTTTTTATATATTCTATGGGATTTTTTTATAATTTGGTCATTAACCGCCCCTACCTCCAGGTAACTTTCCGAGAAACATGCTAAAAAAATTATCATTTTTTATTAATTAAATTTATTTATATTATATATTTTTTTTAAATTACAAAACGTCAAAAACTCGACCGCACACTTCGCCTGCCCCTTGTAAATCTATCTCATACTTGTGAAGACTTGTACTCAAGTGCTGTTGGCACACGCGCATATCCCTAACAACTTGTACATTTTAGGTACATTACTAGTAGTAGTTACAGTAGACGTAAAAGGAATAGCCATTAGAGTTGAGCCTATGTATGCCTAAAGATCCAAGTCCTCTTCACATAATTTTTTCTTTGCTAAACCTTTCCCTTACGGTGCTAAAATAAAAAAACGCGCTCCTGTGTTGGGATGTTAGTACCCAATCAAAAATTAGCGATTTGAAATCGGAAAAATAAAAACATTCATAGCTATTCCCCTTAATAATTATAATTGAAGTCAAAAATTTTAATAATTGAGATTTATTTGCTAAAAACATTTAAAAAAAAACATCTGGCAACGCTCACGGAACAGGCATAGACCCGCTCTCTGTTTGCAGGCCGGAGAGCTACTGCAGGCCGGACGGCGAGAGTGAGAACACAGTGAACTATGCACGAGTGAGATGCGGATATAGTGTCGCACACTCAAAATGCTGTTTATACGCGAATTTGTTTTCGATTTTCACAAAATACCTCTGATGTACCCGATAAATTCTGATTATTGTTAATATTTTTTTTTACATCAATGCGTAAATATATCACCTAAAATCTTAACCTTGTATTTATTATATTTATAGAGATATTGATGGTTTTTAGAAGCAATGTGTAGAAGATACCCATCATAGGGAAGGGAGGGTTAAACTAACCTTACATCTCTAATATGTGTTTTTATTCCTTAGAATGCCAATGCGGAACAATTTGTGGGTGTGGGCATCAAGGTGTCCTTCACGGGAGGTGATGCAGAGATGAGGGAGATGAACCAACTTTCTGGGGGGCAGAAATCTCTAGTAGCGCTGGCGTTAATCTTCGCCATCCAAAAATGTGATCCCGCTCCTTTCTACCTGTTTGATGAAATTGATCAGGTGAACAATCCCTTTATGTTTGATATTTTCAATAGATGATTTTGAAGAATGATAGTCAGCAATGTTAACTCATCTGAACCGGCTGCATGCATTTGAAATATGACTGCATCACAAAATGTTGCGCATTCTTTGGACCGATATGGTCAGCGACATAAATGTTCTCCAAAAAGTCAGAGCCTTAAAAATTATGTTTATTCCATATGAAATTAGAAATGTTTTTCCTATGCTACCAGGTGATCCAAGAAATACTTTCCACCACTTAACCGTCGCGTTGCCATGTGGTAAATTGAGTTTCCACTGCCAATTTAAAGTTGATTTTCTTAAAACCTATGGACCCTAATATTATAAAAAAAAATTGTAATCCTCCATTGAAGTGTTCTCAATATTTCGTAATAAAAAAAAAAGCAAAAAATTACTTCCTTCATCCCAAAAAAATATTTTCTAAGACTGCCCTCACCTTCATTCGTGTTAAGGTAGAATTTGTTTTGCTAATATTTACAACTTTATCAAAAGTGACAAATACTTACTCGCTGTTTTGAACGTATTATAAATTATATCTTTGGCTTTTTCAATATGTACGTAATAATACCGACTGTGGACGGAAACGCAGGACGCAACTTAATAATATCAGAACTGTGAAAATATTAACACTTTACCAAAAGGGACAAATATTAATACGTACTCGTTGTCTTGAACGTACTATACATTTTGCCTAGGTGCCTTTATCATCGCCCCGCGTGCTAGACGCGTTTCGACCGCGACGCTTGTCTATACTTGCGTGTAGTTACTCGTATGCTATGACGCATTCCATATCAGAAATCGCATGGTTCCAGAAAAAAATTAATAATGATATGTTTTTCAAATAATTCATGTATGTTATAGATATCGATCTATTCCTAATGAAATTCCCTACAAGATGACATAAATTAAATTTTGATTCATCTAGTCATATGCTTGATATTTAGATAAAGTTAGCGGTAAACTGAACTTACCACATGGGAGCAAGCGTTTTGTTTTGAACACGGTACGTTAAGGGTTAAGATGTCATTAACACCAAATAATACTGGCACTAATAAGAACATACTGAAATCGTTTTTGAATCTACAGTGAAATCCCTATTTTACATTTTTTAAGAGACTGGAAAAAAAATGTAAATGGAGGGAATTTTTTTTTTTAAATCACATAGATTTGTTTTCGAAACGCGTGAACGATGTAGGGGTATTGAAGAAAACACCATTTAATTTTATTTATTTTTTAAATCACGTAGATTAGTTTACAAAATGAAACCGATGTAAAAAGAAAGAAAATATTGTAATTAACGTAAAAAAATAAAACAAAAAATGTAAAAAACGTAAAAACTGTTTGTAAATGACGATTGCGCTTAGTGTCAAAAAGAACGAAGCGTTACAAATCGAGTTAGAAAAATGTACTAAAATATATCAGGACTGAAATAATAAAACGCAATTGGCGGGAAAACTGACGTTTCACTGTATTTGTAAAACGCATATGAATAGTGTATTTTCTCTACAAAGATAAAATAAATTAATATAAAATAATTCATATGTTCCAGGCGCTAGATGCGCAGCACAGACGTGCCATTGCGGATATGATCCACGAACTGAGCTCCTCGGCCCAGTTTATCACCACCACTTTCCGGCCAGAGCTGCTGGAGCATGCGCACAAGTTCTACGGTGTCAAATTCCGTAACAAAGTCTCCCACGTCGAGTGCGTCACACAGGAGGAAGCCCGCGACTTTGTGGAGGACAGCAACACCCACGGGTAGACGTATCGCATCAGAAATTTGAATAAACTGAGTGAAGTGAAATGACTAGTAGTGAATCCTTACATTTTATTTTGTGAAACATTTTTGTGTACCTATTTGATAAAAATATTCTTAATCATAAATAATTAAGTGATCAGATGTTTTCAAAGAGCTTTATTTAAATTTTTGATAAGCCTAAGGTGTGTTAACACAGTGGAATCCCATAATTATGAATAAAACTCATGTTTTTTCCACCCTTTGAGTTTATTTTTCTTGGCATGTTTTGAATATATCAAACCTTCGTCTGTAGTAATATTGGATATACTTCAATCTCTTTATATGCCTTGTCTACGTGGGCCCTACCCACGTTCACCTACCTACTAGTGGATCTCAAATATCATTACCTCGATAAAGCAACTCGCCGGTGTTTTGCCGTATCACTTGTTTTAGATTTTGTTTTAACAAAAAAACTCATTTGGGAAACGAATGACATGGGTCCATCCACATCTTGTTGGTGTGTTAAGACATTATCAATGTGTGGCTAGTACTCTAAGTACATTGATTTTTATACTTAGAGAAGCTAAGTACTTAAAAATAGCTTCCCTTAGCATATAAATCTATTAATAAAACTCTTTGAAAATGTGAATTTCAAAATATGATTCGATAGAGTTTTACAACATTGATCGGGCAGTGTGAGTCAAATGCACAATGCTGTGGAATACTGTATATATTTTAAATGATAATTCTAGGCTCATGTTTCGACCCTAGACACATTTCTTTTTTTTTTTCGATGTTTAATTTGTGTAATTTATTTTGACTAAAATAATTATTATACTTATAAAGGTTTTTTGTGAATTGCTGTATTGGGACACTTATGTCCATAAATATATCTAATTGTTAAGATGGTTTTGTACTTTTTCAATTTAAACCTTATGTGAGATAATTTTCTAGTAACCTTACCTAAGAACAATAAGAAATGATTTCAGTATTTTTAGTATGTGCGTTTGTTTAAAATATTGTAGTTAAAAGTTAGTTTTGAAAGAAAAAAGTCATTATGACATTTTCAAACTCTGATCTTATGGTTTGAAAGAACAATCAGCAAAAAATTATCGTATGTTTTCTTATTTATTTTAACTGAAATATAAAATTCAAGATTATATTTTCAATTTGCGTTTTGAGGGACCAAAGAGTTTAGGTTTAACATACTGGGCAGAAGTACTTGGCGAGTAGAACGTATGCAAATTGGATGTTTCTCCAAATTCGTGCTTGTAATCAATAGGAACTCAATAAATCTGCAGAGGAAATATCTCACGGCAAGCATATTAAAGGTAATATGACATTTTGATAAAAGACAAATTGATTGAAATGATTTGATTGTTTTTAATGTTTTTTGTGGTATTCTAATTATAAATACTGTCCATCTCTAAGAATTATGTAATGGAGTTATATTTAAATTTTATTAGACTGCATTTGATTAGTGACTCCAATATTAAAGAATTTCACGTTGTAAATAAAAAAATATATTTTCTCTATATTGACGATAGGTTCGGTAACCCAATTCTCCTGTACTATTTAAAATAAGTAACACATGCATTTCATGTTTCTTATTTTATCAAATTTCTTTCTACCATATATCAAATGTTGTCTCAAAAACTGATTGTAATATTGAGTACATTTGTATGCTCGTTAATATAAATATTTAACATATATAATATGCCATTATGTGTTAAACATATGCGCATATATTATATATATGTTTACTTTTATAACATCCATGTACATATTATTGATAATTTGAAATTCACATTTGATGATTTGTAAAATAATTATTACCCATTCTAATATTACATGCCTGCTCTTTGGTGTCTATTATACTAATATTGTGTGCTGGTTTGTAGACTCCACTGGGTTAAAGAGCACTTTATTTTGTTCAAATTGAAATTATTTATGTATAGTTGTTAAGAAATTCATTATATTAAGATATGTTACGGGAGTAAGTCTCGAGTATAATTAAAGATGTTGGAACTTTTATAAAACATAATCATTTTGTTTTCAATTTATTCCCTTTTTTATACAACAGTTTTCCTCTTAGATAATTAGAAAATTGTTAAGTACGAACACATCTTGAAAGGCCATTTGAAAAATGTCCACATCCACTGATGCGCGCGGCGGTACTCCCATAGAAACCAAGAAGTGCCCGGCTTGCAAAAGAAATTTTGAATCAAAAACCCCCCAAATCTAAGTAATCATGCCCCCGCATAAACCAGCAACCCACCAAATCACCTTCAAACAATATTCCCATCAGACGTAAGAAGAATAGCCACAATAGCTTAACCTCTGTAAGCCAGAAGAGGTTTTGATTCAAAATTTCTTACGCAAGCCGGCCTTCCGGGCTTCTATGGGACCGCCACTGCTGACACCTCATTACGAATTATATCTGACGAATTGGCTATCAAACAGGTTACTAAATATTTTGAATCCTAAGATTGCACCATATCTTCTCGATTCGAGACTGCGGTGCATTATTATACGGCAAAGGAATTAGTACATTTTTGGCTGACTCAATGTGAACTGTTGAAAGCATATTTTTACACATATTTTGGTGACATCTATCCATTGCCATTCTTGTCCGTCTACGTCCAGCGAGCAGGAGGATGTTCAGCTCTACGTGTGAAATTTCGCTCTGATTTGGATGAGGAGGTTGGTTGCATTGAGATGGGATTGGGCGGTGTTTTTCACCGGTATTCTTACCGGGGAAACTATACCCGTGTCGGCGAGGGCAGCGCTAATCGTGTCCCAATAGCTGCCTTTGTGCACGAGTATTGGGGGCACTCCTTTAGTGATATTCCCCAGGAAGTGGTTGGGCTCTGGACCAGGGTTTGAGGTGGGGGGGGGGGGGGTTTGGGCGGATGAGGTGGATGGGGAACTGATGCGTTGCAGAGCGGGTGACGGTGGGCACAAGGAGGGCGGGGTATTCGGATTGCATGGGGGTTTTTTGGAGGGGGGGGTGGGGGCTCAACTGGGGATGCGATGGGCCTCGCAGGGGGTTTCCTCTTTCGGCTTACTATCTGCCAGTCCATTTCAGGCAGGGTTCGGCGGGTTGGGGGGCTCCTCGGGAGCTGTTGGGAGGGGTGTTAGGGCGGACGGGGCTATTGGTCTAAAAGTTCAAAGGGGAGGGGCTGCTGGGCGAGGGGGTAGAGGGAGCGAGGCTGTCAGGAGGGGAGCCAGTATCGTGATGTAAAGAGCAATTCAACAAAATAATAATAATTAAGATGGTTTCGACACATGGAAAGAATGAATGAAGAAAGAATTGTTAAAAAAATATATGTTAACGATGTAAATGGAACTAGAAATAGAAAAAGACCGACGAAAACGTGGCACGATCAAATAAATTAAATATTGAATGTAGGCCACGCGAGGAGTCAGAGAAATCGACGTGCGTGCATGACACGATGTATGAATATTGAGGAATCGAGAGAAATATGTTAGGAAAGAAAAGTGTGGCAGTCCATTCTTTCTGCCTACCCCTTCAGCGAGACGGTATGATGGTTAGTTAGTTAGTTTTTTTAACTAACTAACCATCACGCCGTCTCCCTGAAAGGGTAGGCAGAAAGAATGGACTGTCACACTTTAACCGATGCGGCACTCCATCCTTCTCTTTTCGCCCCGCGGGAGACGCGGTGTGATGGGTTGCGAACCTCATCGCCACCAATAGGCATCTCCCGCGCACACTTCGATCTTCCAACATCCACAAAATAAATCTAAAACAAATAATATAAAATACAATGATATAAAATAAAATAACAAAAAAAAAAAATTTAATACAAAATGTTATTTTTAGATGGTGCACATTTGTCTATTTAATTTATGTTCCACGAATCCACCATTTTTTAAATTTAGCACATAATGTAATAACACATAATGTTTTTCCGATGTCGCACAATTTGCAATGGACGATCCGGACTTTTGTGTTTATTTAATTTATGTTACATGTATCCACCGTTTTTTAAATTAGCTGTTATATGATTTAATTAATGTTCCACGTATCCACTTTTAGTATCCGTAGTTTTTTTATATAATCTAAATCTTAATAACGCCGCCATCGTACGTCTGATACATGTGGTAATTGGCACCCAAATCTATATATAAGTATCTCATGCCGACAGAATGGTGAGGATATATAAAGTCAGTTTACTAAAAAAAATATTTATTGATAAGTTTGACAACCATACATGATAGTACATAGATATAACATTCACATCACATCCCTTACTCCATATTACATGTTTACACATACAATGTCAAGAAAATTCTGCATTAACAGGATTATAATTCTCAATTGAGCAGAATCCCGACTTTTTACGCATTTCATTTTCTTAAATTAATATTAATGTATAAATTATTTGCCTACTGTGACGCAGTTGCTGGCGGTTGGCAAAGGAAAAATAACACATTTATAATTCAGACAGAATGTAAAATGATGTTTTTTTACAACCAGTTGACAAGACATTATTAACCCTTATCGAACGCTAGCTTTTGTATCTTTTGTATATGTTATTCTATCAATATTTAATTTTAAAAAGGCACTGTGTATGTTAATCGCTCCATTCAACTGACAAAGTAATTATGCGCAGATTACACAGACAACATGATCAAATCAAATCAAATCAGTTTATTTTCTCAAAAGATATTACAAACAATTATTATAGTTTTAGACATCTATGAAGAGCAGGTAAAATATGATAAATATATAATACCAGGAACGCATGAGAGATGGTTCGACATTAGGAATACAAGATACTCTCCAAAGTCAAGAGTATTTGTCTTCTGAACGTACTTTCACGTATATGAAAGACATCGATCTCCGAAGCGATCATGTTTAGCAGTTTGATTGCTCTCCCCACCGGCATCCCCAGAGGCAGGTTGGTTTTGCATGCTGGGAGATAAACAGTCTGTGCTGACGCTGTCGAAGATAACCATCCGGAACATAAAGATGGATAGCCTCCAAGATGATGGAATTGTCAAAGGATCCCTTGATAAGTCTGAAGAAATGGGTAAGTGTGCACCCGTCCCTTCTTATCTGTAAACTATTGGTCCCCAGCATGCCCAAGAGTCTGAGAGGCATGATTCACCATGTCACCTCACATGTGCCATACGACCGCAGCGACAAAAGTTCTGTTGTCACGTCAGAGGTGACTTACGTCCGTTTAGGGTTAAGATATCTTATTTCAAATTAAGTATATAAAATTATATGGCAGTTCTGTAATCAATTTGCTAATGGAAATAATCAAATGATTTTTTATTTGATTTGTTCTCATCTATTTAAAATGTTATATCACATCATTTGTTAAAAGAATTACAATTATGAGATCGAATTCCCCGACATTACAATCACTTTAGCACTCCTCACCTCACTAGCCAACAGAACTGGAATGAAAGGACTCACAATTTCATACAATCTATTATAACTAAAATACGCATAATGTAAAAATATGTAGTTATTGCTATAATTTTTATATAATTACCTTTTGCATCATCGTAAAATGTATCTCGGTCAATCCTAGCCTCAAACTAGTAAAAGCAATATACTTATGATTAGTTTAAAATTGTAGAAAAATCTTATTGCTTACTATAAAGTTATATTTGAAAACAAAATGGCTAACAATATATCCTAAAGGCTTGTAGTGTGCTGCCTATGTTAATTAATAAAGTAGATACATTCAATGTCAAATAATAAAACATATTTTCATGGAAGTTCATTATTAGTTATTGTATGCAATTAAACAATCTGTTGTGCAGAATTAAGGTTTATAATTAGAACACATTAGTCTGTTCTCTTGTCTTGTTCAAACAGTGAAAAGTGTATAAATATATAGTATCTACAAACACTTATGATGTGTCGGCATTTTATGTATTTGGAAAGATTTCAAAAGCTATAAATAATTTCACTATCAGTACCCAATATTTCATTTTAAAATAGTTTAAGTTCTTTTTTATTGAGATCAAATCCTACAACATATGCCGTTTGAATGCAATAAGCACTTTTTTAAAACATTAAGGCACACCGCGCACCATGCAGCCAGGTTGCGGCAGCCAGTCCGACATATGGTGGTGTATGGGAGCCCGCGCACTAGGCAACCACGATTTTCTGGTTGCGGCAGCCAGTAGAACGCGTCTGAGTGCACGGCAACCAGCTGGCTGCTAGCAACCAGAACTAGCGCGAACAATAGTAGGCGATTGTATGTGGCCGCCGTCAGTCCTCGCGCACTTGTTATAGCGGCCAGACGTATTTTGTGCTCCGTAACGTTTTGTAAAATGATTTTCGATATGGAGAAATTTATTCTGGGTATTATTATTATATATTAAGAAGCAAATAATAAATGTTTTGAAAAATTAACAAAATATTTGTTTTATTTATGTAGGTACTCATTGGTTGCTATAACTGGCTGCTATAACTGGTTGCGGCAACCTGGCTGCCTAGTACGCGGTAAGCCTAAAACAATTAACAACAATGTAATCGTCGTTAACGAAAAGTGTAGTACTTATAACATTACCTGCATATATCCATTAAAGGTTGAATTAAAAGTATCCTCTTACGAGTGGCACAGCATATGGCGAGTTCCAGTCTCTCTCAAATACCTCCTGCAGTTGCTGCCGCATGCCTGGCTCTGTGGCATTGGGCGAGAGGAAGTCCGGCTCCTCCATGACCATAGCCACCCCGGCTGTGTCCTCGAAGTAGTCCCCGGCCCAATTGGAGGTGCCGATGTACGCTGTCTTATCCGTCACCATGTACTTGTTGTGGTTCACTCGCGCGTACGGAATCTTCAATTGTTCCGCGGTGGCTGGGACTACAAATCGCTTCTGAAAACAACAAACATTTTTATGCAATCTGTGGTCTATTTGTTTTACAAAAAATACATCAAGAAAATGATTCCATTTAGATATTGTGGAATAGACAACAAAGTATTGGTTATCATTTAAAAGTCTACTAAATAAACAATTTAAAAAAACTTTAATACGATGCCATTACTCTGTGATTTGACATATTCAAACATAAAATTAAACACTTTTTCACTTATTATAAACCACTTTATTTGAGTAAGTAGCGCCAAACGGTTTCACTCTGTATCAAGTTTCCTCAGGACTATACACAACTTCGGTAACAAGAAATTAGAGTCAGACAGGACAGACGGTCAGTCAGACGGAGACAGTTTTGGGAAACATCACTTTCCACTTAAAGTACCATATTGAGACTTAAATTCTAGCTTAGAATACAATGTATTACTAAGCTGAATGAATATATAGAGGAAATTTCGAAATAGGGGTATAAAAACAAAGAAACACTGCCTTCATGACTTTTAAATAACTGCTGCTGCTTTTAAATAAAACTGTTTGTGTATAGCTCCGAGGAAACTCGCTACAGGGTGAAACCGGTTGGCGCTAGTTACTCTAATAATGTGGTTTATAATAAGTGAAAAAAAATTGATTCTATTTTTAAATTTGAAAATGTAATTTTTTTCAACAAAGAAACCGATGGATTTAAAAAAAAAACATATATAATTAGTGTATTTTACAATTTATTATAATCATGGCCAGTTTTACAGCAAAAACTTTTTTCACAAGTAATTTAAATATTTAAAATGTATAAACAATATTTTTATAATAAATATTAAAAATTATTTTGCAAACTTACAGCTTGGATATCCACTTTAGGGTAGGAGCCTGAGAGAATGGTGAGGGACTTGAGAAAGAAGTCTTCTTCAGGTCGTGAGTGGTTCCACCAGCCAATAAGCATCCTCACCTTCACGAATTCCTCCAGTGCAGCGGCCCTTATTGCATCGTCTATATACGGCCAGAACCTTACAACAGTTAACTCAATCAGCATTGTTTTCTTAACATACACAAACAGGCCACATGCTATAAAAGAGATTGCATGAGATTTAATAATAAAATATATTATTTATTTAAAAAACGGTTGTTAGTGGAATATAAGTTAAATAAACACAAATGTCCGGATCGTCCAGCTGAAAACAAGTGCACCATCTAAAAGAACATTATGTGTTAAATTATTTTCATTTTGTTATTTTATTTTATTTATTTTATAACATTGCATTTTATATAATTTGTTTTAGATTTATTTTGTGGACGTTGGACGATCGAAGTGTGCGCGGCAGAAAGAAAGGACTGCCACACTTCAATCGATGCGGCACTCCATCCTTCTCTTTTCGTCCCCGCGAGAGACGCGGTGTGATGGGATCGATCTTATTATTATAGATAAGAGGCTGTTTCCCAGGGGAAAGGAAGAAGAGTGTCTTGATGGTCGGAGATAGCATCATGCAAGTCCATTTTATTTAGAGAAGTATGTCAGAATTCATCATATAAACATATGTTTATTGACATTATTTGTAAGACACTTACTTGTGCTTAGGTGTATAAATGGTCAGGGGAATGTAATCCATAACGGAGATATAAACAAATTTTTCTGCAGTCCGGATGACATTAATAATTGCGTCAATATCATTTGTGCGTCCAACTGGACTCAATGGGGCAGGAGAACTCTGGAAAAAAATTATACTATTATTCTTAATCCGCATAAGTGTTTATTTTTAGTTACATAGTAAATACATAAACGGATATTCTTCATATATCACACGCTTAATAGTAAACTGACCGATTATGGTTTAGGTCATAATTGAGTTAACATTAGACAGAGGCTTGTGTTAACGCTATCCATCGTTTCGCGTTTAAATTAAGTCAAAATTCCGCCAATTGACCTCCATTACACTATATCGGTCTTTTTCATTCGTACGTGTTTTTCGACTGTTTTTGTTAAAACACCGACTCATGTCAGATTGAGCAAAACTTGCTTTTTTGAGTTAAGCCAGTGTTCTATTAAGCGTGCGATATAATAAATTTAACCGTTTTAGTGCCAAATATATTTCGCCAAAATCTTCTAAAATGCCAAAAGAAAAGTATATTTTGATAGATAATTTATATGAACAAGAAAAAAATTTGCAATTTCTGTAAAAATACACCAATTATCATATTTCTTACAACATTCTCTTCACTAGGTTTCAAATTATGATAACACAAAACACAGAAATTGAACACTTTTAATCTACCTACAAGATAATAAACAAACAAACTCATCAGCACTATAACAATTAAGAAAGAAGAGACTGAAAAATTACAATTATATATTAACCTCTCGAATAGTAAGGGATTAATGACATTTTTAAACATTGTTCAATTGGTAAACATGTAAATAACTGAATTGTTTGTTATCATCAATAGATGTCGTTGGTAGTCCAAATCCTATGATAATCTGGGAATATTCGAGTAATAATCACTCCGCCCCAAACACGGAGCCCATACGCTATCTGACTTGATATCTCATGGCCTCGTGGTTGAAACAGTGCATATGAAGAGGTTTATCAACAGTGATATTCACCTTTCCTGTAAATAATAATAATCAATAACCTACAAATATATTTATTTTTTATATATTTTATTGACATGAAGCAGTGTCTGCACGGTACTGAGTTATATTAAAAAGAGGCATTAAGTTATTGTTTTCAATGCAAAATATAAATTTAGTAGTACAGAATTACAGAATATTATAATAAAAAATAATGATAAATATATAAAGAAATAATTATCTAACTAACTAACCATCACGCACTCTCCTCGGAGGGATAGGCAGAAAGAATGGACCGCCACACTGTTCTGTCCTGACATACTTGCCTTGCTTCCTTTACATTCATACATCTTGTCATGCACGCACGTCGATTTCTCTGACTCCTCACTTGACCGACATTTAATATTTCATCAGAAAGCTGAAACTGAAGGAGGATGACGGACTTGATGACGAATCACTTCCAGAGCAACATAAAAATATTCTGGAAGGAAGTCAAAAAAGCCCGAAATCCTCCCGAAAGTGGTTGTGCGAAAGCAATTTTAGTAGTGAGGGAAGAATGATTACTGATTTCAAAAGTATACAAGGAAGATGGATGGAGTACTTTAAAGATATGTATGGCAGTGAAATGACTGAAGATTCAATAAGAAGAAGCTTTACGCTTTAGCTTTTTAAGAATGAGCTTTACAAATGAGAGTTGCACGAACAGCGGAAGTGAAATTACTGAAATAAATTTGAACGAGATAGTAAGTGCTGTAAAATGTATGAAAGGTGGAAAAGCTGTCGGATATGACTGTGTAGCCTTAGAGTTTATCAAAAACGGTGGGCCGGTGGTTTCAGCATGGTTATATAAACTCTTTAACCAGTGTTTAGAGGAGGGATATACGCCGCTCGACTGGAGGAGGGCTATTATCATGCCTCTTTATAACGGAAAGGGGTCTCGTATGGACTGTGGAAATCACCGGGCAATAAGTCTATTAAGCGCCGTTGGTAAACTCTACGGTCGAATTTTAATAGAAAGAGTAAAAAAGACGACGACTGAAAGAGTATGGGATGTTCAAGGCGCTTTTATGACCGGAAGAGGTTGTATGGATCAGATTTTTGCACTTCGAACGCTTGCGGAGAAGTTTATGGCCAAAAACTGTAAGCTTTTCAGTGCGTTTGTCGATTTGCAAAAAGCCTATGATCGAGTGAACAGAGAAAAACTGTGGTCAATCTTGTCCGAATACGGAGTGAGCACAAAACTGATATGGGCGGTTGCTTCTCTCTACGAAGGGAGCACTGCCAGTGTTAGGGTAAATGGGGACATCACGTCCTGGTTTGATAGCACGAAGGGTGTTAAGCAGGGCTGCGTGATGTCCCCTTGGTTGTTCAATCTGTATATGGACAAGTGTATGAAAGAACTTAAAGGTATAAATGCTGGTGCTAAGATGAGTGATCTGTCTGTAAACTGTCTGCTTTACGCGGACGATGCCGTTCTCGTTGCGGATAGTGCGGACGAATTACAAGTCTTGGTGTAGAGAATGTATAAGGTATGCAAGTCAAACGATTTAATGATGAATGTCGGAAAGTCAAAGGTGTTAGTTTTTGAAAGGGAAGAGCAAATGACAGTTTGTAATATAAGTGTAAATGAAGAGAACTTGGAACAGGTGAGTGAATTTGTGTATTTAGGTAGCATGTTCACAGCGGATGGCCGAACTGACAGTGATATTGAAAGAAGGGTTGGTGCGGGTAACAAAGTGAATGGAGCTTTAAAAGTAGTTATTGGAAACAAGAATTTATCAATGAAAGCGAAAATGGCCGTTCACAATGGAGTTCTGATTCCAACCCTTATGTATGGAAGCGAAGCATGGAACTGGCAGAAGAAAGATGAGAGCAGAATAAATGCGGTAGAGATGAGGTCCCTAAGACGTATGTGTGGTAGAATGATGTACGACAGAATCTCAAATGCTGATATTAGGAAGGAGTGTAGAGCGAAAGAAGGTATTATGAACAAAATTATGAAAGGTTCGCTTCGTTGGTTCGGACATATGGAGCGCAAGGGTGAAGAAAGAATGGTTAAAAAAGTATACGTTAACAATGTAAATGGAGTAAGGAGTCGAGGTAGACCGAGGAAAACATGGCATGACCAAATTAATCAAATATTAAAAGTTGGTCATGTCAGAAGTCGGAAGAATCGACGTGCGTGTATGACTCGATGTATGAATGTGGAGGAAGCTAGAGAGGTGTGCCAGGATAGAGTAGTGTGGCGGTCCATTCTCTCTGCCTACCGCTGCGGAGAAACGGCGTGATGGTTTGTTGTTGTTGTTGTAATATTTCATTGATTTTATCATGCCATGTTTTCCTCGGCCCTCCTCTATTTCAAGATCCGTTCACGTCGTTTACAGATACCTTCTTCACCATTCTGTCTTCACTCATTCCTTCCATGTGTCCAAACCATCTTAACGACCCTTTCATTATTTTGTTCATAACACTTTCATTCACACTCTATCATATACAGATTTACCACAGAATTGTCTCAGAGATCTCATTTATTCTACTTTCATCCTTCTTTTGCCAGTTCCATGCTTCACTTCCATAGATAAGGGTCGGCACAAGAACACCATTATGCACTAATGAAATTATGAAATAATTACACACATTATGAAATAATTATCTTTAAGTGAATTTAAATATTTAAAATATACAAGCTTAATAAATTAAGAAGAATAAGTGGAATAAAACTAAAAATATTTCTTCAATATTTATGATTAGAAAATTGATTGAAAATTGCGTGCATGACACGATGTATGTTGAGGAAGCGAGAGAAATATGTCAGGAAAGCAAAGTGTGGCAGTCCATTCGTTCTGCCTACCCCTTCAGAGAGACGGCTTGATGGTTAGTTAGTTAGTTAGTTAGTTATATTTACAATTAACTTCTACAAATAAATTCCAATAAACAATGTTAACACTTTTATTTCAAATGTCTTATTTTCATTTGTGAAATATGTATAAAAATAATATTGTCAGCGTGCTAGCACGTCCTCATCCAAATATGATGAAGAAAAGGCATTAAATGAAATAATCAATACTCACACAATACAACTCACCACTACACTCACCCGCCCCCTCGCACACTCACACAACCTCCTACTCCACCACGGCACAGGCACAACCACCAATAAAATATAAAATCAATTGTGTACCACCTGCTGGCCATGTGTTACAAACATTTTTGTACTGTTTTATTATTATTTTTAATTTCAAATTTATAAAATGTGGATAAAAAGGATAAAAGCATTGATAAACTTAAGGCGTTAATTTTTCTTGAAAAAAAAAACTTTATTTACACATTCAACGTAATAATTTCTTGAATAAACTTTTTAAACAAACAAAAACCTATCTAAAAAAGCTAGAATGGCAGTGCGCAATGGTGTTCTTCTACCGACCCTTATGTATGGAAGCGAAGCATGGAACTGGCAAAAGAAGGATGAAAGTAGAATAAATGCAGTAGAAATGAGATCTCTTAGACGAATGTGTGGATACTCTGTGTATGATAGTGTCGAATGAAAATATAGGGTCTTTCATTAAGCGCTTCCTATCTTTAAATTTAAATAAAACAAAGTGTGTGTGAGATATCATCGAAATTTTTTGTTTGTTTGAAAGGCCTATCGATGCCATTATGTATGGAATATAACATCATTCAAATGTCCGCCGCGGCTTCTCTGGGTAGCGCGCATCCGAAATGTCCAATTTTCCATGACTCTGGCGCATAAATCAGGCCGAATTTGACCGATGGCATGGGTTATGTTGGCTTTGAGGGCTGCTGTGGTTTGTGGCTTATTTGCATAGACCTGCGACTTAAGAAAACCCTACAAGAAAAAGTCTAACGGGGTCAAATCGCACGATCTCGGTGGCCAGTTCACATCACCTCCACGTGAGATGACCATGCTCTCAAATCACTGGTGCAGAATGTCCAATGTGGCATGAGCTGTGTGGCACGTAGCGCCGTCCTGTTGAAACCACATGTCGTTGGTGTCCATATCATCCAATTCAGGCCAAAAGAAGTCGGTGATCACCAACCTATAGCGCTCGCCGTTGATGGTGATGGCCTGGCCAACGTCGTTCTCAAAGAAATATGGACCGATGACGCCGCCAGCCCAAAATCCACACCGAACAGTGACTTTTTCGGGATGCATTGGACGCTCTTGGATCTCATGTGGATTAGTATGGTCCCAAATTCCACAATTTTGTTTGTTGACGTACCCATTCATCCAGAAATGTGCCTCATCGCTGAAGATGATTTTTCGATGAAAATTAGGGTCAGTTTCCAACTGCTCCAGAGGCCATTTAGCGAACACACGTCGTTGTCTATGGTCGTTTAGCTTGAGCTCCTGGGTCAGTTGAATTTTGTACGGGTGCAGGCCCAAGTCACGACGCAAAATTCGCCAAGTTGTAGTCTGCGAAAGGCCGAGTTCTTGTGAGCGACGCGAAATCGACTGCTTCGGATTCTCCTGCAAACTCTCACGGACAGCGGCGATGTTTTCGGCAGATCTTGCGTTTCGTCGACGTACGGATGTTGGTTGATCGATTACTGAACCAGTGGACTCAAATTTATCCACCGCACTGCGAATAGTCCTCTCAGTAGGACGCTTATGGCGACCGTAAAATGGGCGAAGCGCGCGGAACATTGTCCGAACAGAATATCGATTTTGATAAAAACAATTGTATAATTTGCACGTGTTGTTGAATGCTATATCCGTCCACGGTTATTTGGCAAAACAGACTGAATAAATGACAGCCAATTTGACAGATGTCGCTTCAACAATATGGCCGCTATCAACTGTCAAAGTTCGGAAGTGCCTATTGGAAGACCCTGTATAAGAAGTGAATGCGGTGCGAATGATAGTGTCATGAACAAAATAATGAAAGGATCATTAAGATGGTTTGGACATATGGATAGAATGAATGAAGAAAGAATGGTAAAAAAAATTATATGTTAATGATGTAAATGGAACCAGAAATAGAGGAAGACCGAGGAAAACGTGGCACGATCAAATAAATCAAATATTGAATGTCGGCCATGTGTCGGCCATTCTTTCTGCCTACCCCTTCGGGGAGAGGGCGTGATGGTTAGTTAGTTAGTTAGTTACTATTACATATTACGGGGGTAAGATTCAGTTGATATTTTGCAAGATTTTTTTTAGACGGGAGAATAATCTCTCGATGACAATAGTTAAGAACTCTCAGATTGGGCAAACATTGATGGTGTCGACCACATGTTCTCTCTACAGGATGGATAAATTGAAAAAAAAAAAAGTTAAAACTTACTATACTCACAATATTTATTGTGTACTTTTTACTTGTCTATTCTTTCATCGTTTATGTTCAAAATGGAGATTTCATACAATTTGGGTAAAAATTTGACACTTAATTGCTCTCACCCTGAAAACCTTTAAATATTCGCTAAACCCTCAAATATGTTTTTATATTCTCTAATAACTAGGGCTAAAGTAGGCCTATGGATCTCAAAACACAAATAAACAGTGTCTTTTTGAAAGCTTAGCCTAGCAAAAAAATATGGTTTTTATGTCAATTCTGAGCCCTAATTCTAACTGTTTTAATATAATCAGCTTTATCTTTGTGGTCAAACAATATAAAATATAATACTTCCAGATTCCTTCAGATTATTATTGACAATACATTTGAAATTACGTTGTTGATCAATTATGCAATATATGATTTGGGCTATTTAATTATTTATAATTCAAATTGTCCCATAAACTGGGTGAATAAATAATAATTTACTATACGAAAGGTTGAGGACTTCTGGATAATACTAGCCTAACACACGGTAACATCTTAATAACTGGGAGTATTCTCGGGAACCTTTTAATATTTACCTAACTCAATTATTCAAGCACAAAAGACACGTCATAACCTCAAACAAGTCCAGTTGTGTGTTTTAAATAAAATATTCATTGTGTTCCATTTCACAACAAATATATTTGTACATTACACATAAGAAATGTTCTTTCTTCAAGTGTTTTTTTATTCATGAAAATCCATTCAGATTCAATGTCAGCTTCTGAATCACACCTACTCTGCTTTTACATACCATTAGGAATAAACCAGTAAACTGTATTTAAAAATTATAAGTTCTATACATTTTAAAGCCCCAAGAGAAAAAATTAGAATGTATATAAAAGGATATAAAACTAAAAGCTATATAACAATTTAAAAAAGTTTAAATTGAACCTTGATCCATAAAAATATACATGCATATAGATTATACTTTTTTTACAGAATTCCTTCGGCTGCCACCTGTGAGTACAATAGTAGAATTCTAAAGAATTCAAACATTTTAACAATAAGAGTTCCCTAATTCTAACAATAGACTGAATATTCTAATAATAAAATACTAATATTTAACTTATAGCCTAAAATTAACCAACTAACCATCAGGTCATCTCCCCAAAGAGGTAGGCAGAATGAATGGACTGCCACATTGTTCTATTCTGACACACTTATCTCTCTTATCTAAATTCGTGCATCCTGTCATGCACGTTGATTTCTCCGAATCTCACTTGGGCGACATTTAATATTTTATTGTGCCACAGTTTCTTCGGTCTTCCTCTTTTTCTTGTTCCGTATACATTAATAATACATACTTTTTTACCATTCTTTCTTTCCATGCGTCCGAACCATCTTAATGACTCTTTCATTATTTTCATTCGCACTGCATTCACTTCTTACGTTTGCAATTGACACTCACATTTCTACTGCATATATACAACAGGTAAAAAATACTTACCGAGATATAAGTGCTGAACTGGTGTCCACCGAGACTAACATTGAAAGGAGTATCCGCATTATACAAGGTTTGAAGAGACGCTGGCCATTCATCGGGAATTACCGCATCCTCCTTACCAAGAGACCAGTACACCTGAGAACAGAGGCCAACAAAATCGTGTGAAATCATTACAGTTTTTATATTTAGGTTGAGTGATGAAGTTTGCAACACCCACCCTGATATCGGAAAGCACAATTATCTCCAAAACATGGGTTACTTAAGAAATCATGTAACAGAATTACATTCAAGAACACAAAAATTCACAAATTTTAACAAAAATAAAAAAAATAAACGAACTTAGGAATTGTATAAATGATGTAGTGTAAAAACATTTAATAATTTTAGTTTTTAAAAGTTTAAAAGTTCATTTATGTAAACAGCAAAGTAAAAATTTATAATTCTATCGACCATGGGATGACCAAATTAATCAAATTTTAAAGGTTGGTCATGTTAGAAGTTGAACAAACAAAACAAACCAACAAGCCGTTTCTCCGCAAGGGTAGAAAGAGATAAATGGATTGCCACACTACTCTATCTTGACACACCTCTCTAGCTTCCTCCACATTCATACAACGAGTCATACACGCTTGTCAATTCTTCCGAATTCTAACATGACCAACCAATAGTTTTTTGAAACAATAATTTATTATTTGGATATTTTTAAAAATAACTTCTTATAATGTCAAGTGTAGTTAGACATAGAATTGGTGTAATAAATACTATGTCAAACCACACTCGACATACAAGTGGTAAGGGTTAACTATTAAGTTTTAAGTACATCAATTAAATATTTATTATCGCGAATAGAATAAAATAAATATTATAACAACATTTATTCACAATAATATATGATGATACAGAAGCAAGTTAAATTTAAATTAAGCCAACAAATATTTAAGAAGTTTAAATAGTATTCATTGGTGCAGGAAATAATCCCAGCAATATTCTATCCGCATTGCTGCAGTGCCCTCGCATGTGATCATTACTCAGTCGCATGACTACAGGCTTGGCCTAAATAACTAAATGCAGAAAACCTATACATACTAATAGCAAAAACCTCAACATTTTCATTCTCAAACTTTTCAATTAATTTAAGTAAAGTATTTAAAATTATGTTGCACTGCATTATGTAAAAATAATTAGATCAAATAAAATCAACATGTTAAATCTAAAAACTCCGTTATCTTGGAGGCTATCCATCTTTATGTTCCAGATGGTTATCTTCGACAGCGTCAGCACAGGCTGTTTTATCTCCCAGCACGCAGAACCAACCTGCCTCTGGTGATACCGGTGGGGAGAGCAATCAAACTGCTGAACATGATCGCTTCGGAGATCGACGTCTTTCATATTCGTGAAAGTACGTTCAGAAGACAAATACTCTTGACTTTGGAGAATATCTTGTATTCCTAATATATTCATCTCTCATGCGTTCCTGGTATAATACATTTTATGTTTTACCTGTTCTCAATAGATTTTGAGAAAATAAATTGATTTGATTTGATTTGAAAAACGTGGAAAAGAGTTGAATCTAAAAAAGCAAGAGAAATAAATTTCCCGATGTGTTCCAAAAAACTTATACAAAGAGTTAAAGGTAATCAACAGAGCATTACATACGAGTACATACCTCAAATATTTTGGCTATATCCTGAGATATGCAGGAGCAATTGTACGCTACTATCCCCAATTCCTTGACCTGAAATTTTTCATGTACATTTATTAATATGTAACAATTAATCAATATTTCACCCAATAGTCTCAAGGTCTTTTTTTTAAATACTCCACAATATACACTGTCCGACAGTGAATGTGAATATTTTATTAAAAGCAGACAGATGTCTTACACATAATTACTTTCCACACATCAGTTCGCATTTAAATGTTAAACTTAACATAGCTAACTAACCATCACGCTATCTCTCTGAATCATCAGTAATTATCATTGAATTATGTCCATTGAATCATACTATTTTTTTAATTAAAAGTATTCAATTCAAAAACTTACTAACTAACCATCTCCGAAGGGGTAGGCAGAAATCCCGCTTCCTCAACATTCATACATTGTGTCATGCACGCGGGTCGATTTCTCTGGCTCCTCACATGGCCGACATTCAATATTTGATTTATTTGATCGTGCCACGTTTTCCTTCTATTTCTGGTTCCATTTTCATCGTTAACATATAATTTTTTAACCATTCTTTCTTCATTCATTCTTTCCATATGTCCAAACCATCTTTCATTATTTTGTTCATAACACCATCATTCGCACCGCATTCACTTCTTATATTTTCATTGAAAGAACAACATGGGAACAGGGAAGAATGTTAACGGAAAGTAAAATCATACAAGAAAGATGGATGGAATATTTTAAGGAAATGTATGGTGGTGATACAAGCGTGATCTAAAGTATAACAACTAGTGCGGGACTAATAAATGATAATATTGAGAAAATAAGTACGAATGAGATGGAAAGATCCGTGATAGCAATGAAAAGTGGAAAAGCTGTTGGGTTTGATTGTATCGCCATAAATTTTATTAAAAGCGGTGGCGAAGTGGTTTCTGCATGGTTATGTAAGTTATTTAACCAGTGCTTGGAGGAGGGATATACGCCGCTAGACTGGGGAGGAGAGCAGTTATTATGCCCCTGTACAAAGGAAAAGGATCGCGTATGGAATGTGGAAACCACAGAGCTATTAGTCTTTTGAGTGTCGTTGGTAAAGTCTATGGCAGAATTTTAGTAGAAAGAGTAATAAAATTGACGAGTGACCAAGTTTGGGATGCGAATGGCGGAGGATGTATGGATCGAATTTTTGGACTTCGTACATTAAATTTAACATAAAAATATCTAAAAGCTCTTAACAATAAAATGTATAAGTAAAAGATTTGAATGACATACCTGAGTCAGGGATCTCCAGTCCATGTTAGCACTTCCAATATAGAAGTGTGTTCTATCTACGATCCAGAATTTTGTATGAAGGACTCCTCCACCTAACAGTTTAGAAAAGTTTACACTTCTCACCTAAAAATACAGTTACCAACCATTTAATACATTTATAAATATATTTTAAATAAAACATATTTCTTTTATATGATAAATGTTTATTTTTCTCACCTGAGCTGCCTTCTTTTTGAGCAATGTTTCTGTATCTGAATTAGGATTGGTTTTCGTTGGAATACTTTGAACAATTTTAACCGAAATTTGTCTTTTAACACCCGCAAGATATAACGCTTGGAAAACCTCCTCTCCCTGTTGGTAAATACATACATATGTGGTACTTAAATAAACATGTATTATGAATATATTGTAAATCTTGGTCACAGAAACAAAAACAATACTAAAGAATAATCTTTATTATACCTTGATGGACGATGGATGAGGATATTCTTCATTTTCTCTGAGTGTCCAATAAAATGAAGCAATTTCTATAGAGTTTCTAGCAGACTGGATAAGTTCAAGCCAAGTTTTCTGTGTATCCTGATGCTTAGTAGCATTGGTTGGGTACAGCATTCCTTCCGGTATAGTTTCTACTAGGGACACCCTATGAAAATGAAATCAAATAAAATGGATGGTCAAAGCGGAAACTCTAAAAATAAATAATTATGAATTTCTAAGGTGCATAAATTTCCAAAAGTATTTATTGTTTCTTAAACAATAATGTAAACTCCATGTTATTTATTTTATGTGAATGAAAATATCAATTTTCTAAAAGTTTTATTATATTTTATGGGAATGACATGTTTGCCTTGCTAAGGCATTATCAAATTAATGTCTTAGCAATGTGATACAAAGGCGTCATTTGATAATGTCTTAGCAAGGTAAAACGTGTCATTCCCATAAAACATAATAAAACTTCTAAAAAACCGATACATCAATTAGTATTAAACAATTTTTTTAATACATAAGCATTTTCATTACCTCACACACACTTCTTAAGTTCAAAGAAATATTATAAAATAGTTTTAAATAATTATGTTCTTCAAAATGAGAACATGGTCAACTTTTTTAATAATTATTATTGGAACTGTTTAATTAGCAACACTTTTATATATACATGGAATATAAAATTTCATTTATTATTTTTTTATGAAATAATCACAACAATTATTGTTTGTAACACTTGATGATGCCAACATAGGTTGGCAAAACGGCTATCGAGACAATTCAAGTGTTCATAATATTTCCGTCAAAATAATGGATTCATTAGAGTTCTGTTGTGAAGTATTTTCAATTGTAAATGAAAATGTAAAAATAAAACAATTGATTTAATGAGAAATGTATCGGCTACCTGCACTGGTCTGAACACTCTGGGGGGTGCTGTTGTCTTAGGATGATGTTGGCCACTGCGTTAGTATGTTCCAGAAGGGGGACCAATACCACCAGGATTATCAGGATGAGGATGAAGGAAATGGGTATACAAGATGGCCGGCACCATGTGTCTGTACCCCATCTAAAATATACACTTCAATTACTTAGATTATCAAGTTATCTTACTAATCTATATATTATATTAATAATTTATATGAAAATATAAACAAAGCATCATTTGGGCTGGATTATGAATCTTATTGCCACCTCATTGTAGGTTTAATATAGAAGATAATGGTTGGTATAATAAGATGGCCCCATTGTTTGAAATCAAAAGAATTAATATTGTACGTTAATCATATTCATTTCAAATATTTTTTAAGAAAAATCCCTCGGTAGAATTTAAAAAATATTTAATTTTACATATTACCAAAGTACAAGATGATTTCAGAATGTGAAGGGCAATAGTATGAAAAGACTGATCATTCTATTATATCCAATTAAATTAAAAATTATATTCTCTGGGACCTTGGATATACCTGTGTTTTTATGTATTCCCTTTGGCAGACATCGCAGTTTTTTTTTTACTGTTTCTTGAATAATGATGTAAAACTCAATATTAAATAATTAATATGAATGAAAATATTTATTTTCTAGAAGTTTTATTATGTTTTTTTAGAATGACATGTTTCGCCTTGTTAAGGCATTATCATATCACATTTGATAATGCCTTAACAAGGCGAAACGTGTCATTCCAATAAAACATAATAAAACTTCTAGAAAACAGTCATTTTAATTTATATTAATTATCTCACAATTTGTTGCAGTCTCTCTTCAGATCTACCGTTCTTCTAGGAAGTACATATACTCATCGGCTGTCCCTCGTGTCCGAGGAAGACTGTCCTTCACGGTTGTGGGTCCGCATGTGACTGAAAAGCCCGATCCTGGACCCACATATTTTGGGGCATCTGGGGCAGGGGAAGGCGCCTGTAGTGGGGCCGTCACCATCTCCCAGTGGTCTCTCCTTTCTCCTCCTCCTTCTCTCAGTGGCGTCGTCTCTGCGCTGTGCTTCAGAGTCTTGTGTGCCTTTATGTACTGCTGTTCTCCACCTAGGTCTGTCCTCTGCAGTCTTTTCCCAGCAATCACAGTCGATGCCAGTCTTTTGTAGGTTTCCTTTAAGGGAGTCCCTTAAGCGCTTCCTCTGGCCACCGTGTGAGCGTTTTCCTTGGGTAAGCTGAGAGTACATAATCTTCCTTGGGAGTCTTGCCTCAGGCATTCTAACGACGTGTCCAGCCCCTGACATACCATACACATATACTACCCTGAAGTTGGAGATTGCAACGATATCCGAAACGTCGGTTGCAGAGTCCAATAAACACAGATATTCCCAAAATTTCGGATAATATAACCTTACTAAGAATATAATCATAATCTACCACACATTGAATATTGTAATAATTATACTATTAATATAATTATTAGAAAGTCTTGTAATAAAAAGTAACCTTTTGACTCCAGAGTCCTGCCGCAACATAAAGCTTTGTTCCCACTGATCCAACTCCTCATCGGCAGGAGATGCATTCCCAATGTTACTGTTTTCCAATACTGTCTAAATAAAATAATACATCTTTATATTTAACCCTTTGGCTGCTGTGACATTATTCAAAATATTTGTTAAACTAACAATTACCCTTAGAATGTTAAACAAGGTTGTTAACAAATATGTTGTTATTCGCAAAAACATTAAGAAAAGAAAATATTTAAAACCAAGCATTTATGAGTCATCTTTTAATCAATGGAGATCATTTATAGCATTTCACAGTGGTTTTGAAAACAATAACATATTGTTTTTTAACAAATAAATTAAATGTACTATTAATGGTGATGAAAATGCTGTTTTTATAGAGGATTGATAAAATATTATGGGAACGATATGTTTCACTTTGCTTATTTATTTTTTCTTTATTAATTGATCATTTACCAAGTAAATGGTTTTAATACCTCCCAACTGGGGTAACCCGTTCTGGGGAGGCATTCCTAGCACTCCATATAATTTCAATATTCTAAATTTAGGGAACAATTAATGAACAGGAGAGCAACACATATCCTAAAGTGTATAACTTAAAATTAATTGTCTTATATTATAACACTGTTTAAATACTATTCAAACTATTTACTTATTTTTTTGAATTACACTACATTCAAGCCGCCCTTTTTTTAATGTCTCCGTAGTTACATGTTTTTTTTTGTAATTGTGCATTGTCATTTTTTTTGTTGTCACAGCAAACTTTTGATAATGCCCTAGCAATGTGAAACAAGTCAGTCCCATATAATATAAAAAAGCTAGATAACAAAATATTTTCATCAATATTAAAAACTCGATATGGAGTTTTCATCATTGTTAAAAAAATAAACAATAAATAAAACCTTATTGATTGTCGTAAAAATATTTTTACTAATTATCACAATCTCAAATTAATAATTATCATGAGAAAAGTATGAAGTGAAACAAATTTTATTTAACTTATATTCTTGCTACAACTATATATGTTTATGTGACTTAAACAATAATGTAATCCTCTATATACATTATTGTAAAATTAAGGAACACTTCTGATATCTGATAGTTTTATAATATTTTTGGAGTTATTATACTATTTACTAGTGCATATGAGATTTTACAATGTCATAATAAAGCGAAACAAATTACTCTCTAAAATAATATAAAACACACACTTCTGAAATAAAAAAATATTCATTTTGGATATTATTTTCAAGTTCAGAATTCATTACTAACCCCTACAGGAATGTAGGGACATAAGTGTTCCAATAAGGTTAAAATGCAAGCATTTCTTCGAATTTTCAAATGAGAATATTTAATAAATGATTAATAATGCTTTTAAAAACTCCTTACATACCGTAAGTTATTAAAAATAATTAAATTAATCTAGCAAAAAGCAAATAACAAATAAAAATAATAATGATCGGTACAATATAAATCAATAAAATGCTAAGTAAACAAAAAACGAAAGATAATGAAGATACGGCACAATGATTCACATATTATTACAGGAAATTTCAGATTAAATAAATGAATAATGCCAGATAACTACCTTCCAGTGTTTTAGGAAATTGTAATCGATGTCAGTATAGTAAAAAATAACTTACTAATGGATTTTTTCCATCTTTCTTGGCCGATATTAACATGTTTATTGTTAATTTTTAAATGTTTGTGACTACAGTAAAATAAAAACAACACAATTTGTCAAAGTCCTCAATACAATTCAACAATAACAAAAGATAAACGAGACAAATCAATAGATTGACACAAGAACGAAAAAAAGTGTTGCCCAAATTTAAAATTCTAAAATATGTGTTTATTTTTATTAAAGTAGTGGCATAAAACTCAAAATTTCCTTGATATCTAACTAACTAACTAACTAACCATCACGCCGTCTCCCCGAAAGGGTAGGCAGAAAGAATGGACTGCCACACTTTAACCGATGCGGCACTCCATCCTTCTCTTTTCGCCCCGCGGGAGACGCGGTGTGAATCAGATATTAAAATCGTGAATGTGATTTTGGCATATGCAAGCTCAATTAATGAAAAATATAAATAAGAAAGTTAAGAGAAATACATCATATGATTGATAAATCTCATACGCTGAACCCCTTATATATTTTGTATATTTTTAATATAATATATGTCAAGCACTAGAGAGCGATATGATTTAAAAATTTGCTAACGCGTTTTATTTTCCACCAGTAGAATAATAATAATAAATGTCTCTATTATTTGAACAACATGTTTCAATGTAAATTGAAATAAAATAGTGATAGGAAATATCGTTTCCTTTATGAATATTTTATTTACACATACATACATTGCAAGATAATATTTTGAAAGAAATTTTTTTATGTCTAGTTAGATTTACTTACATGTTTTAATTTTCGTCGATAAAGTAAACTTGGAACAAAAAGCAAAGTCAACTTCATGAAACCAAAATAATTATATATTGAAAACATGCAGCATAAAATAGCGAAAACAGCATTTTTTTTTACAAATTCGTAGTATAAATTAAATTAATTCTAAAATTTTATAATGCTCGAAGACATTTGCAAGATTTTTTATTGCGATATATGTACATTGAGAATATTTTGTATTTAGGTGTTAAATTGAGTATGAAGGAATTACGGAAATTGAAGTTGTGACGGCCGATACGAAACAATGACCACACTGCACTGAGAGCATATACGACATATTATGCATTTATGCATACCTACATGTAAGCGAGTATGTTCTAGGTTCATTTAAATTTTCTTATACATACATTAACATATACAATTTTTCCAACCAGGGTGACCACTATAGTATTTAATTACTATAACGATTTTTACTTTTAATTTTATTAAAATAATAACCCCGCATATAACGTATAAAATCGATTTTCATTGAGGGTGTTTTAGTATACCAAAAATCTTATAAATGGATTAAATTGAATTCGGACAAAGATCACGTATTTTAAAAAAGGTAAGGAACAAACTTACTAACTAACCATCAGGCCGTTTCCCCGTAGGGATAAGTAGAGAGGATGGACCGCCATATCGTTCTGTCCTGACATACCTCTCTAGATTCCTCCACATTCATACATCGTAACATGCACACTCGTCAGTTTTTCTGACTTCGAATGCGGCCGCCTTTCAGCATTTGATTAATTTGGTCATGCCATGCTTTCCTTGGTCTTCCACGGCTTTTTCTTTCCACTCACTGTTTGTATATAACATTTTAACCATTCTTCTCTCGTCCAATCGTTTCATGTGTCCAAATCATCTCAGGGATCATTTTTTAATTTTACTAATAATGCAATCATCTGCCTTACGTATTTTACGGATATTTTTAATATATTTATGATGTTTTTATGTTTAATAAACAGACATTACATTCACAATTAATTAACATAAAATAGTTTTAAATTTATTAGGCTTAATTAATTATTTTTTTCCAAAATTAAGACACTAACACTCTTAATTTAAGTAATGAGAAAATATATTTTTTTAAATATCTTTTTAAAATATTTATGTATTATATTATAGTTAAAATCCACTAATGTTTGTGTCTTGGGCCGGTTTCAGCTTCAGGGCCAGCTCGCTGCCATCTTCTGGTGATCTACTACTGAGATGATTTACACGTGTTAATTATTCAAAATATATTTTACAAACTAATCTAATTGTTTGCAGTATGATTCATGACCTGGCTCATGTTCAGGACCAAACCCTTACCCCCTGGATCAGAACCCAAGCGTTTTGTTCATATTGTTTATCGTGGGATATTACCTGGCAATGTATGTTTGTGGATTTGTGTTTGAAACAATATTTAAAATGTATATCCAAATATTTGGTTTCAAACTTACCGAAAGTCTTTGCTTATAACCAGAAAATGAAGAACGCTTCTTTGTTCGTGGAATCAAAATTTTCATATGATCTTGATCTCTGTTCTCTTCACGTGGAAATTCGTAACGCACATTTGTGGAATTATTTCCATAACAGATATTGTTTGTATTATTCACTTTCACTAAAATGCTACATGTTTGCGAAGCTATTTGAAATAAACCATCTTGGAGTTTGTGGTGATTATCGTGACTTCTTCCGAAACTAAAGTGATCCCATAAGTTGGGCATAATAAAAATTATTTGTGAAAAAACAAATGTAGCAATTGTTTATTTGTTCACTATGTTGCCAAAATATTTGACTAACTAAATATTTTGGTTCACCAACTAGTGTCACATTGTTTATTAGTTTTAACGAATTTCAATGTGCGTATTATGATTAAGAGGGCGGAAAAATCCCGATTGTTTTCGAATTTGAATCCGCACTAACACTGAACGTTTTATGGAATATACAAAACGTGTTGATCTTGACATTTTGAATGCTCCCCAAAGCGATGGAAGGTCAAAATTTAGTAAATTCTGCGAAACGAATTAGGTCGCGTGAATCAACCACTGTCGGCTCTAGTAGTGGAGGTAATGTTAAAAGTAGCCACTCGTTTTTCTACCTCTCTGGAACAATATAATGTGAATATCAAGTTCGGCTTCCTACGCAACTGGGCGTTTCAATCATTCAAAAGGTTTTTCTTTAATTAATTTATTCAAATTAAAAACACTATTAATTATCCACGTGTCTGATAGTAATCGTTGATAACAGTCTATTAAAGTACTTATTCAATGAGAGGAAAAAAAACGTTTTAGGTGTTCATTACAGAATTATTATTTTCCTTTTTTTACGCCACACACCCATGGAAGAAAATGTTCCTTTTATATGTACGATAGTTCATAAGGATTTCACAATTAATTGTTTATTTCAATGTAAGACGTCTTCGTGGGGACCCGGTTTTAATATTTGATGAAATATTATAGGTATATACAAACGTTACAACGTTCAACCAACGTTAGATTTCTACATGTACGTTTATGAATCGAAACGTAGTTGGATGAGGAAGCGGTGCGACACAAGCACCTTTTTATTTCGGTAGATAATAATATACAATTTGATCAATTCTAAATATGATCCTGTAATATCACTCCAATTACAAATTTCCATTGTCGGTCTACTGTACTATTTTTATGCAATTTAAAAAAGTATTTACGATTTGATAATGTGCCTGTGTTATAATAAAACAAAAAAATCACATTTAAATGGGTTTTTTTAATGAATGAAATTTGATATTTAGCTATATTATAATTTTTGTAAATATTATAATTATCAAATATTATTTTATTGAAAACCATTTTAAAATGATTTTTTCAAAATTTAAATAATATCTTATCTCAACGTCCATGCTTAGCTCTGACTTATTTAATGTATTATATTTATAAATTACATGAAACTTACACTGAAAGGCATAGGTTTAATATATCGTCGTTAACATTAACCCAAAAGATTGATGTACTTTGCGTGATCTGTCATAATAAAATGCTTTTAAATAGATATTTTTTTTATTATATGTGTTATAAAAGATATAATAGCTATCCGTCTTATATACTAAAGATTATTTTGTCTTAAATATAAAATATTATTTTATTCGGGTGATACTATCTGTTCTGTTATATGGATGTGAGACATGGACATTAAAAGTAAATACAATGAACCGGTTAGAGGCATTTGAAATGTGGCTTCACCGAAGAATGATCCCATGGACATACAGAGTGACGAACACAGAAGTTTTGAATCGTAGATAGAAAACTGCTGACATTAACCAAAGTCCGCAAGATTTCATATCTGGGTCACGTTCTGCGAGGAGAGAAGTATCGCCGGCTGCATCTAATATAGAGGACCGCGGGGGGCAGGGAGAAGGCAGATCTCTTGACTGCGCAATATGAGGGAATAGACGGGAATCGGAACTGTGGAGGAGCTATTCCGGACAGCGCAGGATAGGGAAAAGTTTACCAGAGTGATCGCCAACGTCAGGGGGACCTGACAGGGCACTTTAAGAAGAAGAAGATACTAGAGCAAATAATGTATTCAAACGATATTAATTTTAATTAAGTAATACTGTATTATGTTTTCAAATATTTTTAAAACAAAATATTTCTCTTTTCATTTCAGTGAGCAATCTTCAATTGACTAAAACATCGAAACACTGTCACCGGTGCGTCTTCAGTGCACCCAATGCCGTTTTGACGTTATAACATCATCTTGGCATGGCATTGCGCCAACCCCTAGAAAAATCATGAAGAAGGAAACAACATTAACCTTTGGATCGGGTGTTCTTCCATGAAAAAAAATAATAACACCAAGAATGACTTCATTCACATAACTGCATAAAAAAAAAACTCTCACCGAGACACGAAAGTTATCATTAAAAATAAATATGCAAAATATTTAAATGGGAAACTTCTAACTTCAAACTGGATTATAAATGTCTGTTGGTATGACTACTAAAAAATCTTTTGAACGAGGAATTCCCAAGCAAACCTCTACCTTGTACAAACCTCTATACTTGATAGTATTTACCAGTGATTTAGAGGCGGCATTAACCTATCCCAGAAATAACAAGGAGAAAGGTGAAATATTGTCCGTTCGAAATGGAAAATATTATAGCCGCAATGAACCATAATGATGGGCACCCAGATTACTACTCCAATGGAGACCTTAAATAAGGATAACGATTGTCGTGAGGCCATCTAAAAGATGGATTGATGACATTGCTCGAATAGCTGGGATGAGCTGGATGCAGAAGGGATAAAACAGGGATGAGTGGAGACAAATGGAAGAGGCCAATATCCAGCAGTGGCGGGAAGAAGGCCGAGGAAGAAGAATACAGCCACGAAGATCGATTTCGTATCTGTCGAAATTAATAAAAACAGATGATACTGGAATCATCAAGCTTACTCTGCTTTTTAATAATAGACAGACAAATTCCGAACTCTTTGCGAAGAAAAAACTACGAATGCAAAATGTAAGGTGCTGAAATAAAATGCTAAGATAGGCAGGGGTCGTCAAAAGGTTAGATCACATTAAAAACGAACACATTCGTTTATTTGGCCATGTGATACGCCGAGGCTGCAACCCTCTTAAAAAAAGCTTTCAGGCAAATGGCAAAGGAAGCTCGTTGGCAACATGATTATAAGTAATAAAATACCTTTCCAAATTCTGTAATCTGTAAATAAAACCCCCTAAACTGTTTAATATTTAGGTATTATAAAAATTCTCCTCTTTACGGTATAAATCACAAATTACCTTCTCTATGGTTACATTTTCTAATCTATGACGTTTGACATTCAGAGGCGGAAATTTCGAAAAAGTGATAGATTGTGCATACGAATATATAATATGATTAAGATTACGAGCTGCCAAAACCGGTCAAAACTAACATAAAGACGAGACGAATAAAAAATGTTTAGATTAAAGTTTTATTTGTATCATTATTAATAACTTTTTATTCCTAAAAATTATTTTATTAATAACTTTTTATTCCTAAAAGTCTCTTTTATTCCTAAAAATTCTTAAGCCAACACTATATTTTCCGAAATATATCAATTAAAAAAATTAAGAAATCTAAGAAAATGCGTACATACCCAACGAGTATCATGAATTTATGTACTATTATTTCTTAGCGCTACCACGCACTAAGCAGCCGAGTTGCCGCAACCAGGTTGCGGCAACCAGAAATGTTGAGCAGCCAGTTAATAGCAACCAATGAGTACCTACATAAATTAAAAAAATATTGTGTTTATTTTTCAAAACATTTATTATTTACTTCTTACTATATAATAATAATACCCAGAATAAATTTCTCCGTATCGAAAATTATTTTGCAAAACGTCACGGAGCACAAAATACGTCTGGCCGCTATAACAAGTGCGCGAGGACTGACGGCAACCACATACAATCGCCTAGTATTGTTCGCGCTAGTTCTGGTTGCTAGTAGCCAGCTGGTTGCCATGCACTCAGATGCGTTCGGCTGGCTGCCGCAACCAGAAAATCGTGGTTGCCTAGTGCGCGGGCTCCCATACACCGCCATATGTCGGACTGGCTGCCGCAACCTGGTTGCGGCAACTTGGCTGCTTAGTGCGCGGTAGTGCTTAGAATTTTTTTTTTTCCAAGAAAATGATTGTATTTAACATATATTCTCATCTTAAAACTTATACTGGACATACAAAACAAAAAATGTAATTATAATCAAAAGTATTCATAATCTGGAATACATGTATTTCCCAAAATAGTTATGGAATTCT